>CAXIWN010000010.1:4993566-5593566 GCA_964036215.1 Oscheius sp. DF5033
TGCTGCTCCAGAAGATGTTCTCAGACGGCTTACCGTATGCGTTACTTCATAATATTACATTGTTTTAGTTGAACAATAGCGCTTCTCAAAGTTTACTTAACAATTCAACTACAACCTTGACAGCTCGGGAAAGGCGAATGAAGAACGCCGTTAAAAAAGGTATTGTCAAAGAACTCAAAGATGTTTTTGGTAAGACTTTTGACTACATAAAATTCAAAGGTTTTAGTCCCTGTTCGAATGGAAATTAAAGATGGTATAGCCGTAAAAAAAGAAAACATCGAAGGTCAGCTATATTTGTCTTTTTTTACGATTTATTTTTAGTTGCAACTAATTTAAATGATACGATGGCTTTGTTTGAAGGCACCTCAACATTGCCACAGTCCAAGTTCAAAATTCCTACGACTTCAGTTCCTACGAGACTATGCACACTACCTCCTGCTCCTTCTAATCTAAACCGAACTGTTTGTGACGATCAAAGCATGGTCTTAGAAACAACATACGGCGATAATTTTGACATTGATCTTTCAAAGGTACCATAGAAATTTTCTCTATATATTTTTTTTTCAGAACCCATTTGGTGATAATGAAAGCGATTAGTCTACAATATAACACTTTCTTTTTTTTTCTGTATTTTTATGAAATAAATTGTAGTTGTATAAATGATCGTGTTTTATATTCTCTTTATAATTTGAAAAATCTGTGGTGTTGTTGTCTAGCGCCGCCCACTCGATTATGAGTAATTGTTTGTTGTCTACAACATTCTATTCCGGGAGTAAACTTCGGTTATGGATAGGCCATCTCTCTCGACATTTATAGACATTCTCCAATCTACAGTAAGTCTCTTCCTAATCGTAAGATATTGCCCAGGTAAAAACTTGGTGGTCGTGTGAGGCATATGCCATTCCCAAATGGACAGTTGAATTTGTCTTCTACTTGTCTCTTATCTTGGCTTGTTTCTACTTTTATGTAATTTCTTCGATAATCTACAATCGGAGAGTCAAAAGCCAATTCCGGACTCCATTTTATAATTGTGTGCTTCTATTAGCCGTCGGGGACATTGGGACCATTCTCACTTGCTGTCGAGGTATGTCCATGTTTATTCTCTTGTAACATTTCAGTTACAATGCCTCAATGTGCCTTTGAATTGACTCCTGCCCGTTACTTGGCTTGGGAATCTCTTACCACATTTTTTGTTGATATTATTTATGGGATAAACCTCGTCATAGCGACAATTCGATTGGAAGCCGTCTCAAATTATCTATCCGCTAGACAAGTAGGATATTTCCCCATGGTTCCCAAATTCTTTTAGAGTACTTATGTCTTGAATATCCTGATATCTTGTGTTTTCTTCTTCGCCGTCTTTTGGGGTCTTCTTTGGTTTTTCGGCTACGCCAAAAGGATTTGGTTTCCGCCGGAGGAACAGTCATACCATGGGGAACTGCTCTTCCCCATCAATTATATTCGAACCCCGTGGAGCATGTCCGAACTTGGACTGACCTTCTGTATTTATTGTTTTGCTTTCTATCGACTACGAAAGGTTGGAATCGGTGGTGTATGCCCAGAGACAGATTCAGCTGACTTATATGAATTCGAAAGGTCATCTCCGAAAAGAGAATCGACTGATGGTCCTGGCCGTTCTTATCTTCGTCGCCGAGCTTCTCTTCATTTATAGTTCCGATTGGCTCGGTTTCGTCTGGGGAATTGGTGATGCCAAGTTCAATGCAAGTGTCAGCTACTTCGGAAGGCCCATAACTACTGGAGTGACACCGGTTAGCAATGATTACATGGCAAAAATAAGCCTTCTTCAGGTCTTCTATCTCCTTTTCTCTGCAGATGTCCGACAGGCTTCTTTCCCGTGCTGTCGGAAGGCGACATCGACAGTGAATAGCTCGACTGGGGCGGGAATTGCCATTGTCAATAGATAAAGTATTATAGTCATCAAAGCACAGACTAATTTGAAAGAGAAACACGTGTCGGGAGGGTTACCCCAATCAAACAACGAGACATAGTCGGGTGGGATCCACCGTGGGAATCTTCTACTTTGAATGTACATGTCGCCTTCTAATTTACGGGAGTAAAACAGACATGTTTACGAAGAAGAATAGCCATAGTTGCACTCGTGTCCTGAGAGTGCCTTCCGCCACTTTTGACTTATTGTGTCTTCGATAAAATCAAGAGATTACGGTAAGTGTTACATCAGCGGTGTTTAATCAGTCCACAAATAGAAGTTGATCCCATAAAATATATCTGTTGCCTCCCCCGCGACTGATTGTTGCCATCGTTGTTAATTTGTTCAGGTAGAAAACAGCTTCCTGTCATTGTGTCCGACATGAGCAGCGACGAGACACCTTCGTTTTCCACTTTAACAGACATTCTCCACGATGCTGTGAGGCTTCTCGATTTACCGAAATTCATTTTTAGGTGGTCACTTGGTATAACTGTCGACCTTATGCCATCTCTCCATGGGCAGTCGAGTTTCTCTTCTACATGTCCCTTTGCTTTATCCTATTTTATCTCTACGTTATCTTGACCATTCTCATCCGTCGAGTCACCAAGGGCCTGTTCAACAATCCCTTCTACAATTGTGTCATGTTGCTATCCATCGGCGACATCGGTACTCTCCTCACCTGTTCCCGAGGTAGACATCTCTCCGACTACCTAGTCTGTCTCTTCAGCTACCATCCCTACGTGTGCCCTTCGTGGTATCCCAGCCCGATATCTGGCTTGGGAAGGGCTAGGTGTTTTTTATGTTGACCTCATCTACGGGATTAACCTCGTTATGGCCTCGATCCGCCTCAATGCTGTTTATTTCCCGAAAAAGACACACACGAGGCGAATTGTTGGTTACTTTTTGATCCACTAAAAATTTATGAATAGAGCACGTGGCTGTTGAACGGATTTCTATTGGTCGAGTTGGTCTGGGCTATTGCAATGGGTGCCTTGTACTATACTGGGACCATGAGGAGGATCTGGTTCGAGGGAACAAAATACCGTGGGGAGTGGAAGTTTCCCTTCAACCATCGGACAGAATTCAACATGGGCCAAATGGCATTGACATTCATCCTCTACGGGATCGCCTTCTTCCGCCTCCGAAAGGTAGTCGTCCTCCTCTAGCCAGCCACAGTCATTTCAGCTCAAGGTCTCCTTGTCATCGACTTCTTTCCGCCAAGAATATCGTCTTCTCATTCTGGCATTTCTCATCTTCGGCTGTGAGCTCTTTTTCATTTACAGTTCTGATTGGATCGGCTTCAACTGGGGTCTGGGAGATGCTGACTTCAATGCCAACGTCGCCTATTTCGGTCGACCACTGGCGACTGGCATCACACCGGTCAGCCACTTATATCGAGGAGTCGAAAGATTTCAGATCTTCTATCTTATCTTTGCCTCCGAGGTTCGGAATGCATGCTTTCCTTGTACAATTCATTTGAATAACAGTAAGAGAATCCCTGAAATATTGTCAAATTACAGAATCATCTGCTTCGACTTATATCCAAACACCGAGACGAACTTCTGTTTTTGTGTTGAAACCATAAATAAATTGCCTATTGTTTCTTATAAATTACGGAAGCAGAAAAGGTTGACTAGACTACAGCTAGCGCACGTGTGCTGTTTGTTCCGTCATGGAGATAGCAACCCGGGTTTCCACTATTTTTGTCAATCCAGCTCATTTCATTTGGTATAAAATCCTTTGTTTTTGATCTGATTTTCCTTCCAAAAAGTGGGACGAGTTAGCTATTGCCCAGCACGGTAAACTATGTTCCATACGAAATCCGGACTAATCCTCTCGTTCGCCACTATTGTTTTCCGCCATTTTTTTCGACAATCCATCGTAGATGTCGACTCTCGCCGTGGTTCTCTTCTGCCTGGGATTGTTCTTCTTCTACTGGAAGACAATTTCTGACCAATTGTGGAAGAGGATACGAATCTATCGAGCATTGCACTCAATCCCCGGTCCTTTGGCGATTCCCCTGCTGGGAACAGTTTGGCAATTCAAATGGAAAATGGAAGGTAGGCTGCTTCTCTTTCAAAAGAAAGGAAATTAGACCTCTCGATGCAATTCCATGGGTGGACAACCTACTACAGAAGTAAAGGACAAAGTCTCCTGAAGATTTGGGTTGGACCTGTGCCGACTCTTTTCGTTTTGAAGCCAGATGCTGCCCGGGTAGGTGCCCTTCAAAGAAAAAGAAATCTCTGTTAGGCAATATTGGAAAGCAACACGCTGATAACAAAAGGAAAAGAATACGATATTTTGATTCCGTGGCTGGGGCGAGGACTGCTGATAGCGACGGGCGACAAATGGCGGACAAGGCGGAAAATGCTCACCCCTTCCTTCCATTTCAATGTGCTCAATGATTTCTTGAAAGTTCATGACTACCAGGCAAAGGTTTTTCTTTTTATAAGGAAATATAAAAGAGGACTAGATTCTAGTAGACCAAATTGAGCCGTTCGCTGATACAGGAGAACAATTTGACATCTTCCCGTGGATCAAGAGATGCGCTTTGGACATCATTTGTGGTAATTGATTTTGATAATCGCGAAAAATTCGCAGAAACGGCGATGGGATGCACGGTGTCGGCCCAGACAAACCACAACCATCAATATGTTATGTCCGTACAGCAAATGAATGAAATAGCCTTCCTCTACCAGAGAATGCCCTGGCTGCAACTGAAACCTATCTGGTAAGATGGCCTTTATAATCCTTACTCATGGCAAAAGTCGAGGTGGTTGAGCGGTGTTGGCTATGCCTATGAAAAACATCTGAAAGTGGTCACAGACTTTACAAAAAAGGTCATCTCGGATAAATTGGCCCAAAAAGAAGACGATCTGGTCGGCGAGGGCAAAAAGAAAGCTTTCTTGGACATGTTGGTCGACTTGAGTCGAGATGGCAGTCTGTCGTATGAGGACATCCGAGAAGAGGTCGACACTTTTATGTTCGAAGGCCATGACACCACTTCGGCCAGCATGGGATGGACTCTATGGTGTCTGGCACACAATCCGGACTGTCAGCGGAAGATTCACCAGGAGCTTGACAGTGTCTTTGGCCAATCGGACAGGGATATCACTGGCGACGATCTGAAACAGTTGAAATATCTCGAGAGATGTGTTAAGGAGTCTCTTCGAGTACGACCATCTGTCCCTAATTTCGCAAGGGTTGTCGAGAAGGATACAGTAATTGGTAGATCTGCACAAAACTTGATTAATCCATTCAGATGGAGTCCTTATCCCACAAGGATGTTCCATCGTCATTTGTCCCCTGATGCTCCACTTCAGCGAGGAGATTTGGAAAGATCCTTTTGAATTCGACCCTGATAGATTCATCGATGAATACGTTGCTCATCGCCATCCCTACGCCTACATTCCGTTCAGCGCTGGCCCGAGGAACTGCATAGGTGAGTGCTTCTAGTATATTGGAAAAGCGGTTCAGGACAAAAATTTGCGCTGATGGAGGAGAAGACCGTCCTGGCTTGGTTCTTCCGTAAGTATCGAGTATCCACAACCATTCCATTCATTGACAATGTGCCACTTCCCGAGATTATTCTCCGTCCCACATTGGGCATTCCTGTAAAAATTGAGAAAAGAGAACCATTATAAAATTTTAAATTAGTGGCGAAGTTTTCTTCATGCCGACATGTTTTTTCTTCCAAACGTGTATAATCCCTAAGATTACATGTAGTACAGTCAGCGAGCAATTAGATGATCAGTTTCAATTTACACTAGCAGCTGAAAGGTCGGATGGCTCCGGAGAAGAAGATCGTCAAGCAAAAGAGCAAATCGGCTAAACCGTTGCGACCCGCAGGAAAGTCAACGAAGTCTACAAAGTCTGCAGAGTCGGCAAAGTCGTCGAAATCGGCTCGCTCTTCCAAGTCGGCTCGCTCTTCCAAATCGGCTCGTTCTGGCAAGTCTGCTGCCTCGAAGAAGAAGCTCAGCAAGCAGAGCACACAGATCAACAAGAGCAATAAAAGTGGAAAGAGCACGAAAGGAAGCAAAAGTGAGAAGAGCACTCGGAGTGTGAAGAGCGGCAAAAGCGGAAAGAGCAGTCGAAAGGAGAAGAGACCGGTGGATGGAGTCCGTCTGATGCACTCGTCGGGCGAGATTTACGTCAAGGAAGCCGATCTGGTGGCTGTGTCGACGCTGATGAAAATGAGACAATCGGAGGGTCGACTGGGAAAAGCCATCGATTTGCGCAAATTCGGCCAGGAATGTGTCGTCCTGTTGGCGGAGTACATCACCAAGCGGACGGTCAAGGCCCAGCTCTCCTTCTACGCTCTGGCTGAAGTCTTGAAGTTGAGCAAGGCTTTTATGATGGAGGAGTTGCACAAGAAGATGGAGGAGGTGCTGGTCGACGTGGCTCTTCAGTCGGGAACCAATCTGATCCAGGCTCTCCTGGTCATCGACGTGTCGCCCGTCAGCCGTGAGACCGAAATGCAGCTGCACTACCTCGGAGCCTGGGCCTTTTTGGATCTCATCCGTCTGCCTGAATTCCATCAAATTCCGTCCAACCAGTTTATGCAGATCTTTGCCAGCTGCGAGCTCAATGTTCCACATGAGTTGGTTGCCGTCGACGCCGCCCTCTACTGGCTGGCCAAGCAGTCTCATGCCGACATCCTGGTTCCTGCCGTCTTCGCCCTGGTTCGATCCGCCTATCTCGGACCGACGGAGCGTGGACTGATTGTCGAGCGTCTCAATGTGCTGGAATTCCCGGAACCCGTCGTCCATATCGTCAAAATCATGTTGGACTCGCGCCACAATAACCGCATCTGCCTCGAGAGGGCTCACATTGCCCGTCATATTCCTCGTTGCGGTGTCGCTGACCTCTCCCATCCGCCGATCGAAGCCACCTTGCCCTTCAGTCGACCCCGCGAGGGATTGCGCTTTGCCAAGGCAGCCAACAAGTCGACAAAATCAACCAAGTCTACAAAATCGACCAAATCGACGAAGAGCAACAGCAGCAAAAGTCAGAAGAAGAAGAAAATCCAGGCGAAGAGTGGAAAGAGTCAAAAGTCGACTCGAAGTGAAACGAGCAGCAAGTCGGCTCAAAGTGGAAAAAGCCAGAAGTCGACCAAGAGCGAGCAGTCCGGCAAGAAGACCAAGAAGCAACCGGCGCAGAAGAAGAAGACGGCCAAAGTCAACTAGACCAACTACTGACGAATAAAAATGAGGCCAGGGCAATGTCTTTTGTATTCCACATTACTTGTCTTTTCATTATCTTTCCCTTTTTTTGTTTGTCGATATTCATATTGGAAATTGCTACTCGTGTGTCCGTCTTTGAATATTGACCGGAAATCCGATACTTGGCCTGAGGATGATCTCAGGCATAGGGAGGTTCTTATCATAAGGAATGTTGGTGGAGATGCTGAATTTACGGAAAAACCAAGCGAGAACTGTTTTCTCTTCCATCAGAGCGAACTTCTGTCCTGAAATGAGAAACGGCCATGTCTCCAAGGCAGATATTAACCTATACAGTTCCTCAATCCAGCACTGAATGGAATATAAGCGTACGGATGCCTTTTGACGTCGTCCAGGAACCTGTCCGGGTCGTACTGTAGTGGATTTTCCCAGACTAACGGACTCCTGTGAATATTCATAGGTGCCACCATAATCGAACATCCTCTTGGGACGACTTTACCATCTGAAAATATTAATGTGGGCCAGGAAAGCGTACAGAGCATACCAATCTCGAAATCTTCCTCCACTTTTCTAGTGAAATTCGGCACCGATGGTCGTAATCGCAGACCTTCTTTGACACATCTCTCAAGATATTTCAATTGTTTCAGATCGTCGCCAGTGATATCCCTGTCCGATTGGCCAAAGACGCTGTCGAGTTCTTCGTGAATCTTCCGCTGACAGTCCGGATTGTGTGCCAGACACCATAGAGTCCATCCCATGCTGGCCGAAGTGGTGTCATGGCCCTCGAACATAAAAGTGTCGACCTCTTCTCGGATGTCCTCATATGACAGACTGCCATCTCGACTCAACTCGACCAACATGTCCAAGAAAGCCTTTTTGCCGTCGCCGGTCTCGCCTGCTCCTTCCGCCTCGGTCATTTTGTCTGCGATGACCTTTTTCGTAAAATCTGTGACAACTTTCAGATGTTTCTCATAGGCATATCCGACTCCACTCAACCACCTCAATTCGTGTCATTTAATTGAAATCTGGCCAACTAACCAGATGGGTTTTATCTGCAACCAGGGCATTCTCTGATATTGGAAGGAGAGCTCATTCATTCGCTGGACCGACACGACATACGGATGGCTGTGATTTGTTTGTGCCGACACTGTGCATCCCATTGCCGTTTCTAAGCCTTCTTTTTCAAATTTCTACTCAAACTGACCACAAATGATGTCCAGAGCACACCTCTTGATCCAGGGGAAAATGTCAAATTGTTCGCCGGTCCCGGCGAATCTATCGATCTGTTCCACAAAAATCTAAATCTCTTTTTAGTCATCCACTTATTTCAACCAACTTTTGATTGATAGTCATGAACTGTCAAAAAATCATTCAGCACTTTGAAATGGAAGGACGGTGTTAGCATTTTCCTCCTCGTCTGCCACTTGGCTCCCGTCGACGTCAACAGGCCTGTGCCAATCCACGGCAGCAAAATTTCATACTCGTCTCCCTTTGTGATGAGAGTTGTACTCTCCAAAACAGCCTGAAAACAAACACCTACGAGTATCAGACAATTGAGTAAACTTTTGCTGCTTCTGGTCGAATTGCGATGACAATTGGTTTTGGTCCGAGCCACAATTTGACTGTGCTGTATCCTTGCCCCGAGTAATGTTCTCCCCAGCCTTGCATTTGCTTGGTCAAGTCTGCCATAATATTGGATGGAGATCAAAGAGATGCTCACCTTCCATGTTCCACTTGAATTGCCACGCTGTTCCGAGAATTGGTAGAGAAAATGGTCCAGGGATAGAGTGCATAAGTTTGATAATCCTCCATCGGTTATAGAGAAGCTGGTAGATAGTTTTCCAATAAAAGAAAAGGAAAATGACGAAAATGGCCACCAAATAAAGGACGGGTGATGCCATTGAAAGAGTTGTTTAGTGAAATCGAGGAGAAGCCGAAATGAATTCCAACAAACTCTTATCAGCTGCATTGGAACCATATAGTTGTAGACTCGAGTCGACCCATTGCTCATAGGCAAATATCACGCTAGACGACACCAATTATTTAGGAGTTAGAAGAGAACTACTGCTAGACTCCAGGTTGACTTATTTCATAAAGTTTCTTATTATCAGCTTACATGACGCTGTTCTGAGTACATTCACGCATGGCCCAAAGGAGCAATTCTTCTATGAAAATAACAGAGAGATGTCGTCAAAAGAAGAATTGAGTAAGGCTGCTTTTCTGGATAGCCTTGTGGAGATGGGAGAGTACAGATCGTAACCATTGTCCAATTTTCTGTTGGTCAGAAAAGGCAGAGAACATTAGGGAAAATCAGATGCATTTTCCGGCCGCCCTGTTCTAGGGATTCTTGGTGTATCATAGGAGTTTTCAGTCAAAGCGAAGCTCTTCAAGGTGACAGACAATTTATGATCTTTATTGTTAAAAATAGCCGTAATAGTAACTCGGATATGGCACACGATTTTGCGAATAAAGGAATAGGAGACACGACAAATAAATAAATAACACATGAAATTCCTGAGATGATTTTGAGAGAAGAAGGCAGATAAATGGCAAGATGAAAGACTGGAAAGGGGAAAAAATAAGGGAAAACTATCACAAAACAAAGACTAGAAATAGAAATCAGACAAGAGAACAGCAACTTCTCCGTTGCTTTTCAATTTCCATCTCGGGAATGGCTTCTATGGGGGTCGGCGAGAGGCAGGTCGGCATCACGGCGGACTTCTCTGTCTGGGTTCCAAAGCCTCCGGCGACCAGATCACAGGCCAACTCTTGGAGAACGTCAGAGAAGGCGAGTGGCCTGTCGGCGGACAACTCATAGAAGCGGGCATTCATCCTCAGCGCCTTGGCGACTCCTTCACCGACGGCCACCTGCCTTTTATCCTCACAGTCGGCCTTGTTTCCTATCAGAACCACAACCGGGTCTTGTATTCCACAACAATGATACAATTCTGTAATAAAATGTATTGGCTGAAATCTGGTGTCGACTGACCATCAGCCCATTTATCGACGTCGTTGAAACTCTGTCGATCGGTGATGTCGTAGACGACGATGGCAGCCGAGGCATTTCTCATATACATCGGAACCATACAGCGGAATCTCTCCTGACCGGCAGTGTCCCATATTTGGAGAGTCATCTCTTCGTTGGCTGTTCTACTAAAAGAAGATCCATTAATTGGGAAAGAACTCCTGGAAACGTACACATTGTGACTAACAAAAGAAGCTCCGATGGTGGCATTGAATTGAATGAACTTGTCCCCAAAGCGATGTCTGTATATGATGGACGTCTTTCCAACCCCTGCAAAATATCAGTTGTTTAAAGCATTTTGCAGCTTCAGCAGCATAGATAAACGCTAAGATAAACGGAGTGACTACGGTAACAATCCCGGACAAAGATGATTGATGCGATCGTGACGGCGATGGCCTCAATGGGCCACGACGCCGTCAATTAATCAGATTTCTACGATTTATTCACAGCTTTGTCTTTTTAAGATTATGTCAACTTACCACTGTTTCCGAGGACGACGACTTTTGAACGTGTCTTCGGCATTGCGACGCAGACCTCGTCCTCGTGGTCCCTCACTGCTTCACGAACCTTTTCCGAAGCGTACAAAGATTTATTGTCCATTTCACCGGAAGAAAACCCAACTGAAATGAGTCTCGATTAATAAAGAAGAATGAAAAGAAAAAGCGGAAAAGGAAAATATGGTCAAAGACCAAACGGGGTCGACGGGCCGGTCGGCATCTTTGAGGAAAGGATAATCCGGGCCCAGGGTGTCAACCATGGCATCTCACACAAGCCGGATGTGTTTGTACCCGGTGGACAATCACATACAGGACAAGTTGAGCCAAATGGCCAAATTGTGATAAAGAGGGGGGTAACGCACCCCGTTCGGACCGCCCTGTCGTCGAAATGGATTGTTTTTCTGCCCTGAGGAGGCTTCTTCGGAAAGAGAACAGCCATTTTTAGCTACTAATGCACTGAGTTCTAGAACAGTCTCCGTCTATTCTCTCGGGTCTTCTCGTGGCCTGACCCCGGCTTGTGTACAGCCTCCCTCTGTACTCTGCGCGAGAGATAAATCAACCCAAATGCTGTAAAGCCACTGATTACGGGATGAGAGCAGCCCCTTCCCAAGCTGTAAAGCCATTTACCCTTGTTGGAATAAATAGATGACCCTGAATCACGGGGGTCTTTTCTGCAAACCAGGCAAAATAGACCGATAAAAAAATCAAAAGAAGAATAAGTTGCAAAAGAGAGAGAAACTGGGATGAGATGCCACGTGGGAAGAAGGAAAGTATCAAAATATTATTGGCCGTGGATGGCACTGCCTCGTCGCCTTATCTCGGAGGGCGGTCGGTCAGTGGGCTTCCCCATCCAGCTGATCAGAAATCGAACGGGAAATATGTAAACAGAGCTCGATAATTATAGAAGATGGCAATTGCATCCGATAGTTTATAAGGGGAGAAATGAGTGTACTCTGCTCAGAGTGCAAGTACTCCTATAACAAGTAAATAGAGAGCTCTTTTTAGGCGAGAGAGGGAAGGAGGATACTAGAGAGTACACAGGGCGGACCATACGAGCCCGGATGATGTCATATTGGCCTTATGGAGCAAACAAAAGCAAGGAAGAAGAGAACGACAACACAGAAGACAGTACAATATTTGAAAAGGGAGAATGACCAATACTTGGCCCCTGGGAACAGTTTATCGGACATCGATTGGGGGATCCCCCCGTTGTGGGCGGCGCCTCACCGACCGGGACCGTCTTTTCCACGACAAAACGCAAGTGCCGTAGCGTAAACACATACGGGGAGGGAGAGAGGAAGAAGAAGAGGAAGACGAATTGGTAACAGACGGCAAGGCGCCGAAGATGCGCCCGGATGGAACGATGGAAAGCGATCGGCCAGAAAGTTCTTTTAGCTTCTCTTATCGCCAACAAATTCAGAGAAGTGGAGGCGTTTTCCAGAAATGATAACAACAAGCCGGTCCGGTAGAATATTGAGGAACTCGACGGATGGATGTCAGATGACGAAATGAGGACAGAAGCCAGAGGGAAGCGGCGAGGACACAGAGATGACTGCAGATGATGAAAGTGACAAGATCTGACCTGGGAGAGATACAATTGGGCGAGAGTTGTGTCGATGGGCTCCATTAAGGGAGCCCTCTTCATGGATGACAATACCAGCAGGCAGGTGGACGGGGATTTACGAAGCTTGCTTTCATTTCCACGCTTTACTTCGATTTCAAAAAAGTCGCGGCCATTCAGGAAAGGGAGATGTCGAGTAGATCAGCTCATCGTCGACTTTCATGTCAACTCTTCTATGATGTCGGATATCTGATATTCTACCGTACCAGCGTCCTCGTCAGAATGTTTCCTTTCAAATTCAGTTGACCCTCTCCCGACTTATTCTCCTTTTATCTCATCCAACTGGGTGATCTTCCCCCTTCTTCTATCTTCCAGCCGGTGTAACCCTTGCCAAACCAGCGCCCCGAGGGGTTTTCCTTGAGATTCGGCACGTTTTAAACGTCACTCTCCCAGGCCGGGCAACCCGCTCAGCTCGATGTTTACGCGGAAGACAAAAGGAGGAGAAGAGGGAGAGGCAAATGATAGCATTTCACTGACAGGCTCGTCCCCCCATTACAGATGGCGTCGAAAAGCAACAGATAAGCTTGACACAAAAAATGCTGGCTCAGCTCGATCGATTGCCATCGTTAATTTAAATGTGATGGTCTTTGAACTGACGGTGTCATTTGGCAGAGGCGGCTGGTCACCAGGGTGGCCCCGTCCATTATGCACGCAGAGAGCGACACAAAGAACGCTCGATAGGTAATTGGCACAATTTGGTAGGGCGAAATATGAGAAAACCATCAACAGATGCACGGGGATATCCCGTCGATACAGGGAATCGGGATGGGAACTCATGAAGAAGGAGATCTAGGGGGTCACCCCTGGTTTCGAATTTTCTCGGATTCAAACCGGTACATCACCGAAAAAAGTCGCATTTAAACTGGGACAAAGTCACATAGAGACAGG
Source organism: Oscheius sp. DF5033 (assembly GCA_964036215.1). Lineage (NCBI taxonomy): Eukaryota > Metazoa > Nematoda > Chromadorea > Rhabditida > Rhabditidae > Oscheius > Oscheius sp. DF5033. The sequence goes on from CAXIWN010000010.1 coordinate 5,006,726, forward strand.
TTCAAACCGGCCACCACCGAATTTGGTCAGTTTCGCAATCGTGACAGATTCAAACCAGCCCTTTTCAAACCGAGACGAATTCAACCATACCCTTTTCAAACCAGGACGGATTCAAATCGAATGTATTCAAACCCGATTGGAATCAAAGGGGGATGGAATCGCAGCGTACAAGTTCAATTCGTACAGATTCAAACCCAGCACGGGTTCGAATTATACACAATCAAACCCAGGACAGTGTCGAATTATACGGACTCAAACAGGGACGGTTTCGAACTTTTTTTCTTGCAAAAGTGCGTCAAAGCAAAAACATCTCGTCAAAAAAAAATGTCGCGATTGTTTTTGATAGTAGAACTTGCTTTTTTCTTCGTATTTCTTATTTTTTTGTTGTTTCTGCTGTATTTCTCTCATATTTTTTTGTTGCAAAATAATATATAGACGTTATAAAGTGTTTTCAAAAAAGATCCTGTCGAAATTCAAGCAATATTGACCTAGAAACTTCGAAATTAGTGTACCAAAAATAGTAAAATCAGATTTTGATGATTTCTATTTGTTTCTTTGCTATTTCTTGCTGCTAATAATTTATTTCAGATTGTTTAATGTTCTTCGGACATCAGGAACGGTAGAATTTCTGTAGAATACGTATAATCAGTCTAAATTGTAGCTATCGATATTATGCTTTCATATGCATATGATTTTTTGTTTTTTCTTTTTATTTAGGGACGTTCTTCAATATATTAGATAAGAAGCACTTCTTCAGGAGTGAGTTTACCTAATATGGCAGGAAAAAATTTAATTAGATCGATTATATGAGGATCAGGGATTTTTTCCACTCTATTTAATGCAGTTTCTTCGCTCAACTTCTTCTGTGTATCTCTGCGAAGTGTCCTGCCGTGCATTCTAATCTTTCTATACTTCGAAATCTAGCAAAAATCCATAAGAATGAAGTAAAATTGATAAAAACGATTGAAAACGGAAAAATTCTACGACATTTTTTTTTGACGAGATGTTTTTGCTTTGACGCACTTTTGCAAGAAAAAAAGTTCGAAACCGTCCCTGTTTGAGTCCGTATAATTCGACACTGTCCTGGGTTTGATTGTGTATAATTCGAACTCGTGCTGAGTTTGAATCTGTACGAATTCAAACCTATACCTTTTCGATTCCGTCGAATGCAATTATGGCCCTTTTCGATTCCGTCGAATGCAAAAATGTTCCTTTTCGATTCTGTCTAATGCAAACTAGTCCTTTTTCGAGTTCATCACAGTTTGACCCAGTCCGGCTGTGATACTGGCCGGTTTGAACCTGTCAGAGTGCAACTTTGTCCCAGTTTAAATGCGACTTTTTTCGGTGATGTACCGGTTTGAATCCGAGAAAATTCGAAACCAGGGGTGACCCGATCTAGGTCCATTGTCATTACAAAAAGGATTTTATGATGGTCTTTATATATCCGAAGTGACGCATCCGGTCATATATACAAATCGCTACTTTGGCTCGATAATTTATTTATTTATCATAAACGTGAAGCAACTCGTGTAAAGGTCTCGCGTGCCCTCACGCCCATAAAATCTCGGCAGTTATGTGTCACTGCCTCATTTTCACCAAAAAAATGACCTTTGATTTCCGCAATTAGTTTTCGTGTATGGTATTATGAGTTCAGTTATTTTTTAGAGTTGTGTATAAAGTTTTTGTACTATTTTTATAGTTACAAAGTCATGTTCTGTATTCAAACGGGAAAAGACTTGGGTCTCAGAGCGACTTCGACGTTGGCTTCGCCATTTTTGCATTCATCCTCTTTTGCCACTTCACCAATTTTGTTTTCTCTTCCCATTTACTTTCAATAACTAAATATTTATTTTATAGAAAGGGTACACTAAGAAGATTTACTAGAAATGGCCGATTTTGATACTAATGTGAGTTAATTTTTTATCCTTTTTTTTACATTTCGTTATAATTTCAGGATTGTACATCGCTCTACAGCATCAAAGGAATAGTTATATTGGATCAGGACGGAAACCGCATCATTGCTAAGGTGTCGTTTTTAGTCATCAAATTTGCAATCTTTATTTTTCAGTACTATGACAAGAACAATTTTGGGACACCCAAGGAGCAAAAAGCTTTTGAGAAAAGCTTGTTTCAAAAAACTCATAGAAATTCCAGCTGTATGTCTATCAAAACTTCAATTATTATCGACGGTTTTCAGCAGAAATTCTTCTCCTTGATGGCGTAACGTGCGTCTACAGATCCAACGTCGATCTGTAAGCTTGTAATATTCGGTTGTCATTTCTTTTAGGCATTTTTACGTTTTGGGAAGCAGCCGTGAAAATGAATTGGTACTTGAATCGTTATTAAACTGCTTCTATGATGCTATTTCCACTGTTCTGCGCAAAAATGTTGAAAAGAAAACTTTGATCGAAAGCATGGACACTTGTATTCTAATTTTGGATGAAATATGCGATGAAGGGTGAGTTTAATTTATATTTTTATTTATTATGGTTTTGCCTTAGTTGATGAATACGCAATAAGTCCACAGTAATTTACAAATATAATACATTATTGCAGAATTATCCTGGAAACGGATCCTACTGCTGTTATATCTCGATGTGCCCTCCGCGGTGATGAAGTTTATTTCTCGGATCAATCCTTCTCCCAAGTCGGCAAATCTTTTATGGAATCTGCCAAAGAGCAGATCAAGTGGTCCCTTCTGAAGTAATCCTCTGCATATTATCTTTTTATTTATGTTGGTGGTCGGATATTTTGCTGTTCAGCATCCATGTAATATCATCTGTGATTCGTGCTGTATTTTCTTCTTTTTTTTTGTATTACAACCAGAATAAAATATTTAATCAGAAAAATGTAAATAGTAGTTTATAGTGATTTCGCTGTATTATTGACTTCTGCAAGGTTTGCTTTAGCAATGGATTTCATAGAAATGGCACGGATAAAAATTCACAAGTCTCCAGCAAGATCTCAAGTAGAAAAGGGACCGCGGCCAGTAGTCGAAGGAAAAGAGAACGATGCTTTTGCGTTTGTATTGTTTATGGTTTTTATTAGTTTTCTAGAGACGAAACGGAAACACTACGAAAGAGCGCAGCCGAAAATTACTTCATGCAAGGAAAATGTGGAATTATGAACAAACATCGAAAAGGCCGAAGAAAAGTAGAAGCACACGCCGAAGAGTTTGTTATTTTTTGACAATTATACGATATAATTTTATAGAAATTCTTCAAGTGATGAAGATGAAAATTGTAACGGCGATGTTACGGCCAAATTCTCTCTGCAAAATTTGAGTAAATTCGTTGAGGTATGACCTTTTATCATTTCTTAGGTTTACATTTCTTCATTTACAGGAAACTTCAATAAAAAAGGCAAAAGATGTTGAAAAAGTAAAGAAAAATTTTCCGTATTGGACAAATGTTTATCTGAAAAGTGAATTCAATATATGTGTAAGTATATTTCTACTTTCTTCCTAGTTAATTCTTTAGATAATCGGAGCTGGTGCAAAAAATGCTGTTTTGGACAGTTATGAGCAATATTTAGCAGCTGAAGGAGAGTGCACTTTTGTTGTCGAGGGTTTTAATGAAGAAGCTTCCGTACGAGGAATATTTCAAGCGCTTAATGAAAATCTCAAAATAAAAGTTAGCTACATTTTTTCTTATGTATTAATGTTTTTAGAAAACATCTCGTGATATTGTAAAATGGGCAGGTGAAATCACTCAACATTTGGAAACAAAAAAATTATGCATCTTCATGTTTTTACATACTATTGATGCCCCTAATTTACGGCTTGTATCTTTGATAAAAAATAATATTTAAGATTTTAGCGATTCTAATGAACAAAAAGCTTTGGCAAAATTATCGTGTACACCTTGGCTTAGATTAATTACAACTGTAGACCATCTAAATGCAACTCTTTTGTGGGATTCGGTAGGCGAATGTTTTTTGTTCAGTTAATTTTTATTCAGCTTTCTTCTAAAAGATTCAACTTTGTTTACGTGGAAGTTAATACTTTCGACTTCAGTTTGCCCAATTTAATGGCCAGTAAATCGCGGATTCTTGGTTTAGACCCGAAGCATAATACATCTGTAAGGAAGGTCAATAATTTTATTCGAAATTTTAGACACATACTATGTCATCTTTGGATATTCTTTGGCAATCGTTGGCTGAAAATGCTCGTAAAATATTCAGAATATTTTTTGCTATGCATTACGAAACAGGACAAAGTGTTCCGTTCTGGGATCTCTTTAATACTGCCAGGTAATTTTATTTTTAGCATTTATTTGAGGATTTTCTAGAGATGATTTCCTCGTATCAAGTGATGCTGCTCTCAGGTTGCTTCTAGTCGAATTTGAAGATCATCGAGTGCTGACGTAAGCCTTTTCCATATTATAAACTCGTCTGGTTTAGGCGTCGACGCCGTGAAGATGGAAACGAAAATCTTATTCCTTGTCTTGATCGAAGTCTCGTAGAAAAATTCCTCACAGAAAAAGGCATCTCATTGGAATTATAATCTCATTTTTTATAACTGGTATATATTATAATTGTCTCAGGTTGTCATTCTTTCTAATTTTGTATAAAGTACCAGCTATTCTTTTTGTTTTGGTCTTTTCGTAATGCCTCAAACATCGGATGTCAAATGGAATGACCTTAGTAAAGGGACGCCGTTGCTCGGAAACAGAACAATGGTTCCAAGGTAATTCGGCATTCGTCTCGCAACAAACCGCCCTGGCTCTTCGTTAGTCAAAATGAGAGCTGCTCGATTCGTTTATGGGGCTTGTGTTATTTTAGCATTTTTATTGACATTGATAGCTCTGTTCACACCGGGATGGAGAAGTTATTGGGTATTTTTTATGGAATTATTTAGAGAGAATATTTTACAGGGAGCCGGTGCTCCTGATCAAGGAATTGTCACTTATACTTGTGGATCAGGAAACAGACAAGTATCCAGCTGGGATTGTTGGAAATGGGCTACTGTAAGATCATTTTCTTTTAGTGAAAATATAAATTACAGACGAAAATGGCCTTTGAAAAAGTGACTCTTGCCTTTGTGATTGTTTCTCTTTTGCTTCAACTGATTGCGGTTGGAATGTTTTTCGGGATGTTTAGTCAAAAACTCCGGCTGAATATTCCCGCGACTCTCGTCATTTTCTTTGCTTTTCTATTCTTATTGGCCGCTATAATTATCTATGGAAGTGGTCTCCGTTCCAAAACTGGTAAGCAGGCTTTTATATCCTCAATATATTTTTAATGTGAAGCTTATATGTACTCGGTGACATATGAGTTATTGGCGGATGTCTATCTTGGTTACAGCTATTGGATCGCTGTTGTGGCAACAATTTTATTATTCATCGCCACGTTGTCCGCTTTTGGATTGTTTGGTGATGATCCTGCTCCTCGATAAATATTGCAATAAATTTTCAGGGATTCAAATCAGCCAATATAATAATTTGGAATAGATAATAAGATATTTAGTCAACTGATCACAACGACGGGGAAATAGCAAAACAAAATATTCAAACGTCACAAAAATTACGAGTTGCTGCGGCGACGTCGACGCCGATCATCGTCGTCGTTGCGCACCCGCTCACGATTGCGTTGAGGACTTTTTCGTTTTTCCCGTTCTTTTTCTTCATAACGATTACGTGAGCGATCACTGAAACAAAAATATTCTAAAGAAAATAAGAAAAGTAACCGTTGAGGAGTCCTGTCTCTACGCCGACCATCGTCTTCTCGATTTCTTCTGCTATAATCTCCAGTATCATCTCTTTTTCTTCGCTCGTCTCTTTTTTCTTCCGCTTCGCTTTTCCTCGTTTCAGGGCTACGGTGGCGGCGTCTTTCTGTTCTTTGAGGACTAACTGGTTCTTCTTTTATTTTTTTATCAGCATGTCTGAATATAAGGTATATTCTTTATCTGTTGTGTAGATAAAAGCAAAATTCGTGGCACTAACTTGTTTTCTTTGTTATGTTCTTGAGACGGCTTTTCTTTGGTTTTCTCAACTGCAACTTTCTTCTTCTTTGTCTTTTTCTTACGATCGTCTTCCGAATCAGAAGATGAAGAAGAGTCACTTGAACTACTATCAGATGAATCGGATGAATCTGAACCTGTAAAAAAATATCAATGATAGATTCAGCAATACTTGAATCAGAAGAATCGGACGAGTCAGACGAAGATGACGAACTCTCTTCCTCTTCTATGGTTTCTTTCTTCTTCTTAGCACCTTTCTCCAAATATTCACGCAAATCTATGCTAAAGCGGCTATGTTGATAAAAAAAATAAGTGAAACGTACGTAAGACCTCCGAGCCCGATTAAAGTGAAAAAATTGATAGAAAATCTGCTGTTTTGAGGATTATCGCGTGGAAATATTCCATCAAAGGCTTCTTGCATTGTCCTATAAATCAATTAGGCTGTTTATTTAAAACACAACTAACGGATCTTTAATCCTTTCGTATAATTTTGCTAGTCCCATAGATTCTACAAGTTCTTGGAAGATATATTTGATATAAATACGTCCAGAAGATGTCGTATCTTCTTCTGTCAACTTTATTTCCGAGAGTACCTGAAAATGAATTTAAAATAAAATAACGACTCGACTTACCATCCAGCTAATGGCGTCGGTAAACAAGAGATGTGAGATAAGCCGTGCAATATTACGAAGCTTTGTAATTTCAAAACGATGCACGGTAGCATAAGTATCACGTGCAACCTGCTCGAATGTATCTTGAAATTCTTTTTTTAGACGACAGAATCGTTCACAGAGAAGGCCATAAAACCGTTCATATGTTCTACTTTGTGTACAACAATCAACAAGCATATGACATAGTTCAACCTGAAGATCATTTATATCCAGATAACAGTGCCATCGTACCTCTAATTCTGGTTTAATGTTCATTTTCAGCAATTTATGGGCCGCTTCTTGATAATCCAAAGACGATTGAATTGTAAGATAAACTTCACGTCTGAAGGCAACCAAATTCTGCTCTGTACTATCTATGATTTCAGTAGTGGTAGGAGCAGCAGCTTCTAAAAGATATATTTTAAAAAAATTTATTCTAAAATCTCACCTTGTTCGTTCTCTTCTTCGTCGTCTTCTGCATCTTCATCTCCACCTTGCTCTTCGTCGCTATCATCAACATCTCCGATAATTTCCCTTCTAATTTCATCGTACATAGCTTCATTTTTTTCGAAGTCGGGATCAAGCTTGAATACATCTAAAGAGATAAAATAAAAATAAATATTATTTTTCCGTACTCAGTCCATTTTCTGGATCAACAGCATCTTCTAATGACATCGTATGTGTCGTTTGATCATCTTCATCAATAAGATCAAGTTCTTCAATGACAATTGGATATGCCTAGAATTGGAAAATAATAGGGTGGACCAGAAAAATACCTTAAATTTATCCTTTCTGATAATCATCACAGCTTCAATCATGTATTGAATACGCTGACCAGTATTATCATTTAAAATATCACGAAGACGAGCAAAAACAGAATCTAACGCTCTCGGAGCTACCTAAAATAAGATGATATACAAATTAAATATAAAAAGTAACCTCTTGTAATTTTGAGCCACATTCCTTTAAAAATGCAATCGCTACTTCAACCGAATCTTCTGTAGGCGACTCCAGCATCAACATCATAATTTCTAAAGCTAACAGCTCATGGGCAACTTGCTGATTAATTAAATGAGCAATAAATTTGGAGACGGAAACAGTTGTCCCTAGAATATTTAAAATTTTAATAAAAAATAAATTTAAAACCTTTATCATTTCGGCGAAAGCTTCTTTTAAATTGAACAACTAAACGGCGAAGCACCAATTCACCAACATGGGGGAATTTACTGTTGATTACAGCTACCAAAGCAGCATAAACATTAGAAAATACTGGCGAGAATGCTTGTGCTTGTATAATAGAACGAGCAAGTAACCCTCTAAAATTGTCAACTTTACAAAACACAAAAAATGTGCCTTACTTTCCGCGAATAACATTCTCTTGAAGCAATTCTCTAACAATCGGGACAAGATTGCCTGTGTTGATTTTGTTAACTAATCCGTGCATTTTCTTCTTTAAACGTTCCCAATTCATCCTCTGATATTGCTCGCCAGATTTATCCGTCATTTGTTCTTGCATAAGCTTAAGTTTTGCCGGAGGGATGTAAGCTCCTCCTGCTTTGCTACGAAGAATATCTACAGGTTCTTTTTTAGGTTCTGAAAAATCATCTTATATTGAAATAAAATAATAATTACGTGGAGGAGGAGGGGTCTGCTTCTTTGGAGTTTCTTTCCTGGCTCTTTTGGGTGAGCGTGATCCTGATCTATTGCGACGCCTTTCACGGCTACGAGATCTCTTCTTTCTAAATATAACCATACTAAAATATAGTTATCAAAAAGCAAACCTTCTGTCATCTCTTCGTGTTGGACTTCGTGAATGCCTCTTGGGACTACGAGAACGTCTTCTTGGGCTTCGTGAACGTTTTCTAGGACTGCGTGAACGCCTTCTTGGACTGCGGGATTGTTTCCTTGGACTAGACGAACGTTTGCGACGAGGTGAGGGCGAATTACTCGCTGACCGACTCTTCTCTCTAAAATCAAACCGTTAACATTGAATAAAATAATAACTTCTAATTTGGTACATGTAAAATAACAAATACCTTCCAGCTCTCTTTTCGGCTTCTCTTCTTTCAATCTCATCTGGGGATAATGAACGTGAAGCTTCTTTATCCGAGGTCATCCTGCAAATAAAACACCAATATAATTTCGAAGAAATATGAAGCGAAGCAAAGAAAAAAACTCAAAAGAAAAGCTTCAAAATATGACCTAAAAATATTCGAAAGAGAAAAATAACGGCAAATTGCGTACGTGACGCATTTTTGCGTACATATCATTTGGAGACTTCCCATAATGGAAAAGAGATGAGGGTGCTCCAAATTATGACTGAAAAGTAATATATTTTATAAATTGCGAGGCTATAAGAGCAGACTACGAGATATAATCAAAAGTAGTGGCCAAAGGTGTGTACCAAAGAACAAATAAGAAGGCGACAGACCATTTAGCCCACGCATTCTCGGGATGGTTCGTGTTTATGCAGCTTGCTCTCGATCCGTGCCACTACGAGTCTTTCGTGGCCTTCGCACCCTTTTCCGTTCTCTTCTTATCTCCTTTCCATTCGACTGTCGAGTCTCTGCCATCCGTTGTAATCCGTTGACCTGACGACCTCTGTTCCTCGTCGTTCTGCTATCAGTTCCTTCGGTGGCTGTTTGCTCACTTTCGTTTGTGTACCTCGCCGTCCGATTGAGTATTTTCTGCCGTTCAATGTGTGTGTCCCAATTCCCATAGTCTCTTAATTATTGTGCCATCTGACAAGGTGTCTCTATTCTCTCGCTCACAATACAATTTCTTTAAAGAGAGCTCGTCCTTTAATAAAAAGGGGGCTCTACTGGGTACTGTAGAGACCGGTGCGTGACTTGTGACGTCGAAGATTGATCGGCGACTTTCGTTCCTTTGAACCAGCCCGGGTACGACCCGTTCTAAATGCAACATAATAACATAATCTACCCCCAAATAGTTCGGTCACCCAATAAAAAAGTAAAACCTTCCCACGCTGTGTTCCCGCCTAATTCAAGGCCATCTCTTCTCGCTCGTCGTACTCCTGTACTTATCGTTCTCTGATCCCAAATTGTTCATTCTAACAACCAAACACCTGCCATAATTCTTTCGATTACTTCGACTCCCGCTGTCTGTCGACCGTCATCCAATATCCTCCCTCTTCTCCACCTCGTCGACTGACCTCCGCGGCTCTCCTTTGTGCCGTTCGCCTCCCTGCCCGCCCATTTCCCGTAGCGTCCGTTTGCCATTTCTGGCCACTCTGACCTAGCGCCCTATAATTGCACTTGTATCCTTCTTTTTTTTCGACTGTTTATTCTTCTTTTCCCAGATATCTTATCACGGAAATTATTGCGGGTAATCGGAGTGGAATAATCGACCCAATTGCCATAAATGGTCAAGATGTTCGTCCAGATCAATAGCTTCTTCTTTATTCTAATTCCTCTTTTCCAAATAATTCCAGTATGACTTTTCCTCTTCTAACCTCATAGAAAACATTATAATACAGAATATTCAAGAGAAATATGTGAACAGAGCTTCGAGTTCATTCCGCCTACTTCGTCTGGGTTTCTTCTAATTATCTTCGCCTGCCTGGTTTTTCCCACCTCTAGTCGACGGGTTGAACTTTCTGTCGTCTAATTGGCCTCTGTTGCTGCTGCTCGCCAGACCTCCTCCCCTCATAAATCCCGTCGTCGGCTCCTTTTCCCATTGACGTCCTTTTGTGTTCGACAAAAACGTCTCTTTTTTTTCTGATTCCCCGGCTGTCCTTGGGTGGACCGCCGGCTGGCCGTGTCACCTGCTGTCGCTTCACTTTTCCCTCTGTGGCTTTTTCTTGCCTTTCTCCCTCTGGGTGGTCCGTCCTTGACCAAAGCGACTCCCCTCCTCGACGCCCCCTCTATTTTTTGTTGGTTTCTCTTTCTGTAATCTAATGACAACTAATCCAATGAGCGAGGTTTTCCTTGTTATCAGCTCTCGACTAATTTCCCTTTGACTAAAGTACGTGGTTCTCAGAAGTCATCTAATTGGATTTGAGGACATTTCCCATGGAAAAGAAGAAGGAAGCCTCATTCTCAGAATCTCATAATTTCCCGTCGTCAGTTTTTGGTCGAGTAGACTAATGAAAGCGTCTGTGAGCGGGGAGGTGACCTTGGCTTACCAAGGCACGGGTTACGGTAGCCTCCGAAGAATCACTTCCCTCCTATTTTTTTGTAGGAGAGCTGGTAGTCGACGGGGAGAGACAGTCACCCGTCGCCGTTGTGATTCAAAAAGGAAGAGAGTGACCTATAGGGCGGGCTGTGCCGCTCATTTTGTTGACAGAGCCCGTCTACCTTTTATTTTCCAGGGTCCAATACGCTTATTAGCGCCTTCACAGATAGCCAAAGGGATATCTCCTCGAGCTGCCTACAGTTTCTTCTATTAGACCTTCAAGTCAGCCGGTTTCTTCCGTATCTTTCAGTTATATCTAACCGTGTCTCTTATCTAAACGATTCAACTGTCAACACCAACAAGACTTTATCATTTTTGCGGGAATCCCTCCCTCCCTGCTTGATTTCTGCTCCGCTCTCTTCCGTAAATAATAATCAAGCTCTTCCATGGTTGAAAATATCAACATTTCCTCTATAATTCATCGTATTCTTCAAGGAGGATTACTGTAATCATCGTCGACTAGAGTACATTCTGTCGATTAGTTCAAAAGGGGTGTTCCTGATGCTTCTTCTTCTTTTCTCTTTTTTATTATTCCCGCCCCCGCAATCGATTTCCCGCGATTGGAACTGGCAGCAGCAGCCATCTGTCCCTCTCCTCTGTATGCTAATTGGCATCCCTTATATTGGGCTCGGCTTATTCTCTCTGGCTCTCCTCTCACACCTTGTACTCCTCCTGACTAATTAGTTCGCCAGTCTCTACATCAGCTGTCCGCCCATAAATCTGATCCCGCGTCCTCCCAGTGCTACCATCTGATAATCTCGAGGTCATTCCCGTTTTCTACGTCCAGTTTCCTTTTCCGGGATAATTTGTCCTCTCGCTCGCTTCGTAACCTTCTACGATTTCTTATCTGTTTTGATGTTTCTTTCTTTTTTTACTTTCTGGTTGTCACTAAACTCCCGCGTGTTCTCGCTCGAAAAATTTGACCCTGATCAAAAATCAACAAGAGCAGACGAGTGCACTTTCTCGGTGGTCCATCGAGTAAGATCATCCGAGACTAATCCTCGCTTCATATCCTCTCATTCTCGCCCTCGCTCTCTCCATTTCAGCCATCAAATATTCAAAAAGAGGTAGTCTTTTTGCTCAATGTCCGAAAGCTCATTTCGTCGTTGAATTATGATGGCCGCCATCTGGGTGCCATGTCCATCCAGCTGTCCTTCCCTCAACTCGTCTCTTATCTCCTTTTTTTCCTTTTCTTGCGTAGATTATGGCAGGAGGACGACGTAACTGGGTTAGTCAGCAATCGAAGTCGACGTCTTTTCCCACGTTTAATCAAGGAGAAAGGGGTCATTCAAGGGTTTTCCTTCTTCTTTTTTTTTGTTTTTATTCAGTAATAATGTCTGATCAAGTTTAAAGAGCAACTGAGATGATGCCTCTGTTCCCCTCATAAAACACGGGCTGTCCAGGTTATTACTACCCGTAACCACTGACCCTTCTATCGATCTTTTTCTGTATCAACAAGACTACAGTACCCATTCTGTCCATTTGATTATCCCCTTTCTAATTTGCGTGATCTCTCTCGTCTTCGTCTCCCATTGATTTCTTCTTTTGCGTAAATTCTTTAAATCCTCTCCGCTTATTAGAGATTGAAACCCGTAATGGTGTTATAAGAACAGAGCACAAAGAAGTCTCTCTCGTGTTCTCTCGACCTAATTTGAAATTAAAATGAGATTCCTCCTCTTACCTCCTCTTTCCACCCATCTCATAGATGTTTTTTAGATCAGGGTATGGCAGACCGGCTGAGTCCTTTGTCCTACGACTCTGGCCTCCATTCAATCTCAGCCCCGTCGTCACCCAAAAAACTATTCGAGGTTAGTCTATCCAGGTGGCTGTGGGAAAGTTGCCCGATGATTGCCATTTGACGTCGACAATTAGTGACGCCTAGGAGCAGGTGTTTTCCTTTGGACTTTTATTGCCCTCTCTGCACGATTTTTATTTCTCGTATGACCTATAGCAGAATTATTGAGAACTTAACGGGGATTGAGTCGTGTTGACATGAACTTCCGGCGATGACTATCAGAGAGAGGCGCCAGTTCTTATCTTCGAGTGGATTTACCGCGTTGATATGGAAAGTGCTTTCAGGGGACGACAGCTGCGGAGGATGAGGGGCCACCAGCCAAAAGACCGAAGAAGGAGGACGATGCCCGGGTTCCGGCCTCTACCGAGAGCTCCGAAGGTTTCTCTTATTTGTTCAGGTTTTAACCTGTGCTTCAGAAACACTCTCCAGCGATGATCCACCTCGACCGACAAAAGAACAATGCCAGTCCTTCTGCAGTTCAATGCCATCAACCTCTCGACTGGAGCAGCCACTGCTGATAACAACGGCGATCGAGAAGAGTCGGGGATCACTTTCTCCACGAGTTTCGCTGCCTTCTCCAGAAAAGAAAGAAAGTCGGCCAGGAAGCAGGATAGAAAGGCCAAAAGAGGACAAGAAAGAGGAAGAGGAGAAAGAAGCAGAGCATGTCCAAGCAAGGGAGAGGAAGAGCTACATTCAGGAGAAGCCAGCCTGCGCTTGGGATGAGTGTACAATTGTCTTCGATGACATAAATATATTATATGACCACGTCATGGAAGTAATTCCACTTCATTTAATAGAAAGATCATGGTCTAGACACATATAATGCCGATAGTCAACAGGGAGGAAGACCAAGAAGGCGAATTGGAATGTCTCTGGGAGGATTGCGAGATGTCAATAGTCAGAGGCGACTGGGTCAAAAAGGTTGGCGACTTTTCTCCAATTTATTTTTTTCTTCTCCAGACAAGATGGCTAACAGAACACTACAAAGCTCGACATTCGAAAGGTGCTCAGGCCGTGAAATGCGTCATCGAGCAGTGTACATTCCGATGCACCACCTTCGGAAAATTGGATGACCATGTCCGGAAAGTACACCTTGAGACAAAAGGTAGAGCGGGCAGTCGATTAGAACAGAATGGACTTTTAGAAGGCGAGCAGAAAGGAGCCAAGAAGACGAAAGAAAAGGCCAAGCCAAAGAAAGAAGATGACAACGATTCACAGCCGCCGTACTTTCCCATTCTACAGAACGAATTCCCTTGGAATGACTACTATGTACAGATAATTGTGGAAAGACAACAGAAAAGGAGAGAAATGAACGGCCAGTGTGAATGGGCTCTCAAGAAAAGGCCAGGGGTTAGTTTCGCAGATTTATTTCGATAGAAATAATTGTTTCAGAAAGGAGCAGCACATCGAAAGTCCCGAGCTCCGTTAGTAGGCGAATTTGTCCCAAAGTTGCCTAAACCCAAGCCAGTTCCATGCGCACCAGATCCTGAAATTGTAAGCTTTTCTTCTTTTTGAAGCAAGAAATTTTTTCAGAAGGAACGCATGAAATTGACATTGGAAGATCTTTTCCCCGGCTGGAATTACAAGTCTCCGTTTAGTACCTCAATCACAAACTCTTTGGCTCCGTCGAAGCCAGCTCCTCCAGTTGAAAAAGCTCCAAATCCTCCTTCTCCCTCTCCATCTCCTCAAAAATCAGAAAGCTCTCTTTCGACTGTCCGAACCCCCCTAGATTTTCTTCTTCCCCGACTGTCATTCCTATCTTCTTCATCTTCGTCTTCCACCACTGACTCCCCCGCTAGTCTTTCCGATCCCCAAATTGAATTGGACTGTTCAAAATGTGTCGACCATCTGGTCACTTCCCTTTGTTAGGTACAAATTGTCTCCTTTTCTATGTACAAATGTTTCTCTATTTATTGATACTCCTACCTTCCTCGGGTCAAACACATCTCTACGTCTCTCAGTTACTGTATCCTCTTTCGGACCTCTTTAATGTATTTCAATTTTTTTTAGTCATAATTGAACATTTATTGACAACCAGTACTCACGTGAGATCACAGCAGAAACCAGACTGACGGTGATCTCCTTCTCCTACTTACAATTGACAAAAACATATAAAATAAGAGAAAACGGTCAGGGTCCTGGGGCGAACATCTAACAAACTACTGCAGCTGATTCTTCTAGACTTTCTGCTCAATGGGGGCACCCTCCTTGATGGGAGCAACTTGACCGGGACCAGGTTTGTGATGATCTCCAGTGAAAGCACATGGCTCTCCCTTGATGAAGACCAAAAAGATCAAGTTGGTAATGACCTGAAATAGACAAATTTAATGGGCAGGGTGGGAATTCCTTACCATAACAGAGGCGACAACAAGGAATACCCATTTCCACTCTTCTTGGGTGTGGTTTGGAGTAAGGCCTTCGACTACGAAAGGAATGATGAGCATAGTGATGGTCAATCCGAGGGAGATGTTACCAGTCACAAAATGGCTGTACTGCTTTGAAAGTGCAGGGCCAGCTTTGAAGAATCCACCAGTTGTGGCTCCGAGGACACCGGCTGCTCCTCCCAGGGCCAGCATGTTCCATGATTTGTGTTCATCTCCCATGAAAGCCAAGATGACCAGGAAAGTGGCAGAGCCGAAGAAGGCGAGACTGTTGAACAGACGGAATTTGTTCTGTTCGGAGATGAAGTGAATACGGTCGGAGGAGCCACCACAGAGAAGTTTGGCGAGGAATTGAGCCAGAGGAGGGATAGCAGCAGATAAGCCAGTCTTGTGGGCAGGGAAGCCAAGGACTGAAAGAGTTTAGGTTAAAAGACGAAGGCACCAGGAGCTAACCAGTTGACAGATATTTTGGAGAGTAGAGGAACATCATATTGACACAGGTGAAGTTACCGATGGCGGCAATCCAGACAGCCCAGACGGCGGGTTCCTTCAAAATTTGGAAGTATGGAACCGCTTGGAGAATCTTCTTGCTGAAATGTGATTGATACACGGATAATTTGGGATGGCGTACTCGATAGCGCTGGGTTTTCCAATGGAGATTTTTCTCAACTCGACTCTGCCGACGAAAGGATGCTTCTGAGGGCTGTTACGGTAGAAGAGACCGTAAGTGACGAAGAGAAGAAGCGAGACAGCTCCGTGAGCATAGAAGACGGACGGCCACTTGAAGGCGTGGCAGAGGGCGCCCGAGGCTGGCATGGTGATGGCAGGAGCAAGTTGGACATAGGCGACGAGGGCTGAGACAAAGAGACCATTCTAAAAAGGAGATGATAATTTTGGGGGAGAAAGATGTACTTTACCTGTTTGTAGTAGGTCCATTTGGCACAGAAAGCACCGATTACTGGGAAGTTGGAGGCGAAGGAGATTCCTTGAATAGCTCGGGCAACGAGCAAATAAGGAAAGCCAAACTGAAAATATCCTTTTTATGGGAAAAGAATACTGAACATACTCGAATGGCCAGAGGAAGGAGAAGAGTGGAGACGGAACTGAGGATACCGAAGCCAGTGAAGACAGTTCTAATTCCGACTTTATTAACGAGATAGACGACAGGGAAGTTGGAGATCAAAGCAGCCAAGGCAACCATCGATGTTGCGTATGATTGCTGTCCTGGAAACGGTCGCCTACGTCCAGTCCCGATATTCTGACTCACTTTCTGTAACAAGTCGAGCTGTTTGATTTAATCCGGTGATGTTGCCATGATCCTCTGGTTCCATACAAATTACAGCAAAACTGAAGCTGAGGATGTTGGACCTGAAAGGGAAGAATCTTTCCAAAACATATTCCTGCTTTTTCGCCCCCGTCCACTGCTTGTTTTCACTCGCTTTTTGGTGAATCTGCCAAGTTTATGTACATATTTTCCGGGAGAGACAGAGGCTTCCGTCTCGTTGGATTAGCCCCATTGACAAATGATTAGAGATGTCTATTTCTGTCCGGTAATACAGTATACTTAATGGGTTTACTACTCGAAGTCACCAGGGTGTGTTGTCTTTGACAGACAACTATCCCCGGCGTCTGTTTTCCTACGAATTGCACCCCATAAATTATCATAGGAAAACTAACCAGATACTGGTGAGGCAGAGAAGGACAAGAACCATCATCACGAAGCGAGTCCTCGTCCCAAAGATGGCAATGTACCGCTCTTCAGCAGCATGAGTTTCACCGGGAGAGACGGCAAGCACCATTTCTGAAAAGACGACAATTTGACTATGGAAGTAAGGGGAGATTGGGCAGATAACTGGAGAACAAAGGGGGAGATGACTAGGGTAGGGTTACTGTATGGACAAGAACTGGAACGTTCGAGAGGACAGCTTAACCCAAGGGTCTGTTCCTTGGCCTCTTAACAAAACAAAAATCTCGTAGCCCAGTGGGTGAGACCGGTATTAATATGACAAAGAAGCGAATCAATGCAACTTCTGTGTCGAATGATATCTCCCCTTCCGCCGCCCGTTACACACAAGGTCGTCTTCTATTTTTGGCATATCCCGCCGCTATTTCGGACGTATCTTTGAAGTTTATAGGCGGGTTTGGGAGTGGGTGATGTCAACGGGAGGGGGGATAGTCGACGGGAATTATTAGTCAAATTTGGGCAGCAGGTTCCTATGGTCAAGAGAAGAGGAGTAACTGACGACGGACTGGGCGGCGTCACACGACGAAATAAATGGACGTTTTTTGTGATCTGTGGAATGAGAATAAAGTGCAGCAAGACAGATGACAGGAAGCCACGGCGATATCACAGGGAGAAAGTGTAATACCAAGAATAACCTACCGTCGACAAAGTGGACAGATGACGATGACGCCGCTTCTTATCGAAAGGAAATAAAAGATCAACTGGAAGGAGAAAAAAGGGAAGACACAGAGCGAGAGCGAGGTTATTCTAATCATCTGACTGGACAGATGATCCGACGAGGTCAATCGGACTGTTTGTATCGGACTGACATCCTGGGCTATTTAAACGATGACCAGTTGATAGTCCAAACATCTCGAATTTTCGTAGGTTGTAAACTGTCAGTTGCAGTGTACTTCCGAAAGCCATAATATCTATTTTGGACAACAACATTCCATCGGTGACATCGACGGTCGACTGAATGGCTATAGATAGAGCCAGGGGTTCAGTTTCGTAAAGAGTTCAGGAACCAGTGACACTTTGTACTGTCCCTAATGAGACAATCAGTCATTAATTGTGACAGCCCCGACACCGGGAAGAACAGTAAACTGTGAACGATCAACGGGAAGTTGGAAAATCGAAATTATCAACACCAAAAAATACTTGCAGATGAAAAAAAGGACAATGGAGAAATCTGGAAGGAGAAATTGGAAGGGCATCTGGGAGGAGACACCAGGACATCACAAATAGGGATACTGGAAGTAGATCTTCTTAAGAAAGAGAACCACCCGAATGGGATGAGATTTGTTATGGGGAAGGATACAGGCGGGAGGGCGACGATCATTGGAATAAGACCCCCGAGTGATTTGTGGACTGGCGAGAGTCCTTTGATCAACGGACTCTTTTATACGGAAACGCCGAGGATTAGCAGAAGGAAACGATATTTACTCCGGAATTAGAACGGACACGGGTACAACTTGTAACAGGAGAGGAACAGACGAATTCCAGTCACAAGAAGTTTTTTCTACATATGACGATTTTCTCTCGGCGGCTGTCTGTCAAAGGCACAGTCATAGCCCGCCGGTGAATCCTTCTCGTTGACTGGAACAAAGCATCCTCCACTGGTGGGCGTTGGCCTGTCACCTTCCGATTGCAATAAAAAAGAACAGTGTCTAGGACATAGATCTGACTATTTGCCTGAATTACTTCTGTTTTCGTGGTCTTCGCTCGAATTCGTCTCATGGCACAAAGTAAACAGAAGATGGTACAGTAATCCTCAGATTAGAGGCAGCTCCGTTAACTTTAGCATTTGGTAGATGATCGACAAGGAGTTTGGTAGCTGGACAAGTCAAACATGAAGTGAACTGTGGAAGAGAACATGCAGATGAATGGTCGACTGTCTACCGACAGCTTTAAAAGTCAGAAAACCAGTAAATCGAGGATTGATGGCAGATTATGCAATTGGCAACCCCATTCGGAAGAACAGGAGGACACCTCGTCAACGGGTAAAATAGATACAAAATGACTAAAAAAAGCAAAGATCTAGTCGGAGGTAGGGAAAAGAGTTTTCTCACCTTTAGATATTTGACGGGAGCTATTGTCCACCATTATTGGATTCTTGGCGGCTATTGTACGATGTCGTTGATTGTGTGAAAATGGGTAGTCCGAGGGAATAGATTGAACAGAGGAGACTATTGGGATCACGGGATAATCTCATGACGTTTATACCGGGTGCACCCTATTGTCGAATTGTCAAATATTGTTTTTTGCCGTCGAATCCATCATTCTCACCTGTGGCCGACTATGACCTTTGGCGGATCATAACAGCCGAGGCGCACAGTCGACGATAGATGACGTCTTCCAATCAGAAAACAAACATGTTCTTCATTTTCTCGAAAAACCGTTATTTCTCTCGACCTCGGACAATACTCCTCATGTGCCAGTTGTTTTTGGCTTGTTTTTATTCTTTTCAACATCCTCTTTTCAATTCAGCGAATACCCGAATATTTTTGGATTTTATTGAGATCTGTGCATATCCAGTCAACTAAAAAATTACCAGGTTACAGAGGGAGGCACTCAATCTACACCGGTATCAAGGGATATTATAACTCCTACACGTTCGAAATATATCACATAATATAAAAACTAGACGGAAATGTTGGTGGTAGTGGTCTGACGCGGAACGGCAATCATTACCGGACCGGTACTTCCCTCACTTTCATTTCTCTCGTTTGCCCCGAGATCTGGTGGATCCAGAAGGAATTGAGAAGTTGTTCGCATTCGAGGCTGGATGGCCACAGCTCCTCGTGAATAAATATTGTTGAAGGCTTCTCGCAATTCCTTCAGAGCGACTACTCCGACCAATCGACCACGCTCCGTGACGTAGGCATGGTTCAAGGCCAGAAGAGAGAACAGGGTATGGACCTGGAATTACTTCCGTTATAGAGAAGAATGCTGCCTCTACCTTATAAAGAGAAGTTCCTCTGACCAATTGGAAGGGAGCGGAGTCGATGGCGACGTCGTCGAGGTCAATCCGCGAAGCGAGCACTTCTGCTCGTTTGGCCATCGTGTGCTGAACGTGGGCAAATGGTGTTTCGTGGACGAAGAGCATCGACGTCTGCAAAGCGGAAACAAAGGAAAGGCGTTAGCAAGCTAGTTAGAGATGGCTGGTGTGGCGGATGGCTGCGGTGACTGAACATACCACTGGTTCGACGATGGGCTCTGTCTGGGAACGGAGGAAAGGCACCAGGGTGCCTCGCTCTCCCTGGTCATCGTGGAGAGGCGAGTGAGCCAGCAAAGTATTTCCGGAAATTTGTCTGTCAGTCAAGAAGAGTTGTCCTCCTCCGACATTGTTCAAATTAGCCGCCGAGTTTCTGCTTCGGAATGTGCCGAGGGTGTTAAATATCTCCGATGCTGTTCGACTTCTACGCTTGTGAAGATTCAAACTGGGTTCTGGTCCCAATTTCTTGTTGAGCAAGTAGACCAAATACTTCCGACCAACACTTCCCAGAAGGATCATCGACTCTGAATTGAATTTGTCATTTTCTAGGGCTCTCAACTGACTCTTGTCATTTACGAAGGGATAAGAGCGAAGTGACGGGGTCTCCAGGAGGATGTCCCTCAGCTCCTTGTATGTCGTATCCCGGGTAATATATACAAGATCTTTGACCATAACCTTGTCAACCTTCATTGTGTGCACACTGAAAAAAAATTCGACAAATCGACTGATAGGATTACCTGGTACGCGAAGGCGGCAAATCTGACAAATAAGGATAACCCTGAATTTTGATTGTAGACTCGTAGATTGAAGGCTGCAAGAAAGCACAAAGGGCATTGGCCACCATAAGAGCAATGAGCACAGGCAGGAGAGCGCAGAGTTGACCGGTGGTCTCACAGACAATTACAGCAATTGACAAAGAATGAGTGACAGCTCCAGTATAGGCAGCCGCACCGACAACAGCATACAGTCCGGGATAGATCTGTGGACCGTCAATTCCTCTCAATCCCTCAGGCCACCACATTGCCAAGAGTTCTCCACAAATTCGACCGAAGCCAGCTCCAATGACGAAAGACGGCACGAAGATACCGCAAGGATAGTAGAGAGTCACGTAGAGGGCTACCAATGTGAACTAAAGGTGAAAATTAAGGAGACAGGGAAAATTGGAGCTTACATAGACAATAACATAACAGGAAAGAGTCAACAGCGGGTGGAAGTCATCGGTTCCGTGGCCTCCTGTCCAGTGGGAAATCATTTCAGGAGGGCAGCCATTTGCGGAAACATTGGAGAGAGTAAAGGTACAATTGGCTATGAAATCAGCCAATGTCTCACGGAATGTCATCTGTACTTCTTGGTAATGGGATAATGAGAATATTGCTTACATGACCGGCAATGTAACGGCCGAATCCAGCTGGATATGTGACGATGGCGAAAAGAGCGGCCATGAGGGCTGTGAAGGCAATTGGACTCTTTCCGAAAATAGACAGATACAGCCTGTTCCTTTTCTTGAACATACAGACACGGCGATGGAGCCAGACGAACAAAGCACCGGCCAAGCCACAGAGTATTCTGAATGGGAGAAGGTCAGCTAGAAGTGGCGATCGATTACCCAAGAAGCATAAAGAAGGGAATCTCTTCGACAAGGAAGACCTCGTTCGGGAAGGTGGTCTGATAGTAGGCAAGGATTGTTCCAGCTGAATGGTCAAATAAAAGTAAGAGAGAGGAATTACCGATATGAGCTGGGACGATAGCTGCCATGGCGAAACGGAAGACGAGAGCAGAACACGTGGTGGCGAAGAACTGACGCCAGTAATTCTTGACTGCGAAATATTTTGAAGTTGATTCTATTCCATACAAAACAGCTGAATGAGCACAATATTTAAAAATATGGAAGGAGTACCGCCAGCAGGAGCTGAGAAAGTGCAAGCAATTCCGACGGCACATCCCGTAGACAACATTTCCATTTGTCGACCCTCGTTTGAGAAGAAATTGTTGTATTGACAGGCCGAGGTAGCCTTATTGAGGAGAGTGGCGATAATGGCTCCAATATGTACAAAAGGTCCCTGAAGTCTTTATTCTCACTTGATAAAGACTCACTTCTTTACCGGCTGGCATCCCCGCTCCGAGGGTAAGTGTCAACCCGACAACTTTGGCTACCAATGTCTTGAAAGTGAGATAATTCTTGAGCATAAACCCGTGGATTATGACCTTTACTTCCGGAATACCCGAGCCTAAATCCTTTTTTATGGTTAGGAGTGGGAACAGGACATACCAACAGCCTGTTTACTGACAGAATGACAAAAGAGCGCCGCCGAGAAGACGAGCAATGTCATGAACATTGTCCAGGCGACAAACCCGTAGTACGGATGGCCGTGATCACTCCATTTGTACAATATTATCCTATCTGAAATACCCTTTTCCTTTAAGTAATTACAGTAACTCTCACAGTGCTGTAAATATTCAATAGCAACATCCATAAAAATAGATAAAATGGCCGTAATTATACCCAACATTGCACTCAGAAACCAATCTTCGACGAAGAAATGCACCAAATTCTTGTAGTGTCCTAAAAATTTGGCAGTTTGAAAAGGAAATAAAGGGCCTTACGAGTCAGGAACTGTGCCATAGTTTCCCTGCTCTTTTCATCCTCGAAGACGGGAGTGTCGTCGTCCGACAAGTCGTCCATGTCAGCACCCGAATCCTCATCTCGCTCATCTTCGCCGAGAAGACGCTCATCGACCCCGTCCGGTGCTCTAAATACGGCCATTGTAATTCAACAAGCATCAATTATTTCCTCAAGTAATCCCTTATCCAAACAATGCCTGGTTGAACTTTCATAAATCAGACTCGTGCCGCCGTCTGTTTCCTATCAGGCCGAGTTGACTCGACATAAAACACAAGGAAGCGGGCCCTTTTCTAATCTGCCAATTAACGTCTGACTTGGAGCTGGGGAATATTTCGAGGAAAAGCCTTTTTCGAGTAGATGACATTCCCAAATAAATTGACCTTATCGACTGCTCTCTTTTGGCCGTATCGATTCCGCTCGTCAAGGAACCGGTTTGTCTTCCGCTTCAACTTTGATCGACCATGTTTGTTATGTCATAAATTCATCGCAAAGATGGCTTCGACCTATGGTTGGAAATACAAAAAGTGACCAATGGGATGGAAAAATGAATGGGCGAAGGCCACTCAAAGTCTAGAGCTCAAGGTTCGAAAATCTTGACTAAACTGCGGCCAACTTATAGGCCACGAGGCCATGAAAATGACGCTATTCTGCAACAAAACTGGTAAAGAGGAACAAATCCAATAAATAAAAAGATAGAATACCTGCGACGGAATGTGCGTAACTCAGGCATAATGTCAGCGACGGAAATAGTTGCCGCGAGCGGCTGCGCAGCGCCTTACAGTATTCCATGAGCGGCAAACCCGACTGAGGGAGAGGGAGAAGAGGATGACACACCTGGGGACATCCGGCACAGGGAGGCTCATCGTCGTCGCCGTCGTCGTCTACGAGGGGCGGAGCCCTTGGGATGTACTGTCACCCCCTTCTTTTTGTTACAACTTCCTTCCGCCTTTGGGTCTCTCTATTTTAGGAGAAAGAGAAAAATTGATATCAATAGATCTATTCCATACTGATCATCTTTCAAAAATTAGAGATCAATAAAGCAATCCTAACAAGCTGGCCACGGATTACTTGGAAGACATCTAGTGAGCTCCAAGCGAAGTAATCTCAATATCAAACCGATGTCCAAAATGTCGAAATTCCGTAATTTGTAGAGTCGACTCCTTCGTCTGCGAAGTGACTGATTGACCCAATGAATATGAAACCAGTAGCGGGAACTGGTCCGGGTAAATTCCACAATGAGTCAACTCTCGCGTGTGATATTTGGTGGGGGAGGGAAGACTTGAACAAATGGCTGGGATTATCCAGGGTTTAGAGAAATTGTCTTTTGAATCTCTGCCTCAAAATTATCGAGATTCCAAGAAGCGTCCTCTAATCCTGGAAAAGAAGCTGAAAACATACGGATTGGCGGCCAAGAGAAGGACTTTAGATGGCAATAACCAGGGGACCTGTCAATAGATCAAGCTGATCTCCCCATCTATAGAAGCCGGATGTGATCAGTCAACTTGGGTCAGAATCTATTACACCCGCGACAGAAATAAACCCAGTTGATCTTTTCCATATTTGGTAATAGAAGTCTGGGAATGAACGGAGTCCCCGAAGGAACGCGCGCCGTTATCAATGGGTATCGACGGTGTCACAAACAGCTCCTTCTCCCATACACGGGAATGCGCAAAAATAAAAAAGACACAAGCGAGACGAAGCTTGCTTACCGGAGTGACTTCTCGTCTGTCATGTCTGGTAGACAAAAAGCAATTTGACCCTGGAGCCCCCCATTTATGTGCGGTTGTCATCGATAGCGCGGAAAACGATGTCCACACAGACGACGACGACCCTCAAAAGGTTAATCGGGCGACCGGGCAAGACCTGACGAAACACGGAAGGTGTGAAAATGTACTTGAATCAGGCAAACTTCTTGTCTAACATTAGTAGATGAACTCCGATTGGATTAATTCCAACTTCTAGGGCTGGGAATACTTGGTAAATTCAAGTATAAGGAAGATATTTTGAATAAAAAGAAAAATGGGGAAAACCTACTTCTTCTCGTCGTCGTCCATCGGAAGGGGTCGTCTGGGGGGCTGATAATAGTCGATAAAACTATTTTCGGTCACTTTGAAATTGGCCGGTTTCTCGGTTGTAATATCAAAGAAGCAAAAAGCCGACACTCTTCGCAGGTGATTGATTTGAACAATATTCGAACAAGGCCGCACCGGAAGTTGCCCTGCTTCAATAAATCTTGTCAATTTCTTTTATATTTATTGCTTTGTTTTTCCTTATCTTTTAGATGACCCAAAATAGAAATATCAAGCAGTTATTTCAAGAAACTGTCATCAGAAACCAAACGGTCAACTGCCGACCATCATAAGTTCTCAAAAACTGACGATATGATTTCTGATGTCAGAGCTTTGCCAAAATGGTGTATTTCAAGGTCGACATCCTTTATCATCGACCGAACATGTGATGATTGCTGCAAGGCGACGGATGGTCAAACAGTGTGCGAGGACAAGAACTCGGTCTGGTCATCATAATTTGGCAACATCCAACCAGAAACTGAGGGCGTACAGATACCATGTAACTAGGACTTAGGTTTTAACGGCTACCTTGGCCAATAGATCTTTCAGAAGTCTATTGCCAGTTAGTTTTGAGGGAGAGATTTTCCAGAAAAGACGAATATGGTAGGAAATCACCTCCCGAGAGTTCAGCGCCCCTCGGAAATTGCATGGCAGATCGTCTCGACATTGTTTTCCCTATGATCCTTTTCTTAGTATCAATTGCTCGCCTAAATGCAACCTCCTGTTCTTCTCGACGAGCTGATTCTAACGATACCAATATCATTACTGGAAGTTGCATATTTTCGAGCTCTGCGGTCCCAAACACCCCGACCCTTATGATATTTACTCTAATTTTTGGTTTTTTAGGTTTGGGTTCTACTCGCACAGGTCTGGCTCCAAAGTTTTGAAAAACTGAAAACATCTCCTTGTGGCTCTCGAAGAGCTAATCCCAGAAATATAAACATCATCCCCAGAAACCCGGCTTTTCTGGTAACCACCCAGGAAAATATCCTGACTCCCCTTTTCGTATTCTTTCAGCCAAACTCAGCAGGTCCTGTCGATCGGCGGTGTTCAGCTTGCTAAAGATCCGCACTTTCGATACACTTAATTTCATCTCGAATCGTACCCGCTGGCACAGAGGAGTGAGCTATCAAGATAGCGCCCAAGTTCTTACAAGAATTTTGGGTCGGTCGCCTCTCACAGCGGCACACATGTCCTGCAGATGCGCAGCTGAGATATGGTTGAACAAGACACCCTGACCTCCTTATGATTCTCTTTTTTTATTTATCGTTTCGAGATCTTACCTGGGTAACCGTCGACCCTCATACTTGAGGCAAGTCTTATCTCTTGGTCCCTTGTTTCATCCTTGTTCCCCCCAGCGCCTGCTCCTCTTCTTATCTATGTATGCCCTTTTGGGTGTTCATTACTATGAGCCTCCTCTTCCAAACCCAAGTTTCTAGTATGCAAGCATAAAAAACAGTCGATGGTGAGAATATTTTTAGTCGTTTCGCGACGGCTACGTCTCACAATTTCATTGAATTTCCTTGGGATTCTGAAAAGAAAAACCAATATATTTTTTCATTTATTTTCCAGACACTGACACTGTTTAGTAAATTACCCAAACAATAACTGCCACCCCTGAAACGCGATCCTTGTTTATGGGCAAAGACCTCAAATTAGCATAGCACGGAGAGGGTCATTTGTTCCTTTTTGCTCATTTTCTTGTCTACTTTCTTCTTTTTTTTACCATACCTCACGTAATTGACAATCTCACTCCCCGTAATCAATGATCTCCATTTTACCCCTTGATATTTTATGATAATTAGATTGTAGTCAGATATTTCTGCTCATTTGATTACACGCCATCGAACAAACTCGACAACATTTACACCACAAAATTTGATAATCTGCCGAGAGATTTGGCAGATCGATTTTCAACCAGCCTCTCCCCATATCTGTATGAATCTCATTCGTATACAATGGGACTGTTTTTGGTGATTATTCCCCATTCTAATTTAATCCTTATAGATCGACTGATTATTTTTTAGCAAAGAAGTTTTCGCGTAGTATTTCTCCTATTCACGGTGCTGCCATTCATGTTTCCTTTGTTGTAACTTGGCAACCCGAAGCATTCGTGTTCGGCTCGTTTATATTTTACAGGATGACTTTTCTTCTTCTAAAATTTGGGATGTTATTGCTATTCAATGGGAAATGTCATGTCTAACGCTAAGGCGAGCAAGTGCAAATACCGTTTATGATTCTTTTGCTGCATGGCCCCGTAATGGTCAACGACAGCCGATTATTTGTGGAAGCTTTTGGGCATCTATTCCCCCAATCTTCCCTTTCTAATTTCCTTTTTTCTCTTTATAATTTCTTTTTCTCGGGGAATTTGTCTGCGACGCTTCTAGTCTTTCTTCCTTTTTATGGCCTTTTCACAATCGAATTGTTCTCACACTTTTATTCATCTGTGCAGTTCTCTCCATCGCCATCGCTTTTCTGAATTTCATAGAAGACTACCCTATCGAATTCAATATATATATTTATATGTTTTCTTTTTAACCACCCCGTCGAAGTAACATCTGCGTTTTGCTATATAGTCTGTCAAGAAAAAAGACGACAAATAAAGGTCTCATATTTGTTGCAATGGGGCAGATAAACCGGCCATTTTTTCCAAATTTTCAATTGAAAATGCGCAGTATTCTTGCCCCATTGCAACAAAAAGAGACCTTTATTTGTCGTCTTTTTTCTTGACAGACTATACAATCGCCGTCCATCAGTTCCTAATGAGTACCATGTGACTTTTTTGCAGGAATTTTTCATATAAATGTCTTTTCCTGGGGTATATACTCATCGCGTCCTCCCCTAGAAACGAACAGTTTAGCTTTATTCAGCTGCGCACTCAGTCGCCGTCCGTCCGTTATGCGACTTGCCCCAGCGACCAGCACCCATCCCAACGATCGTGGTTCCTCTCTCACTGGGAGCTCTAATCTATCGCACTTTGCTAGGCGTAGAATAAACTATCTGGAGAGGAATGTTCGGCAGTTCACTAACAAACTTCTTGAACTTTACAATCATTTCTTTATCCATCCTGACGAATAAGCGGAAGTGAATTTTTACTAGTATTCGACTGTCGATAGAGAGGTCGATGTTCACATAGAATGATTTGGGTGTGTCCTTTTTGGTACAGTCATTGTTGCCGGCGGCCTCGTCATCTCCCGCTATCTTTTCAATATGGTCACTTAGCCCGACTCTGGCTCTTTGTAAAATATCGATACTAATTTTTGAACAACTTCGTTGCAATTACTAGAAAAAATCATTCTTATATAGATTATTTCCAGGGTATACCTGCAATGGATGACGATTGGACACTTGGAAAGGACTGTCTGATATCTGTCGTTGCCCCACGGTTGAACATCGATCTCACAAGAGCTGACAGCGATATAAAAGATGAACCATTGGATGAATTTGGTTAGTTTTTTTGGATAAATTTCTTATTCTGAAAGGGGGCTTTAGTTGGATTTTCTTGTAATCATAAGCGACACCATTTGCGAATCCTTTGATGAGAATCTTTTTTGTGCTAATCTCTTCGGGGAAGTCGTAAAGCGAGGGAATTTTTTTATTAGATTGTATAGACTGTAAATTACGAAAGGCGATGTTTTACAATAGCTGTGGTAGTCCCATTTCTTGACATTTTTAGTGCTGAGTTTTTATAGCAGAATTTGCTTTTCAGGATTTCCCTTTTCATCGGCTGTGCATTTTGTCTAGCGTTGAGAGGGCGCTTGAAGACAGGTGCCTGGCAACAGTAATGGCTTTACGCTTTGCGCATCAACTCTCTGCTTAGTAACATTTTTGAGCTGCCATATATTGATAAAAGTGCAGGACTTTCTCCGAAGTAGTTTGCACATTTTCGCTGCTGCATTGATCGTTCCTTTCAATACGATAACCGCTAGCAAGATACCTTATCAATACTTCAGAAGTGCGCTGAACTTGGTATTTGCCAAAGGTGGTCATCGGAATGTTCTTACAAAAAATTCATATAAACGACATTGGAGCAATTATCTAGTGCAAGATTCCACAATTTTCCAAAAAAAAATATCTGAAATAAGCCATATTTTAAAAATTTAGTTGTTTTTTTAAATTCTTGAGGCAGTGGTTTTCGTTAGTTGTGACGCTCGCAGCGCTGCTATGGGCCAAATTGAATCCGTCACAGAAAGATAAGATGAACGATGGCTGTAGGAACTGATAGCAATTGCCTCTGGTCCGGTTATTAGTCCGGCTAGAGAGCAGCCGCTTAGTTTTGCTTATTTTCTATAGGAAATAGCTAGTATATTTTTCTACTCGCTGAGGATGAATCCTGCCGGCTTGCCAATCATGGCCTTACAAAACAACTATAAGCCATCGTGTGCGATGTCTTGCCCTTCCCAAATCGTTATAAACGGTTAGTTTTTATCAAAAATTCTTTATGCTAGTTTCTTTTCGATCATTTATATGTTTTGTTTCTATTTTTTGGGCAAAACGGGTTGCCCGCTTTCCTCACGGTAGGATTTGGATCTAGCGGGACTAGTAGCCATTCTCGTATAATTGCCTGCCGGTTTACCTTGTTTTCACCAACATTACATAGCTCTATCTCGAATTATTCTTTTTTATTCTAATAGAGAATTGCCAAATTTGGGTACAGCCCTGAAGTTCTTATGATATGAAAAGGAGCTGTGCACCTAGCCGTCTAGGCGGATATTCTCACGATAGAAATTTGTGAGAAGCCAATAATCGCATCAATATTGAAACACCGGCAGATGAGCTTCTCTCCCAGGTCTTTTCATTCTCACATTCACTTGTTTGTCTCGTCGTGGCTTATTTGAATTGGCAGCTCTGAAGCCGTGAACTTTATTTTACGTGCCCATTAGAACTGTCCCAATTCCTCGAAATAGTTGATTTAGCTGCATTTCCGTCGTACACTCCTTTATTATCTCTTTTGTTTAAGCTGGCACACAGCTTTCGGCTATATTTGAACAGATTAACACCTGTGCCGCGAGTTTTCCCAGTCACATCTAACTTCGGTCTGGCGGTATCCAGCGTCAATATGTGTAAGTAGCACTTGTATCAAAATGCCTTTTGGCTGCATTTCTTTTATCTTATGGGGCACTTTTCTTCTTATCAGTGAAAAATTGGCATAGCTGTAAAAGGGTCATTAATCCCATGTAAATCTAATTGATTTGTAGATTACATTTAGATATTTGCTTTGCTTTTTTTATAATTTTAAAAAATTTTATCATTTTTAGATTATCTTGGATCTTCCGCTGGTTCTCCGTCCTCATCCCTCAGCTCACCTGATATGAAGGACCAACTTGGAGTAGACCTCAGCTTCTGTGTTCCATTCAACAATAATCCGTTTCTCAACAGTCCGGCTAGCTCTAGCGGGTGAGTAATTTTTTAAAACGAACGCCGATATGGGCAAATTTTACATGTTTTTTAAATAAAAAGTCTTTTCAGTAGTCCTTTCGGCATGGTGTTTCCTCCATGTAACTGCGGCCCTAGTCCGCTTCCTCCTGTTAGCCATTTTTCGCAGAGTCAAATGAATGTCCAGGTAAACAATAATTTTACTGTTATATAATTTTTTTAGATGGGTGATCCTACCTGTGCTCCATCGGGTCTTACTGCGTTTCCACATGATGGCATCAGTCTTTTTGACGGTATGCTATAAATTTTAAAAAAATACAAAATATTTTTTTCAGATGAACGTTCACCATCGCCACCATCTGATCGTAGTTCTCCTACAGAACGTATTCCTTCGATGCTCAATATGGTTTATGATACCATGCCTGATGCCTTTGGAAACCATCCACAAATGAATACTCTTGGAAGTTTGGCAGCTGCACAGCAGCAGTTGAAAACTCGAAGCAAGATGCATGAGATGGCTGTCAAACAGCGTCTGATTACAGATCAGGTATACATTGCTTTATTTTGCAATCTGCTGAATTTAGAGATTTCAGGATCCGCGTAGTCAGGGAATGGTTCAGTTAAGTGCCGAGGAACGTCGGACATTAATACAAGAAGGATATCCGGTACCAACAAGACTGCCTCTTACAAAATCGGAAGAAGAGGCGTTAAAAATTGTGCGCCGTAAAATCAAGAATAAGTTATCCGCACAAGAATCGCGTCGCAAGCGTAAAGAGTACATGGACACTCTGGAACAGCGCTGTCAAGGATATTACAATGAAAATACCCAGCTAAAAGGTTAATACATCTTTTACTAAAATTATCTGATGTTTTTAGCGCGATTGAGGTCTCTTGAGGTGGCAAACAAAAATCTTGCTGGTCAATTAAAAAAATTACAAGAAATGATGGGTGTAGTTTCCGAGTAGAATTGTTATAGTGAGTTATTTGTTATAATATTATGTGTAACAAGATATTTTAGTAATATTACCGAGCAGAGACCGAGTTCACACATGAATGATTCGACGTTCGCTGTGTCAATCTCAGCCTACTTCTCAATAAAAGGTCTGCTTGAAAAATGCGTGTACCCTCTTTTGAGGAGACCTTTTCTTTTTTTAAAAAAATGTATTAGCACCCAGATGTTTATCCTTTTTTGGTTTGTCGGTCTCCTTTATATAATTATCAGATTTTATCCTCAAGAATTGTCTGGAGATTAGTTTTATGTAATGTTTTATATTTATTTTTTCGCATAATTGTTTTACAGTTTACCGTGCAATTTGTAACTGTGATAAGGGCCTCGCCCATTTTTTCATCGCCCTAATTATTGACTTATTGTCAGTACAATCGTAGTTTAGGGAATTTGCTGGTTGATGAAATAAATATATTTATTTTTCTGTTTAAAATATTCGGCACAAATCATGTACAATTTAATAATAGCGAAATACTGACATTATCACAAGAGTGCACAAAGGAATGCCAGACTTAGAAAGACTAACCTCGTGGTAAAGCATAAATATTATTTGTACAGATGATATGAATTAATTAAACAGTATATTTTGAGAGAAAGAAGAAACCCGCTGCACTTGCTGCTCCTGCTACAAAAACTAATTGAAGAGCATATCGAGGTATAGAACTGGGAACAGCCGTCCGCGGGGGTGATGTAACCTAAATAAAGTAAGAATCCAGTGTAAGTTTAATACCTGCTTTTTATATTCACTCATATATCTTCCTTTCAATAAACACGGAGGCATGAGCTTCGCAAGGTATCGGGCATCTGATAATAAAGCATCAAGAGGAAGTTCATTTGGCATATTAGTAAGCAATTGATGAATAAAAGGCATTTCCCTGTAACAAACATTGGCTAACGAAGATTCTAAGCATACCTTTCGCACGACAATATAGAAAATTTTCGGAAAATCAAAACAGCTGCCGATATGTATATAGGAAGTAGAGGTGGAGATGCCAGCAATACGTCAAAAAATCGGACAATCTGAATATTTGGAGTATAAATTAACAAAGAAATAATATAAACCTGCTGATAATGGTTTAGGGAATGGCTAAACCAAGTTAAAGGCCAACTAAGTGCAAACATTGTTCCAAGTTCGACTTCTCTAAGGACTTTCTCTAACTGTGGCTCCACTCTTGATAATATTACATACCTAAATTAGTCTTCAGGCAAAATAACGACTATCAGAATAAATAAATTCAAAGCTTTTAATTTTTCATACTCACATAAGATCTAATTCTTTAAGGACACTCTGTTCCAGTGATTTTAGAAGATAATTGTTAAAACTTCCATTGTGAGCCAGCTGACAGCAAATTTTAAAAGCTTTTTCTACTCCGCATACTAATACCAGTGTTAAACATACGTCATGAAAACCTAAATGAAATAAAAAATAAATAAATATCACAGTAACAAGAAACAGACCTTGATAGTATCTAAATCGAGGGTTTGTTCTTAATACACGTACTATAAGTGGAATGAGCTCATCTTGTAAAAGTGATCGATGTGTTTCAGATATATTAGGAGGAAATCTAGCCAAAGTTCTATGTACATCCAATTCTACCTGAAAAGAAATTAAAATACAGGATTACATAAGTAAGTCGACTATAATATTTGCCTTACCTGTTTCCATTCCGGATGGTCTTTTAATATATCAATATCAACTTTTAGTTCCTCCTAAATTTACCCCGTGCTTTTGCTGAAGATGGTTTACCTCAAAGTCAGTTGATTCAGAGAATTCGGATACTGCTGATTCAAAATCTGAATCAGAGGAAAGAGCATCATCTTGATCTTCATCAAAAGGTATCAAATTCGCAGCCAAAATTGGCCAAATAATTGTGCGAAATTCGTCATCCACTAAACCGCCTGCTGAGCATGCAAACGTCCGTAATTCTTCTAAATTTTCTCGTAAAAGAAGCAAGTAAATCCAAACCTATATACAAACTGAGATCTTCTTGTGAATGCTCATTTAAAAAAGTCGCTATACTCTCCCGTTTTATTTTTAGAGCCTTGTACTTTGCTGCTTTGATGGGACTGTCAGGAAACTCATAATCTGACTAAAACTAGTAATTGAAAATGTATTAGATTTGCAAGAACGTACTCCTGTTGGTGTTGCGCTCCTTATATCGTCACATGATGTTCCCATCCACTTTTCGTCGCGATTTTTTTCATAATGATGAGGTGTAACAGGCTCTGATATTGATGGCATGAACTGGTTATACCTGTAACAAATAATAAACTAAGGCTACTATATTCATCCTCTGTGATGGTTAAAAAAACAAAATACAAGCAAGAAAATGACAGAAACATAGACATAAACACAAAAATATTGAGATTGAGGAATAGTAAACATGGACTATTTTTGGTTAAAGGACTGCCTGCTGGTCTTGCTTGTTTTGTTCCTGATTTCCTGATTACGGTTGCCAAAGTCGAGAACGCCCGTTGTATAAATTTCTTTACTTTTCTTTATTTTTCACTAAAAATTAGTAGATTTCTGATCAAGATTGTTTGTCTTTATGCTATTCTGTCGGTTCAGTAGCTCGGAACATTGTAGAATTTTTTTATAATGTACAGATTATATTTTAGATGGCTTGGTTGCGTCCTCCTCCAGCAGGAACCAAGCTTACTCCATGGGTTCCGGATCTGATCTTCATTCCTATTTCTCGCGCTGTTGAGCGTGTAGGAGTTTTCTTCTATAACAGGTGAACTTTATATTTATCATATTAAATGGAAGCCGAAATTTGGTAGTACTGCAACTGGCAACACCATTCGCGCGGTGTTTACAATCTCGTTGGATTTTATTCATTTTTACGCATTTTTCGTTTCTTTTCTCATTTTTATTGTTTCTTTGTTATTTCGAAGCGTTTTACAGCTTGCTAACTCTCTTTTTCGATTATTTTTTATATAATCCTTGGCTTATTTCTTTTATGAATTTAGAATGTCAAGGGTGGATCCATCATTATTGGCATTATATGAGTCAATAAAGACTCCTGAGTTGTTGACTGCCACTTTACGTGAATATAAATTACTGCACGAGCCACGTCCTCTCAGCCGCACCCGTAAGAGGCAAGAGTTTTATGCTCTGTGTTCCTCGAAGCCATTTAATGCTTCGAAACCTCTTTGCACCGGGGTTAGCAAGCTGCAAAACGCTTCGAAATAACAAAGAAACAATAAAAATGAGAAAAGAAACGAAAAATGCGTAAAAATGAATAAAATCCAACGAGATTGTAAACACCGCGCGAATGGTGTTGCCAGTTGCAGTACTACCCGAAATTTCTTTAAATTATTCTTAACGCTCTATCTCGTTTCAGGGTTCTCAACAAAACCGAGATTGGTCTATTTGACAAACGCTGGAACAAGAACGTCCATGGCCCCTATTGCCACTGGCGCTACTATGGAAAACGTTAGTATTTTTTTAATGTATTTATTTATTTGTCTCTAATTCATATTTTAAAATATCAGCAAAAAGATCACGCACTATTTTCAATTTCACATTTTTTGTTCTCAGAAAATGGTAAATTTGACTATGTATCTTTTCAATTTTCATATTGTCAATGCAAATATGGACGAAAAAGAATGCGCAACAATCTATCGTAGTTTTTTTTTAATTTTAACTTTTTTTTTCAGTTGATACTAAACTGATGGACGTGAAACTTGGAGAATTGCCTGCCTGGATTGCTCGCCGTGAGAAGACTCCTGGTGCATTCTATAACGAATTCATGCGCAACATCTGGAGGGTGCACA
Organism: Oscheius sp. DF5033; assembly: GCA_964036215.1. Taxonomy (NCBI): domain Eukaryota; kingdom Metazoa; phylum Nematoda; class Chromadorea; order Rhabditida; family Rhabditidae; genus Oscheius; species Oscheius sp. DF5033. The sequence goes on from CAXIWN010000010.1 coordinate 5,041,277, forward strand.
ACAAATGGTATTCAGGACCTGTCTATGCCAATACTGTATGTTTATTAATTTTTACAATTTATTTAGTAATTCAAAACGATCACAATCCGACGTTTTAGGTGAAAACTATCTTCCGCTTCATCTTTGCCTACTCTTTCTTGAACTGGCTGGTCAAATCCCACCGTTACTTGGATTTCCAAAAGACTATGTACCACTGGTAGAAGTCGAACATCAAAGAGGAGGACTAGCGACCTTTTTAGTGTTCATTGTTTCATTGTGGCAGATAAATAGAGTAATTACCGATAAAATTTCTTTTTTTTTCTCAAAGGCTCTCCTGCATGTTACCTCTCCCATCTTCCTTTTCATATTTTATTAAAAAAATTAAGATGACCAGGGGATTACTCATAGTATTTGAAGGACTTGATAGAAGTGGCAAATCTACGCAAGCTAAACGACTTTTAGAACATATCAATAATTTGCCGAATAGAAAAGCGGTTCTAATTCCCTTTCCTGGTTTGTTTTTATTGCTTCCCATAATTATTAATTCAGATAGAAAGTCCCCAGTTGGCCAAATAATCGATCGCTATCTTCGAAATGAAATAGATCTACCGGAAAGAGCTCTTCATCTTTCCTTTTCTGCTGACAGATGGATAAAAGTAGCATAATTTTCTGCGGATTCGACAATATTATAGGCTGATTATATATTAGATCAGATAGCCAACGGAGTCGACGTTATATGTGACCGGTATGCATTTAGTGGAGTAGCATATTCGATTGCAAAAGGTTAGCTGTTCTACTTTTGATTTGAAAAATATGAAAAACGCTGATTTTCTCAATGATTCGAGATAACACACCCTTCTATTATTGCAATCCCTGGGGGTTTACCTGTCTATCCTATTATCGCAGTCATCAAATATTTAGGGGAGTTATAATGCCATCTCCCCTGACCGGTGATCGGCTGCCAATAATTGGTTGACAGGTGCTCCTATGCGGCTCCCTGTGTGCTCATCTTGGGATATGATCCGCCAGGTGCTTGTAAGTGATGTGCACTAGTAAGGACAAGCGGCTCCCCACTGTGATTGAACCATCTTGACCAAAGCAGCCACCTGTTGAATCTTTTGAACCCCCGATTTCCATAGCGGAGGTTCTTCCAGGTGTGCTCATAATCGATGGGGCGGTGATGGGCCAAGATGGCTGTGGCCGGCGGCGATTAGCTTAGAAGAGAGAAGATTGCGGAAGGAAGGAAGCGATTGTGCGGACTGCGCTCATTGTCTGCTTGAGGCCATACAATGACTGCCCATCACTTGTCTCTCAATAGAGACGTCAACAGCCAAATGGCTCTCCAAGGTGTTTGACCTCTGGCAATGATGCGATTCTGTGTACAAATAATTATTAGTAAAAAATAGATTTGTCCAATAGACGGGAAAACATCAATTTGATTTGATGTTATTTGGATAGAAAATAATAAAATCTCAGCAAAAAAAATAATTGAATAATGTGTACATTTTAGGAATGGATACTAACTGGGCAAAGCAAGCCGACGTCGGTTTACCTCAGCCTGATGCTGTATTTTTCTTCAAAGTGAGAATCTTTGTTTTATATAAAATAGCCTGTTTATGTTTCGCCAGAAGTTGCCAGAATGCGTGGTGGATATGGAGAAGAACGGCTGGAAACTGAAATACTCCAGCAGAAAGTAGCCACAGTTATTGAAACTCTCAAAAAAGATTACTGGAAGGTATTTTGTTTATTCTCGCGTCTTATTTTAGTAATTGTTTTAGACGGTGGATGCTGATGCCGATTTGGATACTGTTCAAGGAAAGGTTCAAGTACTTTACAATAAAATGGATCGAAGCGTCGCTCTGCAGAAGATTGAAAACTTTTAACCTTATTTCCTATTTTTGACAGTTTGTTTACTTTGTATATTTTGTATACTAATCCTTTTTGCCTCTAAATGACCTCACGTCAATGTGATTTTTATTCTGCGGGCATTGTCTGTGACTAATTAGCACCACCAGGTGCACCGTTCTTCCTTTTCCCTTGCCTAATCCGCTTGGTTGACTAACAGGTACACGATTGATGCGATTCCGGCCATATGCCAGTTTGTCCTTTGGTGATAGGTTTTCTCTTTTTCTCACTTTAATTACGGTATCCAGGTGGTCGGGTTTTCAAAAATTTGTGGTTGGTGTAATAAAGAGGTCTTTCTAATTAATAAATTATTTTAGTATAAGCATATTTTTCATTGTGTTGCAATATTCACAGAAATATGGAACAAATCACAGGAAAGTCGCAAGGAATATCAATATATTTGAAGAGGAAAATTAATATTATATAAAAATAATACAACAAAATATGAAGAAAATACACCGGTAATCCACAAACTGAGACATAGTCATTAGATGAATTTCAATAAGAAAAAAAAAACAAATGTTAGGAGGTTATTGAAAGCATTGAAGGAATTGACATTTCTGGAGAAGCGTCGTGTTTTTTGAGATGACGATCAAGATTTGTCTGCTGGCCGAAACAACGATCACACCGTGGACAGCGGAAGGGCCTTTCCTTAGAAGAGCGTCCGATTAGAACTGGCTGGCTATTTTACCTTATTGTGAATATTTCTGACGTGGCGTTGAAGATTCGAACTGATCGAAAATGACCGTTCACAGTATTGACACTGAAAATCTCTTGTTTTTGATCCAAATAGTATCCCTGGCGCCGGGGCCAGTCCTTCAGGTATCCCGGGGCGTATCAATATTGGCCAGATACCCTTAATAGGCACCTCAAGAGCCAGCGGCACCTCTAATTGGCTTACGGTAATCGCGCGAAGACCCTCCGTCTGGAAGGGACTGCTAATCGCTTCGAGGAGTTTGCCCAGCGGTCGCCCTTTTGACTGTCGTTTCCTCACCTTGTACGGTTGCTCTCCGGTGTGGGTTCTCAAGTGGCGAGTCAGATTAGCCGATCGAGGGAAGACCTTCTGGCAGAATTTGCACGTGTAACGATCTTTGGCAGATTTCGGAGCCGGATTGAGACCTATAGGCTGGGGCACACCGTAGGGGAAAGGTCTTTGGAGGAGGGAGAGGAAGGCCGAAGGGGAAAAGGCGCTCATTGTGGCCAAGGATGGCATCAAAGGAGAATTCTTCTTGGGCTCGTCGTCGTCATTCAATGAGTCCGGCGTGGCACTGTCCTCCTGGAATTGGCTTGTCAATTGAGAAGAGACCAGTCAACTGACCATTTCTCGCTTCGTCGTCAGATCCAAGGGACTCGTTTCCGGTTCTGAGCTGGCTGGGCTTTTCCTCTCCGAATGTTCACTGGCCGCGTTGCTAAATGTTTTTGTCTTCCTGTCCTCTCGATCTCATACCTCGATCTGGGTGAGCTCTCTCCGTCGGATGTACTGCCAGCCAACAGTTTTGTGTAATTCTCGACTCCTTGGAAGAGACCCAAATGCATCGGCATCTGAATATTTTATAAGAAAATAATCGGGAAACAAACACACCTGGGCAGCCATCTGGACGAAGCTCGGCCACAAGTGTGGGGCCATCATGGGCATCATCGGGAACTGTGGGCCCATTGAGGCTAGGAAAGGCTTGTAAGCATTCGTCAATTCACAAGTAGCTCGATGTTTAACCAAAGCAGCATGAGAGGGAAGCGACATCTGACAGCTCGGACACTGCCAACCGTCCTGAAATGGTTTAAAATATGGCAGAAGCTGATAATTAGGGATGTGCAGACGGTTGCCGAATACAGCAAATCCTATAATAGCGGAGAAAGGAGGAGGGAATCCGACCTGGCTGAGGGTATTCCAGGATAACTGGCTATATAGTTCCCATCACATAAGCAATTTTCGCCACCGGATACGGCTCTTCGTCCAGGGGGCCGCCGGCAATCAAACGACCCCCTCAACGAAGGATACCGGGGTTTTTAGCCGGTCATGCGCATCCTCTCTGATGGGCCCATGTTCTTCGAAAAAAGGAACACCTGGGCCAGCTCAAATTGCTCATCCTTCTCTCTTCCTGTCCAAGGAATTCGACCAGCTGTTGGTCGCCAGGGAGACCCAGACAATTGGGCGCCTTTCCCTGGGGGCAGGTGCAAACAACCTCCTCCGTTCTAATTGGGTAATCGTCTGATGGGCAACCTACCAGGTGGACTCGTCGATGACGGCAGAGATTACTGAACTGGGTGTATGCCTTGCTACAGACGTGACATCGAAATGGCTTCGAACTGCAATGGATGTGGCTGTGTTGCTTGAGTCCGCTGAAATCTCTCGTCTTCTTAATTATGCTCGTGCCAGGTAATGGCTATCGTCTTTCATTGGATGGCTCCGTGTCCCCCGTATCGTTTCATGAGGAGGATAAGATCCGCTGGCGCACTTGGCTGCGCAAATAGAAGACGACTAATGCATTGGCGCCAAACACACACCTGAGGACGAGCAAGGCAAAAGAAAGAACATCTCCCCGGATACTGTAACCAACCTCGCACTGCTGAAACTCTTCGAGCAGACAGAACACTTGTGACTCGACTGATCCTCTTGGGTCACTTGTCCTGGCTCCAGTTCGCCGGATTCTCTTCCGTCGGCAGAGCCGCTGTCGGATATTTCTTCTTCTGCTCTGAAAATGAGTCAGTTTTGAAGAAGAGTAGAGATGGGTGAGAGGAGAGATGTCGCGTTGCGAGGAGCACCCAGGGAGACGGGGGCGAACACATTTCGCCGTGTTTTTAACCTACCCGTCGTCCTTCTCGTCTTTACCGTCGACGTCGACTTCGTCGTTTTCCTCGTCTTCATCTTCCGTATTGGAATCAGCCAAGCGGATCAACAACAGCCGTTCTCCTTTGTGGACAATCCTTGCTGTTTGTAGAAAAGTCTAAATCATCTTCTGTTGTCGCCGGAAAACATCGACGGGCCACACCTGATTTTCCACCTGTCGCATTGAAATATTCGCCTGGTCATTGTCATCGGCCTCCTTGATCAGATTCAAAATAAGGATGGCATTGGGGTCGGGTGTTATTGTCTGAAATTATTGCATCAATCTCCAGTTTATACAAAATTTAATATAATAGATGCCTTTTGACACCTTGCCCCAATTGTCAGCCCCCTCCATCGATTCTCGCCGTTTTCTGCTGGCCTTCTTCAGCTCGTCGCATTGATGGGATTACGGTAGCCGGCTGTTCCACAAATCATCTCCCACCTCGCTTCTCCCCTCTCGCCGCTCTCTCTCACCCACTCCTTATTACTGATAATCAAGCGGAGCTCTGAGAAGATTTGTACGGAGCAGACTCAGAAGGGGCGAGATCTCAATTTGTTGTCAACAATCATCGTCAGTCTATTTTGAAGTCGACGGACAGGTGGTGAGGGAATCAAGAGGGAGAGATCATCAGTACGATGTTATTGCACTTGGATTACTTGGTGTGAACTGCGAGGGAGAAAAAGGTGGACTATGTCAAGCAGAAATATTCTTCAGAAGCACACAGGCCACTCTCTCACGGCGTTGACGAGGAGGCGTCGATGATATCTCACCTCACTTGGAGTCCTTCTCTACATATTCAAATGACAATTTTAGACAATCAGCAATGCGCTATCAATTTACAAGAGGAACTATTAGATTTGGATGTGCAACAACGTGAGAATGAGCTTAGGTGAAGAGGTACGGTAGAGGAGATGTTCAATAGGACCGGACGGGGATTATTGACATAGACTGAAACGCGAAGAAATGCAGACCATCTCGCTTTTTCGTTGAGATGTCAAAAAGAAGGGACAAAGATCGAGAATAGCCTCGTTCTCAGCTCATAAGAAAGAGAAAGGAGCAAATCAATGTGCTTCTGGGCTCCTTAGAGAGTACAATTGGAATTGCACCTGCCCTTAGTCGCCGTGCCTTTTTTGTACTCGCCTACAACCGCGGCTATTGACACCGACACATGCCGATGCCTGTGGTAGAGACGAGTCTATCAAGAGGCTCTTAGATGATATGAGGTCGGATTGCGATGGGAAAACAGTAGCGAGACTCAGCGGGATCCAGCCAACCTCCCAGTAAACAAAGTGAAATGGCCATTCATGGTAGGTTACCTTGTCGACAATTCCTATAAGTTTGCCAGCAGGGATCTCCGTCGTCGCCCTCAACGAATTTGTAAATTGTGTATCCGGCTTCACTTCGACACTCCGTAAAAAATCGCCGTCAATGCTCATATCTGAAAATATAATCATCTGGGAAAAGTGAAGAGAAGTAGATGAAATGGGTAGTTGGAGAAGGACGTGAGAAGATTGGAGTCACATGGAAAGAGAAGAGCGTCACTCGACGAATATGTTATTCAAAATAATCTTGAAGGACAGAAGGTGGGGGAGAATTGCTTCTCTCCTTTTTTTAGGGGAGACAATTAAGAGAGATCCATTATGACGGAGGAGGAGGTTAAATGGACATGCGAGACGGCGACTACAATTCAGGAGAGGATACAAATAAACAGATCAACCGAGAATATGATTAGATATCCAAAAAGAGTAAATAGAGATAATTAACAGTAGAATAAGCTGCCCCAGGGACTACAGTATGCTTTCGAGGTGTTGCCGAGCGGGATGGCTCCGCGCCATCCCCGCTCATCGTCTCCTCACCGGCTCCGCCTCTGTCGTGGCCAATGAGAAGAATGGGGCGGGGCGAGGACCAGGCGTCTCTTCTTCCGAGAAAGGTAAGAAGTCTCATAGACTGGTAGCTCTCGATAGACAGCTCAGATCGGAGGAGGTGATGGTACCGAGGGGAGTTAAAACATTGAGGAAATGGGCATAGAAAAGAGTAGTCGACTCCTGCTTAGACTTGGAGAGACTTATTCTTATAGATTTTATATTAATGAAAGCTACAAATGCACACGTTCGCAGGCGAGACGCTACAATTCGCGAGAATGCAGATCGTAGCATGATGGAAAAGCTCATTATAAAGATTTGCAATTCATAGAGAGAAGACGAGACTTGGCCATAAAACTGGGGAAGAAGACGCCGACTACGAAAGGAAGACAGGGAGAAAAGAACGACAGCCGAGGGGAGGAGAGATATCCTTTTTTTTCTCGAGAATTCGCCTCGGCTATTTGTTCGTTTCAGGCGAAGCTTGCACAAAGCGCTGTTCCTCTATGATAAATATAGATTTGACAGCGAGAAAACAGCAGGCGATCTGGAACGCCAGCAACGGTCATCAGGTTCAGGGAAGACGGAACCACCGACAGGGCCGGACACAATGGACAGCCGAGCAAAAGAGACCGATGGCGCAACAGTTTTGTCTCTTTACGGCTCTCTGAAACTTCAGTTGCGCAACTGACTGGAAACACCGCCAAATGGAGAAGATCCTCTCTCTGGATGATCCACAGTAATTCGAAGAAGAGACAGAGAAGCAGTCGACTGTCCTGTCTGTCGACAATTACCCGCACTGTTATGCAATGGATAGCGTAACGTAATCCCCAAATGGGGGCGCCCTTGAGCTTCTCCTCCTTCTGCGTCTCCTCTCCTTGTGCCATTTCTCGTCGTTATTTCGAGGACACCTCAATTGACGGCTGCCAGGTGATGGAGCCAGCCGGCCGTGAAGCTCTTCCTGGGCGGAAGACGGGGTGAGGGTGGCGTGAAATTTCGAAGGCAGCCGTCGCTTAGGAGGAAAAATAAGGGAAGTGACTCGAGGATACTAACAGGTAGTTGGAGGGCGAGATGAATCAACTGCCATTTGTGCCACCTCCGGAAACTGTACGGTACAGCCGAGGCGCGTGGGCAAACGTGGCTCTGAATGGAGTCGAGTGCGGATCGCACCCACTCGCTCACTTTGGCAAACTCAAGACAAACAGGAGAGACACAGGTTATCAGCCAAAGGGGAGCACGAGTCGTCGAGAAGAAAAGATCAACGTCTTCCGAAGGACTACTCGGGGACTCTCACGCACCTGCACTAATTACGACGACGACGGCCGAGATGATTTGATGCTTACGACATTGATGAACTTGAACAGACACAACAACAAACATTCCCATACAAAAAAATTTCGGTATTTACAGTTCCTTTTCAATTAAAAAACACGGCACTCCATCTCATAAAGATGCGTTTCCTTAGTGGAGACAGTCGACTGTCACGACCTATTGTCCGGTGAGGTTCTCCTCCAGGTGAGCTCTCCGGATCGACGCCTACTTGAGCATTGATGAGTCGCCGTGAGGCAGCGTGGAGATCGCGGAGAGTGAGGAGAATGTTTGCCAGATGAGATTGCCAGGTAATCTCACATGTATTGCTGCCCACAGGGCTCCATATTTATTTGATGAGTGCCTTGGATGGGGTGCTACCGTAACCGCCCAGCAGAGGGTAAAAAAGGTCTTCTGTATTTGTCAGACTCTTGCGAGAGTATCGACGTTGGAGATACAGTTACAGAAATAGCCCGAGAGTATCAGAAGTCATTGAAACAGCGGGGAGCCATGAGGATAAGACGTGTAGATGACTTTCCGCGGGGTCACACATGGTGACCTCTCCCAGGGAATCCAGCAGGAGTCAATCTGACATCCACGATAAAAAACAGAGATAGGGATGTCTCACGAACTGTTGATATTTATGTTGAAGCCTGTGTTTTTCCGAGTGTCGTCATTCCCAGTAAACGGGGATCTGCTCACCCCGAGGTGTATTCCCTTTGTGCGTTTTCCCGACTGATAACCAAAGATAAGCATCATCCCCAACTACTTTCCCTCGACTTTTTTCGGGTACTCCTCTTTCATGTTTTACTTACCGCTTGAACTCTTGGGACCTTTTTTAAATAGAAGAATATCCAGTTGTACCGGCCAGCCGGCTAATGTTTGTCTTATCGACGCCGAGCGCCACTCCCGCTAGTTCACCCCAATGTTTTCTTTTTATTTGCATATGTCACCTCCAGTTAATTTTTAACCTTTTTTCTCGTCTCTCAATTAAGCAGATGGGGGTAACCTTGAAGTTGTATTTTTTGAGTTAGGAGGAGAGTCCCAGATGACAACAGGTGGAGGATACCACAGCTGGTTGCAAGGACGAGGCGGATAATTAGTAAATACTGTCTCCTCCTGTAAAAATATAGACGACACGGAGAGATAAACAGACGGGGGGCATTCACCGTCGACTGACTGACCCAGACTCGATATCGATTCAATTGCCCCCGCCAGCTGACGACAAAAACTTCAGAGATCATCATTTTTCCCAGGAATGACTTTCGTCTCATAAAATTCTTCCTCTAAAAAATGTGTCGCTTTTATTCTCTAGGTCTTGTTAGAATGGAGACGGATGATCTCATATTCCGCTATATTCCTCCGAATTATCGGGCTGGTTGTGTTCTCATCGGAGGTCTCCTCTCCATGCTCTCCTTCGGTAATGTCTACACTTTCGGTGAGTCTTTGCCTTTAATTTAAATTGGCTATTTCCAGGTAATATGTTGCCGTATATTGTGTCATATTTTCGATGGAAAGTCAACCCACAGATGACCTCGGGGTCGATGATTTGGCTCCAGACTCTGATGAGTAAGTGTCTCTTTCTTCCTTTGGGAGTATTATTTCCTCGTCCTTCCCTACAGAAGCTCGTCTCGTCCCGTGTCAGGCGGGCGTCATCCCGCGTCGTTGATCGAGTCTCTTTGAGCCAATTGTGACAGTCTCGCCCGTTGAATGAAACATCCATTTAGTACGCGTATTAGGCCTCCGTGCAAATAAGGAGCGACTCTACCTCGGGTCGGAGCATCAGGTATCGGGGACCAGATTGAATCCGTTTGCTATTCATTGACAGACAGCCGAGGTTAATTGGCATCTCCCCATCTTGGTTTCGTAAATGATTCAAAGGACATCATCAAATTTCAACTATTTCAGGCGGAATTCCTTTCGCGATGCTCTTAGGTGGAATATTGGAGAGGCGACTTGGAGGTAGAAAAGCAGCCATCGTCGGCAGTGTCATCTACACGTAGGTCTCCTTTTTTGTGAGGTTCAGTCGAAGAAAGGGAGATGGCAAAGCAAATAACCTCGTCTACAGTAGACGCACCTCCCGCATCTTGCCGTCAAAAATGGCACACTGTTAATGCCGACAGCTGTCTCTATTGATGTCTTGTTTGCCCTCAAAAGGTGTCCCTCCTCGGGGGAGAATATAGAAACAATTAATCAGGCAGAGTATGCCCAGTTGATTACCGTCGTCGTGCGCCATTTAGAGGCTACCGAGCTCGTAAAACAGCGCATTTTGTGGGTGACAGCCAGGTGGCTCGTGTGCAACATGCTCAATCTGACAACAATCAGGAATATTGGACAAAAGAGAAAAAGCAGAGATTTCAGGGGAGGTGTCGCTTTGACATACTTCGCAATACAACATTCTTATATGGCTGTGCTCATCTCAATGGGTTTGGTGGCCAGTGTAGGTGGCAGTATCGCCTATAATTCCATTTTGACAACAGCTCAAAGAGTAACGGTGTTTTTTATAGCAAATATTCGTTTAGTGGCTACCGGACAGTGTCGGAATGGCCAGTGGTCTCATAGTTGGCGGTTATGGTTGTGGTGCTTTCATCCTCTCCCCGCTACAGACGATGTTCATTAATCCCCTTGACTACCGAGTCAATTCAGAAGGATATTTCACCCAAGAAGATCTCCTAGAGAGGGTCAGTGGGAATTTCAAGGATACCTGCAGATCCCTTTAGGTCCCACAAGTCTTTTTGGTAATGGCTGTTCTCTTCGCTTGTCTTCAAATTGCCGGTCTTTTCCTTCTCGCCTCTCCTACAGAAGAACTCCGCGTAGAAACAGATAATCTCATCGTCGACTCTCGTGAGATGTCAGTCGGTTCTCAGCTGAAATCTCGGACATTTACTGTCCTCTTCCTCAGTTTGACTTGTAATGCTCTCTGGGTTCAGCTGGTCAGTGGATTGTATAAGGTAAAATTGTCTCCTAATCTCTAGAACCTATTCCAGGCATTCGGTCAGCAATACATCCAGAGCGACTTGTTCCTCTCGTTCGTCGGTTCGATGGCCTCAATCGGAAATGCGATGAGTCGAATAGTTTGGGGAGTCTTCGTCGACTCGACCTCCTACCAGACGTGTATGTCCATCGTGACAGTTTTGGGTGCCGCTCTTATTTGGTCTCTTCCTCTGCTCGAACTCATCGGAACCGATCTTCTGTTCCTTTTCTCTGTCGTGGCAATGTTCACTTGTATCGGTGGCACTTATTCCCTTTTCCCTTACATTACCTACAAATGTTTTGGCAAGACGAATTTCGGCGTCGTCTACGGGGTGTTGCAATGTGCTTTGGTTGGTTTTTTTCTCTTTTCTCTTTCCAATCCAATTTCAGTCAGTTGCGGGTATTTTTGCCGGTCTCCTATCCCAGTTTGCGCTGCCGGCCATCGGCTTCAATTATCTTTTCCTTCTGACGGGTTTCTTCATGTTGGCGTCTTTCCTTATGACGACGATACTCCATTGCACGGATATGGCTCCACGGGAACAGTACTCGACTTTATCGGAGGAAGAAGAAGAGTAATGGTCCCCAATTGTCCGTCTGCCCCCCTCAGGTCAATTCACTTGTTGTCTGTTTTGTGATGAATCTGCTTAACAACAGCTCGGGTACAAATAAATTTTTTGCTCTTTTCTCTAAAATCTTCTCTCAATTTTAACAGGGAAGCCTTGCGACGGCCGGAGAATAATCTCCGGCATGGGCAAATTATCGAGATAAGCAACGGTCGTCGAGATCTTGTATTTACGGAAAAACCAGGCCAAAACTGTTTTCTCCTCCATCAACGCGAACTTCTGCCCTAAACTTTTTCCATTTTATGATCTACAAAGAAATTCACCAATACAATTTCTAGGTCCGGCGCTGAAGGGGATATAGGAATATGGATGACGCTTGGCCGTATTCTCCTCCAAAAATCGGTCTGGATTATAAGTTGCCGGATCCTCGTGGACATTGACATTTGTGTGGATCATGTAGGGTGTAACCATTATGGAACATCCTTTCGGCACGAGAAATCCCTCTATAAACGGCTAGGAATACTTGAGAACAAAGTTTACCTATTTCAATGTCTTCTTCAACCTTCCGTGCAAAATTCGGCACCGACGGTCGTAATCGCAGACCTTCTTTGACACATCTCTCGAGATATTTCAACTGTTTCAGATCGTCGCCAGTGATGTCCCTGTCCGATTGGCCAAAGACACTGTCAAGCTCCTGGTGAATCTTCCGCTGACAGTCCGGATTGTGTGCCAGACACCATAGAGTCCATCCCATGCTAGCGGAGGTCGTGTCGTGACCCTCGAACATAAAAGTGTCGACCTCTTCTCGAATGTCCTCATACGACAGACTGCCATCTCGACTCAACTCGACCAACATGTCCAAGAAAGCCTTTTTGCCGTCGCCGGTCTCGCCTGCTCCTTCCGCCTCGGTCATTTTGTCTGCGATGACCTTTTTCGTAAAATCTGTGACAACTTTCAGATGTTTCTCATAGGCATATCCGACTCCACTCAACCACCTCAATTCGTGTCATTTAATTGAAATCTGGCCAACTAACCAGATGGGTTTTATCTGCAACCAGGGCATTCTCTGATATTGGAAGGAGAGCTCATTCATTCGCTGGACCGACACGACATATGGATGGCTGTGATTTGTTTGTGCCGACACTGTGCATCCCATTGCCGTTTCTAGGCCTTCTTTTTCAAATTTCTACTCAAACTGACCACAAATGATGTCCAGAGCACACCTCTTGATCCAGGGGAAAATGTCAAATTGTTCGCCGGTCCCGGCGAATCTATCGATCTGCTCCACAAAAATCTGAATTTCTTGTCGTCTTCTCTCTTACCCCAATTAACCTTTGATTGATAGTCATGAACTGTCAAAAAATCATTCAACACTTTGAAATGGAAGGACGGTGTTAGCATTTTCCTCCTCGTCTGCCACTTGGCTCCCGTCGACAGAAGAAGCCCCGTTCCGAGCCAAGGCAGCAGAATATCATATTCCTCGGCCTTTGTTATCAAACTGTTACTTTCCAAAACTGTCTGAGGAGGATTCAATCAATGGAAAAAGGAGAAACCTTGGCGGCTTCCGGTCGAATGACGATAACAATTGGCTTGGGTCCAATCCAAACTTTGAGGATTCCATGTCCTCTTTCCGAGTAATACAATCCCCATTCTCGCAGTTGCCTTGTCAATTCTGTAATTTCTGGCCTTTTTCCTTTTTAAATTGTTACCTGTCATGTTCCATTTGAATTGCCAAACTGTGCCAATAATTGGCAGGGAAAATGGGCCCGGCAGAGGATGAAGCGCCGTGATCAGTCGCCATCTGTTGTACAAAAGTTCATAAATTGTCTTCCAATAAAAGAAGAATATTATGACAGCAAAGGCAGCTACAATGAGACTCGTGGCGGCCATTCTGAACAAAATATCAGAACAGAAGAGAAAACGGCAACTAGACTGGGGTCAGCTTATCGGCAATCCACTTTTGAACTCAAAAAATGAAGATAAACAAGATCAATTCATCAAAAAACAAGGATTCTAACGATAAAATATTGTCTGGAACTGTGGCTGTTTCTCAAAATCTTTAGAGTCTAAAGCTTCGAAGTCCTGGGTCTAATTTGCCGGAATGTCATCCATTTTTTTATACAAATCGTCTCTGTAGTCATCCAACCATCTCATGGTTTTATTTTCTTCTTTTTTTTTTGCGTAGAAATTCTATCAAGACAAATAAAAAAGAGCAAGAACTATAGAAATTTGTACGAACACTGGGTGGCTCAGTTATCAGCTGGCACTCAAAGACGTCAAATAAGACTTCTTCCAAGGAAGGGAAAAAAGCTCGAAAATTCTATGAATAGATGAACATCTGAAGTTTCAGGATCTCGGAGTTTTTGCTAGATGATTTTGGGAAAACAAACGCCTTCGGGCCAAAAAAAGGAAAAAAAATGGAAGAAGTTACGACACCCGGGATTCCCAAGCCGTCTCCGATCCAAGTACTAACCGGGCCCAACGTTGCTTGACTTGCCAGATCGGACGGGATGGCGTACTTTCAACGTGGTATGGTCGTAACCGGAATTTTTGCTCTACCGTCGAGTGGCAAAGTCACTGATCAAAGGTGGGGATAGTTGGACAGTTACACTTCCAATATTGGAATTGTAATTCGATACGCAAAAGATCCATAGTTGCTCATTCCAGCGGTACAAATACCTTAACCAGTGTGGAATACCCAGTTTTGCCATTCCGGAATCTGGATATTTCCAATATTCTTATCAAATTTTTGGGTGAGCACAAAAATGGTTCCGTCCTTGATGAGATTTTTCGTGATCTTGCTTTTTCTCTGGTCTTTTTTGTTACACTTTTTTAGTTTTCCTTTATTATGTTTTCGTGTTACTAAGTGCTGACCGGTTACGGTCGACAATTTCTAGTCTCTTGTTATTGGTTTTGTCGCTATCATTAGCTAATCATCCGATTGTGATTGAACGAGACAGCGAGAAAAGAATGTCCTACGCGGAATACAATTTCTCAGTGCAAAAACTGTGCCTCTTTATTTTTTCTTCTAATTGAAATATTTTTTTCATATTTTGTTATTTAGATGAGCAAAATATTATATTCACAAATTATAAAACGGCTATCACTTCCATGTAGCTCTAGGCAATATTCTGCTTGGATCAATGCAGCTAGGTTAGTTTCGTTTATTCAATCTTTATAATAAGCAATCTCATTTTAGAAGCGATACAGATACAAGTCTGTCACGGCAATTTGATGTTGAGAAACTTTTTATTGATCCTAAAGTGCAATCACTAATGTATGACCTTACGGGCTTAGATGTCGAATCCAAAGTAACCTGTTTGATTATTTTTTCTAATTTCATTGTTCTTTAGATATTTAGACAACGTAGAACAAGCATTGCTCAAAGATCTCATTTTGCTTTGATGACTGATGAACGGTTAGAACAGGTGATAAACTATTAAATTTGTATTTTACATTGGTTTGTTACAGACTATGGATAAAATGAGAGAAGAAGCTGTTCATTTTCTTCATTTTGTTCCTGTTAAAGAGCCCCGATCCTCAGAAGTAACAATTCTTTCAAAGGACGATGAAATAGCGCAGTTTGACAGTAGTAAATTTGTATTTACTGATATAACTTTCGACGCTACGAATCAGGTGTGTATTTTTGTCGCCCAATTGTATTCTTCGTCTTTGTTCCTTCGAATTTAGTATTATTATAGGATCGAACTGTTGTTGTACGTGAAGTAGATGGTACATTACGAACAGCGACGGTGGATGAACACGATAGGATGAACAGAACTTATTATCCACAGGAGAATCGTCCTGTTTTTACACCGAAAGTGTTTGAAAATCCTTGGTTACAGGTATACTGACTAATATTTTTTAATATATGTAATACTTTTCAGAAAGCTTTAGAAAGAAATGATCATGAATTCGTATTAGATTGGGCTTGCTATTTTTATGAACCTGATGATCCGGCCTTTGTAAAGGTATTTTTAAATCTTTTCCACAATTAATTTATTGCAGTTGTCATGTTCTATTTATGATTCGGTCGTTGCTGATGAAAAATTCGATGTAATACATTCCACTAGACATTTTGGTCCGTTTGTATTTTATCTGGCTTTGAATGGCAATATTCCACCTCTTCTCAATTATTACGGTGGTCAAGGAAAGTAAGTGTATGCTTTTATTTTTTTATTGGACATCATATCCTTGCAGAATTAGAGAAGGTGCAAAATTGATAAGACTACAAAAAACTATTCATCCAGATTGGCGAGTATCAATTGGAAGTGCTGATTCTGATGAAAAAATTGTAAATGATTTTATGAAACAGGTTTATAAATATATTTTTCGTTAGTTTAATTTTTTTAGAATGCACGGTTTACAACTAAGCTCGTAGATTTGAAAAGATTCTTAAAAGATGGAACTCTCAAGAAAGACCTGAGCGAGCGCAGAAGATCAGATGTTGTCTTCGGTACGGAACATAGAAAACCATCGATGAAAACGGCGGTAAATATGAAAAACATTGGCACCGATAAAGGACCTCTGGGCGACATGAGTGTTGAATATTCTGTCAAAGTAAGCAATTTCTTTATTCTCTAAATAATTCGCAGGTTGCAACTGGAGAAGTAGAAGAAGAACATAATAATCCGGAACCTAAAGGAGGCAATAATTACAAGAAAGACCGAAGTTTCAATAAAAATAGATTTGATTCAAGGAAAAAATAATGAGATCTCTTCTTTATGAGTCAGCGTAGGATGTTCTAAAATTTCAACTGCTATTGTTAAAATAAATTGTTTGTTTTTCAAAATATTTTGTAATTGAATATTTTGTTAACGCGATGATTATTTTCTACTTTGTGTCATTTTTCCTAATTTTCTTAATCTTTAAATTTAGAAATAAGCATCATGATGAAGGCAACGCAAAATTTGTCTTCTGGCGTACTCCAAATGAAGGTTGGTTTAATTTTCTTTATTTATATATGCGCTTTCAGTTTATGACTAAAACTAGGAAAAAACTTGAAGAGCAAGCGGATAAACGTAGAATTCAAGAATTAAAAAAAGAATTCATTTCAAATGCAGAAGAAGAGACAGCAGAGACTTCAAAACGGTTAGTTTATTAAATATTCTATCAATAAAATGGTTGCTTTAGAAGAAATATAGAAAGCTGCAAAGATCGAACATCTTTAGAAGATTTGGCATTTGGACGGATGTCTTTTAAAGGGTGCAATCCAGAGGTTGAGGTACGTAAACTCATTTATTTGTTATATTTGTTCAATTTAGAAATATATGTTATATTATGAACGCAAACGAAGAGGAGAACCATCTGATGACGAACTAGAAGATGATGAAACTGACATTTCAGATGTTAAAATGGCAGAAACATTGGCAGGAGCAGCTTCTTCTATAGCAAATAAATTCAAAGGGAAAAAATCGCACAATCAAAAAGTAATTTTATTTTGTGTTTTCTCTAAATTTTATTTATAGGAGCGTAATTACGGTAACCAAGAAACATCGTCTGATCGTCTTAACTTCGACGCATCGTCAATAAGAAAAAGAAAATCAGGACCCGATGATTTCAGCCACTATCCTCCTAAGTTTATGAAACCCTCAGACTAACCCATGTTTCCTGATAATTGTTATTGTTGATTGTTTTGATAAAATTTATTATTTTTATTTATCTGAATCACAAGTTTGAAAATGAGCAGAGTACTCGTTTTGAGCGAAGAGATTAGCCGCAGCACTTGCGGCATGGAATGTTATTCAGATCATTGTCGGATTTAGTAGCGGAAATATTTCTCTCTAGGAGCCATTCGATGCTCTCCTCTGAGGGTATAGGCACTGGGATCATTTGGATAAGAAACGTAAGGCTGAGCCGGCGGTGGTCGAGCACCCACGGCGGCCTCTTCGACTTGTTGAGAGGCTGGCTTCGATCCAACCTAAATTCATCCATTTTAATTGAATTCAAGTGCATTTTACCCTGCTATTCCACTCTTTATAAGTGGTTTCTCCCATTCCTTCGGGGACGGTGTCGTCGACTGGCGGCGTCTGTCCTCCTGGCTTGGTCGACGCCGTCGTCGCCTGGGAGTACTGTCGACCAGCATAGCCGACATTCTCAAATCCAGCTGGCTTCTTGGGTCCAATTGTTCCATAATATCCTCCAGCTGGATGAGGCACTGGGTAATTCTAAACATTCAATTGATTATCATCCTATGCACAGATACTGACATATCTCTTTTTGGATTTGCACTTGCAGGCGAGACAGATGGCGATGAGGATACAAAGCAAAAGGAAGAGGGAGACCGCTCCGATGATCAGATATTGGCGAGCGTCGCGGAAGGCATTCGCTTCGTGGATTGGCTCTTCAGCTGAAATTGACAAACAATTGACCAAAAAAATAAGGAAATATACCAATATCGTATGTCTTGACAGTGCTGGGTTCGATGGTGAGGGAGCCGACTTGACCACGGATGGCATTCTCCTCGACGAGACTCTTGACTTCGATTGGGCGAGGCACATCCCTGGTCGAGACGACTTCCAACTCCGCGATGACACTTCCCTTCTCGTAGGACATGATCTTCGACACTCGCATGCCTTTCCATCTTTTCTCGAGGAGTTGGTCGATGGCCGGAACAACTTCCTTTGTGAAACTGTTGTAATACTCCGTCTGAGGGTCGGCCAGATCGGGCACAAACTCCTTATTGAGGATACGGACACGTAGACCGTAACGAGCTTTGACGGGCTCCGTGGGCTCGAAGACTTGCATTGGCTCTAAAAAATGTTCACTTATACATATTCTAGTAGGCGACGTACTTCTCGCTTTGACAAGAGGAGGAATCTCCACGGAGGGACGAGTCTTCTTTTCGGGTACCTTCTCCGTGACTTTTTTGGTAGCCGTCGGTGTCGTCGTGGTAGTCTCCTCTTCTTCTTCTGTTGTGGTTGCCACGGTGGTTGTGGCCACTTCGACGGGCGGACTGTCACTGGCTTCTGAGCATGTGTTCAAGCATACCTAAATCTCTTTAATCTTCCCATTTCACAGTCTAAACTCGCCTTTCTCTGGCTGACCAACGGCGTCTCCGTGTGTTTTCTCAATTCTCCAGTCTTTTCGAAAACTCCTGGTTCCGGAGTATACAACAGATATGCGCATTTCTGCAAGTTCAAGTCCTTGACATCTTTGCTGTTGAGTTCACGGGAGAAATTGGTCACGAGCCGTCCGTTCTTGAAGGAGGTTTCGACGTCAAAAATGTCTTGCATCTCGTCTACCACTGGTTTTGAGTAGCCGGACATGTACTGGTCGGTCACCGTGACTGTTCCCTCATTTACACCCATCACAATTACATCCGACTCAGCCATTTGCCCGTCTTTTGAGAATCCTAATGCTGTCCATTGGCCATCCTTCAGATCAGTCTTGACAGTGAATCGAGCGACAGTTCCGTCGCTGGTCCATTCGACCTCATATCGACAGTCGGATATACAATCTTCGGGTACCGTGTACCTTCCAGTACAAGTGGGCATGTCAGTATGTAATCCATGGAGAGTCGATTCTGTTTTCTTCTCGTCAAAGAAGTCGATGGTCAATACACCTCGTTGATTTTTTCCGTGGTACTTGAGAACATTCGGGGAGAAGAACTTGGATGGGGCACGCCCAGGCTCTCCCACGGTGTGTTGGTAATTTTCGGGATCGACACCCTTGGCCCAGATGACGGTCATTGGTCCCGGTCGGATGGAATGATCCCATTTGTCTGTGCTTCTCAGCTTCCTTCTGAAGGCAACCGTCGTAATTCCATCCGAATTGAATGCAACAGCCGAAGTGAGGGAATCTTCTCCACCGAAATGAGCATCAGGTCGAGGAGTCGCCTAAAAAGAGCTGTCAAAAATAAAAGAAATAATTTGCCTTGGAAGTAGACCAAAAGTCCTTGACCCTTCCTCTGCCATCGAGAACTGAGCCGACTACGACATCGGCACAATCCATGGGGTGTTCTATAAAAAAGAGATAAAATCTTTGCTGATTGGCCTACGTTGCTCGACGAGTGCCTGTCGCCTGGCCCTGACCCGACTGGGCTCGGTCTTGGCGAGGGCGACTCCATTCTCATCGCAGATACAAATCTTTTGGGGCGAGACTCTCGGCTGGTAGAGGTCATGGTAGCCGATGGGAGTCTTCGGGTTGCTAAAGTCGCTGGCTTTCTTGGCGATGACTCGTCCGCCTCCAATTGGGAATAAGAAATAGTAGCATTCGTCCAAAGGCAGATCTGTCGTCTTGTCCTTTGTTTGGACTTTCCGACGGAACCGAATCTTTTGGATGTCGTCGGCCATTCCTCCACTGACATCATAAATGTCCTGTCGATCAGCGGGGTCAATTGCCGGGAGTTGTCGTCCGTAGGCGAATCTATCGGTTACATATGCTTTTCCATCGTAGACCCATCCTGTGTACACGTCCGAATTGGCCATCTGTCCGTCCCTAAATTCCATCTTTTTTTAAAATCCATTGTCACCCCGAAATTGCCGTCGTTCCGCCGCTACCCTTGACCCTATCAAACGGCTTTTCTGATTGTCCTTGTCACTTTCACTTACTTCGAGAATCCAATTCCCGTCCACCGGCCCATATTGCGAGAGCTGATTTCAAAGAGCACGTCTTTCTTCGAGTTGTCGTATTTCCAAGTAGCCGTGTACTCGCATTCTTCCCCACGACAGTTTTCAGGGTAACGGTACTCATTCTGGCAATTGGCAGCTTGACTGGTTGATTTTTTCTGCTCGTGACAACTGCGGATACAAACTTGTCTATCAGAAATCATCGGTGTCACATCGTGGATTGTGATATTTCCTGACTAAAAAAATATTTATTTTGTAAGAGAAGCCAACTCACAGCATCCAATTTTCCTCCATTGACGGGGAACATCATCTTCCAGCACTCGCTGTCGAATTGTTTATCCGTGGTGTCGCCGGTATTTTGACGACGGATGAATTGTGCTCGAAGGACTCCATTCTCATGCGTTCCAATCTATAGTTAATCTTTTACTGATTTCAAAAAGGGGAGACTCACCACTTCGCGAGAGGTCAAATCCTGTTGGTCATCTTCTTTCGGTGCTCCGTAGCCATCACTGCTCATGTCGTGAAGAGAGAGTTTGCCATTCATCGACTTCAAGATCAGCATATCAGCTCCCACCTGAATTGACCAATAAAAGACAATATAAATAGACAAACCATAGTTCCATCGGCATTGAATCCGACACCAGTCCATCCATTGCCAGCCATCTTTGTCTCCAGAGAGAATTCGATGTCGTTGGAGTCATCCAAATAATTCCATGACAATTTATAGTCGCAGTCGGTACAGCCAGCAGGCGAGCGGAATTCTCCATAGCAGACATCTCCATCGACTCGTGGTTTCAGTGATTTCTTCGGCGTCGTCTTTGCAGCGGCGGTGCTCGGAGCATGAGTGGTACCAGCTTCGGTAGGAGGGGGACAGTCGCCCCAATAGACGCATTGTCCATCGACAGCCCTGGCGTATCCTTGGAGACAAGCACAAGCCGGCTCTCCACATTCACTACACTCGGAGCGGGTGAAGATACTGTTGCAGTCAGCTTCGCATACTTTTCCACATTCGTTGACAGTCTCATTTACGGCACAAGTTGTGATTTTGGGAGCCGAAGAAACAGCTGGAGCCGGTTTAGGAGGCTTGGTAACCACAACGGAGACAGCCGGCCCGGGGACTGTTACCGTCTCTTTCTCTTCATGTTGGGTCGAATGCTTATCCACGTCTGAAATCCGTTATTTTAACCAAAATATAATCAAAAAAAAACGAACCAGGACAATCTCCCCAATAGATACATTTGCCATTAAAACGGACATAATTGTCGGCACAAGTACAAGCGGCTTTGTCACAGCTGGCTGTGCACGGGGACGGATCATACATATTGGCGCAACTTGGTTCGCAGGCTACGCCGCATTTAGCCCAGGTCGAATTTTGTGGGCATTGCTCATCCACCTGGAATGCTTTTTTACATGTAAAGAAGTCACAATACCTCTTTCTCGCAGAAATTGAAGGGAACACAAGCATCTTCCTCGTTGGTCATTCGGACAAAGCCTGGCTTACAAACACAACGAGCAGTGCCACATTGCCGGGGACAATTGGGAGTCGTCTCGGGGAACTTGGTCCAATCACAGCTGGCCTCACAGGAGCGAGTGCTTTCGGGACACTCGCTGTATTCCTCATTCGGTCCACAGTCGTCTCCTTTGCCACCGAAGGTCTCATTATTAACGGCTGCTCTGGCTGTAGACGGAACTAAACAGAATGGCTACAACAAAGAGAACATACCAGGAGGGATAGAAGCAGATAATGGGACGGGGGATTCGCACTTGGCGTCTTTTGGTTTCCAGCCGATGGCGGCCCAGGAGTTGCCCGGATAGCGAAGGACCATCTCAATTTCGTCGTGGATAATTCTCCAGAAAATCTTGTTATCATGGGCTTCTCTCATATTATAGAGACTGTCATCAAAATCTTCCAAAGAATGGAAAATATGAGAGTCTGAAAATATCTGCCGTATTTCCTGATTTCTTACCAGTTTCACATTTGTCTCCATATCGTCCGTTGGGGCAGAAACACTGCGACCGTTCGTCAGCTGCTCCATTTCCACAAATTCCTTGTGGTCCACAATCATCGTCCGATACACATTCCTCTGAAGGTTGGTTTTATTTTATCCTACGCAATTTCTTTACCATGGTGTTGGCAATGGTTACCACTAAATCCGACTTGACACTGGCACTTTCCCTGGCTTCTCTTTCCCCCGTTCAAACACGAATCGCCATCCGAAAGTACTGAAAAAACAACTTTGAATAACCCGTTTTTCCGGTCAACTAGCTCCTTTTCCAATGTGCTACGTAACGCGTGACCCACATCTCGCCCAGCTTGTCTCTGAAATCTCCTCCTCCCCTGTTGGAGGAGGATCTCACAAAAAGCGCATTAGCCGCTGTGAACTTTTTATCTGAACCCGGAGGAGGCTATGATCAGTCGCATTAATTGAAGTGTTACGCAGCGGACCGGCCTCCTCCTGGGGAATTCATAATTTAGACACCAATGGCGCAAGCCAAGGTCAGCTTACTCAATTTATGAGAGAGGACCCTCACCTTTGTGAATTTCGATGTCGGCGCAAGAGAAGAACTCATAGTCACCACCGTATTCCGTCGCTTGATGGGTCAGTCGAATGGCACAGTTATGGCACTCGAACTCGGGCGGCAATTCCACTTTCTTTGAAGATTGTCTGCGATTTATTCATTCTTCTAATGATCTTTTTGTGTACTCACGACACATTGTAAGGATCGTCAAAACTGGTGAAGACAGCAATCGGCACATCCCGGTCATTTAGTACTTCGAGGCGGATTGACCCCTGGAAACGGAGAGTACAGGTCAAGTCAGTTATGTATCAGGCCGGCGGCGGTATCAATCAAACTTGGGGTCATCTGGCGGCAGATAAGACCGTAATTAGAGACAGCGTTACTCGCCTTATGAGGAACGGCCGTGAACCATTCCAAGTCGACAACTGAGCCGGATTGTAAGAAAGTCCGGACACCTTGTCCCGGAGGAGGTTTCGGCACGCCGCAGGGGGGAGAATTCCTTTTATTCGAGAGATAGTCGGTGGCGGGAGATCGAGCCGGTGGAAAAGTCAGACGAACGTGGGCATTGGCTGCTGCCAGAAGCAGCGCCAACCACAACCACATCGGGGAGGCTGAAAAAGGAAAGTCTCTGAAGGCGAAAACAATAGCTGAACTCCCCGGCAAATGAGGATGTTTGTTTAGAAAAACAACAGGTTTAAGAAGGGGAAAAGGGAGAATGTGTGGAGAAAATGAGGAACATCTCCTCAACAAGGAAACTGGAACGTTTAAAGCCAGCTAGTGCAAAAAAAGGGAAAAAGCAGCGAGACTGACACAAATTGCTGACGGGACGGGCGACTTGAGGATTTGGAAATGGCCCACGGTGGCAGCGAGTTGCGCAAGAAGGTCGGCGGTCAGATAAAACCGAGATAAACGCTTGTCCCGGAGGCCTCGACCTCTGAGGGAGACGGGAACGAGCGAGCGAACGAGAGAGAGCGACAAGCCACAAGGGCTATTCAGACAGGAAGCGGGCAATGAAGAAGCCATTGTAGAGTAGGGAGAACAAATAGAAAAAGAGACATAAGTCTATCAAATAGATCCAGCTGGAAAATAAGTTGATCGAGGAGGCGTTGAGGCAGCAGTAGCTGCGATTTGGGTCAGGCTGGTCGACGCCGCCAGTTCCTTTTTGCTTTTTGTCTCTGTTAGCCATTAGGTTGTCAGGTTCCCGAGGAGCACTTTACGGCTTGCTGATGGTCGACAGATAGCCAGCTTGTTAGGAAAAGGCGGAGGCAGACGGCTGACTCAAGACATGACTCGACCTGGGACAGGATACAGCCAGAGAGATAGATCGGACGGGACAGATCCGACAATAATTCAATTTCAGGAAAAAACACCACGAGAATGGATTGGATCTTTACGGATGTCAGAAAGAGAAAGAAGAAATTGAGAACCAAACACAAATGACATCGGCCGGCTTCGATTCGGACATGCTTGACTTACCGGCGATGGCTTTCACTTACAAGGACAACCCACAAAAGCTCTCGCTAGACGATGCTTTTTGTCGAGAAGTGGAAGTTATGGGGGGTCCTCTTTAGAAGAAGGAGGAAGAATCTGGTCAAATATGGCAGATGTTCAAGGGTACTGTATCATTATATCACAGAGATTTCACAAGATAGAACACTCTGTTTCATGAATAGAAAATAATACGGGAAGACAAGGAATAAAAAGAGCGAAGATCTTATTTTGGGAAAGTGTTGTGGTCTTTTGAGTGAGCTAGTTACTGGGAGTCGACCTACACTTGGCACAGATTCTTCACTGAGTTCAGTAGCGACCAAAAAAGTCACTTTTCGGGTGGTTACTATTAGAGGTTTCCCGGATGAAATGGAGGAAGAGGAAATGGGATAAATAACATATTCATGGAAATGAATGGGAGTGTCCTTTTCCATTTGAAAAGGCGACACAGTTCGCGCGAGGATTTCGGAACAATTATCCTCGTCGTCGTCGTCTTTGGATTACGCATATTCCGGCTATTCTTTGGCTAAAAAATGCGGTTGTAGTCCCAAAAGAGATAAGAAGGCAAGGATAAGTGGTGTAAGGAGCGGAAAGCGGCGGGGCGAGTCAAGGTCTCTGCCTACAGTGACCCAGTTACTTTGCTTTGCCCAACAAAAAGGACACACCGCCGGGGAGACTGAAACAAATCGCCGGAGGATCACGCTGTGATTTTCAACAGACCAAAGACAGCGATGAGACCTTGAAATGACCGAGGGAGGAGATAGGAAGACATGTACTGATCGGAGGGAGCGACGACGAAGAAGGACTGCCGCCGCCGCGACTACCATAAACGCCTCTTAATCCACCTTTTACGGTTTCGCTCAACCGACAAATGCAATAACAAAAATCTATAGTAGGTAACTGTCTACTTATCTTCTCACCCTTATCAATATCTTCTGTGTTTCCTGTTACATCTCGTCTAATCCTTCGAAACATGTAATTCAGCGAGCAATTGGATGATCAGTTTCAATTTACACTAGCAGCAGAAAGGTCGGATGGCTCCGGAGAAGAAGATCGTCAAGCAAAAAAGCAAATCGGCTAAACCGTTGCGACCCGCCGGAAAATCAACGAAGTCCACGAAGTCGGCAGAGTCGGCAAAGTCGTCGAAGTCGGCTCGCTCTTCCAAGTCGGCTCGTTCTGGAAAATCTGCTACCTCGAAGAAGAAGTTCAGCAAGCAGAGCACACAGAGCTACAAGAGCAATAAAAGTGGAAAGAGCACGAAAGGAAGCAAAAGTGAGAAGAGCACTCGGAGTGTGAAGAGCGGTAAAAGTGGAAAGAGCAGTCGAAAGGAGAAGAGACCGGTGGATGGAGTCCGTCTGATGCACTCGTCGGGCGAGATTTACGTCAAGGAAGCGGATCTGGTGGCTGTGTCGACGCTGATGAAAATGAGACAATCGGAGGGTCGACTGGGAAAAGCCATCGATTTGCGCAAATTCGGTCAGGAATGTGTCGTCCTGTTGGCGGAGTACATCACCAAGCGGACAGTCAAGGCCCAGCTCTCCTTCTACGCTCTGGCTGAAGTCTTGAAGTTGAGCAAGGCTTTTATGATGGAGGAGTTGCACAAGAAGATGGAGGAGGTGCTGGTCGACGTGGCTCTTCAGTCGGGAACCAATCTGATCCAGGCTCTCCTGGTCATCGACGTGTCGCCCGTCAGCCGTGAGACCGAAATGCAGCTGCACTACCTCGGAGCCTGGGCCTTTTTGGATCTCATCCGTCTGCCTGAATTCCATCAGATTCCGTCCAACCAGTTTATGCAGATCTTTGCCAGCTGCGAGCTCAATGTTCCTCATGAGTTGGTCGCCGTCGACGCCGCCCTCTACTGGCTGGCCAAGCAGTCTCATGCCGACATCCTGGTTCCTGCCGTCTTCGCCCTGGTTCGATCCGCCTATCTCGGCCCGACGGAACGTGGACTGATTGTTGAGCGTCTCAATGTGCTGGAATTCCCGGAACCCGTCGTTCATATCGTCAAAATCATGTTGGACTCGCGCCACAATAACCGCATCTGCCTCGAGAGGGCCCACATTGCCCGTCATATTCCTCGTTGCGGTGTCGCTGACCTCTCTCATCCGCCGGTCGAAGCCACCTTGCCCTTCAGTCGACCCCGCGAGGGATTGCGCTTTGCCAAGGCAGCCAACAAATCGACAAAATCGACCAAGTCTACAAAATCGTCTAAATCGACGAAGAGCAACAGCAGCAAAAGTCAGAAGAAGAAGAAAATCCAGGCGAAGAGTGGAAAGAGTCAGAAGTCGACTCGAAGTGAAACGAGCAGCAAGTCGGCTCAAAGTGGAAAAAGCCAGAAGTCGACCAAGAGCGAGCAGTCCGGCAAGAAGATCAAGAAGCAACCGGCGCAGAAGAAGAAGACGGCCAAAGTCAACTAGACCAACTACTGACGAATAAAAATGAGGCCAGAACGTGTTCTTTTTTTTGTTTTCTTTTTCCTTGTTTAGTATTGTAGTTGGCTCGACGGGACATTTTGATTTTCCAAAATTCTCATTTTTGATATCAGTTGCAGAACTTCAGATCACCGATTTAACTCTTGATGCAATAGCAATTTACCAATAACGTTAGCGTCATGTTCAATGGAGTGTCGGCAATATATGACTATCGCAGAAAATAGTTTTATAAATTCCCCGAAAGTCCACTTTTTATCACAAAGATTTGCCTAAAATCCCAGACAAAGTATAAACGTAATTTTACAACAAATAAACAAAGAATGAAGCAGCGAATAGATTCATTGAATCTCACTGTGTATTTCGCCGTTTATCATCTTAGCTGCTGGCATTGACTGCTATCATGATTCCGAGTACGAGAGCACCAATCAGACAGACGAGGGAGACCGCCGAGAAGATGAGACAGAGAATCTTGAAGATCGGTTTGCCGCGTTTCTTGAAATGGGCTGTCTTCATCTTTTTCGGTTTCTTTGCGTTCTTTCCTTTCTTTTTTTTGTCTCCTTTTTTAGTGACTTTCTTGCTCTTGCTCTGAGTCTTCGTCACCGTGCTTCCAACATTGCTCATACTGCTGCCTCCGCCGGTCTTTTTCTTTTTCTCCGACTTATCGACTAGTTCTTTCTTTTCCTCATCGTCGTCTTTGCCTTCTGCTGCTCCTCCGGCGCCGGGTGGTGGTGGAGCATCCGGTACATTGCTGACATTCATAGGCTCGTAAGCATCACCCTGTGACTGGCCATGCTGAGAGGGGCCATTTGACTGCTTCGCTGGATCGAAGTAGTCGCCCATCCTTGAAAACTGTAGAGAAGCAATAAATGGATATTTTCTGAATGAATCAGGTCATATTCCTGGTTATGACAGGAATTTAACATGTCATCTGTTGAATATTCAAAATCTACCACGAAATAAATGAAAAAAAGAAGAAACAATTTATTATGCTCAAAAATAGGAGAAAGATACCCGTACGCAATTGGGAAGAGAGTCGAAAATCACAGATCGGTCATAGGCACGGCATTGCCATTTTGTCGAGGAGCCTTCTTCTCCGCAAAGAAAATCGACTTTTCCGGGGTGACATTTCGGAAGAGGACGACACAGACGAGTGTCAATTCGAAGGTCATCGCCACATTATGCCAGACTGTAAAGAAGATGTTTGCTCCGAATAAAAGAGTTGACTCACATCGACTGACCATCGACGGTGCCGCGTCACTCAACCCGCCCATTCCACCATTTTTAGCTATGAGATCGAGGATAAATTTTTGGAAAGTGAAGAGCATCTGGGAGATGTCGACACATCGAAAGATGACATTCATATTGTACGGTTCGAGGTGTTCCTAAAGGTCATTACCGCCTATTCTTTCAGAGAAATACCCTGACAGAAGTGACGATGACGTGGCAAATGAAGACGGCTAACAGCGTCGATCCGACACCGACTCCGTTGATTATTTGAACTGTCCTGGAATTGATCGATTAGAAGGGGGTTTCCCAATGTTGATCAAATAAACATTACTCACGGTCCGGAATCCCAAACTCCTTCGAGTGAGATGATGACAAGAACCAGTTGAAGGAAGATCCTCACCATTGGTGATTGTTTCACCAAATAACTCAAATACCGTACTCTTTTTCTAAACAAATTGACAGATAAAAGGCAAGGAGAGGTGCTTACGCTGTCGGTTTCATCGGAGGCAGGCAATGACAACAACAGCAATAGGGACGGACATCGAAATGGAATACCTAGAGGCAGGATACTGTTGACATTGAAAAGGAAATACCTTTTTATTGGCGATAAGCCAGTCGGTGAGCTCTTTCCTTGTACCGAAGAGACGAATAATGAGGATTATGGAGATGTGGAGACACATCATCAAATATCTGCAAAATTCATTGATCAATTGCACTTTTCGACTGTTGACAACGGCGACTGTTTACCAGCCAGATCAAACTTCTTTTTGTTTTAATTTAGAGCAAAAGAGAAGACTTACACAAGTCCACAGGCGTACATGATGGCAGCCGCCCTCGGAATAATATTACCAATTAGACAAATAGTTGAAACAAACTGAATTCGACGTATTTTATGGCAAAAAAAGATCTTACTAGTGGCATCCAAATAATAAAATATAAATCTCCTTGATAGTATTCATTGGGCACACAATAATGGACATACCAGACCATTCGAGTTGTCATTATAAAAATGGCAGCCACAAGGACACAACATATCCCGATGAAGACGATGTAGACGGCGGGAAGGGCTGAAAGAAGATGATGAGACAAGAAAGAAAGGAGATCGAAGGCGGCACGGGGAGCAGACACTCACTGACAAAAGTAGCCGGACCGAGGTGGCACATCCCAAGGAAAAGTCTCTTGTGTTCAAAAATTTGTTTGGATAACTGCTCCCTGGGTATAATGATGTTTGCGTATGATGATCGAGGGCAGAGGGCGGCCAAGGGAGGGCGAAATGGCGATCGTTTTGACTTTTTTTAGAAAGCATGGGACCAGGATGATACCAGTCCCACTTCTACAGCCATCAGCATCTACAGGGATCAATGAGAGTGAAATGGGAAATGGACAACCCGACTGGAATATCTACAAAGAAACCAGAGGTGCTCACTTGGTAATTGGGAATACATGTGTCTAGTAGGAGGAGCGGGCAATAGAAAAGAGCGAAATGAGATCGACGGACATTTAATCTGTTTGCCACAGTAGCCTCAAAAACCAAGGAGTCTAGGACTCGACCCCCGTCAGTCCGACTCTTTTCCTCTCCCCCTGCCTATCTCCCCCTCGAAAAAGCCAACTCACCATGGAACCAGTCATGGATATTCGGGATGACACTTTTATCCGGCACCATCCACTGAAAATTGTTAATATTTAAAATATTATAAAGGAGAAATAAAGTAAGTTGAATAATTTACCAGTCCACTCATTTTTTAGCGTATTGCGTGCGGAAAAAAGTCGGGGGACTCCCTTGATATTTGGATCGAGCTGCGTGTTTGCCAATCGTTACATTTGGCCGGTTCGATGATCCAAACAAAACGGCCGTACTCTATCGTCCCCTTTCTGTCGGGTAAACCAAACTACTCGCTGAATCCGGGGGGGGGGGGGGGGGGGGGGGGGGGGGGGGGAATTGCCTCAATAAGTCAACGACTTTCTTCTCCGGCCAACTGTAGCATTTTGTGCCAGCTTTGAAAAGTGCATTCTTCGTGAATTGGTCGTCTGTTGGACTCGGTTACTTCACGGGTAAAGATGGGCTTTTTAAAACTGGCACAGAATGTCACTTGCAGAAGGAAGATCGTCAGAACACTTTGGATCTGAGCTACGGAGACTGGTGCTCGAAAGAAAAATTCGAAAGCTCTGCCCGCGTAGGTTTCGCCCCATCAAGCTGTCAATGTGTGAGAAATCGCTGAAATTTTTCACTCTCATGAGTCACCCATTTTATTCGCAGATATTTATAAATCTCTACTATCTTTTATAGTATTCCCCTTATTGATAGAGAAGGGTAAGGCGCACAAATAAAGTCATAATATTTAGGAAAAAGTACAATAAAACGGGGCAGAGATCATCATGAACTGTGCAAATTTCAGAAAGCCGAGGGGAAATGACGCCCCGTGAGGAGGCCGGGTCAACACGGTGGAGGTCTTTCGAGTTTACACAAGCCGGCGTCTGATCTGATTAGAGGGACTTCTGACACCTTGAATTGGCCCACGAGAAAGGGAAATGGTCAAGCAAATACAAACACTTTGCTTTTTATGATGGGGAGCGGTCAGGTGGGAGAGCGTCGCATGGTCCTACGTATTACGGGAAATTCCCTCTTTCCTTCAAAATGACAACAAAAAGCAATAAATGTACGCAGTTTGTACAGTTAGCGCCCTCCGAAAGTTTTTGCTATTATTTGCTACTGTAAAACAAGCAAAAGAAGCTGAGGCAGAAATGTCAAAGAGGAACGTACTTGCTGACTTTCTCGATTTTCCCAAATCTCTTCGAGATCTTGATGCATGACCGGCCGCAGAGAAAATATAATGGCCGCTCGGGTAAAATGAGAACAAGTCAAAGACAAGCCTGTCAATGATTGTTCATTTCAAACAAAAATGCGGCTCATCGGTTTCTTTTTACTTTTTTGGATAGCTCAACTTTGTCTGCCAGATTCGTATTACGGTAAATTTTACTATTTGTGCTTTAATTCAATTAAGATGCCGAGACGTGTGGACGCCCGTCACGCGCGAGAAGGTCGACAGACGACGACGAGAGAGGAAGAATCAAGCCGGAGATGAAAGTGTTGGGCGGGGTGGACGCCTTACCGGGAGAATTGCCCTGGATGGTCTACTTTGAAGTTCCTGCTGTTATCAACAAAAAGCCAAGAGAAACGCCTTGGTCTCTTTGCGGGGGAACGATGATCTCCAGTCGACATCTTCTAACGGCAGCGCATTGCTTCGAATTGGGCTACAAAGTGAGCGGCTGCGAGTGAGATTTATCTGCTACTTTTGGCTCAAATGCATTTTAGAGTGGAGGATATGATGTCAATTGACGAAATAGTCATGAATATTGCGTTCAGGATCGGAGCGAGTTGTAAACCGAACAGAAATAAGCGTTGTTCGTCGAAAGAGATGGGCGTCAAACGTCGGGCGTCGAGGATGGCATTCAACAAACAATTCTTCGAAGATAACTGCACCAAGTCGTATTACGATGTGGCACTGATCGAGCTATCGGAAGATGTCCCGTTTCCTCATATTTGTCTGCCTCATCTCCACGACATCGATGATGCTCTCTACGATGATATGCTCAGCGCTGGTTTTGGAGCCAATCGTCTGCTCCTTTTCTTTGAGATTATACAAAACAATTTCAGCCCGTACAAAAGAAGTCACGACGCTTCAACTACAATTCGTCGACCTCGGCAAAGTCCATTCGCCGAAGAAATGTATGAAGAAGTACGACTTGCCATACGATGGGATTGTCTGTACCCGAGAGTCGAGGACAAAGAATGTGTGCAAAGGAGACAGCGGCGGCGGAATTTTCATCAAACACGAGAAGAGATACTTTCTCCAAGGAATCGTCTCTTACGGATCGCCTTGTCAAAAACCACAAAATCGAACACATTTGGTAGCCGATGCTCAAGTCAATATGGATGTCAATCTCTACACGGCAACTATCGACAAATACTTATTCAAACAGACGCCGGACTACAGAGACTTGTGGAGAGATGCCAAGTAGATAATTTGTAACAGGAAATAATAATAAATACGTCTTTATTGGCATAATTAACGGGGAACAAAGCGGAGAGAAAGACAACGATTTGAGCACGGGGAGGATGAGATGATCAGAGAGAGAAGACGACGACAACTCCAAGGGCGATGACTGCACTGAGGATGGACACGGCACCGACCGAACTGCTTGATGGCTGAATGGATTTAATTGTTTTGAGAGTTCTTTAAAGACTTACGGGAACAGCTGTTGGATAGTTGCCGCCAGATGGAGGATGTGGGCTCGCGCTACATGTAGCCGTTATATCACTGTGGCTGAAATGTCACAGAGATTACAGCCAAGTACATAAACTCACGTGAAATATCCTCTCTGGATGGCGTCATCGCATGATATGGTGACACCTCCAAGTGGATAGTTGGCTGTGTTGATAGGAATGTGGGGAACAGGGGGAGAAGAACAGCGGGTCGTGTCACAGGCTCCCTGAAATTTTCCTGATTACCAGACTTTTGTATCTTTACCGAAGTCAAAGAACATCCACAATAGAAGGTAGCCGTGTTTCCTTGTATATGGACTGCACAACATTCACTGAAATGTCTTGTATTAACCAGCAGGAGCTGCTTACCCTCCTGGCCCAGGATGGAAAGTGACTGGAGGTTGAGGCGGTTGAGTGACAGGAGAAGGGAAGGCAGAGGTCTCGGAAGAGGCAGTCGGGACAAAGATTGTTGGAGGAGTAGCCGGATAGTCGGTATTCACTGGCTGGCTGGTAAGAGGAGTTGGCGGTAAAGTTGATATGGATGAAGATGGCGGCATTGGAGAGTAGGTCGGCACCGAAGGGGACGGCTGGGGAACACATGGCTGAGGGCAAGGGCCACATGGAGAAGGACACGGATTGTTACAGGGAGTCTAAATATTTGCACATAAAAGGATTGGGAGAAAACATACCGGTTGACGGCAAGGAGAAGGATAAGGTTGGCAAGGTTCAGGAGTAGGGGGAGGAGTACAAGGGGTGGGAGTAGTTGTCGTTGTAGGAGGAGGAGTCGGGTAGGTGGCAGTTGGTGGAGGAGAATAAGTCGGAGCAGTTGAATAGCTGGGAGTTGGGCCACAAGGAGCAGGAGTAGGACACGGGCAACCGCAACGACGAGGGGCAGGAGTGCACGGGCTTCCACTAAAAAGAAATGCTATTTTACAAAAGAAAATGATCGGACCATCCACTGCTGCTAGCTCCTGAAGAAATACCAGGCGAGCTAGCTCCTTGGCCACCGATTCCAAATGGATAAGAGATTGGGAAAGTGATCGGCTTCGAGTTGCTATAAAAGGGGGAAATGTATTAGAAAGGCCACGCCTTACATTTGACCAGGGTTCCAGCCTCCCGGGCGGAGTACGACATTACCGGCACTTGCTCCGCTACCTGCACCTCCTCTGAAAATTGGCAGATGGTCGAACTGACGAGTATTACCCATTGAAATTTGTGTTGACCTGCAATCCAGGGAGAGAGCCACTGCCAGCGCCTTGTCTAAAACGACAGTTTGTCAAAGTAAATCTGGAGAATATCTGACCCTACGCCTCCAAAATTTGGGTTGATCTGCAATCCAGGGTGAGAGACGGCTCCACTCCCAACACCTTGTCTGAATAGACGATTTATCTAATTAAATCTAGAGGATATCTGACCCCAGGCCTCCGAAAATTGGGTTGACCTGCAATCCAGGGAAAGAGGCGGCTCCAGTACCAACGCCTTGTCTAAACGTCTCGCGTAAAACAATAAAGAAGATGTGTCTGACCCTCTGTTTCCAGTTGGGAAATCTCCACAACAGCTCGGTCCACAGCAGGCTGGTCGTCCACCAAATCCTGCAGTTGTATGTCCAGAGCTGGCTCCGACTCCTACAGTTCCAGGAAGATCTAAAAAAAGGTCGGATTGGGATCGATTGATGACCAACTTGGAACCACGTAACCTGCACCGTAGCCGATGCTGGTCGTCTGATTGCAGCAGACACAGAATCTACAGCCCTAAAAATAAAAAAATAAACAAAAGCAAGCGATAGACAGACCTTGATTGACGTGATAGCAATTTGAGAAATTCTAGGAGAGCTTTGGATGATTGGAACCGCGGCAATGCCACCTCCGACTCCTCCGCCAAAGGGTCCAATTCCAGAACCACCGATACTTACTCCAGGACTGGATATACCAGAACCAGACGAACCAAATCCAGGAGACGAGCCAGGTGGGACCGCATAACTATTGGGAGGAGAAGGATATCCGGAAGGAGGAACAGAATAACCAGCGGGGGCTGTGGCATACTGAGGAGCAGCAAAGATTGTAGCCACTAAAAAGTATAGGGAATGTCAAATAAAAGGGGAAAATACCCGAGAGAAGGGAGAAGATGACCGCTGAAGCCATGATGCTGCGTGTTGTGGTGAAAGAATAGGGACAGCAGCCTTAAATGTACGGGCGGCGACGGCAACACAATGCGACTCGGCTGATTCAGATGAAGATCCGCTACGAGAAACTATACGGTCAGACTGGAAAAATACGAGACGGCCCACCCAAAACGTACTATACGACTGTTATTGATATTATACAGAAATTAATTAGGACATCAAGACAAGAGATTTCTTGACTTTTTAGAAATTTTGCAGTAATACCTACTCCTTTCCTTGATTACGAGATCTTTTTAGTAATAAATATTATTTGTTCGACTTCCCTATCATTTTTTTCTGTTTGCATTTCGTTTCGTGTTGCCATCGTAATGAGGAAGGAAAAAACAAGGAGCTGCTTCCTCCTGATAAGCTGTCCGTATAAATGAGCCTTCGCCTTTCGGCTCCTCATTCCAGGGGACCATGAAGTTCCACAGAAGCTTCCTCTTGGTCGCCCTACTCGGCACGGCCTACTCTGCGGCAAGCCCCTTTTTTCCTTTCTTGCTCACAGCCTAATTTCAGCCATATGCCACCAGTGTAACCAGTCAAAAGGCAGGAGGTGGTCTACTTGGAGGTGTATTGGGCGGCGGTGGCGGAGGAGGACTCCTTGGTGGCGTAGTCGGTGGACAATCCGGCGGTGGTCTTTTGGGAGGAGTCCTTGGTGGAGGAGGCAACGGTGGTCTTCTTGGTGGAGTACTCGGTGGTGGCGGAAGCGGTGGACTGCTCGGAGGTGTTCTCGGAGGAGCCAACGGCGGAGGATTACTCGGAGGAGTTACCGGCACCGTTGGAAGTGAGAACATCTTCCGTCAAGTTTTTTACCTATTCAGATGTCGTCGGAGGAGTTGTCCAGACTGCTGGAGGTCTCGTTGATGCAGCAGTCAATACCGCCGTTCCGGTGGTGACGTCCGTCGTCGACACTGCTGTTCCCTTGGTTGGCGGAGTTGTTCAAACTGTTACTGGATTGACTGGAGGTCTCGGAGGAATCGGAGGAGGTGCTGCACCAACTACCGTTGTCACTGTCCCCGCTTCGACCATCGTCAGTTCTGCTCCTACCTTCACTACTACCGGATCACAGTCTGCCTTCACTTCTGGATCCCAGAATGGCGGCTCTGTCCAGGTTGTCAAGGTTCCTGTATCTGTTCCGACCGTGACCAGCGGAATGAGCTCCCAGACTTCTTCGTTCGGATCTGTCCCAATGGTTGTTGCCCCAGCTCCAACCTTCACAACCACCGGCTCGCAAACTTTCAATGGAAACAGTGCACCCGTTCAATGGCAAACCACCTGGGCTGATGGACAATCTGGACAGCAGTTTGTTGCTCCCACCGCCACTCATTGGTCCCAAACTGGAACTTTCTCCGGCACAACTGGCAACAACTTTGCTCCTACCATGACCACCACTGGAAGCGGCTTCAACACCCAAAACACAGGCTCGTCTGGAATGACCTTCACTTCCTCTTCCGATAATTTCGGAACCACTCCAGTTGTCGTCGCTCCTGCTCCCGTCTTCACAAATGGCGGATATTCTTCCCAAACTTCTTCTACCTTCAACACTGGTAACAGCGTCATCGGAACCAGACCAACTGTCGTCTTCCCTACTTCATCCGTCGTCGCTGCTCCTACTTCTGTCGTCTCCCCATTCGCTTCTATGCCTGATATTGTCGTCCCCACTCTGACTGCCCCTACTTTCATCCCCCGGCGTCCCGCTCCAAGTGGCGGACTTCTATCTGGACTTCTTGGTGGAGGAGAAGCCGGCGGTCTCTTGGGAGGCAACCTTCTTCAAGGACTTTTGGGTGGAGCCACCAACCTTCTCGGAGGAGTTGTTGGAGGTGTCATCCAAGGAGTCACCGGTGTCGTGGCTGGCCTTCTTCAAGCCGTTACTGGTCTCCTTGCCTCAATCACTGGTGGCCTCGGATCTACCCTTGGAACAGTCGGAACTACAAGAAATGACGTCCAGAACCAGCTGTCCTTCGCCAGTCAATCTGCCAACGACATCCAGAACAAACTCAACGCTTTGGCCAAGGCTGCAGCTGACGCTCGTGCCCAGGGCAATGTCCTTCTCGCCGAACAACTCGAATCCCAATGCCAAGCTGCTTCCATGCTCCAGGCTCAAGTCATCGGACAGGTACGTACCCTCGCTATCCGCAGTTTCTCATGAACCCATTTCAGGCCAACAGTGTTATCGGAGCTTTCGCTCAAGCCGCTGCCCAACAAGCTGCCCAAGCCAGCGCCAGTGGAAATGCTCAATTGGCTGCTGAAGCTACTGCTCTCGCCCGATTGGCTGCCAGTGCTCAGGCTAAACTTGCTGCTCAAGCCAAGATCCATGCTGAGTTGAATGCTCGCCTGACAGCCAGTCTGAAATTGAATGTCGACCTTGGAGCTTCCCTTAAGGGTGTTGTCGGAATTGTCGGTAATCTCACAGGACAAGTCAACGGAGTCGTCAGCGGAATCACCACCCTGGCTCAAGGAGTTGTCGGAAATCTTTTGACCGTTGCCGACGGAATTCTTCAAGCCGCTGCTAGCGTCTTGGATCAGATTTCGAAATCCTTGGATGGAGTTCTCGGAGCAATCGCCACTACCACTGCCGATCTTGCCGGACAAGTCAACTTCGCACTCGAAGCTGCTGGTCAGATAAACGTCAAGATCTCAGCTCTCGTCGATGCTTGCGCCCGCGCTCATGCTACCGGAAACCTTCAACTCAAGGCCAAGATCGACGCAGAACTTCAAGCTGCTGTGAAATTGCAAGGACAAGTCCTTGGGCAAGCTCAGGCTGTCGTTGCTGCATGCGCAGCTGAACAGATGCGATTGGCCGACAAATTCCGAATGGAAGGTAACCAAAATGCCTACTTGCACGCCCAATCCTTCTACCAACTGGCTGCCCAAGCTCTTGCTCAAATTCAAGCACAGATCACCTGCTCTGCCGACATCGCTGCTCGCCTCAGCGTTGGTCTCAATGTCAACTTGGCCGGAATCTTCACCGGCGGTCTCCAAGCCATCGCAGGAGTTCAAGCCGGTCTTGGTTCCGCCACTCGCCTGCTCAGCTCTGCTGTCGGAGGAGTTGCTAAGTCCCTTCAAGGTGTCATCACCACAGCCCGTGCTCTTGTCGCCAATATCAACGGATCTCTCAATTCTGTCCTTGGAGTCGTCGCCTCCACAACTGGTCAACTCACAGGCCAGCTCAACTTCGCCCTCCAAGCTGTTGCCGATCTCCATGTAAAGATCAACATCCTCATCGATGCCTCTGTCCAAGCAAAAGTTGAAGGCAATCTCGAATTATCTGCCCAACTTCAGGCCGAGGCTCAAGCTGCTGCTGAGGTGCCGTGCTTTTTCCACGTTGATTAATCTTTCTTTTCAGCTCCAAGCTCGTGTCCTTGCCCAAGCCCAAGCCATCACAGCTGCATGCGCTAACCAATATGGTTTGTCATTCAGCTCGTTTGAGGATCAGATTGCTGTTCCAGGATCCGCCTCTGCTTCTGCTGATGCCCAAGCCCTCGCCAACTTGGCCGCTGAAGCATCTGCTCAAATCTTCGCCGCTGCCCGTGCTCAAGCAGCCATCAATGCCAGCCTCGGACTCAAGGCGAAGACCAGATGGGATGTCGACATTGGATTCGGTGGACAAGGTATGACACTTTCTCCTTCTCAAGAGAAATCAATTTTTATAGCCAACGTCGTCAACTGAAGGGACAATGAAATGTCTGTACAAAATGAATGAAAACACCCACAATAAATGTTTTATTTTATTCTGATCTTACTGTAGGATACATTTTCCATATTGACATTGGGGAAAACCATTCTTGATGCAGTCCATGGTACACTGAAAACAGAAATAAGATTTAAATAAAGAGAAGATCATACTCCCAAGTATAAATGTTCCTGGTTTTTCTGGCACCAGGCGAGGCATTTGGTCCTTCTCATTTTGGGAGCAGGGGCACAGAACTTGCAGCACTTTTCCTTGTCAAAACCAAAAACATTAGTTTTTGGATCGCAATTATGCTTGCACATCTTGTGATCGATGATCGAACAAATCCGCCAATCATCAGCCAAAATCTAAAGCAAACTTTCTTCAAAAGGGAAACATTCTACCAAGGCGGGGATAAGGAAAAACAGACAGACAAGTTTCATGTCGACGGGGAGACTGAAGCCGAAGCAAGGCTCATTTGTATTCTGTCAGATTCAATCGATAGAAAAAGAAAAGAGATCTTTATTTCTTGACTTGTGTGTTGAATTGTGTCAGTCCGACCCTTGAATCGTAGACGCGTCCCTGTACTCCGGGAAGATACTGTCCACTGACATAGGTTCCGTCATTGTTTTGGTTTGTCGATGACTGGTCGAATAGTGGCTGAGTGCCGGGTGCACCGCTCGAATATCCAGGAGGGAAACCAAGATTCGTATTGGTCAACTCGTTGTAGTAGCGGGTCGGACTGCCGCCATTCATGTTCTGATCATTGAATTGCTGGTTACCCAAAGGAGAGAAAGTGGTTGAGACGCCAAACTGGCCAGTGCTTCCGTACATTCCTGAAACTATTAGATTTCTTGGAGATCCCACCTGCTGTTTGATATTGTTGATTCATATAAGGGGAAGACGTCGTCGAGAAGCCTTGCTGGGACGGATTGTACTGGGGGTTCGAGTAAGGAGCCATCGTAGTCGAATATTCTGGGACGAGATAATTTTTAATAAAGAACTTTACCATTATTAAATTGATTGCTGTATGGCTGCTGGCTGTAAGAAGACGAGGAATACATTGCTAAAATAAAATATTGGAGGATACTAAGAAGCATTACAAGGATTTTGATACTGCTGACTGCCATATGGCGAGAGAGTCGTCGAATAATCTGAAATCTCCCAGTGTTGATCTTTCGAACTACCCACCATAATTTTGTTGACTACCGTATTGTCCAGGATCATTGAATTGCTGATTGACAACGGGAGAAGAATATCCTAAACAGATTAGAAGAGGAAAATACCCTTACCGTATCCAGAAAGTCCAACATTGGTCTGACAAGTGTTACAGGAATATTGGATTCCTAAAAGACATTTTCTTCCACCTGAAATCGTCTCACCTTGTTGTTGGCAATTATTACAAGTACACTGTGCCATGGTATAAGACGGAGACATTGTTGTGGTGGCTAAAGACTAGACAGACAAGAAAGGAGGATACCTTGTACTCCGGGAGAGTACTGACAACTGTTGCATTGGAATTGGGATGGATTGTATTGATAGCCGGACTGGAAACTACTCGACGACTGGCAACTTGTGCAGATGTACTGGCCAGAACTATACTGGGCTGAATTCATAGAGCCTGAAAAGGTAAAACAAAGGAGAGAATCCTTCTACCAGAAGAGCCATAAATGCCGATGTAGCCGCTCTGTTGAGTACAAGTCGTGCATTGGGATAATACCGTCGAGGGGAGGAATAAGAGTACAAGAAATCTGAAAAAGTCGAGGAACAGACGAAGGACATTTTTACCGCAGCATGGCCGGGGTCGTCTTCGGGTAGTAACTGTTTGTTTAGAGCGGCCTACGCTCAAAAGTTGTTGACAAAAACTCGAAGACCTCGGCAGATGTTCCAGGAAGGCTTACTCGATCAAAAAATTCCTCAGAGTTGATTGAAATGTCAATAATATCGACATTCAACTGATTCCTTTATTCAAAATGGACATCTTTTCTTTTGCAAAAGAAATGACCGATTTTTGTACAAATAAACTGCTCCAGATTCGTATATATATAAGATTTTTGCTCCCATTTAATATCATAGTCTTCGTCCTCCAAGTCCCCTTTTTATCCAAAGTCAAGTAAGTAAGCGTGCGATTTATTTGCACTGGTTGCCCTCTGGTGTCATCCGAGTACAACGAACACAAGTATACGACAGCTGGGAATAGCTCAATATTTATACAATAAATAATATTTCATTGAGGTAGAATATAATTTGTTCCATTTCGAAGAAGTTGGATATTCCCAGCTGCATCCAATCCGAAACCATTGGACACTGGATGGGCATAGACCATAATAACCTGAACTTTGATTTGTATCTCCAAATAAATTCAACAAACCTTTCCATCTGGTAATCTCGTCTTACACATCCAGTCACCAAGAACATTATGTCGACCACAAACATTATCTGATCCGACAAAAGTTTCAAACTGGAGATTGAATCGCTCCTGACTATGTTTCTGAATTAATCTTTCTTTCTTTCTACTAAAATGACTCACATTGATGTCGGTGACCATCCTCTGAATATTGCATCCCCGCCATCGAACTTGGTTTGTTGGCATCGAGGCCAAATCTTCCAAGAATCTGTCCATTTCCCGGTTACAGCATTGAAATCCTCGATTGTTGACAAAACAATTGGGATTACCAGGGGGTGGCTGGCCCTAAACTTCTTCTGCTATTTCTAATCTTTGAAATAATCATACCCCGGAGTTATCGTAACACCAATCCATAAATTGAGGCTCAGGTAGGGGACCTCCTCCTCCGCCTTGGTTGCCATTTCCATTGCCAGCTCCGCCACTGCCTCCCCCACCTCCAAAATTGTTAGAAAGAGCTGTTCCGGCAGAATTGAAAGGAAGGGGAAGAGGTTGTGGTGCTGTAACTTCTTGTTCATCTTTTTGTAGATTAGTATACCTTGTGGAAATTGTGCAATAGAACCTTGTGTACCAGGCTGAGGAAGTGGCGGTGGCTGTAGACCGGGGAACATTCCTTGAGCAGGTAAGCCCATTGAAGGAAAAGGTAGAGATGGCGGCGGGGGAGGCGGAGGAACGTTTCCACCAAATTGTCCTCCACCAACTATTGGACCTTGAGGAAAAGTAGGAGGGGGTAGGACTGGAGGAGATGGCGGCAAAGGAGCAGGGAGAGAGGGAGGAGGTATAAATGGAGGAGGAGCAGGCGGTGGAACATATGGAGGAACGTACGGAGCAGGGAACGATGGAGCCGAAGAATGGAATAGACTCTGAAATTAAAAAAAAACTCTATTAGAACAAAGGCCAACTGACCGCTAGGAGATCTCCACAACCATTAGTCGACTTT
The DNA here is from genome assembly GCA_964036215.1 of Oscheius sp. DF5033. NCBI lineage: Eukaryota > Metazoa > Nematoda > Chromadorea > Rhabditida > Rhabditidae > Oscheius > Oscheius sp. DF5033. The sequence continues at coordinate 5,082,371 of CAXIWN010000010.1, forward strand.
GGAAGTGTTAAAAGAAACAACGCGAACCAGATCATCTTCTGCTGGAGCAGGAGCAACCTCTCCAGGAAAACGACACGTGGAAGAGTCCGATAAAAGTGGGAGTAAAAGCGGAACTGGTCAAAATTCTTCCAAGGACATCTTTTAATTAGCCAAAAGCTGCAAGTGAAGATCCTCAATTCAAGTGAACCGGAAGGCCGAAAGCAAAAACTAGCGAGTGATGGCAGCTAATAGCCAGGAAACACTCTACAGACATTTCTCCTAAAAGATGAAAAAGTGAAACTTTATGATCTTGGTCTTCATTTTGAGCTCTACGTCAGGGATTTCTTAAACTTATCATAGGGAAACTCTCCAGGTCTTCCCAAAAGATAGTATTCGGTTAATCATAACATAAAGATCTACTGGCGATTTCTACACTTTGCCCAAGGTGTTGTACTCATTTTTCTGATTGGATTTATTATCGCCGTCGACCAACTGAACACATGAGTCTGCATTACCTCGGTAGAGGATCAGACAACTTGGAGATATTCTCTCTTTTTGTCCCCCACCCTCTCGATTCGGACAAATAGACAATATACTCTGAAGTAGGCATAAATTATCCCCAATTCAACCCACGTTGATCAACAACTTCTAATTTGGTCGGATCAAAACATCATCTCTTTCCAGATTGACCGCTCAGATGGACATCGTTCTATTCATCTACGGGCTGATTATGTTTATTTCCTCAGTTAATTTCCTTTTCTGCTATATTCCTATCGTCTTGGTAAGCCTTCTTTTCTTCTGCTAAACACTTCCTTTAGATTCTATTCTATGACAAAGAATTCCGTGGTAACTTGGCTTACAAAGTGATGACCATTCTTGGAATTGTTGATGTTCTTCAACTCTTTGTCCACTTCTACTGCGGGCTGATTGTCATTCTCGGCGTAACTCACATTAATTATATTGTCAACAAGGTTTTCGATCTCTTTTTCTTGGAATTACCTGCTTAATTTCAGACTGTCGGGGCCATTTTTACGGGGCTTTGGTACGCGATGTTGGCCTCGATGGTCCTGTTGACCTACAATCGTTTCTGTGTTATTGTCCTCAGTAAATACAGTATCTTCTCATCTTCAATTGTCAGAAATGTTTGTTATTTCTCATCCCAATAGATATCTTTTTCAGTTCCTGGTATTTCTTTGCTTTTTGAACTTCTTCATTCCAACCATTTTGAAGCTTCTCCCGGATGCAGTTATCTCTTCAATTCGACCACTCTCCGCTGGGGTAAGCTTCTGTCTTCTTCTTTAAATAAATGTTTCCAGTCCATCCGCCAGAAGACGATCCTATTTCTCCTATTTTGGATGATTACGGGGCGATATTCTTGTGGTTCGTCGTCATATTTTCCATCGTCGCTTATTCAGGGGTTTTCTTCTTTATGTCGATCGTTGTAAGTCACTGTCTATTCCCTTTGACATCTCCTTTTCAGCATGGAAAGTCCGCCTTTCGTGGTAAAGAATGGAAGATAACCCTCCAGGTAAGGTTGTATCTATTTACAAACGAATGTTCCTTTTCTAGATTAGTTTTGTTGTGTTGTATTTCCTTTTTGCTATTTTCTACTGGTATTATTTGGCATCTTGGATCGAGATGGATCCCGTGCTTTACAATTTTCTCTCGTCCCTTGTTTGGATTATAATGAACGGACTGAATCCTTGTATCTATCTTCTATTCAACAAGTGAGTTGGCTGAATTCGCCAGAACAGGGATTACAGAAGACTCCGACGGTCATTTATCCATTTCTACCAAAGTTTATCCCCAAAAGGAGAACAGAAGAACACGGGACAAATATTCGCAACGAGAATTGGAATCACTGCTCCCTGCTCGTCTTTATGATATTAGGCTAATAAAAATAGGAAGTGTGACCTTGGTATAAACATGTTTTCATAGGATGACAGTAATTTCCCCTGTGCCTTTATAGCTTATTACTGGAAACATATCAGGCAACTGGATATCAGGTGTTGAAGACCAAGAACCTCTCGTATCGTGCAAAAGGTGTGTTCAGACTTTGAGTTGTTTTCACAGCAAAGGGAAAATTCGGTGTATTTCCGGGGAATACGTGGTTTATAGCATTTTGACCATCATCGTCGATGTCATTTATATTATTTTCGGGGTATACGTTATGACGGGAAGACAATGGCAGAAGATGAGGACGGTATCGTACACAGAAAACAGAAATCCGAGTATATAAATCTCGAGATTGATCCTTTGTGACGAAGCTCCTTTATTTCTCCAGAAAGCCATCGTCTGATCTTCTCCTTCTCCGTTCTGGTCATTTTTTCCGCGTTTCCTGATCACTTCCGGATTTCTCTAATTTCAACTCTAATTTGGAAAAGGAGACGTGTTTACGAACTTTGCTGGCAAAAGGGGGGAATGGTCCTCCCTCCTCCCAGAATGTCCACCACCTCCTCCTCCTGTTTATAACCACGTGACTATTATTGTCCTCTTGCAGTGGGGATGACCTCTCTCTTCTCCCTCGTTGAATAATTCATCCAATAAGAGGCTTCTTACTCTAATTGAATTGAGCACATTCGACCATTTCCTCCTGTTTCTTCGTTTCTCTTTCGATTATTTCATATTCAAGATCAAAGCTCATAGAGATAATAATTGGGAGAGTCTAGAGACGTCTCCGTCCTTTTCTTCCCTGATTCAAGCTAATTTGAATCATCTTCTGCAAAAAGCCGTCTATTTTTGAGTACTCGTAAAGAGAAGTCATCATCGGGCTTCCCAGGTACTTGAGTCTTCTCGACTTCTCGTCCAAATCCTTCTCTTACTTTGTCTGTCTACTTTCCTTCTTTGGGATAAAATGTCTTCGGTTGACTGGGCTCGAATCGAGTCGTTCGCAAAGTAACAACATTACGTTCAAAGAAGAGGAGACCTTCCTTCAACAGGAAATTGGTAGCCTTTTCAACTTTGATCCTTCTGATGACGCATCAGACTTTAATTTAAAGCTGTTATGAGCCACCTTTTCCAAGTCATCCGCTTCCAGAAAAGGCGTCATTTCTACGTCGTCTGTTAATTAACGAGGATCGTGTGTTTAATTGACAATCTGGGCTTGCTATTTGGCATCCGTACTATTCTATTTCTCTCTCCTTTTGATTCCCACTGACTTTACTTTTTCTCTATTAAAAATGTCTGTTTCAGTTTGGTCAACGTGTGATTTTCCCAGCCTAAACATCTGGTAGTGGCACATGTCCCTTTAGCCACGGAGTACTCTCTCCTTCGACTTCCCGCCATGAACTTTGTCGTCATCCTCATCCAGCTCCTCTACATTATTCCCAGTCTTATTCTTTATTTTATTATCGAAGTCTACTTGGCCAAAAGTATCTACAACAAGGATCCCGAATTCACTACCGCCTTCCATACTCTTTTCCTCTTGAGAGGTGCTCCTCCTCTTATCCCTTTAACATATCTTCCTTCAGCTCCGGTGGATGCTGTCCAAGTGGTCATCAGTCTCATCGCCTTCCGACTTCCTCTGATCGGTTGGCAGCTGCCACTGGAGATTCCTTGGCTGGCGAAGTTCGCCTTCATGCTCAGCCATTTCTGTTGCCTCCTGGAATTATGCTCTCAGCTTCTTCTCTCTGTAAATAGACTCACCGCCATAGCTTTTCCCCTTTCCCACAATAGAGTGAGTCCTTAGATTATGCAGAAGAGACCAGAATATGTGAGGCCTCGGCTACAGAGAACGAGTAAAAGATAGAATTCGAGGATATTTCAGTGGTGGACACCTCGCTCAACTTGTACCATGTTCTCTTTTTGTTTTCTGCTTTGTCTCCTGCCCACGGCCATTCGTCTTCCACAGCCAGCGGAGTTCATCCGCGTCGAGGATAAAGTCGTTCCTCGACTGTTGAATCCAGCCGACCAACAGGTACTCCGGCTTGTCGAGAGTAATCCAAGCCCTTTCAGTTGAATTCCGTGGTCTCCTGTACCATTTATACAGCCTTTTGTATAATTTGTCTTATTCTTAACGTGATTTCCGTCTATGTACTTTCTAAACAAAGGAGAGAAAAGGTAATTGGCCATTTTGCTTATATTCAACTATTTTCAGCTCTTCGACCAACAACAGGCAGTGACTCTCCGAGTTCAGACGAATCTCCTCATTTATTCTTGTTGTTTTACTCTGGGAATCATAGCCATGACCGTATTCCAAGTATTCCTTTTCTTTAAAAGATATCTATCCCCTTTTCAGTGTTTGCTGGCCATAGAGAAATCGCCATTGACGTCGACATGGTTTCCCTATTGGGTATTATGTCTAACTGTGGCTGCTGATATCGTAGCCTTGTGTAATCCCTGGCTGTTGCTGTGTCTTTCGGCTCCCTTCAGGTGGCATGTTGAGTAATTATTGCCTCTCCCGAAATAACTGTCCTGCCCTTTCCCAAAATAATCCATTATTTTTAGGTATAAATTTCTTCGGAAGTCGTCTATGGCTCTCTTATTCGGCGGAGAGACGTCGTCTGTCGACTCAACGCACTGATGACAGTTCCAAATTTTAATTACGTGTCCCACCAAAAGAGAATCTCAATAAGATATTTTATTCTGTCTTTTATAAGTCGAAGACAGTCTGGACTGGTGTTCCTCTTTCTCGTGACGTAGATGCTTACGTCAGCTAACATTCCACAACCAGAACTATCTGTTCCCAGAAGGAGGAGGCCTCGATCCTGTTTCTCTCAGACGGGGGATAAGGGGCTAACCCTTCCTTCCAAGGTCATCGGCCATCAGTCACCCCAAGGGTGAACGTGAAAAAAAAAGATGTCGACAGAGCCAAAAATGATAAGGCAAAATTTCTAGACTTTCACACAAATGACTGGCTTTTGTTGACTTTTCGAAAGAGATCTGTCAGAGGTGGCCAGCTCCAAGAAGATTCGGAAAAGGTGTATGAACTGTGATTTTGACTATATTGCGGGTGGTAGTCATACGGCGACCAGCTGTCTCTCTCTCAGAAAGGAGGTTCGTCTCTTTATCTCTCTCCGTTGTCCATTTTGTCCTTGTTGGCTCTCCTTGGGGCGCGGTCTCTCGCCCATTTTCCACCTGTGTTCTCCGCCACCTGGTCGCTGTTTCGTCCGTCTCGCCTGTCTGTGTCAATCGATGAGAGAGAGACAGTCCCCCGTATGAGTCGTCCCGATGCACCCCCTAATGGCACGGGTGCTCGAACTTCGACAGCTTAACCATGCCGGCCAACTCTTTGGAATCAGTGACTACGATGTCATCACAGATCTCGTAAGTCGTCTTCTCCTCGTCCTTTTTGCCTTTTTGATGTTCCTTTCAATTATTACTCGAACTGGGGGAACTGGTCGGGAGTGACCCTGTTTGTTTGCACTGACCACCGGCTGATGGATGAGCTGCGAGACGGTCGGAGACATTTACAGGCAACTGAAACATGACAACTGATGGCCAAAATTGGATCAGGACCTCTCTTTCGAAATGACTGGGTGCAACTGAACTAGATACCAGAGAATGACTCGACCGGAGCCCAATTACCCTTTTTCTGTCATTGTTTACTATGCAATTAGAGCAGTATGAGAAAATTGAGGACATCCGGGAGAAGCGGAAAAAAGGCGAATATGACCAGGTGTTGGCGGACACAAAAGCTACGGAAATGGGCCGCCGGCAAGCGAGCAATGACTATAAGCTTTGTGTTGATCTTTTTGGAATGCGTGACTGTACTTCGAGAAAATTCCAACCACATGAGGGAAAAACAGGAAAATGGGCGGTCATTAAATTTGATCTTTTACCTTGAGTTGAGTGATTTCAGAGTACCGCCTTCCAAGGAGTCAAGACAATATTCAATGACCCGAATTATGTCCTCAATCGAATGGATCAAAGTGTGGTCGAGATTGTCATCGCTCGGATTACGGCAGCCATCCGGTATTGTCTCTTTTATTTCTTTTTATTTTCTTTTTTTAGAGAGACGTCGAGTATCGAGACATATTGTGCCGAATTGGTCGATGTCTTGGATAGTTGTCTCAAACACAACATGATCGCCGTCGTCGACGAGAAAGGCACCTTCGGGGACTCGCCTCATTGTAAAATAGCCAATGATCTGTTGAGTTGCTTATTTCTCAACTATAATAAACGGTCTGTAATGACTCTTGTTCTCCCTGTGGCTATAAAAGTAAGTCTTCTTCTTCATTTTTGGATTACATAAGTATTTAGGCGCTCGGATGTGGTAATCAAGATCTCGTAAAGAATATTTCTAATTACATATCGCTGGCGTCAATTCACAATGGCAAATCACTGGCTCATTTTGCTATCCAAATTATTTCTCACATTATAAATGGTCAGTTTTTGTCCTTCGTGTCTTGGCACGTTTGTTGAAGCAATTGAGCGGCACTTGTTCTGTTTGCCGGGTTGCTGACTCAGCCGACGACCTCCGTGAAAAAACGGACAATTTACAGGAAATCTCTCCCTCCTTCGAGTGTTGCCACAAATTTACAACGAAAATCGAGAACCATTCCATGCCCATTTGACACCGTTACTGGAAGTATTAGAAAATAAAGATGCCGATTGTTCCGACAAGTTGTCTCTCCTCCAACTGGCCAGTATGGTCGCAAATGTCAAACCTGACGTAAGGCTTTTCCTCTTCTTTTTTTTATTTTTCTCCTTTCAGTTGCTTGCTCCTTTTCTCTCCCAATTCGATTCTTTCCTTCGTTCTCCGTCCACATGTGCTGCCATTCTAAACATTTATATGTCAATGATCTCACAAGGAAAAGCCCATCACTTGGCTCCATATCTCGAAACTCTAAAAGAAGTAATCTCCTCTTTTAATTTAGTACAGCTCCTTTAGATCTCTTCTAAACCAGCATTTGCATCAAATCGGGTAACAGTCTCGAAGATAATCGGGAACATCGGACGGGTCTCTCCTCAAATTGCATCGAATGCCATGGAAGAATTAATGAGAAGTGCAAAAGACTCAGACTCCCAATTACAGCCATCTATTCTAAACGAGATTGAAGGTGAGTCCAAGTACTCGCAAGGGCAAAGAACATCTTCAGGAATTGCCGCGTCGTATCCCCAATGCATCAGACCGTACGTCGACGCGCTGCGGGCTTTGTCGACTCCAAGCAATTCCAGGATAATCGAAAGAATCATCAATTTAGCCGGGTATTTCGTTTTGTTATTGTAAATGTGGCTGTCAGAGTTTCGTCTAGAGCATCTCACAGTGGTTCCCATGTCATTCCACCGGAGCCGACGACAATCTACGTCCAGAGTGCTGGTCCCAGTTCAAGTGATTCCCTTTCGAGAAGGAGCTTCCCCAGAAATAGTCAAACACCCCCGGAAGTCGTCACGAGGTCAGGTTTTATTGTGGTTTCTAATTTATTTTTGTTTTAGCGGGTCGAGAACAGTATTTGTGATAAATGATCCGGTCGAGAGCTCGACACAAGAATTAGACAGAAATACCCATAGCCTGGCCATGAGATATCAGAACACGAGCAGTGGCAGTCTCTCCAGAATGAATTCGAGGAGTCATGCCAGTATGAATGGGTCAGTCTCTTCGCCGTTTTGAGTAGAAATATCCAATTGTAGCCCTCGATCAATGAGTGAGAATGTTTCGGTATCGCGTGAGCTGTCGCAATCGTCGATCCCAGCTTCCTTGGTTGGCAGTGCCCGTGTCCCCGCCGACTACACGACTCGTCCTCCGCCTCAATATCAGCCACCGAAGAGCAGCACCCTCCCGGCCACATTCGACACGTCACATATCCAAGTGAGATCCTCATTTGTCACGTGTCAGCCCCCTTCCCTAACGAGATACATTTATCAATCCCCTTCTCATTTTCGAAGAAAAAAGTCGTTTATGTCAGATGGGGCGGGATGGAAGAGTTCGTCCGGTCGGAGGACAGCGTCGCCCGGTCAAATGGCCTGCTGGTAGCTACGAGACCACCTTCCCTGCAAATTCTGACCCGGTAACGACGACTAAAATGCATCCGCTAAATGAGGAAGATGAGAATCAATGGAATGTGAGTCGATTTCAACTTTTAAGATGAGGAGAGTTGCAGGGAGCCGTCGACCGGTCGGATGTCGTTCTCCAATTTGTCGACCATCGACGAAACAAGATCCGCCGTTATGTCTCCGAATTGTCTGCCAGATTCCCCATTCCAATGCAATGTACCGTCGAAGGATCCAAGAGTAAGTACTCCCTCTTCTCTTTTTTTTATAGAGATCACAGGTTCAAAACATCGAATGCTCGTTCACTTCGCCTGTCAGTCCCGTGTCTCGACTTATTGTGTCTTCAACGAGGAATATCTCTTCGCTTTCAAGACCAAAATGGCCGCTGCTTGGCTCCATCTAATGTTCCTTCAAATGCAATGTTCTGCCCTCGAAAATGGTGGTACTCCCGTGCCCCAATCCTCCAATTCCTATCAAACTCTCGCCCAGTCAGTCGTTCTCTTTCCCTCAATTGTCTTCTTCAGATGTTGGCAATGTCTTCCCCAGACAGTCCATAAGGATAAGCCCTTCGTCACCTTGGTTACCAGCGCATTTCCTTCTTCAAAAGATCAAGAAAAGTTGCTAAAAGAACTGGAAGATGCCAACTTTTTCGATTGTTTCAATCTCGACCCAGCGACTAATCGATGGAATTGTTTCAGTTGTGCTTATCCGGATAAAGTTCGGTCAGTTCTCATCGTATCCTCGGGAAAATGTTGAATAATTCAGATGTTTTGTGGAAGAAGGCGGAGTACACAAAATGTTAGAAGGACATTTAAAGGAGAAAAAGGGTCGATGGCGCTTCCTCCGTCGATGGCATACCAAATATTTTACTTTGAGTAGTGCCGCCCTCACTTGCAGTCGACAACAAGTTTCTGTATGTTTTCCTTTGAGTCAACAATTATTTCCACATTTCAGCAGAGTATACCCACAAACGGTACTTTGCCAGCAATTGATCTCAAAAGTATCCGATCTGTCCGCTCATTGGGGCGAGGCAAGAAAAATAGGAAATCTCTTCGAAGAGCATTTGAAATATTTACCTCGGATAATAGTTCGGTCGTACTCAAAGCGACAGACGAAAAACAAGCCGAAGAGTGGCTACATTGTATTCAAATAGCCGTAGCATGTGCCAAACGTGATAATTAATTTCTTTCTTTTTTTCTGCATATTTCCCCCACCTGTGATATTTTACCGATGTTTATATTTTTTTATATTTATTGAGCTTTTTTTGTATACGGATTTCAAATACTTTCATCCACTTTACTTTACACGACTGCTTTAGATCAAAACCATACCAAAATAAATATTTATTTCCTTTTTATGAAACAAACATCGAAATTTTATGGATAGAAGGGAAGGAGGAAAGATGAGAAAATAAATAACATACATTGGATTACACGTAATGGATGAGATCAGTTTAGAGGGGCTTCGCTTCGTCAAATTGTTTCCTGGCTTTCTTCAGTTCTTCGCTCATACTAAGCAGATCCTAAACGTTAATTAAATTTAATTATTAACAAATATTAATTAACCTTGACTCTAGCATACTTTTTAGCATCTCTCCTTATCAAATAATGAATATCTTCCAGAGCAATTTTATCAGGTCGGCCAACTTTCATAGCACGTTCACATAATTCCTATATCGAAAATTATTTGCCGATAAAAATAACAAACCTTGATATAATCTACAACAATAGCTTCCAGAGTTTCGAGAGTCTTGTCATATGGCATTTTATCATCTCCAAAACCGTAAAGCATAGCTCGGAGTTCTTTTCTAAAAAGGAATTTCCTATCTTCTGCTGATACCTGAAAGAATAAAGATAAAACATTTAATATATTATACCTTGTCTCCTTTTTTAAAATCTTCGTCATCATCAAATCCAAAAATATCATCTTCTTCCTCCATAATAACTGCAATTCTTTAATAACAATTTAAACTGAAAGGAGCTCATTATAGTAATAAATAGTCGCGTGTTTACAAAACTTTTAAATTTAGAAAATAAGGAAAATTTGCAATAACACAATTTATTTATTTAGATATTTTGGGATATGCGTAAAGTTTGAGGTTCCTCGGAATAAGTGAGAAATATCACATTCAGATATTGAGCTAACATTTGGGAAAGGCTAATCTGAGCAATTGTATATAAAAGACGTTACACAAAGGCGAGTAAAACGGATCACAAAAAGATATACACGATCCTCTTACAAGATTTTGGAATACAGAGCAATGAAGGACTAGTAAAGAGAAATGACAGACCAAGAATATTAATTACGACTCAACTTCTCATTGATAGTACGAACAATTAAAGATGTTTGAAAGACCAGTTGATTGGCAGATACTGTTACCTAAAAATAGTCATTTTACTCAGAAGACAAAGAACAGTTTACAGAAAAACCCGAGAAGCGAAAATATCTCACCTGTGTAGCATTCTGATCTTTAAAATAGGTTTTTAAAGTATTGCTGAACCTTTTAGCATAATGTACGAACTCTTTTTTCCGTTTTTCCACAGCTGAAAATAATAAAGTAAATAAATATAAATAAAATTACCTTGTTGGGCTGTGACAGGGACAATCTGATAAACAGAATTAATGGCCTCTAGCAATTTTTTAATAGAAGATGCAATGACCTACAAAAAATTGTTTTGTTGAGAAATATAAATTTGCTCACTTTGATAGTTTCTAAAAAAGCATGTCGATCCGACATTTCTTCGGGGACCCTGGCTAAAACACGCCGTAGTTCAACTGCTCTGAAAATAAAGAATATAAGTCTAATAAATAATTGTACTTACCTATTTGTCAATTCTCTATATTGGGGTACGTTTTCATAACCATAAACAGTTAAATCGTCAACAGGCGATGTGTCATGCATGCGAAGAAAAGACTCCTAAATGATGTATTGCTCATATAAAATAAATATAAAAATAACCTGCATATTAACATTGAGTTCAGCTTGTTCAAGAAGCAATTTGGTTAAATCAAAGAGGAATGAAGGAGATTCTGATTCAGTTTCTTTGAATGCTGTTCGTATTTTCTATAAATATAGAAATTCTGGAAAAGAGAATAAATCTTACATGTATAGCAGCTTGAGCTGCTTGATCATCTCTTCTATTTGCTCGTAGCTTGTCAAATATTCCTGAATATAGACATTGATATGTCATTGCACCCAAGTAGCCTCCTTCTTCATTCATTTTTGCTTCTAAAAGAACAAATTATTGCAAATATGAGAGCGAAGAAAATGAATAAAAGGCATATCAATGCGGCTAATAACGTGGCGGTGTGAAAAAAATAATATATTCAAGGAAACAATGCTTTTCGGCATTTCAGTCATGAATAATTTGATGTAAATACATGGAATGCATAAGAATCATAAGAAAAAGAAGTGATGACTAATATAATGGGCATTTTTGGTCAATAGAAGACAGAGCAACGAACTAATCTCGCGTCAACACCTCAAATGGCCGAATGGATGTTGCTAGGCGCTCGCCTTTAGTTTACCTCCGTAAAGCGATGTATTTTGAATGTTGTGTTTTATTCCTCATTCTACTTTATCCAACTTCTTGCTTCCTTTATAAAATTTCATTGCAAGGCCTCTATATGATGTTCGCTTTCACGTCAGCGTCATTTCTGCTTTTATTGAAGCGTCTCCAGCCTTCAGACGCTTTATGAGATCAAATCTTCTTCTTTTATCTCGTTCAAGCAATGATTTTGAATTGCAACAGGCAGTTATCACCGGCAGACAAGAGTCGCTCTGCTTACTGCACCTTTTGCCATTGTCTCCTGCCCTCTTGCCCTCTGTTTATCAATCTTCTGGAGCACGTGCCGAGAAACAGGAGATAAGCCATGTGTTCCTGCCGCTTCAAACTTTCTGTCCTGTACAAGCAGTAGATTTTGGTCTTTTCGTCCGAAAAACAGCCAGTACAAAAGGCGTTTTATGTCTGTTTATATTTGTCTGCTGTCTTTTTTCAACAAATTGTGAAATTCATTGTCATTCATCCTCATCTTTCGCCTTTTTGAATTCTCAATACACTTTTTTCCAGAAATGAACGTAGAACGGACGAACCACGAAAAAGCGAAGAATGATCTGAATAGAGAATTGGAAAATGTGCTAAAAGCAGCCACAGCATTGGCTTCGACTTTCACAAGTCAAGAAGTTCTTCCGAGGTATGTTGCAATGAAATAAAAAAATGAAAATATTCAGTGAAATTGCACAAAATTTGTGTAATGTTGTCGAAGCAATTTTTGTCCACGGATTACGAGATCCTTTCTTCTTGAAAGGATCGAGATACGCCAAATATCCCGAACCTGTAAGCATTTCCTTTTCCAAATAGAAAAAATTATAAAATTCCAGAATTTTTGGCCATTTGTCTCAAAATATTCACATAGAAGTATCACAAATCAAATCAATAAATTGAATCAAATAAAAACGGAAATTGGAAAAGGACGAGTAAGTTTGTTGGTGGTCGATTAGACAAGAAAAGTTTAGGCTTGGATCAGGATAGTTCTCAATGAATCTTCTCTTGAACATTATTTACAATTATTGCTATCAGAAAGCAAGGCTATGAGGTGAGAAATATCGAAATGTTCAAAAATTCTCCCATTTCAGTCAATTTTACAATGATTGGGGTTTTCTCCGAGATACCGACCAAGTTGACAGAATGCTTGGATTTGTCAAAAGTCTTTCCGGAATTCCCATAAATGCCGCGATAAACAGCAGTTTCCTCAATTCCTGGACCCCATCTCCGCTGATTTTGGCCGGATTAATGACCGGAAAACCAATCAAAGGTTATTCCATTCCCTTCCAATTATATTCCCATCATTTAGTTGGCTCTCTTCAAATCCATCGTAAGCCCTCGTTGCCGCCATCGGATCCCGTCGAAGCCGGAGTATCGGCCCTCGACTATTTGCCGACTTCCATGAAACATTTGCCAATTCGGAATCAAAATGTCGTTATGGTCGTCGGATCGGGTACGTTTCCGCCGTTTTGATAGTTTGTTCTGTTTAGTCAGTGATGATGACGCATCGTCGATTTATTCCCACCCGTCGATGTTGGACCGACACGAAAGATCGAATCCGCCGCTGTCATCGACTCCAACTGATCCACTTTCCTCTGCTGTAAGCTGTTTTCCTTTTCCATCATTTGAATCCGTTTAGCCGTTAGTCATCTCAAGGAGAACAAAACAACCTCGCCGCTCGTCCCGCAGCAGCAGCGAGTCCAATTCCCATGGAACCAATAAACAAAGCGAGACGGTATTTGTTCCCTTTTCAGTTTTTAGTTAGTTTTTCCTAGAAAGAGTCTGCGCCAGCCTCGTTGGCCAATAATGTCTACATCGGATCACTTTCCACTGTTTCGGATGTTCTCGAAATGTCCGTGGCTCATTTTATCAAAGAAATAAAAATGTTTAGGATTCAAAACAGGCCTCATACTGTCCAGGTCGACATAAATCCTACTGGCGGACTGGGATTGCCCGTAGGGGAAGCCGTCCCTGAAGAACCTGTGAATAAAGAAGACGAAATACAACCATCGACTGTAGTGGAACAGATTCGAACATCGGAAGATGGATCAACAGAAGAACTGTACTCGTCTGCCTCGTCGAAAGAAATTGAAAGTACGGCGGAAGAACCTCAGGAGGAGGAAAGACCCGTCACACCGAAAAAGGAAGAAGAGCAGAATAAAGTCGAGAAAGAAGAAGAAGCAGAGGAAGAAGAGGAGAAAGATATTATGGACGACATAGAACCATGTGGAATAAATATCTCGAGTGGACAGACAAACGACGACTCTGTTTTGGGCACTTCTCTCCATGATGAGCTCATGTCCGCCTTGTCCTTTGATCCAGCTTCTCCTGGGAATGCGCTAATCGCCACCGGGGCTTGGGCTGTTCCTAAGGTGGTTTCCTCTTCATTGAAATTATAATGATCGTTTAGAAAAGTTGTGATGATGGCGACACAAGTGGAATTTTGTCATCTTCGTCTGGGAGTAGCGGTATTCCAGTCAGTTTTGGCCAGGCGCTTCGATCAGCCATGGAACAGGTAGCTTCCTGTTTATTTCCTTATTTAATTTTTGTCTAGCATTCTCCCGATGAAGAAGAATCTCCTTTCTATGATAGCGAACGTCAGGAAGAGATCGAAAGTCGAAAGACATCTCAACAATGTGACATCGACATCCGTCTGGCGACTATTCCTCGAGAGATTGGTCTTGTCGCGCAGGTTTGTGTCTTTCCGTTTTCTTTCATTTCCCATTTCAAGGACTATCGTTGTCCTATGTGCCGAAAGTCAATTGGAAGCGCTTTCAACTTTGCCAAATACGAGTAAGTCTCTCCTTCTCTTCCCCGATTTTCTTCTTTTTTTCAGAGTCTGTGGCATTGACGGTCTCTATTATTGTATGGATTGCATCAAACCAGGTGGAATGTATTCCATCCCGGCTAGAGTACTCCATTCATGGGAATGGGAACAGAAGATCGTCTCGGATCGTGGTCGAGCCTTCATCGAAGCCAACCTCGAACGGCCGGCCTTCAATATCGAATCTCTCAATCCCGGTCTCTACAAGCATGTTCCCGCCCTCCGCCATGTCATGGTAATCCTCTCTCCAGACAAATTCAATTAAATTTTGCAGAAACTTCGAGAGAGACTACAGCTTGTCTCGCTTTACTTGTTCAACTGTCGAGAGTCCATAGCCGACGATTTCAAGAAGAGAATATATCCACGAGATTACTTGTACAGCGACATTCATGTCTATTCCTTCATGGATCTACAAAATGTACGAGTAGGCAACTTGGAAAAACAGCTGAATTTGTGGTTGAAATATGCCATCAGCCACGTGATGGGTTGTGTCCTTTGCAGGTAGTCGTTTTTTCCGATATATTCGAATAAGAAGCATTTCAGACAAAAAGGATTTGTCTGTGAGATTTGTGGGAAATCTGAAGTCATTTATCCATTTAACACTGGCGCAACCCATCGGGTAAGTCGCTTTTCTCTCTTCCCAACGACTTTTCTGTCTTTCAGTGTCCCGACTGTTTCTCAGTCTATCATACTCAATGCGCAGCTGACCAGGCGTGTCCAAAATGTGCTCGTCGTTCCCATTACGAGGTCCAACAATCCGCGGCCGTTTTGCCTTTGGATTAGTCATTTATTCTCAGGTCTATTCCCCGTGCAATAATATGTTCATAGAGTGCCTTTCATGTACAGATCCTGTAAATATCCGCCTCCTTTTTTGCTCATATCGAGTCAATCTCAAAAACATGGTGATAATACTTATTCTTTTGTCAAATGAACTTTTATCGTGAGCAATAAAACATGACCCAAACACAAATCAAAACAGATAGAAGACGGCGAGCAGACTGATGAGAACGAAGGGACCAGCAGTGGCACCGGAATTGCACAAGTCGCCGCTGCAGCAACAGATCTTCACTCCGGCCTCGTTGCTGCATTGCACGTCTCGAATTCCCTAAAGACGACGGTATTTGAGGTTGTGGAAATATCTCACGTAGCAGAAAGAATCGGACATCTCGTCACAGCCAAAACTGACCGATCGCTGACTGCCATGACTTCTGTAGTCCGTCGTCATTCTAAAAACGACATCGACGGGCGACAATCCATCGCCTACTTGAAACATCGAGTCGAAGTTCGGGGACACGTGATGAACTCATTTTTTGTAGGGAAATAATTCTTATTTGAAGAATCTATAAGCTTTTTGAATATTAAATCTACCAACCCACAAGCATTGTAGCACTGGAGGGCAGTGGCAGATCCGACAACGATTGTGAATACAAGAAAAGATCCGAACAAGTTCATTTTGTCTCAATCGATGTCTAGAAGAAGAAGATAAGGAAGAAACACGTGAAGTTGGCTCTCTTAGAAATTTGTTTACGGTTCGGTGAGGGTCAAACAAAATATAAACAAGCCAAGTTTCGTTGATAAATTGCCAAAATATTATGCAAAGAGGACGGACGGCTGACATCACCAGTGGCAGATGACTCACAATAGATTTCACAGTTATATTGAAGGAACCGTCTGTTTGCTTAAGTTTTTGAGATTGCTGCGCGAGTTGGCTCCTTGTCCATAGAACATATTCAGTCGGGATCTCTGTCAACTCGAAGAAACAACAACATCTTCGAGGATTCTGAAAGGGATGAGCTCGTTGTGAGCGTCGCTTCCGGCTGACTGCTCCCAATGCGCCGTAATTCAGCTGCAAAATATTGTTGCCTAATTTTTCTGCAAGAATATCTTGCATTTCCTGACCAGAAACCGAAGCCGGTGTTCCCAAAAGGACGAGTTCCAAGAAAAGAATATTCAAAGGACATTTATTCATGACATATTCAGAGGACGTCCTCATTTATTTACAAGCAGAATGTCAGTTGACGGATGTTTATGTTACCAAGAAAATCTCTTTGGACGGCGAGCCAATTACCTGCAAAGGGAAAAGGAAAGCAGACATCCGGTGATCGAGATGAACCGTCTCAGACAGGATAAAGACGATGATTTCGACGACGGGTTTCATCTTCTGGCGGGCGGAGCTCCGGCGATCAATAAGAGAGCCAACTCGAGGAGAACACACGCACACTCGCAATATACAGCCTCAGATACCCTAATTAGATCCACATCGAATTTCATTATCCGGCAATCGCAGCCGACTTGGCAGCTTCGGTTGTTGACGCCGTCGTCCGAGGCCTCTTCAATTAATCTTCTCTCTCTCCGTCGCCGATCCACCTGGGGGCCTCTTTCCTACGCTCTTGTTTAAGGGCTGCTTGCTCTTTTTTTTCGGATTATTTTTGATATATCAAATGAATAACAGGTGGCTAATGTTAAAAATATCTCACAGGCGTGGGATTCCTTTCCTGTCTGATGGTTTTACTCCGGCTGCTACGTGATCTAAATGTTTTTTTCACATGGTAATTCAAGGATCTCCATTGTTTCTAGACGTCTCTCGTCGTCCCTCCCACGATCTCGTCGAGATCATTTCCTTCTCTTCTTACTAATCCTTCTTTCCTGCACTCCTGACCAGGGATTTGGTCTCGTGTTGTCGCTCTCGACAATTTCCGTTAATTACCTCTCGACGGCTTTTCAAATGGACGGCTTCGAATTGGCCTCGACCACTTCTTATGCTTTTAAGTGTGCTCCTTTTCCTCTTACGTAACATTTCCGGAAATTAGCACCAGATGAATCGGCTATCATCAGGATTAAGCCGTATTTCATAGGCGTTGTCGACTTGGCAACCTACGTGGGGATTCTATGAATAATTCCGTTGAGTTAGCTCCGACGACACGGGTCGAGGCCCCTTTTGATCCGTCCTTATCCGGCTTTCCCTCCTCCCCAAAGTGTATTGGTGTTCCTAAAATAAGCAGCGTTCGTTTCGAAACGAGGCGAGATTTGTGCAGCTTGCGAACTTCTTTGCACCCGTCCCTTTGAATAATTCCCGTCCATTTGAGCTCTGGTCATTTTCCAGCCATTTTATCCCGACAATTTCATTTTCAGTGAATGCAAACCGGCCGAAAAAGTCTGGAAGACGAAACTTTTTTAATCAAGGTGGGTTCGAGTGGCATTTTCTCTTTCAAAACAATTTCCAGTCACGGTCGGAGGCGTCGAGCCCATGGGGACAGCAAATGGAAGAGGAAGATGTCATCGACGATGAAGAGGAAGAAGACACCGACAGCGATAGGTACTCCTTTTTTGAGTCTAAAAAAGAATGGGATTCTAGTGACGCCGAATTCGCAGTACATCCAATTCTCAGGAGCCTCATAAAGAGCAAATCGGCCTACACGATTCAGCGTCAAACGCACTCAATAAAGGCCAGTAAAACGAGCTTTGAAGTGAGATTATATTCGGAAAAAAAACATGTTGTCTTGGTCAGATAAGCCTGGCCAAAATGCTCGATTCGACGACAAAGCAAATCGAACAAGAAAGCGAGCTGGAGATTGTCATGCCATCTCCAATGCAAATCGACCAAAAATGGCCCGAGCCTGACTCCCCAAAACAAAGAGGACATCGCAGGTTCCAGGTTTGCCCTTCTTTTTATTTTTGCCCGTTCGGCGTCCTCGATTAATGGCACATTTTGGGGTGAAAAATGGGGGGATGAGCACCGCCTGATGGGGATTCCGATATGAAAAGTTCAAAAGGAACGCAGAACGCATTAGTTTGAGTGGCTTATAGATCTCACCTCAAAATTCTGGAAGTTGGTCATCACCACCGAATGTCTACTTGGGAGATGAAAATGGACTGGACTCTGAAATTGGTAAGAGAATGGGAAAAAAGAAGGCAACGAACTTACAGAAGACGAGAGAAATGGCTGTTGGTCTGCTCCGGAATACGGGGAAGAAGATGAGGAAGACAGCGAAGCGGAAGAAGACGAAGAAGCCGAGGAAGACAATCGGGCATTCAATCTCATCCATCATTTCTCACGAAGTTATCCAGTCATCGAGACGCCAGCTGGTAAGAGAAAGTCGAAGTATGAAATAATTGAAATGGTTTATGTCGGTAATGGATGAAATTTGAGCCGAGCTCCACCCATTTTTCAATTAGTAGCCACCCCGACTGCAAACACACAAATTCTCGACTTGCACTCATCCGTATTAGGCGACGATGACGCATTTGCCGCCCATATTTTTCGAGTAATTCCCATTTGCCAGTTACAGTCTTCTTGAGGGAAGCCATGTCAGTCAGTTAGTACTCCCCCGTCATTGCAAAGTTTCCATGTTTTCTATATGAGCCCAGTAGTTCCTCAACCGGCCAGCCGGCCAGTTATTAAAATCCCCCAAGTGCACTTGAAAAGCGTTTGAAGACGTCTCTCTAACAAATGGATAGGCCATCCCGACAGCTGCGTTTTTCATCCCGGGTTAGGCCTCAATGTGATGAATCGAGTTCGGCCCCCCGCATAACACTTCCATCCAAAGAATCTCCTCGGATTATCCCTCCAAGTACACTTTGCAGCCATCTCCCAGAACTCCATTCCACTTCCGTCCAGTTCGGGATCAGTTGCCGAGACACCTTCTCCACCGCGGCCGCTCTCTCCTGTCCTTGGTGTTCCTGGTAATCAAGGTGAGTCTACCGTATTCCAAGAGATTCCTCTTTCTAATTAGGCATTCTCGCATGTCTAACGGGTATTTCCCTCGCGAGGTTCAAAAATTAACGAATGACAAGGTTGTCGATGGTTTTTTCTCTTTTGGCGTTGTCTCCCTCTGTCTATTTCCTAAGATCAATGTGATGTCAGTTGATAATGTCGGGTACCGTACGAAGAGGTGTGTCTCGTCCCATTGTCTTCCTGTTATTCCTCCTCTAATCCGAGCTCTCTCTCTCATTATTTTTTCACTTGTATCTATCGATCTCCGTGCAGGTGTGACATGCAATCTCTCTCCTGTTTGTCATTCCATCCCCACGAACTTCTCTCCTTGTGAGAAGCTCTCTCATTAGCCCCTGGGATTACTCGACGTTCCTTCGAGAATGGCCAGCCAGGTGTATACGGCCGCTATAGTCCTCGACCCATGAGTAAGACCCGTGTTTACGGGGCCACTAATTCAATAGAGTAGTAGATCTGCCTCCTTCTACGGCAATCAGCCAAAGAATCCAGCCACTTATGGACACGTCTCGCTACGGCCAAGTGCTTCCCAACGAACTTCCTCATTTGCCCTATTTGGAGTCGCATCCTATTTAAAGTATGCCTTCCAGGAAGTCCGGCGGCCAGGCAAACAGTCTGCCATTTCAGATTGCATCCTCCATTATGCAGCGACCATCTTATTTTTTATATTCCCTGCAGCCTCAGCAGCACATAAATGTTTCATCTCTCCAGCGTGCTCTGCTCTCCTCCAGACACGCCTTTGTCTCTCTTTCAAGAAGTCTTGTCTCCTTTCTTCTAATTGGCGCGGATATCCGTTCCCTGTTTCTTAACTTCAACTCGAGTTGTCTTGTTGTCTGGCTGCCAGGCAACCAGACACAGTTATTGCATCTAAAATAAATAGAATAAGCGCCGTTTTTCAGTTCGGATGACTTCGTCCCGTTCTCTTCAGCTACGTCCTCGCCCAGCAGAAGAAGACTTTTTGAGCCGGGAATCAACAGGCTCTTCGGAAGACGAATGGCCGCAAAGGGAGCCATGGCCACAACAGGAGGTGAGGACAGAAAAAAATGGCCATTTAAAGAGGAATATTCAGGTATGGCCAGAGGAAGACTTCCTCTTCCGACAGGCGAGAGCCGGCTGGGTCGACGAGGAAGTACGAATACCCCGGACACAGTCAATGCAGGCAAAGGACATCCCCTTCTCATCACGGATTATTTCAGTTGGCTCGTTTTCAACTGCCGTCGGCATCGGTGACCATGTCCCGCTCTGCTCATTGTGGTCTTTATGATCTACAAGAAGTCGGATCCCAAGAAGAACCTCATTATCTTTCTCATCCACCTGAACCGGAACATCAACATTCGGATCAAGAAAATCTTCCTCCAAGAATTGTAGAATGGAATATTGGAGGAACGACGCCTGTACCAGAGTCGTCTGGCCAATTAGGCAGTTCCACTCATTCTACTCATTCTCATCTCGACGACAGCGAAAGGTTACGGTACTATAAATAATTGCTGAAGTAATTCTGATTAAGATTTGAATTAGCCAAAAGAACAGCCTGGCTGGAGAGGGGAAGCATCGTCCAGTTGACACAGCAAAGTTGGCCGGAGGAGGACGACTGGACGAAACAGTCAATGCATAATAGTTATGGAGAAGGACAACGGCTGAGGAGAAGCTTTACCACGGAAGAATTCAGAAAGGGCAGAAGGAAACTGCCAAAAAGGCCAGATGACGTGGGATACAATGCGGGCATGTTCCATAGCAAGATAGAAGTCAACATCTTTTAGGGACATTGACGACGTCGATGTCAATGTATGACAGGGCATTCTACGAGTCTCACCAGCGACAGGAATACGAGGATCAGGATCTGCTTCTTGGCAGTCGACAAGATGTTCGGTACGTCTCAAAGAGCTGTCTCTTCTCTCTATTTTCTCTTGGTAATTGAGTGGAAACGGCTTTTGCTCAGCGGGAATTACCCGGCCGGTGATCCCTTTCAATAGTCGGCTTCTCTCTCTCTCTCCGTTGTTCGTTCTAGTTTTCCTCCCGAGCTATTAGCCCTGTCGGTGTGATGAATTTCGGCCGGGCAGAGTCCGCCATTTCCCACTTGACGACCGACCACCCTCCCTTATTTTCTTCTCAAAAATAATACAAGTATTTCAGTTGTGCTCCTCGTCCGCCATCTACCTTGAATCTCCAGCGATCGTGTAACGGTGTCTGTTCTGTTTTGAGTCTCCACGGTCAATCGCAGTCTCCCATGGGCCCGATTCCAAGGTACTTTCTCTCTGGCTCTCTCGTCCAGCCAATTAGCACTGAGTAGAGGAGGGCGTCGAAATTTGCATGGTTAACAAGATGACCCCTTTGATTTCCGCCTTCCTCGCCTCGGGGCCCGTCTTATGAGGTCGTCCCCGTTATGACTTTGCTGTAATTGAATGGCCGTCTCTTTAAGCTCTTTTCGACAACACGACCCTTAGCATAAACTCTCATTTCTCTCTTTTTCATAAGTCAACTTTCAGGCCAGCTCCTCCACGAAACGATCCCTACGCCCACATCAAGACACCGATGTCTCCTCCACACGGTAAGTCCTCCTAATAACATGTTTTCTCCCCTCCCACCTTTTTCATTATGTTCTTTCTTGCAATTCGTCGGCTTGTTTATCGTAGTCTTCAATCTTTGTCAATTTCCTAACCACTAGGAGACGTCTCCCTATTGATCTCCGAATCTCTTCCCCGCTTCCATTGTTGGACATCGATTCCAACCTCCCAGCCTCTCCTTCTCTCTTCCAACGTCATTTGGCAATCATATGGACGGCTCCTATTTCCTTTTGGTCTTATTCCCTTTCTCCCTACTTATTTCTCGTACTTTTTGATCTAAAGAGTTGATGTTGTCATCACGTGGGAAGGCCGCTCTCCGCTGATCACGGTCTCTAAAGGAAGAATTTCATTTTGAGCATTGGTCTTCTGGTTTCAAATTGCCATTTATTCTTGTCTTCATTCTGTCCTTGACAGGGGGTGAAGACGCCTAACCCAGGCGGCGACATCTATGCATTCCCTCTTACTGTGACATCCCCTAGTTATTTTCTCTCTTGCAAACTTCATTCAACTCGACCTTTTTTTTGTTCAAAAGTAAATTTGTTTGTAGCTTGTAATCCGAGTGACTTGATTACTTTAATCCATTAACTCTCTCTCCCCGTCGTATAAAAACTTGGCCCGTCAGCAGCCATTCCCCTTCAAATAACTGCTTATTTTGCTGGTCCACGTCCATCGAGGCCTCCTTTGGAGAGGACGACTAAATAGATTACGACTGGGCGCAGGCTTTCTCATTCATTATCCGATGACTGGCTACCCAGCTGGCTCCCTTTTATGCATTTGAGTGAGACTCGCTTCCCTGACTGATGACCCCATCGATCACGTCTCTTTCTTCTTCCCTCGAAAACAATCAATTCTTTATTCACAACACAACAAAAAAGAGCTTTTGATGTCAACAATAGTTCTCTTGACCCATATTAGTCGTCTTATTTCCTTCATGTGAATGTATAATAAACTGCTAATTTCAGTGCTCCCGTCGCCGCACTCGTCAGGCCGTCGACTGCCTCCTCTCCCGCTGCACTCGACAATTTTGTCCAGATTGCCCACAATGGCAATGCCGCCTCCTCCGCCTTCTAAAAATGACCATACTCTTTGTTTTATCGATGGTTAGTTGACATTCTTTTGTGAAATGATGTTTTTAGGGATGACGGATTCCCTCTTGGCGAGGAGTACATTCGAAGAGTCGTACTATGAAGACGACACGATCAATGGCAATTCCTATCGACGACAAAGGAAATGTAACTGCCATTTGTTTTATATTAATTTGTATTTAGCTTTCTTCTCACCGGATGACTCTTCTGGTGTGTCGTCGTGTACAACTTCGGAAAGTCTCAACCCAACTCATCGAGTTCAATCGACATTTATTCCAAGGTCAGTTGACCTTTTCTCCATTTAAAAAAAAGAAATTTAGACATCAGGACGAGCTGCTCCTTGAAATTGGAGACGCCATCCACGTCGATCGGCAATGTGAAGACCACTGGAGTTATGGTAGGAAAGGCAAAAAAAGGCTTTGACTAATTTCTAATTTCAGGCACCAATCTCCGTACGGGAATGTCGGGTATTTTTCCCTCGTCCGTCGTTTGTGAAATTGACATTGTCGAGGAGATTTGTCTGGGAGTCCTTCCCTCCGCCGTCAACAGTTAGTACAGCTCCTTTCTTCTATAAATAAAATCTTTCCAGAAGTATTGACAAATGAGAGGGATACCTTCTACTTGACGATGTTGGCTTCGATCGAAGTCGCCCATCATAAAGGGAATGATGTCCTAATCCAGGCAATGAACAAGGTATCCCACTCTCTTTCCATCTTATGATTTTCCCTCTAGGTTTTGGCTGTTTATAAGAATCGAGAAGAGACGATTGTTCCGCAGACGGTGCTGATGGAAATCTCATTCCGAGGAATTCATGTCATCGACAAGAAAAAGAAAAATGTAAGTTTTAATCGAATAAAGAGAAAAAGACTGGTTCAGTTCTTCCAATGTCCCACCTTCGACTTTTTCTACAGTCTGCAAAATATCAGCTTCTGTGGAGCTCATCCTAAACAGCTCAAGTGAGTGTCTTCCTTCTTCCTCGCTGACTTGTCCTCTTCAGATATTTTGGATTTATTACTAAACATCCTCTTCTGCCTCGATTTGCTTGTCACGTCTTTATGTCAAATATGTCGACCCAGCCAATTGTCGAATCCATCGGGTATGTTCCCTCTTCTGCTAGTTATTTTCTCTGTTTAGGCGAGCCTTCAAACGATCTTACGATGAGTACATGGCCTTCGCCCATCCGACCGAAGACATCTACTTGGAATGATCTCTTTCGTTCTTTTTTCTTTTAGTGATTTTGTTCTACGGGTAGTCTTATTTCCAATAAAAAATTTAAACAAAACATTGTAAGCCGGGAAAAAGATTCACTTCCCAGCCATTTCATCCTATTCTGAGGAAGATATTAACAAAAACCACTTGATCATTCTCTAAAAGCTACAGACTCACCAAAATTTAGTCCAAAGGAGCGTGTTTCTGTGTGGATTACGTCGGATCGTCGCTTCCAATGAGGTCAGATAGAGAAAACATGAGAAAAACTTGTTGACAATTTCCATGCTCGCAGGATTCTGGTGCAACAAATGGACACCGGGAGCATTGGCTGATGAGCGACAGCTGCAGACGGCCGTTATTGAACAACAGCGGCTTTTTTCCAATTGAAAATACAGAGATCTTTTCGCAGGTTTCACAAGAACTCTTCTCAATGACGATCGTCTCATAGAAGGCGTCTTGTCCCTCAATCTCCATTCTTTCTCTTCATATATAAAAACTGAATAAATGACCAATTGGACCACAAAACCGTCGTGGATCATAGAAGCATATACATCAATCGTCTTCATTTCCTCTTCAATTGTTGAAAAGTTCAAACAACCTCCAATCAGGGTTCATTTCATGTTCTCTGTGTACCCGCTTCACTCCATCGTAATCACTGTTCTCCGAGACTAAAATCATTATCTCCAACCACAACAAAATGTGTTGATGGCCATTATTCACCTTTGAATATTATGCACAAATTTGCTTGTTCCCCATGGATCTCAGTTTATTTTCGTGTCTTTAGCAATTTACCCATTCATGACAAAAGTAGATCTCGTCTAATGAAGTTACGGTCAAATTGTTCCTTGTTGCCATTTTCCGCTTTTCTTTCGACTGGCTACTTTTTACCGTTGATTTAGAAATGTATGCAAACTGTTCTGGCACCCGCTTGTATTTGCTCGAATTTATGGCCAATACAGGCGAGACTGTTCCCCTGACCTGGTATACATATCTCATCTACTCGACGGAGTTGGTCCTTCTCTTGTTCAATGTGATATTTGCCCTTGTCGTGGTCATTCTTCTCCTTCGGATCAAAGTTTGGCATTTCAATCTTAATTGCCTCATTATCACCTTTATTCTCGTCCAAATTCCTGCTCATTTTGGGAGATTTGTCTACATGTACCACGAGATAATCGTCGGAATTCAAAATGGTAAATCTTTTTTTGTAAAATGGAATAGATTTCTTACAGGCGACTGCTGCCCGTCGATTATAATCGCCACAATATTTCAATTCTTTTATATTAGCGTAATTTGCCACGCGTGTGTTCTTTTCTGTCTGGAAAGACTTATAGCTCTTTATTACATTCAAGTAATTTAATTGACTGTATCGTTTAATAATTACCAGGATTACGAAAAAAAGAAGCGGCCCTGGATTCCGGTGATTTTCATCGCCGTGCTTGTATTGGCCTCCGTTGATTTCACCTACGATCATCTGTTTCATATTTCAAGAATTTCCCATTATGCCCTTTATATTTTCGTATTGGCCATAACCACGACTACAGTAAGTCGAGATAATATTTTAATTAAAGAAACTCCTCTTCCAGCTAGTCTATCTTATGTATTTGTGGAATCGAAAGCTCCTTCGTCGACTGGTTGTTTGCTCCGTTGCCAGCGACTATACTTTGAGTAAAAAGTTCCAATTAATGGAGAACATCAAAGTTATCAAGGTAAAAAGTTCTCTTTGCCTGAGGATTCCCTTCTAGTTATGCAAATTAATGGTCGTCGCCTTCACAGGACTGATTCTCCTAATCTGTGTCATTATTTTTCATCTGTTGCTCTACGGCTGGACACCGCTTGGTGTCATGCTTTTTGAACTGACAAAATCGAGGTAATTCTCTCAGATTGCAGTTTACTTTGTACCTTCCAGTTGTCCCACAGTTGTCATGTTGACAGCCGTGTTTAGCATCAAAGAATTGAAGAAAACCTTCTTGCGCTGGATCAACGTGTCGCCAACAGAACGAGGAACGAAGCTGTCGAAGGAAGACGACACCCAGGCCTATTTCGAACAACTCAATGATCTATGGAAATAGACATCGCCATTCAATCATCTGTGCAAAATAAAGGAGGAGGCGCACTAAAGATCAGATACATTTATAGAATTGTTCAGCAGCTGGCCGATACCCGATACAGTCGGCGTCGACAAGGCAGAGATAGACACCGCGTGACGAATACTTTTCTCTTTGTCAACCTCATTCCACTCTCTATTGTTTTGAGCTCATCGCAAGAAGATATACAACATCAAATAGTGATCATACTGGCTACGAACATCATTTTTAATACAAATATGATCAATTAACGACCGAGAAGCGGGAGTCCACCTAGAAGTCCACCTTGAGCGCCATATCCGCCATGGACAGCTGCTCCTCCTCCAAGGACTCCACCGAGAAGTCCTCCATTTCCACCGAGAATTCCACCGAGGAGTCCGTTGTTTCCAAGAATTCCCTGAGTGATGCCACCAACAGTCTGGCCGACGCCGCCAATAAGATGGCCAGCCGTATCCAAGACAGCTCCTCCAAGAGGTCCGACAATGGGAACTAAATTTAAAATTTATTCTCAAAATGGTCTCTTCTTACTATTTTCAAGGACGGCTTGGGTAGTGTCAAGGACGGCTCCAGCAGTGTGGAGAGCGCCGTTTAGGACGGGGCCGGCAATTGGGACAGGATCGACGATGGCGGAAGCACCGTCGGCGACAGCAGTCCAACCTCCGGCTCTCTTCAAATTGTGGGCGGCCAACATGGCTCTTCTGGCGTGGTTGATGGCATCCTGCTGAGCCTCGATGGTGCCTTCGACATCCATGGGATAAGCAGTGGCATAGCCAACCAGAGCGATGAAGAGGACTTTGCGCCACATGGTGCTCCTTAATGTCATGTCGTCTTCCTTGTTCTTTTTATACTCGCCGTTATCATTTGTTTTCTATTGGTTCCAATTGTCTTTCCACTATCAACCTCAAACGTAAAAGAATGGAAAAACAACGAGATTACAGGCTACCGAACCAATCGTAGAAAACTTTACCAAATTGAATATCACTTGTACCTCGTATTTATTACGGGCAAGTTCGTTTACCGTAGCATCTGGTCGAGTACTCGTTTGAATAAATGCCTCAACAAAACCTATCGAAAGTCGACTCTTGTGTTGTTTGTTCCTATGATTGATACGCCACTACTTCCTGTTCAAATAGTCATATTTATTGTTTGTATGACACTCGAATAGATACAAATTACAATTAACAGCTCATACCATAATGGGTTTTGGTGTCTCAGACCTCGTAATCAGGAGTGCCGCCGGCGAGTCGTTGTGTCGGATGGATCCCCTGTTATTCGTCAACGACGAGGGGTCGATGTTGGCTCGTCTGAAATCCTTTTTTATCTTTTCTGCCCGAACTATTTTTTAATTTCTAGCGCATTATAAAGCAAAATAATAGTTGAAAAAGAAATCAAGAATATTGCTATTCTTATAAAACAGAATAATCTTGGATCTAGTTGGATTTCTATCGAAACTCAAAATTGGCATGCATCCCCGATGATCTAGATCTCGTCTGGTTACCTCAAAGCCACGTTGGAATGGACTCTCATCTGCTCGAGAGCTACCCGCCGAATGGCAGAACTGAACAAATTAAAAACTCGACTTTTACCCAGAAGAGAAAGGACGAAAAGGGGCGAGGAAGACTTACTGTAGATTGGCTTTGTGTTTGTCGTGCCATTTAGGGAAGAATTTCTTGGTAATTCGGTCACCCAAAATGGTTATACAGAAGGCGCGACGATATTTCTCCGAAAGCACATTATAGAGAATTGGATTACAGGCCGAATTGGAATAATAACAATAACCTGGAAAGAAGATAGAATGGAAGTAGACAGCTCCTATACCTGATATATAAAAAACTAAATTAGAGAGGAATTGGACTGTTGAAGAGACATTTCCTTCGTGAGAATTCATCAAAATTGAGAGAAGACGTTGGATATGGAAGGGTAACCAGCAGAGAAAAAACACGACCACGACAGAGACTAAAAGTAGCTCTTTATTTGATGTAGACAAATCTCTTACCGAGCATTTTTATGACATTTCTCGTCGACTTGCCCCTCTTCGAATTTATACTTCTTTCCTTGTCGAGAAGCGTGTCGGCCGTCATCAATTTTATGGCTATTTGGCCATACATCACCGTTATAACCAGGGCTGGAATTCGACATTATCGTGGCCATTAAAGAGATCATACCAGGGATAAGGAAAAAGGCGAAAAAGGCAAAATTAATGAGATTTTTCTGCTGATCCTGTCGATTGACATCCATACCACAGAAATCCGTATGTCGGACTGTCACCCCGTCATCTGTTATCTAAACTTTTTCTCTTATTAATCGAAAAAAAAGTGACAAACCTCGTTGACCCACGGCTCGCCCAGCGCATATTCAGGAATTGGAATCCGATTGATTTTGACAATAAATGCCATGGGCAAGGCGCAGACAAAAGAAATGCCCCAAGCGGCGACAATAAGAATATAGGCACGGGAAATAGTCGAAAAGAGTTTGACTTTGAGAGGATAACTGAAAGAAGGAAATGGAACCACGAAAAGAATGGCAATTTACCAGATGGCCAGCCAGCGTTCGACGGAAAAACAGCAGATGATGAGCACCGAAGCGTACGAAGTGAATTCAATGAGGAAAGCTCTTGATTTACAGACGATGTCACCAAAAAGATACGGATAACTGAAGTCGAGGACACCGTATAATTCCATCGGGAGACCTGAAATGCCGCGTGTCATGCTCTTATTATTTAGAGAGAAACTCACCCAAAACAAGAACCAAAATATCGGAGATGGCCAAGGAGAAAAGATAGAAATTAGTCGGATTATGCATCGATTTGTTGGCCACGATGACTATGCAAGTGCAGATATTTCCGACGACACCGAGAAAGAAGATTGTAGGGTAAATGATCAGAGTTGGGATGACTATTGACGACTGGAAAAAATGTCCTTTTTTGACGAAACAACAAAAACAGACATCTTGACATCGGTCTCCCAGGGTTTCGACTACGTAAGTACTGATGTTAGGAGAGGCGTAAACCAGCGGGTCACACGTTGACAGCATCTGAAAAATAAGGCGACGTCGACTTGTACTAGAAATAATAGAAAGGTAGAGCAGGTGAAGA
The DNA here is from genome assembly GCA_964036215.1 of Oscheius sp. DF5033. Taxonomy (NCBI): domain Eukaryota; kingdom Metazoa; phylum Nematoda; class Chromadorea; order Rhabditida; family Rhabditidae; genus Oscheius; species Oscheius sp. DF5033. Next base: position 5,111,416 of record CAXIWN010000010.1, read on the forward strand.
CAAAAGGCGAAGGCAATAAGGTCGGAGAAATGGCTATATTTTGTGGGAAATGTGGACGAGACGAACAAATAGGATGTAACGGGGATTAGGTAAAAGAGCTGGTGACCCATGTGGTCTTGGTTAGTCCGACGGTTGAAAAAAAGGACCGGGGGTCATCTTTTGCTTTCTCTCATAAAAATAAACTCGAGTTTTATAATTGGAGAGAGTCGGCTGTCTTTCTATTTTTAAGCCAATTTGAAAAGATTGGAGTTCCTTTAAGATGACGCCGACTCTATTAGCAATTAGACCCTATAGAGAGGGAGGCAGACCCAATGACCCGCGTCTTTGGGTCTTTCCCTTCGATCTTTATGTACCTGTGATGAGAGAAAAAAGAAGAAAAGAACTAAAAAGGGACAAATCAGCCAGAAAAGAAGGATAAAAACATCCTGAAACTAAAGTTTGGGAGAAGGAAAAACAAACGAGGGAGAACCAATGTCAGTGGCAAAAGGAAGTGGACTCCACCTGAGGTAAGCGGAGACAGAAAGGAAGTCGCGGAGGATGGCCAATCAACACGGGTCAACAACGAGGATTCCTGGGCTAGAAGATGATTCCCCGTCCGCCTTCTTTGTCTTTACGCACTTTCCAAAAATACTTTCACACGCCTGCGCATATCAAGACGGGAACTTGTCGAGCCAGACTGTCCACGATCCCAGGCTTGGAAAAGTTAAAACTTAAGAAATAATAAGTACTTTTAAGATGAGAAAAAACACGATGTTTGAATCGGGAAATTGTTGACAGTTTCTCTTTTATGAAGAGGCTAGATATCAAAAAAAATGGGCGATGTTATCTCTTTCGACTCGACTGACGCCGGAATTTTAACGCACAATTTGGTATTCTGGGGACAAAGTTCTTCCGATTAATTCCAAGGTATCCGAACGGGGGAAACGCCCTCGTTTTTTGGGGGAAATAACTGAGATTTTTCTTTTTATTTTAGCTACGTGAGTGCATTGAAAACAGCAATTTCTCAAAGAATTTGAAGCGGGGAAATCATAAAGCTAAGTGCTCAATTCCCACGGCTCTACACACCAGAGAAGTTGGGTCATTTCCTGGTACTTGGCTTAAATATTCGAGTGCTCACTTAGAAAAGAATATCAGAGGAAAAACTAAGCTTTATCCACTTTTGGACTGATTTATTCGACCGCCAAAAAAAAGAGGAAGAAGAAGGCAAAATGACTACGTGGAAGAGGGCAATCTTCTGTATGGGCAATGAAGTGTGGCGGAAGAGATTTTTGTGGGTGGTAATATATTAGGCGAACGATGCAAAGAAAATATGCAACGGCCATGGGAACACGACGTATATTTTAGAGCCCGATTTTAGAATAAAGACGGATGGGATTCGTGACCAAAGAAAAAGAGAGAGAGACGATCCTAGCCGACTAAATTAGACCTCTAGAAGACGGATGGTCGAATGGAAAAAAAGGAGGAAATTGAAATGTACTTGAAGAATGGGCAGTCAATCGAAAAACTGAACCGGCAGCCGACAATTAATTTGCTCTTGGAAGTGAGGGAGACGGATAGCGTGGGGACGTGCTCTCTAAAGTATAATTGGCACAAATTATGATAGGGTGGGAGGAGAGAGAGGATCCCTTTGAGAGATGGTTCAATCCCACGTCTCGTGACTTGTTTGTACACACCAGGATATGGAGCCAGTGAGAGCGAGAGAACTTTGAAATCTCACTCATTCTTTGAGGGTAAATAATTAGAGACCGAGGGATTCTTCTCTTTTCGCCTCATACTTCGAGCTCTTATCAACTGGGATACATCTCGAACTCTTCCTTGGAAAGGGCTAAACTAAGGAGAGAGTTCATTTCCTCCGCGGGAAAAGTTCCTTGTCATTCTTAGAATCAATTCAAGGTCAGAGCCAAAGAAATTCGAAGAAGACGCAATTGGCCAACCAGAGATTAAATTTTGAAGAAATAATTGCAGGATGGTCTGGCAGGGGAAGACCAAGGGGAGCAGCCATCTTTCAATAGAAGGCGACATCCCGGCGACGGTGTCAATGGCGGCGGGGACCTCTTGGCCGGCTCCTAATCGCATCTCGTGCCATGGAAAATTCACGAATTCACACGGGGCAACACGGCGACTTCCGGCTTTTTGTTCGTCTAATCAGTATTTTTATTATAAAAACAGCGGCGATCTGCCGTTCCACTTCCCAATCCATCACTCGACGGACTGGACTCCCGTGTTCCACATATCGTACACCTTCCCACTGGGAAATACAAAGGCGCCGTTCCATTTTTGGACTTTGGGAGGCGACACCTCTCCCCGTAACATGTGGAACATGTGGTCGTCCACTTCTCGAAAATGTAATCATTGTGTCAGTGGACCATGCAAAAGGACCTCCAGAGAACACCAAAAACATGAGGGATATTCCAAGAAATTAGACGGATGTTTAGAGAAGAATCTGCTAATTTTTGAGAAAGTTTCAGCATCCGATCAGCTTGCGCGCTACACTGATCCGATCTTGTCCACTTCCACCGCTCGCTTTCGTTTTTACCCATTTTCCTTTCTTTTTTTTCCTTACATATTTTGAATACTTTAGTGATTTTATTGGTTTGAGACAATTCTTTGATTCTATTCGATCAATTAAATCCAAAAGGTCAGATAACTGCCATTTTTTATCTCTCTTTCTCCCTCTCGCCCTTGTTCAGCTATTACCCAGTTTGTGTTTCTTTTCCCAATGTTTTTTTCTGATTTGAATAATACGATCTGCGCCGTGTCCAGTTGTTTTCCCTTTTGCGAAGGAGAGTAGCCAGTAGCCAGTCCAGCTAGCAGATCCATTACCGCGTTGCGCCATCAACTTGGAGTTCTCCTCCTTCTCCTCTTGATCATAAATCAGAAGGGTCCTGTGGTTGAGTAACCCCGGTCGGGGGACAGATAGATCTTATCGGGCTCTTTCCCCCCGCGGACCTGTTATACCTGACACTTCTCTTTTTTCCTTCTTTTTATACTTTTCTCACGTCTTTCAAGTCACTTACTCCTCTTCCTTCCTCGTCGCCTGGCTCGTCTTCTTCTCTAATCCTATGGGTGAGTTCTTTCTTTTTCCGTTGTCATCTTGTATCCATCCCCCAAATTATGAACTGGTCGCGTGTGTAGTAGACAGTCAGGGGGGAATGCGGCAACTGAACTGATAATCTCTAGGGAATTGGAAATGATGACATGATCCTTCTCCTGCTATCAACATGGACATGGGTCACAGTCGTCGGAATTCCTCGACGCGGCAATGAGCCTTGGTCGGTCGTCCTCTGTAAACTCAAAGGCAACGATTTTGAGCCGAGAACAGCCGATTGGTTTCGAGAATGGATGACTGCCGGTACCAATCCAGGTTATCTTTTTTTATTTGTTTCATAATTCTTCCAGATACAATCGAAAGTTATTTCTCTTCGACGTCCAATGGCATCTACACCATCCGTGGATCCAATGTCACCGAATGGTTGCAATTGCCGTGGACGAGGTACGAGCTACAGAGAATGGCTGATCAAGATCCTCGACTGCAAACAGAAAAGGACAAACCATTCGCTGTAAGTTGTTACCTTCATCCGCTTTAAAATTTGCAGTTATACGACAAGGCGAAGCAGCTGTGTGCCTCGCTGGCCGAACAGAATGGCTACGTCCTGTACAGTCAAAAGATTACTGTCATCAATGGAGAACAGACGGCTGTCTACGACAAAAATACAGGCAAGACTAGTTTAGACGGAATATTGCCATAATTATAGGTGTACTCCTCACGCCGGGGCTTATCTTCACCTCTGTCTTGGCTCATGAAATGGTTCACAGCATGAATATCGGCCATTCCTACAGCGACAGAAGGAAGAAGGTTGGGTAATTTTCGAATTCTTTTATTATCAATTTTTAGATTTTTCCTCATTCGGTTGAAGGGGAGTACGACGATAAATTCGACCTGATGTCGACCGCCAATGCTCACATGCGACCGTCGACGTATGGTCTCAGTGGCCCAGGTACGTCCTCCTTTGATGTTTACCTCTCTTTTTTAAGGATTAAATGGACCACACTTGGATTATTTGGGCTGGTTGCCAATGAACAGAATGACTTATTTTGGGAGAGACGGTCGAAGTAACTACACTCTCCGACTGTCGTCTCTGTCGACACCTCACAGACGGACAAAAGGATGGCTCCTCATTTTGATTCCCTACGACCGAGATGACCCGCAAAATGTCTTCACAGTGGAGTATCGGACACGAGTCGGCAATGATGCTGGAATCAGAGAAGTGAATATTGTCCTTTTCCCTTTATCCTTCCTTTTTTTAGCAAGGAGTTGTCATCCATAAGGTCCACCGGGTTGGCAGTTCATATTATTCGACTCTGATGACCCACGCAGGACAACAATATGACGAATTGACAGAGGGCACAGAATGGGTTGGTGGAAGCAAAACGAGAGCAAACAGTTTTAGGTTCATTTTGTGGGAATCGATGAAGACGGGCGCTTTCAGTACATACGGGTAAAAGTGGGTTTAGTCGACGATGATAACACAACCAACTGCAGGTATTGCGGGTAATAGATAAGTCCCATAGTGTCGATCTCAAAATAGTCTCCACATTTAGACCTGTTAGTTATTTTGTCGTTTGTAGAAGATTATTATAATTCAGGAAAGATGTTTGAAAACGGATGTCAGGCTGGATCTCTCCCTGTCGAGTGAACGATATCAGCGACGAGGAGTTCCTTTCCTCTGTTTGGCCGAGAATAAGACAATTAATCAAATCGATGTCGACGGTCAATATCTACGTGACACTTTCTTCTCGTCTAGGTTCATCCTTTTGATATTTATGACAATTAATTAAAGGCATACGTATGGTCAAAACGAGTGCAAAGAGGGTCGTCAATGGCGATCCATCGACGCTTATGACTTTGTCTGTGTCCTTCCTCACAGGTTTATTTGTTTATTTTCCTTTATTTTATGTTTAGGGTGACCGAGGCAGATGAGCAGGTGATTACTGTCGACGAGGGAGATGGCTGTCCTGTCGGCACAATCCATCGCAATGGCTTCCAGGTAACCAGCTCTTCTTTCTTTCTAATTGTTTATAGAATGACCGAGCGTGTGTCTCGAAGGAGGAATACGCCCGAGTCCAGAAGGAGAACAGCGAAAGCCACAAATATCTCCGGAGTTATGCTTTTTTCAATGGAGCCGATTCAGTCGGCCTCTAATTTCTAGTCAATTTTCCATGATTCTTTTTCAAATATAATACAATCAGAAATGGTTGTCCGAAATGGGTTCTTTATGTTCTTCGCTGTCATAGCTGACATCCCGCCGGGGAGGATCTTTTGGATTGTGAAAATCAAAAAGGAAATTATACAAAAGAGCACCCACAATTCCGCCAACCGTCGGGCCGACAATTGGTACCCAAAACCAATAATTGTCGGCTCTGAAAGACTTCGATTCCCTAGGAAAAAGATGAACCTACTTGAAAGCCTGGCCACCGTAGACACAAAGAGCAAAAAGACGAGCTCCAAAATCTCTTGCAGGGTTAATTGGATACCGAAAATCAACAAAATTGTAAAATATATACAGGCGACACTTACCCGCAATCAACGCCATATGCCATTCCTATCATCATCACCTAAAAATAGGGAATTCGAGCGACTCGTTGTGACTTTTTTTATACAAATCGAATACAAAAATGTTTGTGCAAAGATAAGAAACTAACAGACATTCCTCCAAAAAGCGGATGAAGGAACATTGGCACTTGATTATGGCTGTCGATCATGCTGGCCATCACTCCTGCCAGGATTCCCGTCCCAATAATCTAAAGCCGCGTTGTCGAAGAAAGAGACTCCTCCTACCTGGTCGAGTATACCAGCCTCTGGCGATTCATAATGTGCTTTACAAGTTACCAAAAAGCAGAGAGATCCCAAAGGATCCGTTGTGCTCCCAATCCGATGTCCACCGTCGAAACTGTTCAAGGCAGCTGGAATATTACTCCCTTTTTTGGCCAGAAAATGACAGACGTATATAATTCCAATAAGCGACGGCAGTTCCCGCGAATGCTCCGAGTATTTGTGCTGGCGTGTAGACAATTACTTGGAGGAGACTCTTCCTTCCCAACAGAAATTGGGCAATTGTAATGGCCGGGTTCATATGTCCTCCTGGAAGATGTTAGTTTCATTGCCGTCTTTTGTTATCTAATCGGAACACGTGTACTGGCACTCGACTCACCGGAGATCCCAATTCCCAGTCCCGATCCAAATGCCACAGCAAATCCCCAACACATGTTCAAACTCAAAAAACTATCATTGACGCCATGAGATGTCTTGTATTGGATAACGCATCCGACCCCGACCAGCTGAAATCACAATATTCATTTGAGAGGGCCGGCTACTTACCAGAAAAAGAAATGTACAGGCAAATTCGGAGAGAAATTCCCTGGCCAATGGGTGTCGAAGTCGAAGTTTCTCCGGGAAATAGCCGTTTAGCTTGAACTCGAATCGACTCTCCATCCGGCAGAGGAATGTCAGAAACGGCGGTCTTTGCCCAGGTTGTTATCTATCAGATCCATGGATTAGGAAACTTTCACGTGATAATAACCTGGTCACAGAAACCGTTCCCCCGAAATTGAACAATTTGAAGAGAACAAAAGAATAATCAAGCGGAATTTCAGTAGCAGCAGTGACCACGTGCTATCAATTCGTCGGGTGCCGCTTATCGGCGGTTTTTGGAGAAAACCAAGACAAAATGTATTCAAGAAGATTCAAATGTTCGATCCCAAACTGATCCCGACAATAAAATGCTCAGATATTATTTGAAATATTTATCGAATGTAACATGACAGCACAATAATAAAAGATAATAAATACTAATCAAGAACAACTGCTAGAGAGCAGAACTTGAGCGATGGAGATTACTGTATACAAGGCTAGCGGTAACCTGAAATGGCAAAGATATCGTCGTTGCGAAAAAAAAAGTTTACCATTTTGTGGCATTTCGTTAAAATTAGCTTTGAACCAATGTACCAGCTGTTCAAATGAGGTAAAAACCCTTTGACGGAAACGAATGCCTTCGGGAACTACTACAAAAAAATAGTTACACGAATAAAAGAAAATGCTCTTCACCGGTCATGTACTCATGTAGCATAGCTCGATATTTAGGATGAGCAAAAGATATTTGGAATTTTCCTGGAAATTTGGTGGATGCCGTGAGAACATATCTAAATTCCGATATAATTACGCCAAAATTATAACTTACGGTATGCGTGCCGGATTAATTCGACGCTCATCTCTCAGTTTTTGCTCAATTTCAGTACGATTTTCAGCAACCACATCGAAATAATATTTGTATAAAACAATGTCGCGGGCAGAATTGGCCATAGGAACAATATAACGTGCAATAATTTCATTGAGATCTTCAAACTCTTCACCACTAAAAATAAAATTAAATGAAGAAAAAGGCAATACTTTATGATTAGCTTTTTCCCGAGTGAATAGACATTATCTTTATCCTTTTCTTGAATTTCGACGTTAGCGTAGACACCTTCAGCTACTTTCCATGTCGCAGTAAGACGATCAGATCCTCTTGATGATGGTCTTATAATACATTCACCCTAAAAGAAAAAAAAAACTACTAGATTAACTTATAATAACCTGTTCTTTTTTAGACAGTTCAAAAACAGCATCATTATAAGAAATGTTGTGAAATGCTTGATGCTGTATAACACGTTTAACGATGTTTTCCATGTCTGTATTCATTCTCTTTTTTTCCAACTGACAATTCTCGTTATCTTCTTGTTCTGCATCATGGTCCCAGTATCTAGCAAATCATATAGAAATAATTTTAAAAAACTTACGTATTATTATAATCAGCATTATCTTCTTGAAGATCCGAGGGCCGGCAAGAAAGACATATCGACATTTTTTCAAAGTCTACTTTTAGCACGCGACATCCAATCTTTTTTCCTACTTGTAAAAAATTTAGAGGATGATCGACAAATCCATCATCGCTAATAAATTTGCTAGGAATAAATCCATTTCGGCCATTATCTAATTGAACTTGGATACCGACAGGAGTACCGGGGCACCCGCCATACCTGCTATCCTAAAAATAAGATAAAATTTACAGTGGAAATACTAACTCGGTTGTTCATATGGTCCCAGAGTTCATCAATAGTTTCCCTTTTTGTTAAGCAAAACTGGCAAAACCAAGTCTCATTAGCCGCATCCCTTTGAGGCTGAGAGTTTTGCCGTTGTTCATCAGACAATCGCCGATACTGTACTCTGATAACCAATCCATCTATAAGGCTTCCTTCTTTCACCATCCCTTTTGTGTCACGAGACAAAATTGCAAGAACTTGCTAAAAGAGGACAATTAGCGTTATGGTAAAATCGAAAGTTTACTTCTTCTGTCGCTTTCTCAAAAGGCTTCCTTCTGTCCCTGTAGCATCCCTGAAGCTCTTGAGCAATATCATGTAAAGCGGCACGTTTATCTCCTTTGCCTTGACGTTCCAATTCATCGGCATAAGCATCCAAATCAAGATCTCTCAGTTTTTGAGCTTCTTTTTGTATCTTCTCAATAGCTTCATGAGGATCTGCATTATCATCCCATTCCAGAGCATCAATTGCTATTTTCCTAGCAAAATCATAGGTTTCTGGATGGACTCTTGATGCATCCAGCGGCTCAGCTTCGGAAAGATCATCAGTACGATCGCTGATCTGTAAAAGAAGAAATAAATTAAAACAAGACTACAACTACCCTTTGTCGATCGATTTTAATAAATGCAGAACAGTTCATAAAAACTTTTGCTCCCATTGAAAGATGAGTAACTAAATGGGTTCTATTGCTAAGAACGTGTGTTTTTTGACTGATTTCTTTGAGCAGATTATAAGCTTTTCTTGGACCAAGACCAGGAACAAATTGAAGTAAATTAGCATGATGGGGATTATCAATGCATCTGAAAAGCTTTAAAGTAATAAAAATTTGCACATTAACCTGTTCACATCGACTCCCACGTCACAAACGCGATACATCATTTCTCTTTCTAAAGCCTTAGATATAAGTTCTTTGTCAACGTTATTCTGGAGTGGATGAAGCTGTAGACAAAAAATATCCTCATCAGCATTCCATAAGCTAGCTATTTCAATAAGAGGATCAACAAGGAAACGAGCCGCAGAAACGGCCCTTCGAAGAGTAGGTGGATAATCAGGAAATTCTGTCTGAACGTAAATAAATGATAACTGAATATGAGTGCTTACCATTGCTTGTTTAGAGTTCATGTAAACTTTTGCAGCGTCATCTTCTAGTAATACAACATCAGTACGATGAGGAATAGTTCCTTCTCTAAGCATATCATCTATCATTACTTGCAAATTTCTCTGCAGCCGCATCACTTCCATATCTTCAACACATAAACCAATAATATGCGGCCTTTTTCGCTCCACAATCTTTTTAAAAAGGTTCAAGGTTTCTTTCTGAATATGATTGATCTAAAATTATAAAAGAAAATTACTTTTTGGGGATTCATTGGCTGGTCAGAAAATTTGGGATCTCTCTTGAGAAGGTGTAACAGTCTAACATAATCCACTATTTGACCATCTTCGTTAACAACTACTCCAAATGAGGCTTCCCGTATGTCAGTGTAAGCGATAACCATTACACGTATCTCACCCTAAATCTAAATACGTAACAGTAAACAAATATACCAGTTTAGCAAATTCATAATCCTCTTCTTCATCATCTCGTGATTTCTCGGGTTTAAATCCCATGGACTCTATTCGCCTAGCTAATTCTTCAGCACACTTTTCTGCAACGCATTCTTTAGCTTCTTCCAACAGCTTTTTTTCAAGTTCTCGTTTAAAATGGGGAATAAGCATTTCATTAATACATCTTTTTACGGCCATCTCTCTTAATTTGTTCCATTCTTCCACCAGATCAGTATAATCATCCTTAATTTGAAAAGTTAGAAAATAAATAATAAGTTTTTTTTTACTTTTCGGTAGGCACCATCGGCCAACATTTCGTCGGCAAGAGTCTCATTCTTCTCAATTTCATTCTGAGTATCACAGTGAATAGAAAAAGTTAACAGCCCCGCTTCTTTAAATTTGTAAAAATACAAGAAGTCTTCGTTACTAAGTTGCTTCACAGGCATATTTTTCAAATATCTAAAACGGGTTAGATCTGATGCAGCGTTTAATTACCGTCGTCTATAGACGGGATATGTACTATCCAGTTCACTAAGCCCAGCTTTAGTGGGACGCACACTTATTGTAGCCCGACGTATAAATGCTTTACGTACTTTGTTTCTAATCTGCAATTTGTATATTGTCTGTAAAGTGAAAAATACTACCAAAGGTTCTACGCTAAGCTCTTTAGCAACTACAAAAACTGCTGCTTCAAGGACGCTTTTTTCATCTGGGAATATTTCCGAAACAAATTTCTCCGTTACGGTTTCGACAGTTTCAGGGACTTGTTCAATATCGTGACGTTTCCAATCCAAATTCTCAGCAAAATGACGAGCGGATAAGCCAAACTTATTCGCAAATTCACCTATGCCATTTTGCAGACAATACTAAATATATAATTTAAAATGAAACAATGTAGAGATGTATCACTTGATAGCGGTTTGTTCGTGAACTATATTTAAAGCTTGTAGAATCATTGTCGCCTTTCTTTGCCTTCTCCCATTCTAACATGTTTTTGATATCAGGGCCATGATATAATGAGAACTGGGCGTAAGCGTCCGCAAGAGCTACTTCCGTGTCTGCTGTTTCTAATCTGTAAGAACCTTGTAAAAAAACAATGGAGAACTTACTCAAAAATATCTACTTCCATTATGCTTTTCTTTTGCTCACTTTGCGATTCGCTTAAGAATCTCTGCATTCTTCTCATTAATTCAATCATCTTATTTTTTCTATTCTCTATACGGCAGTATTTCTCGTCGTATTCATAGATTTTCCACAATTCTCTGGGGGATAAACAATTAAGATCATGTTCTTTGCGGTAGAAGGCAATGAAAAAAGTCTACAAAAAATGTTACACCTAATAGAACAGCTAACCTCGAAGTCTTTATTTCTGATGTTGCGCAGTGTTTCTTTGATTGCATTTCTCAGCTTTACTTCGGCCTCCGCTTGTTTTGCGTATACTTCATTTAATGAAGCCACAATAACATCGGCTGCTTTGGTTTTCTAAAAACATATGAACTAGAACGAATGAAATTCACCTGTGCAGAAATGTAACTGTCATTGAAGGCGTTCCTGATTATCCAATTGGTTTCCGCTTCCACTTCTTTTTCATCTATTTCTGTTACAGGGACTCGGCGAGTGAGGAATCTTTCTGGCTTATCTTCAAGCATTATTTTCTTGTCCACAAGTGTAAGGAAGCCTCTTTCTAGTTCTACTGGATCCATTGCATCAAGTAAGGTAACTTTCTTTTCTTTCCTCTTCACCCGACGTACCTAAAATTATCTTATAGCCGAAAGGAATTGTTACATACTAGTTCTCCATCGACATCTTCCTCAAGAATATCTTCTTCCTCTTCGTCAATGAGCTCTTCATCATAAAATTCATTTAAGTTGAATTCTTCTACGCCGAAAATATCACGAGCTTCGTCAAGAGCTCTGAATAAAAGTTATTCAGAAAAATAAAACTGGTAACCCTTCAGGGATGTTTCGGTCTTTCTTGTGGTGTCGCCGTTTTTTTCCTCGCTCGCCGTCTATTTCATTGACAATGAAGTTGTCGTCTAAGAGTATACATTAAGAGATGTTGAGAAAGGCTTACCGCTGCCTTCTTCCTCGGAACCACTAGCCCTATATTCGGGCACATGTCTTCTCGAAGATGGTTCATTGTCATCTTCCTAAAAAAATAATCATTAAATTTATAAATAATAAAGTCACCACTCCGAAAAGTTTCCGCTGAATAGCAGTACGATCATCTTCATCCTCGTCAGAGTCGAAGGTTTCCACAAAACGTTTCTTTTTATTGGGAGCAGCATCAAAATTTTCTTCAATGAGATCCAAGTCATCTTCATCTAATTCCTCAGGTTCTTCTTGGGCTGATTTTTCTGATTTCTCTTCATCGCCTCTATCCTGAAAATAAACGAAGTTGAATAATTATATATACGAAAAAAACCTCTTCTTCCTCCAGATCATCGGCTATAAAGCCTTTCATTTCTTCGGCTGCTTGTATCTCATCATCATCTTCGTCATCTTCATCGCTAAAATACACCACTAGACGAATAAACACAATTACTGACCTGCTCTCAATATGTTTTTTCCTCTTTTTCGTTTTTTCTGTCTTTTCTATAATTTTTCTTTTCTTGATTGTGGGTTTCTCTTCTATTGTATCGGTAGACTCTTCTCCTTCCGATACTTTGAGTTGAAGATAATCGGCCATCTAGAAAACGATACAAATGTGATATGAACTAGAATCAAATAATAAAGAAATGTGCATAAAATTGCAAACGGAGCATAACAGTAAACTGTATATTCGTTTGATAGAGACCATAAAAAGCTTTAGAGAATAGAATAAAGGGCAAACTCAAACAATGAAGAATTCTTTCTATAAAACACAAACTATGAGGTATGAAATAAATAGAAGAGCTAAAAGCAATACATACAAACCATAGAGGGGAAAAGAAAAAGAAAAAGAACAATCGTTACTTCTGAAAAAAAGAGGAAATGCCTGAAAGAGGTGCACGCTGGGCAACCCGGTTTTTTGAATTACACAATTTTTTGATAAAATTTTTATATATCCGATCTCTATCTGCTCAATATATCAAATAAATCATTCTTCATACGATTGTGCTACGTTCGATGTTCTAAAAATATTCTATATACTATATAAAGTCAGAGAATTAGTATCATTTTTCCAGTTTATGATTCGCCATCTCATAAAGTTTACCTACTCTTGCGTGGGAATGTTTTGCATATCGTTGGGTAGCCGTCCAACCTCCTGCGGGACAAACTAATTGGTTTATGTAAAAAGGACAAAGCTTCAAAACAGTCTTTTGTAATTGTATCCACTCTTCTTTACTCTCCAGTTAGTTTTTACCATCATTTCCTGTTATTTTATTATAATTATTACTATTTATGAGATCTTAATCCTGTTTGTATCCTTCTGAATATTAGAGCTCATCTTCTACTTCCTAACTATAGAAAATAAGATTATCTTTGTTATTCGCTGTGTGGATAACCTTTCCCTCGTCGCTTTCTGTTCATGATGCTTTCCAAGATGGGTTATCCTCTCGCCTATCGGCTAATCATCGACTCGACCGGTGTCGCTGTCCTTTTTCTCAACCTCGGCATTCTTCCTACTGTCCTCTACTTCAATAAATGGATTCTTCCTTCATTTAAACTAATTATGATGACGTTTGCCATGACCAATGTTACCCATTATATTCTCGACGTCTTCTGTCTTCCGGTGGGTTCAATATATCAAAGTCCCAACGCCACCTACTCCCCTCAATGTGAAACTCCCATGTTCCAAAAATTGTCGAAATTCCTGTTCAGAGTATGTTGAAATGATTTCAGAGATGTCTCCAATTACCAGGACTGACCATAGCTTTCACTGATGGATTTACGCAGTCGGGTAATCCGCTGCTCGGCCAAATTTCGATGTGTCTTCTGTTGTGTTTGTTTTGTATTCAAATATTCAACGAGAGTGCCCATTTCCTCTACCGATATATCCTCCTTTGTCGGTAAGACTCTGCTCGTCTCCTTCATCTGCTTTTAGCCCATCTCATCATTATTTCCTGGAAACATCAAAAGTGGCCATGTTCCTCTTGGTCACCGTGCCTCTTCTTGGATCTTATCAGTTTTTGGTGACATTCAGCCATTCATCTCAAAATCCCGAAGTGACTCCTGTTATCGACGAGGCGGTCCAAAAGGGCTGGAATCTGTCTGCTTATCAATTAAACGGGGTTATATTCCAGTATTGGGTAAGTGTCATTAATCGCCAATTCGTAATAAATCTAGGACACGCTCCACGGCGAGGTGAAATTCCATTGGCAGGGTTGGCTGGCCATTGCTCTCTTCTTTGTCCCATGTCTCTCCTGCTTCGGTACAATGCTCTACTGTGGCTACAAAACTCGCCAAACTATGGAAGTAGTCGTCGATATTCGATCCGCCATCCTCCTCCTTTCAGGTCGTCAAACATTCAATGAGTTCAGTCACAAAGAAGCAGAATTCTGTGGTGTTTCGAATGTTGGTCATCCAGTCCATCGTCCCGTTGATTCTCCTTCAACTTCCCGCTACCATTGTTTTCTGTGGTTCGATGTTTTTTGTCCTCGACAAGTGAGTTATCCGCCGTCTCGGAGAAACAATCTTTTTATCAGAATCTGGACGGATTTCCTCGTGATGATAATTCTCACTTGTCCCTGTCTGGAGCCTCTTATAGCCATCTACTTCCTATCCAAGGGCAAATTCATCAAAATATTTTTCCCATGCCTCAAGCGAAACCGCACGTATAACGGCGTCGAGTCGACACTGGCAACATCTGACGCGACACGGCGACAATCGACCCATATCACCGGATTTCAATAATACGATCTCTTTATTAATGTGCAGTTGATATAAACATATATTTGCCCGTATTTTTGGGGAGAGGTGACTGGTAGAAAGACCAAAGTTGAGCTATAGACGTCCGTATGCTTGATATACACCGTAGATTGGCCCGTCCGTATAGACCGGGCCGTCCGCGTAGCTGACTGTCTCACTTTGGGTACTAGGCACCGGCGGTGGTCGACTCGTCGGCCGACGCGGATTTACCGTTCCTGAAAATATCTCTTTATTTTCAAAGAAAAGGATAGATAAACCATAAATATTGCCGTAGATATCCTGACCGGGGCTCGACGGCTCCCTTTTGGCATAAATTGTTCCGTAGTTGTCATTGAGGGACCAATAATATTCCGTTTTCATTCGGAGATAATATTTGGACAATTTGAAGAGACTGACGAGGAGAGGAATAGAGAAGATTGCAAAACAGAGACACGACAGCCACATTGTCTAAAGAAACTTTTTGACCAGGCCAAAAATGGGTGAATACCTCGACAGGCGCTTCAGATGTCTGACAATTATCTCTATTGACGACATTCCTCAAGACAATATCTCTTGATTCAAGAGTAAGTGAGGAGATTGGACCAATAATACCCAGATCTTGTTGATACTAAAACGTTTGGTGATTGTTTTGTTATAGAACAAACCTTTAATTGGAGAGAAGGGCAAATTGCGTTGTGGAGATGATGATAGGCGAGGGTGACTTGGACAAAGAAAAGAAGAAGAGGCAAAGCGAAGAGGAGGAAAGTTGCCAGGATGACGACCAATTGTCCAATCTAGGTACACTTTATCTCAAAAAAAAAGAGGAGAGTACCTGGTCGGATGTCCTCTTCCTGTCGATAGGATGTTGTGTCGACTTGTAGAAGAACGATCCCATGAGGACGAGGGCTAGACTGGGCAAGGTGACGACGATCATGATCAATCCGACAATTATCAATGTGAGTCGGGCAATCCAGATGACGGCGACGGTATGCAGAAGTCGATACGGATAGAGAAGCGGCGTCGCCAGCTGCTCGACCTTCCCGTGTGATATCTCCGGAGACAAGGGGACAGAGGGGAAGATGGCCAGTGTTGCAGCGGTTTTCGGGTTATCCTAAAGATTTCTCATCTTCGCCGAAAAGTTCAAACAAACTGTGACGGGCTTCCATTCTTCCTCCTTTTCAGATTTTGCAATTGGAACAAACACCACCGGTCGGTCATCTACATTCTCTTCTGTTGCAATTGGCAAGGGTTTTCTTCCTATACCGGGTTGTATTTCCTTTTATAAGATGCTTACCTTCAGTGATTGTTGAACTTCCTTCTGTCACAGGAATTGTCACCATTTCAATGTGTTCTTTGTCTTCTGTACTCGTTTCTACGGTCATCTTTGTTGTGATTTCTTCTGTGCTAGTTACAGGAGCAGTAGTTGTTGTGGTTGTACTCTCCCTCGTAATGACAGTAGTTTCCATTGTGGTTGCAAATTCTGTCGGTGGAGGGGTCGGCTCAGTAGCTGGAGTTGGAGGAGAAGTTATGGTCGAGGCAGCGGTGATTGTAATTTCAGAAGTTTCAGCTCCAGAAAGGACAAGATCCTCCTCTTTTTCATCGGGTAACTCGCCTAAAATAAGTTATTGCATGAAAAAGACATCCGTTACTGGTCTCTTCCAGGCTCTCTACACTGCCATCTTCCGTAGCTGCCGGCTCAGGAGGTAGTGTAGTAGATGTCGAGATGGTTGCCGTTGTGGTGTTCAGATTCTCTACCGTTGTCGCCATACTTGTTCTCGCTTCTTCAGTAATAGTTGTAGTTTCTAAAGCGATCGAATTTATGATCATGCTCTCGCTACCTGGAGTGCTCTCTTTGGAGGTGCCATTTGTCTCTGAAGAACTGACGACTTCCATTGATTTTTCCAGCTGCGCATTGAACTGTGGAAAATGGCCAGTCGGCATATTGTCTCCTGTGATCACGTCGGCTTTCTCTTCGACGACGGGCTCCGAATCCTGCTGCTCATTGGACAAGATCTCTTCCTCCGGTGTCACTCGGATAGATTCTTTCTCTTGATGAACTGGAGCATGCGGTACAGCGGTTACTGGTTCTTCTTCAGGGATTGTCGGAGGAGCAGTTGGTGTCGAGGCAGGAAAAGAAGGTGATGGAACGGGGATCTCATGTTTGCCATTGCCTTCTACAGGAGATTTTACTTCCCCGGATGCCTAAAATCGTCAATTTTTCCTCTTGGTTACTCTGTCCACCTCTTCGCTGTCGACTTCGACCTCTTCCTCGATGTCATTATCGACTGGAGTCGTTGTCCATCCGCCCCGTTCATTGTCCGGTACAATCGGTTGGATCTGCAGCTTTGATTGCTAAATGGGCTGTCCTCCCGTCGACAAACAAGACTCACCCTGATGTGTGGCATCTCGGCAGCCGCCTGGGTGAGACGAGGACCGTTCCAGAGATTCGAAACAAAGGGCGCCTGAATTATGTCTGTCAGATTATCCGAGCTGACTTACTCCTTGTTCAAATTGCTTGCCATAGTCCAATTCTGCTCGTGGTCTGACTGGAATCTCGAAATGTTTCGATGTACTGGCAACAGTGGTGGAAGTGGTTGGTTTCCTGGTGGTCGACGATTCTTCCTGAACTCTCATGTTTTATGACCATTTAATTCGGACCGTAATAGGCCTAATCGGGAGTCGATCAACGGCCGGCGGGATGTCTTCGTTTTCCGCGGAAGATGCCTGTCCGCCCTCATCTTTGTCCTGCTGTCTCGTCCTATATCTGGACTTTTTCTTCTCAAATACGAGCTCAAAACAGACCTGGCGATATTTTTGTCGGTAGTGCGGATGATTGTTTTATTGGTCCTTGCAATTGGAATTGGATTCTCCTCAGGGAATGTCGCAGTTACAAAGGCAGCCGGGGTTGTAATCGGTGCCTCCGTCTAAAATTTTCCACATTTTCCAAAAGTATAAGGATCAACCTTTTCGACTTCAAAATCTCCCAGGTAATCTCCATCAGCAAAGAGGTCAAAAACACTAATTGGTCGCTTTGTCACCGTTTCTTGGACTGACCTTCGTGCCTGAAATTCCTCGTCTTTCCAAAAAATGGTTGACCTACTCTAACTCTGCTGGCCAGCTGGTCGTCAACGGAGGCATTTCTCTTGATGACCGTATGGTCCAAGTCAAAAAGGTCAATAGGGATCTTCGGGTTCCAAATGGCTGCTCCCGACTGGATGAAGAACGAGGCCGAAACAGTCATGGCAATCCATGAGATGATGAAAATACCCACATGAAAGAAGTAACGTCTTCCGCTGGTGGGATGCGCCTATATTTGGATATTTCTGCGGTAGAGGCAGCCTACCTGATATCTTTTGGCCCCACAGTTGCCGAGTGCTCTGCAGGCGACGAAGACAATGGCAAAGATTAGAGAGAAAAGGGCAAAGAAAGCGAGTAGGAGGATGATACAGCCGAGGAGAGGCTGATTGACCAGATGTTCCTCGAGGAGATCGGCATCCAGAAGAGTCTCCTAGGCTCTTTTTAGATATCATTTAAACGGATAAAATACCTTTCTAGAGAATGTTTTAATCAGATTGCGACGAGTCTCATCGTCGTATCGAAAAGTGACTGCATCGATGAAATCCGTCTGGACCTGCCTCATGGTGGTGGAAGGTGGTCGAGACTTCTCCAATATTGCTCGTCGTGTCCACTTTTATGTCTAATCAATCTTTATTAAATGGGAAAGAATAGCGGGCCGAGATTGACCCGGCGACGATCTCCCAAAAGAGAACTATCGCTCGCAAATAAAAAAAAGTCTTCGCAGCTGTCGTCCATTGCGTGGTCAAAAAAGGCGAAAGTCGGTGCAAATTGGCTCGTAACACCTTCTGTTTTGGTGGCTAATTTAGATTGGAACGTGTCTTTTTTTGAGGTCGAGAGGAAGCCAGGAGGAGGACAATAAGGAAACTATCACAAAAGGGCGACGGCTGTCAAAAGAGGAGGGAAAACCAGAAAAAGAAGACATGGAACATTGAGATGACGCCCTTATGTGTAAGATTAGTCAGCAGGGAAGGAAGGAAAACAGACAGAGAGGAATAGCCGCAACGGGCGTCCTCATCAGGGAAGAGTGATCTCTTATGGATTGGAAATAATTGAAGTTGGGTGCGATCCGGGCGAGAAAGCGTAGTGACGAAGTCGGTCAACTCGCATAAGAACAGCGCCCCGGAATAGGCAAAGCTGCTGCTTGAACTCCCTAACAATCATTCGAATTGGAACAAAAACCGCAAAACCACAAAAGAGAAGACCCAGTTCGCGGGGGAATGAAAGTAAAAAACTGACACTTGACGCCTATTCGGTTGGTTGCAAATTTAGAGGCTAGTCCCGAAAAGTTTCTTACATAATGACACTGGATTGAAAACAGCTAGGATTAGCCCGACGAGGCGACCAGCTGGCTGAGTCAAGAAGTGCATGACCAGGCAAAAAAAGGAAGAATACGGGTCACCGCGAATATAACTCGTAGCCAACTGTCAATAAAATGAGAAATAGGCAGACGAAACTATCACGGAGCCAGCGGAGATGAGTGGGTGTCTCTTCTGCCATCGTCTCGGGATCGGGCTTTGATCCTGTGAGAAACTGGCCGATATGATACACAGCTCGAGCACACAAACAATGACCACTCGGAGGAGGCTTGACGCCTTGGATCCGGCATATAATGTGATGATAATGCTCGTCAAAAGTAGGCTAATCAGACCCGAAGGTCGGAACATGAGACTATGCCCGGTAATGGGATTGCTGAGGAACTAGACGGCTGTCAGATGCGAGACAAGTGAAATGCCGTTTTTAGGACAATTGTACAGGAAAGGACGGACCAAATCAGTTCCATTTAATATTATACACGCCCAGGCTAGAATATATAATTTTATAGTTTTCCCTTGTTGTCGAAAAGTGGCTTTTATTGAAAACATAAGAGGAAGAGAAGAGGCGAGCACACGAGGACAAAAGGAAGGTATCAATCGGTAGAGCGGATACTCTTAAAGAGTCGAAAAAGGGGCGAGAGGCCGACGAAGACAAACAGCTCACAGCGGACATGCTAAACAGTAAGAAAGGAAGCACGTAAAGACAAATAAGGGAGAAACGACAGCTGCCCCGGAGACAACATCTCTATTTCTAGAAAATATAAACATTTTTTAGAAAAGATCTCGTGTGAACGACGTGTGGTCAGGGGGCAGTCGGGTCAACTGTTTACATCATGAGTCAGGCTACAGCGACAAGCAGACGTGAGTCAGGCAGCCGTTGAAGAGGACAACCACAACATACATGCACAAGCACAAAAACCCAAGGAAGAGAAGGCTACGAGCTGTATTACACGGAAACACATCTACATCTTACTCGACGAGACTCTCGCTCGGTACCGTTCCGCTTGACTGCCATCAGTCGAAAAAAAGACTTTGATTATCTTTGGGTCAATTCATTTTCTCTCGCGTAGGGTCAGTTTTGAAATAAAGCTGAAGAATTGTTAAGAAAGGGCAGAAGTCGACCTCATAAAGACTGTCATTTCGGCGATTATTCCTCGTCCACCGTCCGTAAACGACGATGAAAGGGATCCACTTCATAATGACGGCCATTTTCGGGGTGAATGTTTCCATTTCGTCTTCTCCTTTTGCAGTCATTTTGGTGGAGTTCGTCGTCCTTTTCGCCAGTCTATCTCCCTGTCGAATCTTGTACAGTCGAAGGGATTATCAACCAACGTTTTATTATCCGAATCGAGGATGATTTTTCTACTTTTTGCAATATTTTCAAGTGTCAAAGTTCTTCCGAGCTGCACCTTCTGCTAGATAATAAATGTTCTCTCGTCGTGTGCAGTGCTTTGGCCACGTCGCCTAACTAACCGGTTCGAGGCGAAGAAAACCAGCGGAGAGTCATTTAGGAAAAGCGCCACCGAGAAGGTTCTCTCTCCTCCCTTCCCTACCCAGTCAGCTATTTTTCCTTCTTTATCTAAATCGTATATAAGAGTTCGTTGTGATCTCCCCAAGCTCCAGAGTTTTCTTCCACGCGTTCGCCAGTTTCCTTGATGACCTTGCGCCAATTTCCAGCCTTGACCCTACGGAGGGCCGCGGCCGACTCTCATTCCATATCCAATCTATCCTGATCCCCATCTTCGTCTACTTATTGACTTTTCTCTTTTATAATCTCTAATTTCAGTATGAGACTGTTAGTCGCTGCTTGCTTGGTGTTGGTTTCCCTCGTGGCCGCCAACAAATTCGACGATGTCAAGAAGATGTACGAGAATCCCCTGGCTAGAGGTTTGTCGAACTTTTCCTAAATGAAATAATATTATTTTAAGGATTTGGAGATGACATCAATTGGGTGAAATGGGACGACGCCATCGAGGCCGCCCTCGACCAACAGAAGCCAATCTTCCTCCTCATCCACAAGCAATGGTGTCACGCTTGCAAAGGTACTCCTCCCTTTTTTTAATTTAATTTTAATATAATTTTAGCCTTGAAGAAGACTTTCCAACAGTCAAATGCCCGTAAAGCCTTCAAGGCTCTCTCCGAGTATTTCATCATGGTCAACACCGAAGATGACGAGGAACCTTTCGAGGAGGAGTACCGCCCCGACGGAAAATACATTCCCCGTCTTCTTTTCCTCGGTAAGAGAGTTCTTTAATTCATATTATGTCACTTTTAAGACCAGAATGGTGATCTCCTTCCTCAATTCAAGAACAAGAAGGCGGAATACAAGAATTACGCCTATTACTATTCCTCTCCCGCTGATATTCTGAACTCGATGAAGGATGTCCTGGTCCATTATGGAATTGAAGTGCCAGAATTGAAGAAGGGAGATAAATTGAAGCCAGTCAAGAAGGCCAAAGAAGAGAAAAAGGAGGAAAAGAAGGAAAAGAAAGAGGAGAAGAAGAAGGACGACAAGAAAGAAGAAAAGAAAAAGGAAGACAAAAAGGTAAGACAGGTTGAGAGGAAAAACATGGATATTTTAGGATAAGAAAGAGAAGAAAGAAGAACTCTAAATATTGTTGGGTAAAATGAAACCGTGAAAATTTATAGTCAAAAATCAAGCATTTCTCATTCGTCACGAGTAATTGTTGGTTCTTTTTATAAATCTATTTATTATCATTTTACAAAACCCAGAATATACAGTAAAAGAGATCAAAATATATTGCAATTGTCGTTTATAATACACCGAGAAGCGGATCAGTCGACGGCGATGGCACTGTCATCCAACTGGAAATAGCCTGTTTTCATAGATGAAATGACACCTTACCGGCTTCTTATCTGGACAGAAGCTGATTCCTTGTCCGTCGTCGCTCTCGACTTCTTCATCCGTCGCGTATCCTTGGTCAAATGACTGGAAGAGACGAACTGGTCGAATGTTCGGGTTCTTAAAAAGAGCTTTTTCCGTGTGTTATCAGTAGGCCAGACCTTTTCCTTCTGGCCTGTCAGTCTTTTAGGTGCCATCAACAATCGTTGAAAGTGTTCTCGACTGAGTCGGCTTCTCTTTGGAGTCACTGGCCCTCCGTTTTCCTCATTCTCTTCCTCCTCTTCAACAAGACGTCTCGGCTCGATTTTATCTCTCTGTAATCCGGCGATTACAAAGAGCTTCGGCTATGTTTCGTACTTTTAATCGCCTAATCAGGAGAGGCCGTTTCGGAGCCCAGAGAATGTTTGCCAACGGGGTACGGTCTTTCGACATCGGCTCCATTTCAAGCAGTTGACGAGACTTCTTAGGTGTCGACGGGTAATGGCTTTGTCTGAAATGGCTGCTGTATTAAAAAAAAGGAGACTCTCTCACATTGACGAGTCGACAGAATGACATCGCTGCTGTATTCCGATATGTTCATTATAGAGAGACTTCTCTTGACTAGACATGATTATTACCCTGAAAAAGGACAATTGACAGCTGGGAATATTCGATTAGAGAAAGGGAAAGTAGGAGAGTACAATAGGCAAATGACAGCCTGATAAGGAAGTCGACTACAGTAATAAGGCGGACAGGTGCACCATCGAAAAAAAGTGGACTGTTTTGATAAGTTGAGTCCGAGTCCTATTCAACACGTTGAATAAGCACATTTCGGACTTTACAATTTGGCATTGCGCCCGTAAAAAACGGCAGTTAATCGTTTCCCACACGCGAAACAAAAACTGCCAAAGAGAGCCATATAGTCGAGTTTATTTGCTCCATTACAGTATCGAAACACATGAGGACATCACTAAAGGCCATTTCCTAGGATGAAAAAGGAAAGACTGAAATAGTAAACAAAGAGAAAAAGAGGCCACCTGGAGATTATTAGTACCCGCAGATAAGGCCATTACCGAGTTGGAGTACTGCCAGTTGATTAGACTACTACCCTTGTCACTTGATTACGGCCGTAAAAACGGGCAGATACTATAGCTGGGTGGTGGCCTGGGGGAATAGAACTGGGGTTTCGGGAGTGGCCTGGCACGGGGTGGACCCGCGCCAGCAGCCATATATCCTCTTTTGTTTTTATTCAAATCAACTACAAGCCGCCACACCTGGGCTATTCTGACGCCAATTTGAATCTGAATTGGTTCTACAGGTCCCAGACTAATAGAACCAGGCGCCCGGCGATTACTGTCCCCATTGACACATTCCCCATTTCCCTTGGCCATTATTCATAGACCATTTGGCATTAGAATACAGGAATCTAATTAAATTTTTGTGAAAAAACCACCAAAAAGGAAAGAAAAGAGAGCCCACCCGGTTAGTTATCTACCGTATGCCCTTTTCCGAAGACAGAACTGGACCTCCCGAAGTTGCACTTTTCGCGGCGCTTATCGAAGGCGGGGATGAAGGAGAAGGAGTCCATAAAGATAAAAAAACGGCTACCGACGATGAATAGAAGACGGACAGAGGGCGCATTCTCCCACGGCCAGGGGAATGAAGTAGAGTTTGGGATGAGCATCCATTATTGAAAGATTTGGCGCGGGGCCAAGACTCGACTGCCTTCGGGTGTCGATCTGTGCCGCATCGATCTAATAAAATGTGAGAAAAATACGGCCGCCCTCTTTTTAGAGGGAAAACGAAGCAATGCAGCTTGGATTTGTAGTTGTGGGAAGAAGAGGAAAGAGAAGAAACAGCTGTAGTTAGTATTGTGAAACAGAGGGTGTCGAGCTGTACGCGATAAGAAAATCGGGAGATAGACAGAACGGAGGGGGAACACCGACTGGCGCAAATATTATTCACAATCTGACAGCTCCGAGCAAGGCTAATGGTTTTTTATTGAAAACGAATGAATCAACCAACACGGAAAGAGGGGGAAGACCGGCTATTTACATTTGAGTCATTGAATATTGTAATTGTCTTTCCGGATCATCGACAAATAGACGAGGAAGTGCGTGTCATACTCGACCTCCTTTTGTAGGAAGAAGACAGAAAACACACCGCAATCCTCTCAATTCCCAAATGTTACTCTTCACTTTTTCATTATTCTCTTTTTTATGGGTTTCTGTATCCGGTGGAACTACTCCTATGCACAAATATCTAAAAGGTTTGCTCCAACATATTACAGAAGGACGATAAATCTTTAGAGCTCTGTCCACCTGGACTACTCCCTCTGACGGGGACGAAACACGTCCGCACCTGTAACGACCTCTGTCCCTTGGATGCTCAATGTATTCAGGTACTTTTTATTGTTCTTTATAGCCTGCCACACATTCTAATCCATGGTGATGGCCTGATTTGTGCGGATAGCCACCAGGAGGATGGGGCGGTGGTCCTGGTGGGAATGGGGGAAGGGGTCCGCCTGGCGGATAGGGAGGAGCAGGCGGACCAGGGGGAAATGTCGGAGGATAGGGCTGGTTGCCTTCTCTACAGTATTCTCCATTGGCACATTTAACCATTCCACAGTTTACGGCTAGAAAGTTTCTTCTAAAATAATTTAATTTCCTTACGGCGCTCCTCAAATTTGAGACAAGTTATGCGGTTATGGTCGCCCGTGGCACAGGTGTAGCCAAGAGGACATCGCACTTGGTCACATGTCACCGGGCCTGAAACCCTTTTTAAAGAGAAAAATTAGAGGTAGCTTACGGTAACAGTCGACGCCTAGAATGGCCGCCGATAAGACTACAAAAATCTGGAAGAATCCAAATAGTCGAGAAAGGTAACCTACCAATTTCATGAGACGTGGCGTTTGAATAGCGATAGCCCGACGTCTTCTCCTCTTTTCTAGGGACATTTGACAATAGAAAAGAATTTGGCATTGTTTCCTTCCATCCAAAAATTAAAATTGATTCATTTTCAGGGAATTTGCTGTGTCAAGCAGCCGTCATGCCTCGACTTGACCCACAAGTAGTCGCCCTCTCCTCCTGTCGAATATCCCAAATTCTAGATATCCGACACAATATGCCTGTCTTCCTCCGATCAAGCAGAATTGCCCTCACACCACGAAATGTGTTCCGAGTGATAGAATAGGGATGTCCATCTGCTGCTCTGTCACAAAGCCTCCTGCCAATCGGGCTCCTCTCGAGGATCAAGGAGTCTGTCCAGGTTGCTCGTCTAATTTCTGAAGTATTCCTTCCGTCAGCCACCCATCCTGTCATCAGCCATGAAAACAACCAAATTCGTCTGTGCAGCGGATGCAATGATGGTGTCTGCGTCGCCTTTCGGAGGTCGGATGTCTCCGTCTGCTGTCAGTCATATTCCGCCCTTTGTGGCCCTGACAGCATCGTCGAAATGGATGGCGTACTTGCCAGGGATTGCTCTAAAAATCTCTGTTCCCAAGGGCATCTCATCTGCCGGTTCAGATTATATTCAAATTTAGATTTGAATGCTCGCTGACCACGTCCGGGTCACGTATTTGCTGTTCTCTCGCCATTTGTAGTTCGGGAATCCGGGCGCGATCTGTTTGTGCCGGTGGTTGCAGAAAAAATGAACAGTGTGAAGAGGTTTTTGGTCTATCTTGGCTGAATATCTGGCTATTTTTCAGTTAAACGGTCAGAGATGGTGTTGTCCAAAAGTGGAAACTTGTCCAGATCAGAGAAAAACGTAAGTCGGCCATCTAAAATAGAAATCTCTCCATTGGAGGAATGGGAAAAGTTGTTCGCTGTCAAATCAGAAATGTGCCCGTGGATATGAATGCATGCAAAGCGAAGAAGGCCGATCATGGCTGTGTTGTCGGTCATCCCCAGCCAGTACAATTTCTCCTTTCCTCATTACAACCACAAGAAGGACAACTACCACGGAAAGGTTGTCGCATGCCCCGCTTCAAAATAATATAATTATCAGGGAATTAGAAGATCCTCTCTGTGAGAGTGGTGTCTATCCGCTGGTAATCGACGACGATTATATGTCATGTCCAGAAGAAGGAGAACCATGTCCGAGGGCAGGATACACCTGCCAGACGGCCTCCGACAATCACATGTACTGTTGCCCGATTCCAGATGAAATGACAACGGCGTTTCCGACAACAAAGAAAAGAGGAAAACAATCACTGGCAAAAATATTTAAAGGTATGGCTGGGGAAGAAAAGAACAATGAGAATATTCCAGAGATAACCAAAGTCCCCGCAATAACAATTGATCCAGGAAGTGAAGCACCACGGTAATTCATGTCACTTTGTATAAAAATAAGCCCCATTTTAGCTGCTTAGTCGGCCATGTTCCTGCCAGAAATGAGCGTAATAATGAGATCAAAAGATGTGCCGGATTCCTTGATTTTAGGTATGGCCATTTCCATCAAATATCCGTCATTTTCAGTTGTCCATTTGGTTTCATCTGTCAGCCATCGACGACAACTGCCGGATTTTTGTGTTGTGCCAAAGTTATCAACAAAAGTAGTTAGAGTAAAAATTTGAAAATTTATTCCCGATGAGGCAAAAAAACATAAACCGGTAATAAAGGATTCGTATAAAAAAAACAGGGCCGATCACAGGTGCTAGGTAAATAACAAATAAAAAAAATCAGATACAAAACGAGAAAAGACAATAAGCCATCAATACATTTTCAACCAAAGAAAACCATTAACCTATAAATGAAAGAATAATGTCTATCCTACTCTATTTGGTACTAATTTTATCCCAGACAACTACTTGGCTTTAGCTTTACTTTTGGAGTATGACCAATCATCCGATTTCTCTTGTGGTCGAGCAAGATCTTGATGACTCAAAATTGGAGCAGAAGAAAAGATGTTGTTATTTCTAAAATTCACAGAAAATAATATCAAAATCAATAAAAACTTACGAATAACCTAATCCTGGAGGCGGTCCACCTTGTGGAACATGCGATTCAAATCCAGGAGGAGCATCAAATGAAATTTTTGAAGTAGTTGCATTAGAAGAACTGGTTGGTACATTGGAAAGCCCAGGAGGAGGGCCGCTATTATTCTTCTAAATCGACAATAGAATAGATAAATATCTGGATTACCTTTTGCATGGATGGCGCTTGAGTATTCATTGAAGACAAAGGCTGTGTATGTTGTTCTCCAAGGACGTTTGATAGCGACAAGTTTCCAAGAACATTGGAAACAGAAGAAAACAACCACTGAAACAAAACATAAAAATATTAAACTAAAAAAAGAGAAAGAGACATGCGATAATAAGTTGACATACAGTCACCAATAAAGCAGGCCAGCAGGCAATCATAATAAGCAGACCAACCGAGCTAATTCCACCGCCTTCGACAGGTTCCGGTTCGGGTGTAGGAACTCTTGCGGGACTATTCCTAACGGTAGATTGCAAAGTAGGAAATTCTGGTGTTGTCTACAATAGTTTCTCTTCTATTTATAAAAAATTATCTTACTTTGTCAGGTATTTCTTTTTTAGCAGAAGTTTTCTCTTTATTTTGTGCAGTATTTTTATTTTGAGAATCCTTGTTCTTATCCTTCAACACATCTTGATTTTTCTTTGACTTTTTCTAAAACGGATAAAAATTTAAAAAAAAATAAATAAAAATACCTTAGACTGAGCTGTTGTTGACGATGGTTGATTTGCATTTGAAATATCATTCATTAAAACAGCTTGCATGTCTAGATCTGCAAATTATTTTATTGCATAAAAATAGAAAGAAAATCATACCTTCATCTGGAGGAATCATCATTTTTTCCTCAATTTCTTTTAGTCTTTCCTGTTGTTCCATAGCTTCAGCTTCTTGTTGTTTTCTTTGAAGTTCTCGCCTTTCTTTGACAGTAAGTTTTCTATTATATGGAACATCCTCCCAAACTTCTTCCACCGGTTGATATTCTGAAGTCGTCGTAGGCCTCTCCGGCCATATATCTGGGACTGGAAGAGGTTTTTTCTTTGGAAGAACAACTCCAGTAATCGCATTCTGCAAAGTTATTTTATAAAAAATAATTAAACAAATTACGAACCTTTCCCTTTGCTTTCGCAGCCCAATTTGATTTACTCGCAAGAGCTCCCAATCCTGAGGAAGTTGGCAAAGATGGAAAATCCTCTGATGGAATAGGTTCTACCTTTTTCTAAAATAAATTATTACAGCTTCTCTATCTAAAATACCTGCGGTTTTTGTTGATAATGAGATTCTGGCGGCTGGTTGGATCTAATAGGTGGCGTGTTGTTACGGATTGGCTGTGGTTTTGATACAGATTCGACTCTCTCATCAACATCTATGACCGCGAAATTACCCTAAACCGTAAAGATAATTTGTAATTTATTACGATTACCGTATGTTTTCTCCACTGATCATTCTGCGAGGTTGATGTCGCACTTGTCGGCCGTCCACCCAATGTAGGAAAGTCTTCAGCTGGTTTCTAAACATTATTATGGAAAATATACAGAAAAAAAAAACAAACTTTAGCCTGCTTCTGGCCGGCAGAAACATTTGCTCTTCCCACTTTATTTAGTCGGGGGAAATCTTGCGGTACCACAACCTAAATAAGGGATAAAATTAATATTGTATTTATCGCATACTTGTGGAGCACTGAAAGATGACGAGCTGGAAAGGCCTCCAAGTGTGGGAAAATCCTCAACTCTGTGATTATAAGCATGATGATAGCCAATTCTGACATTGCGAGATTGGGCAGAAGGCACTACTATGATTTCCGTATTTGGCCTAAAACATTTATCAATAAATTTTCAAAAATATTGAAATACCTAGGAACAGGCGGCGGAGGAGGTTCAGCCGGAACTACAGCTATTCTTTCATTGGGCTGAGATCGATAATCATTGCGATCACGTCGAATTCTAAAAAATTTACATAAAATAGATGTGTGAGCAATTATTACCTTCCGTGACCAACAACTTGACGATCATTGTATTGAAAATCTAGCTGAACACCTTTTCCAGTATGTTGAGTTCGATGCAAATTGAATTCCACAGGATTAGAAAACGCAATTCCAAGCGGTCGACAGTCTTCATGCTCACAAAGATAATGTTTCGCTTTATAATGTTTCAGTAACTCTTCATGTTTGCTAAAAAAAGACGTAATAATATTTTTAATGACTTACTTGAAAAAGGCGTTAGTCATAGTGCCATCAGATTCACAGAACTGGCAGAAAAAGTGGTCCTTACGAAGATGGCGATATTGCCCTTCATTATCAAAGAAACGTTCATCACAAAATAAACAAGTTGGATGTCCTAAATTAAATTCAATAACAGCTAAAAAAATCTCCTACCTTTCTGACTTTTATCTTCTGCATCACCTTCGCGTATATGTCTTTGTAAAGCTTGTCTATTATATGTTCTTCTCTCTCTAAAATATATTTTATTCTATTTTTAACAAAAAGATCTAACCTTGAGAACAAATTTAAATTTTCAGTACAAATGCTGCAATAAGTGAGTTGATGAGCATTTACCATATGTTGACGAAGGGCATTAAATGTTTGAAATTCTAAGCGATCCCCGTCTGGTCTAAAAAATCAGAATCTATTGTATTGAAGAAGGCAACTTACGTTTTACATATTTTGCATACGTGTGCAAGATATTGCTCGTAACGCTCACCAACGGTAGCATCTTGAAATCTAATACCTAAAAAGAGAAATAAAACATTTTCAAAATTACCAACCGTATCTGTCTTCTGCCGGGTGTCCATGCTTAGGGAAATTGAGAGGAACTGTCTCAAGGCCAGCAGATGCATAAATTAAATAAATCTACAAATATTTTGTATACAGGAATAAAGAAAGCATACAATTTCATTTTCTTGACGGCAGACAGGGCATGTTTGTTGGTTATTAAGAACACGAATACGAATGGCGCATTCTATACATACAGCATGTCTAAATATTGTTCTTATTATTGTAACTCTCTTCAAATCTACCTGCACTCCCCAATTCCAAAAACATCATTAGTTTTACAACAAATGGTACAGTCATCTTTAGCTCCATTCGACATTTGTATATCGGCAAAATTATTCTAAATTATTGTGGTTATAAAGGCAAAATAGATTCATACCTTGATATCACTTATTAGCTTCTCATATTTCCTCATGTCTACCTTATGATTATGTGGTGGTCTTTGAAAACTTCTTCGATTTTGGGAGCCACCTTGACCATCTTCTAAAAGAAACAATTCTAAAATATTAAAAACAAACCAGGATTCTCTTGTTTCTTTCCATGATGATCCTGATTTTTTCGTGGTGGATGAAATTTCTTCTTCGCTGGTTTTTTAGCTGGATCTGATGCTGGCTTTTCTGACATCAATTGATTGAAACTGAAATGCATACGCTAATTTAATGATCTGAGAAATATGGAATGCGAAAGCAAAAGAACGATACGAAGAGACAAATAGCTGAGAAATAGTGAAGAAAGGATATTTATATGCTCGGTCAAAGTTGTGCAATTGACCGTCTGGAAGGCTGGGAATGACGTCACTTGTAACAGTCCTTTAATTGTGTAGTTCGAGATAAAAAAACTGTCTACCAAGATAGAATTATGCGCAGAATGAAGAGTACAACAGAGATTACTCAAGTAACTAACAAAATCATTACATAATGGAGTAAAATTGACGAAAAAATTGAGACAGACACTGCCAATACTACAGATGAACCGTGTTGCTATCAGAGCATCATGCAATCGATATTTGAACGGGAGAGCAGAATAATAATATGAGGAGCAATCAATTTCAGCCAAAATAACACGACCATTGTGTTGGCTCAAATAAAGTTGTCGGAGGTTGCTCCATTGACAAAAAGAGTGCGCCCCATAGCCAGCGTCTATTTGTGCTGCCGGAGAACTCGTTTCTAGCGCTTGAAACCACCCGACCAGCTGATGGTTCTCTTTTCATATCCCTTTCCTTTTATTCAAACATCTTCTAATTCAACGTAATTCTTGTCTCTCCTCGTACTTCTTCGATAAAATGAGCTATTAAATATTTAATTCCAAGACTCTCGGCCATTGGAAACATTTCTCACTCGAAATTCCTCTAATCGCCTTCCGAATCCTTTTTTTTCAATTTCCTATAAAATAAATTCCAGGTAATTGCTGATAGATCCTAACCAGAAAAATAGACAAAGGTTCTGTGGATTTTTCCAATATATGGTAAGTAGAGGATCAAAAATCGAAAAATTCCTTATTCAGGCTGATTCGGAGCCAGCCTATCTAACGGTTGGGACGGAAGTATCAGCCAAATTTAAAGGAGCTTTTTGTGAGGCTAAAATTAAAAAAGTTACAAAGAAAATAAGATGTAAGGTGAGCATGACAGATTTTCGAAAATATTCGCCGGACGTCGACCACTGGGGATCAAGAGAAATCGAAAAATTTCCCTTTTCAGGTTGGACTGAAAGAACATCCATTTGGGACATTAGTCGTAGAGAATCACCAAATAAAAGGCGATATCTATGAGGTGAATCATGTGGTCGACGTTATCCAGGGGAAGAGCACCGTCAAGGGGATCATCCAACAGGTCAAAGATTGTAGTTCCTACGACGTCGGTGAGTATCCCTCCATTTTCTCCTACTTTTTCGTCTAGTATTCAATGATGGAGACGAGAAAACCCTTCGTCGAACACAGCTCTGCCTGAAAGGAGGACGACATTTCGACGAAAAAGTCAGTCTCGACTCTCTTCCCCTTTACAATCCGGAGCAGTGGATAAATAATCCACATTTGACCAAAAGTGTCGAGATTATGCCCAAGGATCTCGTCAAAAAATTGAAACGGTATTGTATTTATTTAAAAAAATAACAAAAGAAATAATTTCAGAAGAAAAGCAGAAGAAACGCCATCGGGAAAGAGAAAAAAGCGAGAAGAGAGCGATGACGAGGGCGCCAAGAAGAGGGAGAAACGGGCGGCCGCATCGGCAGCCAGTGTTGCCATAGAGGAAATGGACCAGGTAGGGACACGCCATCCTATATTTTATCGAAAATTTGTTTAGGGAGATACGGAGATTAGTGGCGACGGATCGTCGAGTGCCGAGGCGAGCGACGTCGAGAACGAACGAGAGAAGGATAGAAAGAAACAGGAAATGGACAAAAGAGAGAAGTCCGTCCATAAGAGTCCTGAAGAGAAAACTGAAAAGGTAGGAACTTGCCTTATTTTGTATCTTGTCCTTTAGTACACGGTGGGTGATGTGATCTGTTACTACGAAGACCCCGCGGTACGAGGCAAGTGGCTGCCCGGCATCGTCGTCTCTCGAAAAATCTATAAGACCACCCCAAAGCCAGCTGTCCTTACCAAGAAAGATTACCCAGTCAGACTTTTCACAAATGGACGATAGTAAGTATTCCCCTCATTTTTAGACTGATTCTGTTTCCAGTTACAAAGCGACATTGAAACAGTTGAGTCTTTTTGAAGATCAACGACTGAGGAAGAAGGCCCTGGAGGCTATGAACGCAAATATGAAAGTGGCTTGTGAAAGAGCGCAGGCCTTTTTAGATAAAGGTATGAAACATAAGACGACAATAAACCGTTTTATAGAAGCACTTCCTGCAGCATGGAAAAGAAATGAGGTATTCGACGACGAGGAACCATCGACCTCGAAAGAGAAAGAGCCAAAAGAAAAGAAAGATGCGAAAAGCAACGAAAAGAAAAAGGAAAAAGAAAAGGAGAAGAAAGTGTAAGTCAACTCGAACAGCAGAGCAACCGATTTGTTCAGAGAATCGGAGTCATCGTCAGAGGAGGAAAGCGAAGACGAAGCCTCGGCCGAGGAGAGAGACCTCTTCGTAGCCCAATTGTATAAATTCCAAGAAGACCGAGGTACTCCGATCAATAGGGCCCCTGTCTTGGGAGGAAAAGACATCGATCTCTATCGTTTTTATCAAGTTGTCCAAAATTACGGAGGAGCCAAAAGGGTGACAGCCAACGGCGAATGGAAAAAAGTTCTTATCAAACTGAAATTGGAGGGATGTCCAGGGGCCACTCCAGTAACTGTTCGAAAAGCCTATGGCAGGTAGGCTTCTTTTTTTACTTTGGAATCTGCTTCTTCTTCAGGTACTTGGCCCATTTTAACAGTTTCTACAAGTCCCTCGGGTCATGGACACAGTCGAGTAGCAATAATGGGACAGCCAGTCCTCGAGACAGACGCGTCCTCCTGCGAGGCCCCACAGAAGACAAAAAGAAAAAGAAAAAGTCGACAGGAGATAAGAAAAAAGACGACGAGAAAGAGTCGACAGTGGAAAAGGAGTCATCTGTAGAGTCAAAAGACGAGAAAGACAAGAAGAAAGAAGAAAAGAAGGAGGAGAAGAAGACGACGGAAAAGACAAAAGAATCAAAGACAGAGAAGATCGAACGGTGAGAAGGATATCCTTATAAAGAAAATAGTCTTATAGATCTCAATCAATTTCTGAAAAGGATAAAAAGGAAGAAAAGGAGAAAGCAAAAGAAGCCGCAGCAAAGGTGAAAGAAGAAAAGAAAGAAGCGGAAAAGAAGAAGGAAGAAAAGCCAAAAAGGAAGAAAGAAGACTCCGAGAGCACGGCCGAGCCAGAGTCAACATCTGGATCTCGAGGATCACGAGCTCCCAGCGTAAGTCCATGTTCCCCTACTCCTTAGAGCTCATTCAGATATTTAAGAAGTCCGAGTCGACAAATGATGAAGATGACGATGATGACGATGACTACGATCTGCCATTCAAGGGCAAAAGACCAAAAGGATACGAAGATGATGCGGAATCAACTGAATGGCTTGCAGCTGACATGTGGGTATCTCTTGCAAAGATTAACTAAAACATTTCAGATTTGTTCATTTTTATCTAGGACAGAAGGTTCGAGCATGGCATCACGGCAAATGGTACGAGGCGCGGGTCGTCAACTTCCACCAAGTGCCGCGATTCGACATGCTCGACCACCTCAAAAAACACGAGCGTGTAAGTGCGCTCCTTTCTCCTTTTTAACTTCGTTTAGGTCCCAGAACCTATAATCCCAGCGGATCTCGTGCGATATTTGACCAGACACATTCAAGATACCCGGGTCTTCGTCCATTATTTGGGCTGGAATAGTCGATATGACGAGAATGTCAGTTTGGCCAAGCTGAAATGCGAGGCAAAGGTCGGTGCTGCCTTTTCATTTTATCAAATATTCATTCAGGATGTGGAGACGAGTTTGGCCTATTACCATCCGGGCTGTGCTCCAGGCGAATTTGTCTATGAACCATTCTTGAAGAGAATTCTCGCATTTGTGAGAGGACCACAGGGTATCCTCAGTTTGAAGAGAGAACATACAAAGGGAGGAGGACTTGGAATGGTAGTCTTATTCTTGTTTTATTATCTGAACTTCTTTTAGAATGGCTACCGGCCTCGGCGAATTACCCGAGAGAAATATGAACAAATCTTGGCTGCCGAGTTGAGTCACAAGCCGAAGGCTGAACCCAAACGAGCGCAGACATCTTCCCCCGCTGTGTCTTCTTCGACCCCGAATGCTTCTCAATCAGCAGTCGCCAAGGATAAAGCTCCGGAAACTGCAATAAAAAAGATGGCCGTCAAGAAAGAACCTGAAGAGACTGAGGATGAAGAGGAAGAAGAAGAGGACGAGAAAGAAGAACTGCCCGGGCCGAGCGAGCAACTGTCCACAGCAACCCCCTCCGCTGAATCGGTAGCGTCACCGGCACCATCTGCCTCGCCTGCAGTACCAGTACAACAACCAAAAGAAGAAATTAAAGAAGAAATTAAAGAGGCAAGTGCAATAAAATTTGTCAAAAATCTTTTTTTTTAGAAAACTCCAAAAGAGCCGACTCCTATTGCCTCGCCCAGGTCGAAAAGACAGCGAACCATCTCGACGGCGAGTAACAGAACAGCATCGCCGGCTGTCATCACAACCCCGCCTCCAGTTGTTCCGGCTCCTGTTGAGGCTCGAGCACCTGTCGTTCCATCCCCACCTGTTTGTTTTCTTTTGCTTTTTATCTATTGAATAACTTTTACAGAAGACTCCTCAACAGGCCCCACCGGCTCCGAATAAATCTCCAACGCCCCCAGGGGAATATCTTCTAGAAGGATTCCGTAATAGTTACGGAAGATATATTGGAGAAATAACACAAGCTGAGAAAGAACTATGGCGGCAGCGGATGTTGGCCAGGGTTGAAAAGAGTAAGAATCCATTGATTGCATTATTTTGATCGACAATTTTAGGGAGAGCAGCTAGGGAAGCAGCCAAAAGGCCTCGACCACCGACAGTTTTAATGACGACGGCGGAGAGAAAACGGTTGAAATGCATAGGTGTAGATGACCCGATACCGAATGAAGAAGAAGGTGAAGACGAGGATGAAGAAGAATATGAGGAGGAAGAAGAGGAGTACGACGAAAAGGAAGAAGTCAAGGAAGAACCTGTAAAATTAAGAGAAATGCCAAGAAGGGCGACACTCCTGGTCAAAGAAACTGCCAGATTACCAGAAGAGACACCAAAACGGAGAAGGAAAGAATCCGAATTGGTGGAAGAAACTAAAGAAGAAGTGGAGGATGAGGAAGACGAAGAATTCGAGCAACTTGAAGAAGGCAAGTATACTTTCAGTCCATTTATTGCCGATTTTAGAAGCAAAGAATCTGTTGAATACAACAAGAGATGAAGAATCGGACACAGGGTCAGGATCGGCCACTCCCCACAGGGACGAGGATGAGATGACAGAGGAACAGGCCACTCCGGGGTCATCTGGAAAAACAAAGAAAGCCGTGAAAAGAAAACGGTAACTAACTGAGATGAACCTGGAAACAAGATGAATTCAGAATGTTCAACTCTCGACATAGCCAAATGGTGGTCGATAAGAAATACATGAAACACAAACCGAAAGCAAACCAGCAACACGAAGAGAGTGACGACGAAGAGGAAGAAGAATGTGAGTCGCCTCTGTTTTACCATGAAATAACAAATATTCTAGCCACTTTCAATAAGGAATCCTACGTTAAAAGAAAGAACAATATGTACAAGCAACTGGAAGCCGAGAATAAACTCGACGATTGCAGTTCAATCGGAATGGAATGCATCAGTATGTCATCTCTTTCCCCATTTTATTGGATCTTTTAGCCAAAATGATATTCCCAGCTGATCAAATTATACCAAATTATGAAGCGCATTTAATAAAATTGAGAAGCATTTACGCATCGGCGAGACAGGAAATCCACATATTGGAGAGGCAACGACGAGCGCAGGAGGAAAAGAAACGTAGACTTCAAGGTTGACAATAAAATAGACGAGAGTTTTAGGAGAAGTAAGGGACAGAGAACGACATCTAAAAGAAAGTATGTCCTCGCCCAGCCAATCCAGCTCGTCGACGGCCACCGCCGATAGCACGTGATATACCTCCCCGGTTCAACAAGTATCTTTTTTTTCTGTTGATCTCAATCCATTTTTTTTTGTTTCAAATATGAACTTCTAATAATAAAATTTCTATTCTTTTATTATATTCGAGGATACTGTACTCCGTCGCTTTTGCAGCAAAATGACTTGATCCTCCCGTCTACAGGTCATGTGGTACCTGAATCAAGAATATTGAGAAAAGTACGTGGATTACCATAGTTTCCTCCGAACGGATGGGCTGAATATGAGGATAAAGTAGCAGTTGACACAGGAATAGAGATCTGTGACGGAGCTATGGACAGAGAAATACACGTAGGAGGGGATGTTGACTGTTTGGGCGAAGATCATATAGGCAAAGTAGATGAGTTCAAGAGTACAAATGCAGACGCCCAAAAGGGTGGCCGACCTTTCGGTACTGCTCTGAATATCCGCTGTTGGAGATTATTTGTGGCCTACTTGTTTCTTTTTGCCGGCTGTCTCTTTCTTTCCCAACAATTTGACAGAGGAGACGATGTAGCAGCAGACAATCAAAATGACATGGATGACCTCGACGCCCGCCCCCACTAGGTAGAGCCAATTCTTTCCTTCCTCGTCTTCAATTCGAGGAGTGGCTCTCTACATATATTATACAATATTCAGTTGGTTCCTACTCGAAGTGTCCTCTCTGGGAATAAAAGATATCCGTCTTTGAAATAAGCAGCCACAAGACCGAAAACAATCCCGGGAACAATTTGAACCAAATGCATCCAGGTGACATCAGCTGATTTCTGAAATATGACGAAGTTTGGGTACAAAGTAACAAACCATTGCAAACTGCATGGGAAACATCAAGGCGTAGGCTCGATTCACAGCTATGAGGCAGGCACTGAAACCCTGAAAAGACAGCTCTCGGAATGAGTGGAATGGGTGCCTGGTTGAGACGGGTGAACCACGCCAAGAAGAGGTAGATCTTCGCGTAATAATTGGCATAATCTTGGACAAGAAAGAGGGTGATACCCCAGCCTGGGAGTGAGACTCCTAAGGGAGAATTGGATAAGAAAGGGAAGAGGATACCGAAGAAATTGTTGAGAGCGGAGGCCATGTCGAGTAGACCGAGACAACTGAAGTAACGGAAAAATGATCCTTTGAATGATTTCTTCCTGTGTTTTGACTTATTTTTCCTTTTTATTTTATTTCTACCTTTCTTTGAATAACAACAGGACAAGTGTGAAATAAAGAGGAACAGTCAAGACAGAAAATAAAGAAAAGGCGACGGCGACGACATCGATAGCATCGTAGGACATTTTCTTGGCCATGCTCCGATGTGGCACTGGTTGGAGTAACTACAGAATCTCCATGAGAATCTGAACCTAGAGAAACGGGATCACAGGCTTTTTGCAGTATCAGACGTGGGAAAGGACATATTCCTCAGGCATCGGAGATGATTTGCCTCAGCTGATGGACATAATCGGGAGGATATCTTCTCATGTGACAATTACTGGAATATCTATTCTAGTAAGCAAAAGCGGTACTTTTGATCCTCCGGTCAAAAAATTCCTCAAAATGTGACCGAGTGATTCATTTCGATCTGTGATGACACGAGGTCGGGGTGTCCTCGATTTTTGTGATGTCTGCTCACGCGACACGTGAATCGACTGGGTCAGAGAACGGCGGCCGGCCGCAAATATCATCCTTCTTTCGAAAGGAGGGCGAGAAAATCAGCTGCCGCCATCCATTCCTTCCTCATTTCACCACCAAATTTTGTCTATTCTCTTGAAATTCTTTATTTTTTATATAAAAGGATAATAATTTTGTATTTTTAGAGTGGAAGTCGTCGTCCGTAATCTCCCCAGCTGCTTCAATCGGCTTCTTTACAGCCTCTCACTCGTTTTTCAGATTTTCTTGGCCGGTATTCAGTAAGTAAAAACAAATAATCGTTGTAAATTGTGTTTAGCATGGCTGCAACTGCCGCAGTTGGGGAAATTGGTGTAATCGGCGGAAATACACGGTAAGTTTAAGATTCTCCGTAGTATTTTTGCCATTCCTCAATTTTTCTGTTAGATTTTCTTTAAAGCCGTCCTGTTCTTCCAGAAAATGGTACCAATGGGGCAAGTCGGCTCTAGAAAAGTTGGCCGAAGCCGAAGCGGGTCTCTTTGCCACAGCTGGTGCACAACTTCTGTCCCGATTCATTCCGGTGAGTGCAGCTGAACCTGTTTAATTGAGTTTCAATTTAGATCGACTTTAAAAATAGTAAAATCTACACAGTGAGTCAGTCGGCGACCATACAGAAGTCGAGCGAACCAATTGTCTTGATCCACGGATTCGGTGCCGGCGTGGCCATTTGGTCTCGAAGTATTGCCACTCTCGCCCGACATCACACAGTCCATGCCATTGACATCCTTGGTTTTGGACGGTCATCGAGGCCGAAATTCAGCAATGATCCGGAAGTGGCCGAGAAGGAGTTGGTCGAGTCGATCGAGAACTGGAGAAGTGCCATGGACATCGACAAAATGCATCTCGTCGCTCATTCCTTCGGTAAGTTCTTCAATTATTCTTTTATTATTTTATTAGGCGGCTACTTGGCATCTCAATATGCCCTGGAATATCCTGATCGAGTCAAACATTTGATTCTCGTCGATCCTTGGGGTTATTCGGAAAAACGGCCAGACAATCTCAATGATGTAAGTCGCAGCTCTTTTATGTCAACAATAAATGTTGTCAGGTATTGAAGAGAGGTGGAATGAGGGCTCAGCTGATCAACTTTGCCCTGAAATTCAACCCGTTTGCCATTTTGAGGGTCACCGGCAGTCATGGTGAGTGTTATCAGCTGAGCAAGACTCGCCCTTTCCAGGCCCCCAGCTGATAAAGAGATTCCGCCCTGATCTCCAATCCAGATATCCAGGAAACCACGAAGATGACATCTACAATTACATTTATTATTGTAACTCTCAAACTCCTTCGGGTGAAATCGCCTTCAAGAATATGTCACATTTGTTGGGATGGGCCAAGCGACCAATGGAACCCAGGTAAGGTGAACTGATGGACAGAAATAAAGGAAGAGAACAGGTTCCGCGAATTACACGCAGAAGTCCCAGTGACATTTATTTTGGGCGGACACAGCTGGATCGACCCCGACCCGGCTCTTCGACTACAAAAATTAAAGCCGAGACAAATTGAAATAAAGGTAGAAGATGAGGAGATGGGGGAATAAGCGGACAATTACAGGTCATACGAAATGCTGGTCATCATGTCTACGCCGATGCGACGGCCGAATTCAATCTGGCCATCCACTCGATCGTGGACAAATACTTAGAATAAATATTTAGACTATAAGGCTTGTATCAGCTTTTTGGAAACTACAAGGTGCTATGAACGTGGCTTTATGAGAAAGTCAAGAGATTCCACGAGTCAGTCGTGTCGACGTGTCTGAATTTCGGGATTTCACAGGAAATAAGGGGATTACCGGGCGGGTCGAGTACATCGACGGATCGATCTCGATGTGGGTTTTGATGCGATGGCTCTGTCACTGTTTCACTCGACTTTTCTGTATTCCCTATATTGTCAAGAAATTGCTTGCCATTCCACATGAAGTAAGTTCTGTTTATCTTCATTTTTTCTGAGGAATTCGTAGTGGGCGTGATTCTTATTAGACATGCAGGGACATCCCCGGGACATGGTTACCCTTTTCGACGACGAATCATCGCCTTTCTCAGTCCGTCACATAAAGGACTTCTTGATCTCATTTTTCTGTCCAGGAAAAGTTTTAAATTTCCTGCTTGTCTATGTTTGATCCGGTCAAAAAGGGCGGAGGTCTTCCAATATGTTCGTTTGACTTCCTGTTCCTTCGGTCATCCCCCAGATATCCGCATTCTCTCGAGCTCTTTTTGCATTTTCTCGTCGTCTTTTCCAGTTTTATCATTCCAATCTTCGTTTTCTCTCG
The DNA here is from genome assembly GCA_964036215.1 of Oscheius sp. DF5033. Lineage (NCBI taxonomy): Eukaryota > Metazoa > Nematoda > Chromadorea > Rhabditida > Rhabditidae > Oscheius > Oscheius sp. DF5033. Next base: position 5,151,466 of record CAXIWN010000010.1, read on the forward strand.
ATCGTCCTGTTTACTTCGATGCTATAAATTCTGCAGAAATATTATCAGCTCTGTCCCCCGGGTACAACAAAACAGGCACAGAGCTCATTTGTCAGATGAAAGACTACGGTTCCGTCGTGCATTCTCTTCCTCCTCGGAAGACGTCCTCCCTTCTCTCCGTAAGTTTTCCGTCGTATGTTTGCCCTTTTTTGTCTGGACCGGACGTGACGGTCGAATCATTTTTTAACGGGGTGGCTCTTTGTGCTGTCTTCCCTTATCAGTCCCTTTTCCTTTCGACTGTTACTCGTTTAATCCTCAGGATAGTATGCCAATATTTCTAGAGAGTTCTGTAAGTATTTTTATCTATAAAATATGAGATAAAATATAAAAAATTCTAGATAATCCAGTCAAGTGACGAGCCCAATCATCATATTATCAGTCTTCCGGCTTTGATATTCAATGCTGCTCTTTTATATGGAATTGGTATTTCTTTATATGAAAATATAACAGATAAAAATATTAGGAATAGCTGCAGAGCTTGTTCCCCGGTGGGTGGGAAGTGTCAAACGAGGATTTTTCTGTGATGATGAGACAATAATGTATCCATATCGAGAAGACACTTTCTCCCCGACATTTCTCTTCACTTATTGTATTCTATTAATAATTGTTGTGGTAGGATTGACTATTTTATGCCTACAGTACTCCCTTTTCAGATATTTTTAGTTGAATTATACAGAATAAGGAGAGATCCTCCGGGAACAGAAAATCCTCGATATCGATTTAAAAACAGCTACGTCAATCTCTATTTTGTTCGAGCTTTCACCTATTTTGCTTTTTCACAAATTGGATTCGTTGCCTGTCTTGTCGTCACAAATACGACAAAATCTGTAGCCGGTCGGTTGAGACCTCATTTTCTGGATGTATGTCAACCTGTTGGAATGAATTGCACAGAAAATCCGTAAGCTAGAAATATCAACTGCTTGATATTGATTTAGAATGCAATTTATTCAAAACTATACATGTATGGGTGATCCAGAAAAGGTTGAAGAAGCCAGAAAATCATTTTTCAGTGGGCATTCCACTTTCTCGATGTTTGCTACTATTTGGTGCATTGTAGGTTCTCCTCTTTTTGTATACAAAATTATTTCAGCTTTATATTCAAGCGAGAGTCGGAAGACTCGGAGGAAATAAAGTTATAATTCCGATGGTGCAAACAGTTCTTATGGCCATGGGTTTGGCTATTTGTTACTCTCGTGTTAGCGATTACAAACACCACTGGAGTGATGTCATCGTTGGAATTTTTGCTGGATCATTATTGGCGACCTACACCGTTAGTTTCCTAAAGAACTGTTAAAATGGACTTCCAGTGTGTTTGCTGGGCTGGACTATTTAGCGACCTTGTGAAGAATAATCCGATTTTACCAACAAACAGTCCATTTATGCTAATGGAAGGAGAAAGACGAGATTCGTCGTCACCAATAGAACATAGTAACCAAAACATAAATTGTAGCACACCATTTTCAGTCAATTCACCCGAGCTGGAGAGCGTTTTGGTAGAGCCAAGAAGTACGCCAACAAAGTGATTACTAAACTTGCTTTACATGTACAGCAATAAATATTATTTTTATAGTTTAAAAAGAATTCCATATTCGAGATCGTTTACTGAATCAAAAATGTTTTATAACATAGAAAACTTAACAAATACACCGAAGATGAAGAATTAATACAGTGCAGCACGGTGAATTGAGAAGAAACCTGAAAACGAATGGTTAATATTGTTACTTTCCAGAAAAGATATGAAAAGCATGTCGAACTCTTTTAGAGACTTTCATATGTTTTAAAAAAATAACCATAAAAAATATAGAACAACGACATACTTAACGGCCAGGGCCACCACGGCCTCTAGGAGCTCCACGACCGCGTCCTCGGCTACGACCACGAGGACCTCCACGTCCTCTTCCACGACCAGGACGAGCAGCGCGAGCCTTCTTCTTTTCATCATCAACCAATAAAGTGTCGAGAGGCAGGGCATCAGGTAAAATTACATAACGAATGTTGTTTCCTAAATAATAGCAATTCATTAATTTTCCAAAACGAAACTTTTAGATAAAAAGAAGAAGAAAAAACATACCACGAATGCTTAGAGAATCGAGGTTGATAGGTTCCTTATTTTTTAGACTCATTTTGACGGATCGAAGATGCATGTTCATAGCGACGTCAACTCCCATCACAGCTCCATGGACCAGTGTGCCGTTTTTCAATTCCACCACGACTGTTTCGTGGGACAGCTTCATAAGAAAACGAACAAGTTTCATATTTGCCTGAAAAAAAATTGTGAATGACAATATATTTTGGAAGAGAAAAGGCGAGAAAAAAGGCATTTTTCAAGCAATGCAGCCAATATTTATATCAATTAACGCAAAAAATGCTTTCTATATTGACAAAACAACTTTGTAAAGGAAAGAAAACGACTGAACATCTATAGCTTTGCAAAAAAAAGAATAAAAATGACGAATAAGGATTTCGAATGTGAGTGGGGGGAGAGCATTCAAATCTCGTGGGTTTCGCCGCGAAATCTACAGTTCAAATTTCGCCTGCGTCTCTGCGTATGCGTTTGAAAGTTCACATAATAGCTCTCAAAGACAGTGCTTTATTTTTTTTTACAACAGTTGATATTCTTTGGAAATATATTTATCGAAATTCGCAAATTAAAAAAAAATGTTGAAAATATAAGCATTGCAAATTTATATAGGTTCAAAATAAAACCCAGAGTTGGAGTTGTTCAAAAATTAATCAAAACAATTGGCATTTTGCCATGTTTTCATTGTGCATTCTTTTAGAAAACAACCTTTTAGTGTTGCTAAGGAACCCCATGAGTCGCCGCTGAACTTCATCCGATTTTGTTTGTGTAGAATCCTAGATTTATTGCGAAACGTGGCAAGCGCCATGTGACTTTCTTTCGAAAAATATGACCTTTGTTTTCGAAAAATCTATTCTACTTTATTTTAGTTGTAATTATGCTTATATCAAATTGTAGTGTCCTTTATTTTATTTAATATTTAAAAGCTATTTTTTTCAGAGAACATAGGTGTTAACCACAATGGCTCGCGTGTATTTGGGCAGAATTCCCTATTCAGCCCGTGAAAGAGACGTAGAAAGGTATTGTATTTTTTTTTATTTTTAAATAACTTAAAATTTTAGATTCTTCAGCGGTTATGGTAAAATTCGTGATATTTCTATGAAATATGGATTTGCTTTTGTTGAATTCGATGATGAACGAGATGCAGAAGATGCTGTCCATGATCTCAATGGAAAATCGATGAATGGAGATTCGTGAGTTTTTATTTACAATTTATTATTTACTTATTAAAAAAATTAATTCAAAATTACAATTTAAAATTTACCCTTTAGTAATCTTCGTTGCATTGTTGAAATCGCTCGCGGTCGTCCTCGTGGAAGTGATGAATATCGTTATCGTGGACGTGGAGGTGATCGACGCCGAAGCAGGTCGAGATCTCGCGATCGCAAACGCAGGTATTCAAAATTTATATTTTTTCGATAATTTTTTAGGTCTCGTTCCCGATCACGCGATCGTCGCCGCTCTCCAAGACGTAGCCGTTCTCCAAAACGAAAAAGTCGCCGTGACAGAAGTGAAAGCAGATCCAAATCTCGTGACAGGTAACATTGTTCACTATTTTTTTAAATTTTATATTTCAGATCTGAAGACAGGTCTCGCAGCCCATTACCTAAAAAATCTCGCAAAAGCCACAGCGTCAGCCGCTCACCCAAGAAATCTAATCGTGATGCTAGTCGCTCAAAGAGCAGAAGTGAATCTCCAAGAAAGAGCAAGAGAGCCAGTAGAAGCCCCAGTCGCTCTCCAAAAAGAAACGGAACCAAATCTCGCAGTCCCACACCAAAAGATCGAAAAGATAGAAGCGTTTCTGCCGAAAAGGATCGCCAGTCAAGAAGTAAAAGCCGTGGTTCAGAGGTATTTTTTATATTTATTTTTTCATACTTTTATTTAACAGAACGGAAAGAGATCGCATAGCGGAAGTGCCGATCGTCGCTCCGAAAGCCGTGATCGTTCTGAATCACGATCTCCCAGCGGAAGTCCCAAGAGAAATGGAAAGCATCATTCGAAAAGCCGCAGTCCTTCACCAGTGGACGACTAACCTTATTGAGGTTTGACTTTCTGTTATTTTGTTAACTTATATAATCCAAAATGTTCGACCGTTAGCTAGTTTTGGATCTCCATCGTTCCTGTCGTTGTGATTACTATATTTTGATAAATCTTGTTTGGTCTAATATATTTCATTTAAAGAGAACGAACCAGAGCAACCACTACGATCCGTACAGTTCCCTTCTGGTGACGCTCTAGCTCAAACCCTTTCCACCGGTCCATTACTATACGTCGCAGCCCATGTTCCTATCGCAGAAGGTCACTGGCAACCATTTGCCGAGGTAGTGGGCTTTGCCCAAAATTGTTTTTCCTAGGCAGTTGAGACCAGATTTCCGATGAAACCACGTCTTGTCCACTGTCAAGTTCCCTCGGTCTCTGACGCGCGCTCTTCGAATAAGAGAAGTCGGAGTGTTTTTGTGACAATTTCCCATGGCAACAGCGCGGTGCGTGATAACAATCAATGCGACTCCGCCACAAGCTGTTCTGTTATCTAATTAAGGTGAGCAACGGGTTTCTAAATATTTAGAATTCAATTATCGAAGGATAGCAAGACGCATATCGAATCGGTTTATTCCTTCTCCGGGAAGACTGAGGGCATGTGTGACAGTGTCCCTCATTGAGGAATTTCATCAAGGGACAAATGCGAAAAAAGTGCTTTTTGTGAGTTAGCGCAAATATGTAGAGTTAAACTTTTTCGTCTACCATCCGACCGCCCAAATGAGGATTATTGCCGGGATCTGAAGGATAACCAAATATCAGGAGTACCCATTGTCAATAACCATAGGAATATAACCGTGTTCTCATAATAAGAAAATCAAACCCATAATTATATGAAGTTACTGAATTTTCAGGTGTGTCAAACATCCTTTCAATATCTGAAACCCGCCATCGGAGGCAACATCATCTGTTTTCTTTTGTTCCGTTTAAACATGGTTCGAAGCCATTCGTTTGCTCCTCCCAGTGTTGAAAACATCTCGACGATCATGTAAAATCCCTTTTGCATATCTTTTCCCTCTCCTTTCCCGCCTCTTCCCTCATTTTGGGCGGAGCTTGGCTCGAGTCCAAGAGGCGCTCGGCCGTCGTGCCAGCTGGCGGCCGGCCAACCAGCATCTCTCCTTTCGTGCCGGCCTGTCGCTCCGAGAGGACGCGGGGCGAGTCGAGGCACCAGGCGCGCTGCTGCCTGCTCCTCTGCGCCCCATGGTCATTTCTCTCAACTCAAGGCTGAAACATTGCTGCGCATCGCTCCTTGGTCGCCCTACTTTTCGTATTATTCAGCCACTTGTGTGCCGAGTTGTTTTTGTTTTCGGTGACTAGCGACAGCGCCCTTTTCAAACTCAACTATCAGGACAACATTCCCCCTTCTTCTTCCTCCGCTCTGACTTGTTACACAATCCCCTCTCTTCCTTTATATTGTGCCATAATGGCCATCATATCCTCTCCTGCAGAGATTCTTATTTGCAAAACATTCTCACCTACCGTAATACTCTTCGCGGGTCATCTCAAATTCTACACATTTCACGCGTTTGACCATCATCCAATTAGATAATCTAAATCGATTAGTTTTCATTGAAACAACACGGCTGACCAGTGTCATCTCTGCTCACGCAACTGCTGCTTGTTTTGCTCTGTTGCCCCTCAGGCGAAAAGGCCGCAATGGTCAGCCGCCTTTGTTTTTGGTCCTTCTGAATTGGCGATGTTTTATGCCAGAAGAGGAGTTTGATAAACAGCAACAGGTTACGGATACTCACGGTCATCGACGAACATTCTAGACGGAGCGAGAGAGAGTACAACTGGAGAAGAGAGCACCAGAACGGGAGAGGGACATGTTGTCCGATCATTTTCTCTTTCTTTTGTCAATCCTCTCCTTCTTTTTTTCTCTTTTGTGTTGGATGCGAGAAAACTGCCGAAGATGTTGACCTAGACTATGTTTGAGAGCGCGCAATGAGGCGCTTACTCGGGTGTCCCCTCGTCGTCGCCCTTACCATTTTGACACTCTCTTCCCATACGAGAATTATCGGCACTTAACCTGTCCCCTTTCCCACCGAGACCTTATTAGTAATAAAGTTGTCGACGCCGCCCTCTAATATATTATTCTGGGCGCGCGATTCAAACATCTCCCCGGTTACCTCTCTCCCTTTCCAATTAGTCGCCTTTGAGGTTATCCTTTCCACCTGTCTCTCTTATCGATCACTCTTAACTTCACCTCTTCTGAGATTTCTCTTTAAAAATACGTCCATATTTCAGAAAAGTAGTCATGTCAGCCGAAGACGCCGCCAAGGAAGTCGAGGAGCAAGTCGCCAACGAGGACGCCGCTGAGGAAAGTCGCGACAGCGTCAACTCCGAGAATGAGTGAGTCGACCCCGAGTTGACGGACGGCGCGAAAGACAGATGGCACGGCCTTTTGTTTGCTCATCTGTCGAGTCCGACCAAAAGGGGGGATATCATTGTGGGAAAGGGAGAACCCCCACCTCTGACCTCTAACTTCACTCGAGGGACCGGGCGACGAGTTACTCGTCCTCGTCCTCCTTTTTTCCAGCCTCCGATCGCTCCTTCCAATTTTTGTTCGGCTCGAGGTCGTTGCCGGACTTGTCCCATTTTCAAAAAATATTATGGGCGATGCGAAATAATCAGTTGTTTACGTGGGGCAGAAGCCAGCCAGTCAGCCCCTTTATCGCCGGTTATCTTGTCAGAGTCGCAACATTCGATGGCAGACCACAAACACGACTGATTTCAGCGGGTCAGAGAACCCCGAAACTGGCGACTCTGAAGCCGTCGATGACGAGGAAGAAGTCGGAGATGAGGAAGGAGAAGGAGACGAGGATGACGCTGAAGCCGAGAATGGAGAAGCCGTCAAGAACGGGCACGACAAGAACGGCAATCGCAAGCGTGTCTCAGATGTCCATGAAGGCGAAGGCGGTGAAGAAGCCCCAGCAGTAAAGAAGTTGAAGGCTGACGAGGAGGTGGGTGACAAAATCACTTATCCGCCGGGCTGGCTTATCGATCCGCCCGGCTAGCCGCAATTAGTAACGACAGCTGCGATTTATAATTGCCGTGTGTCTCGAAACGAAGAAATGTTTTAGGACCAAGAGGCCGATTCGGCCGAGGCCGTGGCTGCCGAGTGACCCCTCGTCTCTTCTTCTTCTATCCACGTTTACGACCAAAAGATCTTGGGTCTGGGTTTCGGCCCAGGCTCTGCGGATATCCACCTCCCCTTCCCCTACCTTTAACCCGTCCCAATATTTCTGTATTTTTTGAACAGTAGTTCTTTTTTAACCGTTTCTAGTATTTATGTGAGGGCGTGTCCCTCCGAATGTTGGTAATTATAAGTATTCGTTGTTTTTTTTGTATTCATCCGCCACTGCTCAGGAATCTTTGCTTTGTGTGACTCGTCGTCGACAGATGATTCTCGAGTGGATGTGGTCTTTTTTGATGATACAAATAAATGTTGTCCTCGTTTTCACCTTTGACTAATTGGACACGAGGTACACTTTATTCTGAGAAAGGATTGCTGTAGTCGACGGGGAGAAACAGGTGCAGACGAAGGGAAAAGGACAACCGAGGGATCAATGGGACTCCTTGCTGAATTGGACGAGGATCAACAGATTGGTCAGAATCGTCGAAAACAACTGAAATTGAAGACTTTTAGGCGAGACTAGCCCCTACTGCCAAGAGTATTTCTTTCTTGAGATAAAAGTAATTACAGGCGGATAAAGTCAATTTGGTTGATTGTATCTGATAAAGGAGGAGATGAGTATGCGTCTGAAAATAGTTTCATCTCTCGATTCGGCTACCTACAACAAGCAATTCATTCTGGTGTGAAAACGACTGATTGTAGAGCTTCACCGAAGCGGCCACGAGTCTTTCTCCCTGAAATTAGTCGTCTTTTTATAGAAATATCGACCTCTTCGTGAATGGCAAACGCCGAGAAAGATAGAAACATCAGGGCGCCGATATTGGTGACGGTCCAGAGGAGAAGGGAGAGCTCGACAACCAGCGATATCTGAACAAGAATTGGGGAGAAAGGAATGGAGGCAGATCTCGTCGCCAGTAAGAAGGAGATAGACCATGAAACACATAGCGGGGACGGAGACGGCGTAGACGTAGAGCAACGGGAAACAGTACTTCTCCTGGAGGACAAGTCTCGACGACAGGACATCTTGGTGGAGGAGTTGAATCTTCCTTATTCTGATTAGAGGATCACTCTCCTTCCTAGAACGGCTATGTCTCTTCAGCTTTCACTTACTCTGTATCTTCCTTGATTGCCTCTTGTAGTTTGATAATATTCATCTTGACCATTCCGGCAGCCACAACGAAACCAGTCGTCAACAGATTCATGGCATTTTGGCACAGAAAATACTGGGAATTTGTTAGATGGGGAAAACTAATCCTACCATGTAAAATTCCAGGATTCTCAAGAGAATACGTTTGCTAAAAAGCGGAGGACTTTGAGGCACACCGGGGAGGGGAAATTCATAAACTGAAACCTCTCTGTTGGGTATTCCAATGAGCGTTCTATGCTCATTGAACGTTCTATGCTCATTTCCGAGAAGAATGTTTTCTTCCCTCATTCTTATCATAAGTGCTTTTCCCTCGTGATTGCATTAGCTTAAGTGCACCATCTTTGTGCCCCTTATAAACCCCTCCGCCTTGCCTCCTGGTCTCACTCTCTCACCACCGCTCTCTACCGTAACTCTCTTGTCTACTCTTTGGAATAAAAGGATTAGTACTACTACTCGTGTACTTTTGGGATAGCCGTCGGGACATAACACTCTCGTTAGTTGATATTTTGAAGAATACCGAGAAGCCCTGAAATTGCTGCTGTCAGCGAGTACAAGACGGAAAGAATCATCGTTCCAAAGCATTTTCTCTTCGAGTTATTATCATTATTCAAATGATGCGCTATTTTCTAGAACATTATTTCGACATATGCCAAAAAAATTACTTCAGAAAATTCAGGATCACCGGTTTGGACGAAATGAAGAAGAACGGCAGAAATACCACCACTTGAAACGGTTAAGGAGGAAAAAGAAACAAGAAAACCTGAGAAAGAAGAGAAAATTCAAGAAGACCAATTGCTCTCCTGGATCGAAAAGAATTTGTCTCCAGCCCAACGACGCTGTCCTCGTAGTGCCGAGAGAGATGGCTCGTCTGTAGGCGGCAAAAAACTGAAACAGTTCTCTAGAATCTGAAATCTTACCAGGGATATAACCACCAGAAGCTTGTAACTGCGCTGGAATATACGCCATTTACCCGTCGCCTCACGACTAAATTGACAGTAATTTGAGAAATGAAAAAGAGAACTTCTCGTGGAGTCCGAGGATCACAGCAAGACGAACAGTGGGATAGTCGGAAAGACGACGAGGAGCCATCCGGCAGCCGAATTAACTGACGTGTATTTGCACGGGTGAATTGATGAGAAGCCAACAATTACGGGTAAAAGTTTATTCACAACTAAAAAGAGACACGTGTCGGGTGAGATGAGGCGCTTTTTTGAGAAAATGGGCGGCTGGTCATGTCAAGACAATGTAGTAACTCCAATAGGCGAGATTGAAGGCGAGAAAGACGGTGGGATAGATGATTCGACACCGCTGGTCTATCCTCATGGCCACTCGCCGTCCACGAAGTTTTCTCAATTGATGAGTCCAGTTCATTGCTCTGTGCGAGGCTTTCAACACCTGAAATTGCCAGATTACTCTGCCCTTTATGACCTAGATTGCCTGTTGCCTGAGGTAGTTCATGCCCTGTCGGCTCTTCTTTCGATGCAATCTTTCTGGGACCATTCCCATCGGGGGATAACTTGCTCGCCCCCGATGTCGGACATCGTCGTTGTCTATTTCCATAATTATTCCCAACTGTCCATTGGAGACATATTCTTCTTCTGACTGAATATTTCGGTTACTTTCTCATTGTTTTAGTCTCCTTACTGTTTCTTTCATCGGACCAAAAAGAGTCGAAAGTGCCGTATCGACCGTGGAGAATTGGTCGATGTGTTTGCTTGCAATTTCCCTATTCTTTGCGTAGTGACACACTGTGAACTCGATCATAACAGAGAAGACAAAAGCCTGTAAACAGGAATATCCAATGTGGAGAGGGATTCTGACCATGGAGAAACCCATCCAGACGTCGATGGCCTTCATGTAGGAGACCTCAGGAAGAGCCAATTTGACAGCATTGGCTTGGGTAGAAATGGTCAAGAGAGTCGTGATCGAGAGGGAAACTCGAGCAGCTGCGGAATCGACATCTAACCAAAAATTGAACCAAGAAATGACAACAATCAAAGAGGTGGGAATGTATGTCTGAAGACGAGAATTTAGCCTCGAAGAGACTGCGACCAACCTGCATTATATGGTGCATTATCTCTCGTCTCACATAGAAAACAGCTTTCAGACAACTCCAATTTCCCGTGGCGTATGTCCCGTTACAAGTACCAAGTCCAATATCTGTCAATTTCATATCTGGCATGGTTATTTCTTTATTGTAGTCAATCGCCGGAAAATTGGGTTTATCCGTCCATTTCAGGCGGAGTACCGACTGGGGATATGCATCTAAAATAGACTGATCTCCTGGCGAAATGGATATCTTACAAGAAAGAGCACGGAGAGCACATTCCTGTGAATCCAAGGGATATTTCCAGAGGTCCATATTACACGAGCTGACCTGCAAAAAAGATATTATAAGAACACGGGGAACAACATACGAGAGATATCCGCGTGTCATACCAAACCCTTCCATCGGGATAAACCCAAACAAGGAAATTGTCATCGGTTACATCCTAAAAGAGATTTATGGGGACAAGACATGGTGACAGACCTGGAAAGCGGCCGACCGGGCATTGGCAAAATAGACATCAGGATGCCACATGAGGTCGAAGACTTTCTTGTCTTTTACCAACATTGGAGATGTGTTATTGTGAGAAAGACGAGTGTCGACCCATTCCTGTTGGAAATAAATATCTAGAGAGAAATCCATCGTTTGTGCACTGAATGAAGAGATTCCCTCAATGAACATCGACAGAGAGACATTTGTAGCAATTCCTATAATGAAAAATGGAGAAGATCGAGGCAAACTGACGCTCCATTTGTGTCGGGGTGGCATATCTGTTGTAGTGGGACTCGTTGTGCAACAAATTGAGAAACTCTTTACTCAAGGAGACGAAGATTCTGTCCTCTGCTCGGATGGCTGTGAGGAAACTTATCAGGAAGAGCATGTCTGGAATATGTTGATCGGTGGGATGAACTCTTTTGGGGGAACGTCGTGTGGCGATAGATCAAATATGATAAAGGGCAGGATAGAAATAGACGAAATTTTATTTTAAAATTGAAGGAGGAGGTGAAAAGAGTCGACAATGTCATATAAAGCGGTTGAATAAAGTGACAGGACGGGGATAGCCGACCAAGTTGCCCGGGAAACAATCGAAGAAAATGAGATGTTACCGAAAGAAGACGAGCAGATCTTTTGACCTCACGTCTTTGTCTGGGTCGAGTGGCTAATGAATAAGAAAAAGGAGACCAAGTGAGGTAACAGGGAGCTGAGATTGATGAGGAGCCACCTCCCCCACCTGCACATCCTCCCGAAAATTGTCTATTTAGCCCACAAAACTAATTGACTATTCGTCGACGAGATCAACGACCGGAATTTGACTAGAGAAAAAGACGACGTGGATTGAACCCGGGAGGAAGAAAAGGTGCGCCTCATGCATATTCGGGAGGACCAAGTCCATTAGAGAGGAGCAACGGCATTAGGTAAGGAACGGACAGAGGTTAACGCATTCCAAAGAAGGGCCACAAGTAACGTGGTCCGTGGGAAATAGGACAGAAACCAGAGCAGAAAAGACAAAAAAGGGGAGATGAGACGGGGTCGACTGTGAAATCGGAGCATCGTGTGAAGCCAAATGCTACCACTAGCAAATATTAATATGCGTGTAGGGAAAAACAGCTCATTTTACAAGAGGGCAAAGGCCGATTTTTGGAGTTTTCTCTCATTTAAAGAGAGCAGAGGACGACGTCAATGACATATAATAAACAGGGAAGAGACAAGATTAGACTGGCGGCAGATGAGACAGAAGAAGAAGAAGAGTCGACGGTCGATGAACTCGAGTAGAAACTTCTTTAGTCGCGGATACTCTTGGAGATGAGGGAGGCACGTGGGCCCGTTCCCGAATTAGCAGAAGAAGAGTGGCGGCGAAGGCGTAAGCTCTCTTTTAATAAATAAAGAGACAACTGCTGGCTGAGAATACCCGGATATGAACCATCCCACGAAAATAGGGAAGTGAGACCAGCCGAAGCAAGCCCCGCCAAGTGTTTATTCGAGAAAGGACAGCCTAATTCCGCAGTCGTGAAACAATTTCCTCCGACACTCTTTCGATTCCTCGACCAAAAAAAAGAGCAAAATCTCTCCTCCAGTGTTCCAATTTTTTCTTTTTCTTCTTCTCGCCTCCTCGGCATTTTGCTGTTTACTTTTCACATGAACAGGTTACGCCAAATGATCAGCGCCAACGGCAAACTGTGTCGACTTTTTTCTGGTCTCTGGCAGTAGTTTGCTGACTTGACTCGGCAAACTATTCGAGACTATAAAAGAGGAATGAGAAGAGAAGTCAACCATCCGACTGCAATGGCTTCTTCCAAGATGTAAGTCTCCTCTTTCTTTGCCTTCAATCTTCTCATTTCAGTCTGATCGTGTTCGCTCTCTTCGCCCTCTGTGCCCTGTTCAGTGTCTCCGATGCTCAATACTACTCGCCCTATTACTCTGCTTATGGTTACGGATATCCTTATGCCAGCTACGGATACGGACTCGGATACTACGGAGGAGCCTATGGGGTCTACGGAAAGAGAGAAGCCGGCTTTGGACCTACGACTGCCAATTGAACACATTCCCCATTATCTGTGTACAAATGAATCTCTGCCTCTCATGCTCTTGGCGCGTCTTTATTAAATTAGCTGTAATTATAGCTGGGAATAACTGGCCAAGCTTTGAAAGAACATCATATGAATAAGCCTAAAGCTAATGACTCGGCTCGGCTAGCTTGCTGTCGCCGGCTTCGTCAACAATAATTGTGAACTTCTGCGGTTCGGGAGTTCCTGGAGCAAGGAGGACGTCCTTCTTCGCTGAAATTTAGGTGCATTGGCTGTTTGATGGATAACCTGTGCAGCAATAGATTGAGGAGAGGAGAATAGTGATTATGGAAAGGATGGTCACGGAGACGGAGCAGGCACCGAGGAGAGCGAGCAGACCAAATGAAGTGAGAGAAGAGTAGAGGGGGATCTGATTGAGATAAGAAATAAAATGGCTATCTCACCTGCACTGTCAATCCAGCTAAGAAAGCGGTAAAAACACAGCTCCAGAAATGATTGCTAACCTGAAAAAGAGAGGAAATCAGACCCATGACAAGGGGAACTTCACCATCACCGAGTTCACCATCGCCCTGAAACATCCTCCAAAATCGTTTTTTTTCTAATTTTCCTTCTACTGTAGGCATTATCAGGCTTAGTTGTGTCTATTTCAATCGTTTAAATAAAATTGGCAAGTCAACCCGGCGAGCTCCAGGGCGACGAAGTTCAGGCTCACTTGGTGAACTTCCCCACACTTGCGCCCCAAAAACCTTTCTAAAAAATTTTTCTCTCATTTATTTTCTGTCAAAAAGTGGGCTTATGCTTAGTAGAGTTTATTTTACTATTACCGAAAGTTTTACGGCTTAAAAGCTGACCTACACGCCGCGGCACGCAAAAATAGTCTTTGGTGAACTTCCCTATTGGCCGTTATAACTGACCCAATAATAGAGGAAAAGAGAGACGAGAAGACTCCAGACGAGGTAGAGGGCTATGATAAGATAAAGAACCATAAGACGCTGACTCTGCTTCCTGGCCGTCGACTATAATATTCAGATTTGTTTTGGATGTCCTGATGGCCACTTACCGCTAGGAATGGTTTCAACAAGGCGAAAGCACAAAATCCTACGGTAGCATAAAATAGCGGGATCCCTAGAAGGCAGTAGATTAGTGCGAAGATCTAAAAAGGCAGAGATCTCTGGGATCGGGTATCCTGTCCACCTGTCCCAGAGTAGTTTCGGGTACTTTTGTGCCATGTCCCAGAGTCAGCAGTAATCCGTAGGCATAATTGAAGGAGTTGAAAAAGGTCCAATCCTTGCCAGGAATGCGTATGTCCATTTTTTCTTCGTATCTTTTCAGACTTTCGACGAGCAGTTGCTAAAAAGTTGCCGTCTTGTCTCAGTTGTTTTAGACCCGTGTCACGAGTAGTTTTGCGCAATCAGCGTGGCAATAATGGGCCATCTCCCAGGAGGCAACCCCGGACAACTCAAAAGTGACGCTTCAATTCTTCGGATTAGATCTCTAGTCAGAAAAAGATACTCATGACCCGAGGTCGAGTCATCCTCTTCCCCCAGTGCCAATTGACTCAGCACACTGTCAATTAGACGTCGTTTGTCTGCTCTGATTCGGCCGCAATCGAAACAAAACGCATTGCTTTGTGGCCACCAATCAACTCGGGCAACTGGCCAGCGTCTTTTACTTTGACTTTGGAGAAAGAGTCGACCCACCTGGACACGTTCTGTCTGCTCTCGGTCGATGATAATCAACAGATTTCGGGTATCATTGAATATCCTAGAGCTGATGGCACGAGCATAGTTGCGTCTGAAAGGAACCATCTACAAAAAAAGAGTGAGGAGTTCTACCTGGTGACGGCTAGATTCATCCAATATTTACGAGTAATCTCTCGATGTGGCTCGTATTCCAGAGCCCAAAAACAGGCGGATCCCATGAACAGATAGACGACAAGAAGAGACAGAAGGACGAGAGGACAAAGACGACGGAAGGCAGAAGAGCTCGACCAGATGGAGTCGGCTCCTCCTCGGAGACGGTCGAGCAACATCTGAAGAAGAATATTTCACAACAGAAAAAAGGATGAGAAAGGAACGACAGGGATCGAACAACAACGGATTTGGGAATGAGGAGGGCGCGGAGACATGCAACCGCAGGAAGTGCGAACCAACTCGTTAGTCGACAACAAAGAGACCATTTGGATGCTATTTTTATATAAAGAGGTAGAGGGAGAGAGGAAGAGCATACATGCAGTTAGATTACAGTCGACAGAGTGTACCTTATTGAAGTGGTCAATACGACCGACGACATTTTCTATGGGATAAAGTAGATTAGCGGTGATGGTCATCTCAAAAAAGTCAAGAGTATTACTAGCAAGATGGCAATGAATGAGAAATGGCAGCCTCTGCTGACAGATGACTGGTAGCCGTCTCCCAGGAGGGCGGACCGACTCGCAGATGATAACTCGGTTTCCAACACACCGCTTTGATTGCCCAACTCCCAAAACGAAATGCCCTTTGTTTACCTTTAAAACCAAAAAAGAAGAAAGACAACGAAGACGATGATCTGTCTCTTCGTCGAGCTCTTCCTCGCTTCTCTATCCGCGTGCCATTTCAATGAGGCGTATCTCCATATTCTTACTCTTCTCAGTTGATCTTCGACCGTTTCCCTAGGTCTTGTTCATTTAGGCAAAAAAAAATATAAATTACCTGGAGGTAGTATTTTGACACCAACAGTAAGCCGTGTTAAGGTCAGCGACAGATGGCTGGCAAGCATTGCTGGTTATGTGATTGGCGAGTCTGTCTCGAATTATTGTTGTCAGATCGCTCAAAGAGCCACAATATTCTCTGACTGTATCTGCAAAGATAAAAGCGTCAAAAGGTGACAGGACTTACCAAAGAGCCGACTCTTGATGACGTAACAAAAATCCAACGGGCTGCATCTTTCGAGATTACAAAAGGGACAAGTCGGAACGGCTATGTCAAGAAGAGGATTAGAGACCTGGCCAGGGTAATTCAAGGAAGAAATCACAAATTACCACAATCTCATGTTTCTCCGGAACTTGGCCATTTCTCATGTAGTCGTCGGACTTTTCTTTTCCCAGTTGAAACAACGTCGGCAGAAAGAAGAGCGTGTAGTTCATTCTGGAATCTATTCTCGAAGTAAACAAAAGAAAAACGGGTCGGATGGCGAGTGTCTCATTCTCGAAGAATGAATGACCGTCCCCGGGGAATTTGCGGAGTAATTGCAACACAAAACATTGCCTAGTATTTGAATTGTTATCAAATTATCAGGATGATAAAGGCGATGAGAACATAGAGAACACTGCTGGTTGAACACTGATTCGAGGAATTGGGATCAACAAGGAGACCAATGCTGCCCCCGGGGATATTTGGGACGATTAACGGGGTCCCCGTCTCAGACAAAAAAGGATGCCTAAAATGTGGTCACTGCATAGGCAAATGATCTGCTGGAGAGACTCTTTCCAATCATCTCCAGACATTTATCAGCATCATATTCCCATTTGAATGCACTCAAAGGAGCGTAACCCAAAGTAAAAGAAATTAACAGAGGCAGAGATTCATTTGTACACAGATAATGGGGAATGTGTTCAATTGGCAGTCGTAGGTCCAAAGCCGGCTTCTCTCTTTCCGTAGACCCCATAGGCTCCTCCGTAGTATTCGAGTCCGTATCCGTAGCTGGCATAAGGATATCCGTAACCATAAGCAGAGTAATAGGGCGAGTAGTATTGAGCATCGGAGACACTGAACAGGGCACAGAGGGCGAAGAGAGCGAACACGATCAGACTGAAATGAGAAGATTGAAGGAAAAGAAAGAGGAGACTTACATCTTGGAAGAAGCCATTGCAGTCGGATGGTTGACTTCTCTTCTCATTCCTCTTTTATAGTCTCGAATAGTTTGCCGAGTCAAGTCAGCAAACTACTGTCAGAGGCCAGAAAAAAGTCGACACAGTTTGCCGTTGGCGCTGATCATTTGGCGTAACCTGTTCAACTGAAAAGTAAACAGCAAAATGTCGAGGAGGCGAGAAGAAGAAAAATTGGAACACTGGAGGAGAGATTTTGCTCTTTTTTGGCCGAGGAATCGAAAGAGTGTCGGAGGAAACGCTACTGACTGAAAAAGCAAAATAACATAAAAACAATAGGCAGAACAGCGTTTTATTCTCGGCTGATCACCAAGTGTTTCGACTCGTGTCGCTTTAAAGATCTTCCATGAAGATGTCCTGCTTGTCCATTTCGTCTGCCATGGCCATCAGCATCTGTTCCATCTTGTCGGCTTCTTCACTGTCTGCTTGCTCCTTGAGGGTGGCCATGTTGTCAACCAATTTGTTCGTGATGGCCAGCCAATGCTTGATGGCGTGGTGGAGAGTGTCCTTGTCCATAGTCAGCTTCCTTACACGATGCTGAGACAAGTTGAGCTCTACCTGGTGCTTCTCGACCATATTCATAGCTTCTGAACCAGCGATTGTATAGACTAAAATGGTAAAAATACCGGAAAAGGCAGCGTCGTACTGCTTGGCGGCATCGAAGCAGGCCTTCTTCTCTTCGTCTATCATCTGGCGCCAACTGGGCGAAGTAGTCGCCGGGCTCGATTGATTATTGATCATCTCCTGCAGCTCGTCGACCAAACGATCCTTCTCGGCTAGCTCCATCTCAACTTCCTTCTTGTCCTGCTTCAGTCTCCGGTTCTCTTCTTCGAGCTTCTTCTTGCCCTCCTCAGCCGCCTTCCATTTGTCTCCCATCCAGCACATCATCTCGTTTTGCATCTCTTCAGTTGCCAGACGCTGCTCTTGTTCCATTGCCAACGTGTCGAAGAGCTTGCTGACCTCCTCCGTCTTCTTCTCCAGTTCCTTCTCAAAGTCGACGGGAATCTCCACAAGGTGTGAATTGGAATCGGCCGACGAGGCAGCAATTTGCTGGTAGTTTTTATTCATGACGAAGCAGGGAGGCGAGCCGACAGCCGGTGAGCGACTGGTCGAGCTGATCGTCTTCTCTACGGATACAGCCGTCGAAAAGGAAGTGTCAGCAATATTCTGGTAGGCCGAGAAAGGGGCGACGGATGGCGGCGAGTTCTCCGACTTCTCCGGATCGGTCACAGTCGCGTTGGAAATGCGCTGATTTGCCAAGGTGTAAGATTTTCCACCACGATATCCACCACGATTGAAGTTCTTCTTGCTCCTAGCCATGATTGCCGAACAATGATAGAAAAATGACATCCTGGTCCCTTATATAGGGAATTATAACCCGCTAAGACAAGAAATAGAACAAGTTCAATTGATCTGGAAAGAGATCCAAAATTAAAAATTCACCTTTTTCCTTATTTTTATGAAGTCACCCTTTTTTGAGAACTTCTTTTTGACGAATAGAAGACAAATTAAGCAGGAGGGAAATAAATTCATTTTTATGTACAAAGAGATATGATTATTTCGTTTCTTTGAGGAATGTTTGAACTTTTTCGGAGAACCATTTTGGATATTTCATATAGAAGTCGTGTCCTCCTTGAGCGTGTGTTTCTAGCCTGAATTGGTCTTTCCCCCAAGTTTTCCCCAATACTAACTTCGAATTTTTGAGAACATTCAAGAAACAAGTCTTGGGATCGGCACAGAATCTGTCCTGACCACCTGTCATGATAAGCGAGGGAAGAGTGAGCTTAGGCAGAACAAGATCGCTAGGAAATCGACCGCCACAAAAGTCGTATACTCTAAAATGCGGTATTTTACAACTGGAGGATGTCTTACTGTTGAACAACGTCGCAGAGGGCTGCCCATTGTACCCGGAGGAAGTCATTCGAATAATGTTCCAAATAAGGTGCCCGCGCATTTGGCAGCCAATGTTCGGTATTTCTCATTCCTTGATGAAATTTCTGTTGTTTAGCCGGGTAACTGACCTCCAAAAGCCATAGCTCCTAATTTATTTACTTTTGTTCCAGCTGCTAGGAGGATCATTTTCTTGACCTAATCATAAAATAAAAAGGGAATATTGCAGGCTGACCTTGTCTTTTCCCTGGTTGGCAACGTGGACAGCTGTTCTGGCGCCTTCTGACCAGCCCATCACAGTAAACGGGGTCAATTCCAATCCCTAAATGTCATTTCAGATTATTCTTTTATTTCCCCACCTCCATAAGTTTGACACAGAAACCGGCGTCTTTCATGCACCGATTGACCTCCTGTTTTCTGTCAGGCGGTCGAGATGTTCCATAACCTGGCGGATCAATGCAAACGATTGTGACAAAATCCGGATCAAAATGTTTCAACAGAGTCAATGGCCAGTCCTTTTTGTAAGAACCTGGTAAATTGGTGCAAATAATTCGAAGAAAATTTACCGACGGCTCCACAGATACAAAGGAGGACATTGGGCCCATTGCCGTATCGACAGTAGCCGATGTTGAGGTCGTCGATTTCCATTTTGCCCTCGAAGAGCTCGACAGTTTCGAAAATCTCTTCCGGCATCTGGAAGACGAGTCTCAAGACAACAAGTAGACATTTATAAAGTAGAAGAAAAGATAAGAAAAACTAGTAAGCCAAAATATTTTGGAGGGTCAAAAGTAGAAAAAGTCGACAGCTCGAATGAGCGAAGATGAAGCAAATCGGGAAAGATCAGAAAAGGCTTGCCGATCGAATGAAAAGAAATTGGACTAATTGTAAATGCGATAAATAAAAATAGTGAGAAGAAGACGAGAGGAGTTTGAAGCCAAGCCGCAATGAGGCCTGACCCGGTTGGAGAAATGCCGCGAGACACAAAAAGCAAGCCGTAATGTGATGGAAAACCTGTGTATTACAACGGACTGACAGTCTGTGACGTCTTAAAAAAGGGATGGAATGCATCGAGTGTGGCGTGGGTACTGATCTTTACAGGGGAACAGACTGAGAAGAGACGAGGAAAAAAGCGAGGGGTAATTAGACAGAGCGATAAACGGTCGAGTGGTGCGTTGGCGATCGGCCAAGGTCAAAGGCGGACAACTTGTGCAACGAGGTCTGGTCTCTCGACAGTGAATCATCTTTGAATTGTCCGGAAAAATATAGTTGATACATCATTTTCGTACTGCCTGTATCCAATTTAGAAATGTTATGGATAATCTGTCGGATCGACTTATCCACCGCCTCCACACTTAGCTGATTGTCTTCTGATTGTGGGAGGAGAAAATCCTGGTCTTCAGTCTTCTTCTTCTCCATCCGTGGAGATGTTACTTCATCTCTTCCTGTCGACGGTTCTTCATTGGACAATCGAGGGTAGAAATTCAACAAATACGGTATTTTGGTTTGTTATTAGAAATTACGACAAAATCAGATTGTATTGGCACATATTGGAGCTACTGGAGCACTTCCAAACTATGGTAAAATCTTGGAATTGTCGAGACAGGAATTGTGGGACAACGGGATACTAGGTGACGATTTGGACATCGAGTAAGTTCTCTTTTTCTTCGCTAATTTATTTTTTAGGGTAATTTCTAGAGATGGATGTGGATCTTCGTTTGAAGGAGTGGCAGCTGCTGCAGAATTCTATCATGTTCTACATGCCAACGCCTTTCTAGGACCCTACTGTAATTCGGGTAATCTATGAAAAGGGTAGTCTAGCGAAGTCTGTTCAGAAATGATTTCTGTAGCCACAATGGCATCCTACTGGTCAATTCCCATCATTGGCTACATGCCCTCTTCCAACGCATTGTCCAACAAAAAGGTATCCTCTTTAATAATAAATAAATCGGTTAAGATCTACAAAACCTTGGTCCGGTCCTCATTGAGAACAACATCCGCTGTGGCTGAGTCGACCGTCGCTTTCATAAAACACAATCGATGGAAACAGGTTACTCCCCTTTTATACCAAAAAAAACAGGATATTTTCATATTTCCCTAATCTCAAATCTCGGTGTAAGCGCCTATGAGAAGTTGCAAGCTTTTGAACCTGTGCTTGCCAGAGAAGGAATTGCAGTGGTCAAGAAGATTCTCGTCGAAGAAACAGCCACTGAAGAGGAAATGATTAACAATGGGATTTTCGAGGAAATCAAGGGCACTTCTAGAAGTATTCCTCATAATAATTGGGGTAATTTGTTCATTTCAGTTGTTCTTGTGATGTTTTCCTCGGCTCGAGATCTCACAAAGCCATTTCGAGAGGCTTCTATCAAAGCCGGGCTTGTCGGCAGCGAGTATGTCTTTATCTTCCCATGGATACAAGTACTATTTCTTCGTTTCTGTTCATTCGATCGTTTAGGAAGGTGCCAACGGAGCATCTCCCTTCGTGGGCAGCAGCGCCTCCATTTTGCAATCTGTCAAGCAGACATACTCCAATTGTATCCTGGTTGGTCTCTTTCCCAAATGATGTCTCTCCCCTACATTAGCCTTATTGTTTTCTCAATCCTTATCCGAGGGTGGTAGATTATCCTCGGCTTTTGAGGACGCACAACCAGATTATCTTACAGATCGACGATACTAACGGATTCGACGACCGCATTCTAACTCCTTTTGTTGAGAGATTGTCAACAATCGGACTAACTGAAAGAGACATCGACTTGGTTTGATAGATCCAATAAAAAACATGGCAATTTCAGTTGAATATCTATGGCTATATTACGCTCTTTGATGCTTTTAAAATGTACGCGACGGCCGCCAGGTCAATCTTCAATCAGACGGGCGACTTGAAATCCGTCTCAAATGGGATTGCCATCTTCAATGAAATGCGACGAATGACTATTCCGGGTAGGAAGTACACGAAAATGAACACGAAGATCTCTAGGAATGATCTCGAATACCGGTATTGGAAGTGGGACAATAATGTTGGATGATCTCGCCGAGAGGGTTCCTTTCTTGTCGGCTTTTTATGTCGATGGAGCTCGAGACAGAGTCAGTACAATCGCAAACCTTGTAATATGGTTCAGGTCTTACCCGTAGCCAATATGACACCCATTTTCCTTTCAAAATGTGATGGACTGATCACCGGAACCGGGTGTTATACCATGGTAAAATGATAGAGGTCTCGTAGAGAATAATCTTCAGAAAGTCACGGAAGTTTCCTCGAATTTCTGGCCATCGGTTGACGGTCGTCTGCCCGCCGATTTACCGCCCTGCGGTTTTAGAGGGGAAAAATGTGAATATACGATCTTCATAATTGGCGGAGCAGTCGTCGTTTTCCTAGTCGTGGTCGCTGTCGGTGCTTGGCTACTTAGCCGATATTGGTCAGTTTCCTTATAAAAGTGGATATGAAGAGATTCAGTGAATCCCGTGCTTTGGAGAGTATGCCTTGGCGAGTTTGGTCAACCGATATCCGAATTATCGACGAGGAACAAGTCAAATCGATGCTGTCGCTTGGATCACAGCGAACAAAACTCTCCGGAAGTACAAATGTCTTGACGAAGAATCATTGTCTCATCGGGGTCAATACCCATTCCACTTACAGAATGTACAATCAAAGGAAACCGATCAATTTCAACCGGGCAGATTTGGTACTTTTGATGCAGGTAAACACAGCAGAAAAGACACTCGAAAGTTCTAATCTTCAGATGAAACAAGTAGTCCATGACAATTTAAATCCTTTCCTTGGTATAATGTTCAATGAGAGGAGTGACATGATGATTCTCTGGAAATTCTGCTCAAGGGGTACCCTCCAAGATGTCATCTACAATAACAAAATCGAATTCGACTCAAAATTTCACGCGGCTTTTATTCGTGATCTGACCCAGGGACTGGAGTATCTCCATCGATCCCCAATTGGCTTTCACGGGGCGTTGACTACTTGGGCGGCACTTATCGACCGAAATTGGATGATAAAGCTGACAGATTACGGTAGCATTTGGTTGGATTATCAAGGATAAGAGATTTAGGAGTGTCGGATCCGATCTTGAGGTGGGAGAAGCAGGGATACATCGAATGTGAGTCAGTCAAAGAAGGAGGCGAGATGGGTGGCGCAATCCAAGCGACATCCATCCTCTATGTTGCCCCGGAGATTCGAATAAGTGACAAAAAGAATCAACGGAGGCGAATGGATCAGTCCTGGGTGTTGCAGGTATGGCAGAAGAGAATGGAAACCTTCTTTTAGACACAAAATGCCCGACGAGCTGCCGATATCTACGCACTGGGAATTGTCATTTATGAAATTCTCTTTAGGAGTCTGCCCTTTAGCGACAAAGCAAGTATCAATGGTAAGATGAGGATCAAATGGGAGCGAAGAGAATATTTAGAAATGGTGGAAAAGGCTAAAGCTGGGGAGAGGGTGGCCAAGCCATCCCTTCGACGAGATCAGCAACTGAATCCTGATCTTCAAGCTCTTCTTCAGGTTCCTTTTCCTTTCTGAAAAAAAAAACTTTTCAATTTAGGACTGTTGGAGTGAGACGATAGACCTCCGCCCAACAATCCGTCGAGTTCGCATGGCCACAGAGAGTATCCTGAAATCGTAGCAGACTTCCACTATTTAAAATAATTGTATTCTTCAGAAAGGGAAGTCTAGTTGACCAAATGATGAGAATGATGGAGGAATACGCCGGGAACTTGGAGAAATTGGTCAAAGAACGGACAGGAATGTTGGAGGAGGCGACAAAGCGGGCTGAGAGACTCTTGGAACAATTGCTACCAAAGTAAGAGTAGGGAATAAAAGGACAAAGGGATTTAGATACGTCTCGAATGAGTTGAAGAATGGACGAACAGTAGCACCTCGTCTGTACAATGCCACCGTCATGTTCACGGACATCGTCGGATTCACCACAATGTGCTCATCATACACGCCATTGGAGGTAATTCAGGCTATTTTCAGACGAATGTTTCAGGTTGTCACCCTTTTGAACAGCGTCTACACCGACTTCGACGCCATAATCAACAGAAACGACGGTTATAAGGTGAGCATAGTCGCCAATTATCGACTATCCTTCAGGTTGAAACAATCGGCGACGCCTACATGGTTGTCTCTGGCCTTCCCGAGGAGAATCGTCGCCATGTTAGCAACATTTCGGACATCGCCCTGGATCTGATGAAATTCTTGGCGTCCTTCCGTGTACCGCATAAGAAATCCGATCGAGTTCGGATGAGAGTCGGATTTCACACAGGCTCAGTGGCGGCGGGAGTCGTCGGACTTAATTCTCCTCGATATTGCCTCTTTGGAGATACAGTAGGCACAATTTAAAAATATTCCAACAAATGCTAGGTCACATTGGCCCACATGATGGAATCCCATGGATTACCGGAAATGATTCACATCTCGGAGGAATCTCGTCAAATATTACGCCATGAATTTCCACAATTTATTATCGAGCCCAGGGGAGAAACAGAGTTCAAGGTCTCTCTTCATTTAGACGATTTCAATATTAAATTATAGGGTTTCGGTAAGCTGAAAACGTATTGGCTCTCCGGGAAGAACAAGTTCAGTTTTGGAAAGCCCTCCACTTTGGATAATCAATCGATTATTGGATAAAAACATAGAAATATTGTCTATTTTATTTGTTGCCATAAATATTTGTTTCCTTCCCAAAATATAAGTCGCTTGGTCATTTTCACGACGAAAGTTACCGCCGTTGCCAGGACAACCGGCCAAAATAGCCGACCAGCTGGCAGCTGTTGACCTCTTTCGGATATTAATTCGTCTACCACAGATAGATGGTAAATACTGTGGTTAGTTTTTGTCCCTTCTTCAATTAATTTCTTTTAGAGATCGTCCCTCACTTACCAAATCCTCATCCATTACAATCGACCCTATGCGTTGTTTCTCTTCTTGGCGTTGTTGGCCCTTTTCCTCTACAAAGGTAGTCCCGATATCTTCTTGACTATTCCCAATTTCAGGAAATGTTCTCCCCTATCAGACACACGTCCGAATTATGGAATTGTTGATAATTCTTTCTTTTGCCCCAGTGGAAACTGTTCGACTGGCCTGGGGTGAGTACTCTTGCACCCAGAAGAAGCTCCAATTCCAGCTGCCAGAGGTAATCTGACAGAGACGCCAGCATTTATTGGATTTTCCCTGTTTTTGAGTGCAGCAGCTGCTGCCATTTGTGTCTATCTGGCTGTATTTCAAAATTACGGTAAGATCGGTCTACTCCGTTGGTTAAAATTATTCCAGTTCTATTAATCGAAGCTATAATAGTCTACATAGAGGCGGCCTTCCTTATTTTGGAGACAATAATTGGATTGACTCTCGTGGCGACTCTCAAAGGGTCAGTTATCCGGGGCTTAAATGGGTTAAACAAACAATTTTCAGGACAGATTAATTCATCATTTATTCGGGAAAATAGAAGTCTTTCTTGTTCCTAAGTGACTACATGCAATTGATAAAATTATTCTCGTTATTGTGATGGTCTCGAACTATCGGATATTCTTGGCTGCATTTCCATTCGCCGTCGACAATGAACTTGAACATGACCTCGTTTCCAGAAGGAATTCGGGCACGGGTCTTCCACGACGAGTCACATTTCTCCATGGGGACAGAGGACCAATTCCAAGGGGCGAGAGCCAGTTCGACATGATGAGCTTCGGGGAAATTGGCAGTCAATTCAACTTCTTGTTCAGATCTAAATCTTTCTTTATTTCAACAAAAGACTGGCCTTACTGTCCATTAGAATATTCCTCAACAGCGTGTTGTTCTTGTTTTTCATTTGGTAGAGTCGACTCCAATTCGGACATGACCTCGCCGGCGAATTCTCTCTTCATTGGCTCTTCCTCTGCATATCCAACGGTGATTTCGTCTTCTCTCTCCGATTTGGGCTCCTCTTGTCCATTTTCGTCTTCCCTGAACCCATTTTGCAGTTTCTTATCTTTGGCCAGGTTTCTCTGCACGTGAACATTTCAACGCTGACGTGACAAGCCGCAACACGGAGAGTTGAAAGGATCATCCATCATTTAAAGTTGGCGCAAACAAATGGACAACGACTGGTGAACGGGAAAAAGAACCGTATCAGTGGCAGGAGACGAAGATTTATGGGATGACAAGCCGCACGTACCTGTAGAAATTTGATGGAGGCCGTTGCGAGAGGTCTTCAAAGGCATCTTTCAGTGAAAATAGATGGTTTCTTAACTCCTCGTTGTTCTTTACCAGACCGGCCACAGCACTGAATTTTGAGATTATCTAGAAGTTGAAGAAAAGCCATACTCAAGGACACCAGCCGCTTCAGATGATAGCCTTGAAAAATTGTCCTCCTTTGCTTTGAATTCTTTCCATCGAGATTCTTGTTCAGATTTCCTAAAAATCGACGTGACTATTCTGTTCAAGATCTCACATGTTTTCAAAGTGATAGACCTGCTTGTTGAGGTCTTCGATAAGTTGGAGGACACTGCTGTATTCGGCCATGGTTTGAACTGCAAAAAAAAGAGATGGAAATTAGCGGGGAACGGGTAGAAAAGTGCAGAAAACAACAAGTGTTCGAAGATGTTTGATGAGTCCTCGGGGAACGGAAAAAAAGAGGACAGGAGAGATCAAAGGGAACATGACATTTTATTTGAAGAGCGGTTGCAGGAGAAGGAGGGCAGACCCTGTAACCGACCCCTCGCAGATTACCGGGGAGAGACAGAACGAGACCGAAGAATCAGCCCACCTGCCGCAGAGGACGGCGCAGAAAAGAGCAATAAAAAAGTGGCGGAGATGGATCACATGTTCTCTTTTTTCGAGAGAAAAAGAGCTTGAAACGTGGAATGCCCGTTGAATTATTTTTGGTAAACAAGTTGTTAATGGGTCGGTGATAAGGACGACCAGAGCACCTGGAAAAGGCAAATCAGAAGAAGAGCACTTTACACACTTCTTCAATCTTCGGCCTTTTTTTAGAAAAGAAAACAGGACTACCCACAGACACGGCTAATTTGGGGCGGGTACCGGGAGAGTTTCCCCTTTTTGCAGAAGACGCATGGCGACGACAAAACAGAAAGAATATTTACGTGTCCTATTTTTTATTTCGAAATCCAAAAACATGTGTAATCTTACCTGGCTATAAATAAGCCAATATTTTAGTGCAGTCCAAGAACTGCAAGGCTGAGAAGAGTTTCTCCTTTTCTCCCGTTTTTCTTCTTCGACGAAAGCGAGTACACTTGGAGAGATTTATGTAAAGAAATACAAGGAAGAGATTGTTATGTTTATCAGACTATCTGGTCAAGAGAATTATCCCAAAGAAATGAAAAAGCGAAGAAGGCGACTATTCGACAGATTGTTCTTTTCGGAAGGCGGTTGTATCCAATGGCTGTTGTCCATCCACCGACAGAGCTTCAACTCCACCCAAATGAGATAATATTCACCCCGTTGGCCAAGGAACAAAGGAAGAAGCTCATATTCCGCAACGATACCCCTCATCGACTGGCCGTCAGATTGCAAGCGACGATACCCGGCTCCGTCCAATTGAGACACGAAGTGCTTGATCTGCCGCCACACACGATGGCCGAAGACTCGTTCATCTACAAGCCCGATCTCGTCAGTCGATCCAAGCAGGCTCTGTTGATATTTGTGAGGACAATCACCCCGGAAAATGAGCAGACTGTTCGTAAATGGTTGGCGGAACCTGTCGTCGACAAGGATGGCTGTCGCCTCGCCTTCAAGCTCGACTTCCACGCCACCTCGGACCGGTTCAACGCGCAGAAGATCATCTTGGATTTGCCTGGAAATGCTATGCTCAACGAAGGTCCGCCCGTCTTGCCCACGGACATCTCGACTGCTCGCTCCTGGCCAAATCTTTATCAAATGGCTCGATTCGAAGAGCTCAAACGGGCTCAATTGCCGAAGATGCCGTCTCCCGCGAAGTCGATCCCTCTTCCAGCCGTCGAGACGGACACCTTGTGGCCTCTGGTCGAGTACATGCTCCTCTTTCTGCTCTTCCTTATTGCCGTCATCAAACTCCAGTTTCTTCATTAAATTTCTATATATTTCTTTCTTTCTTTTTTCTCTCTGGTCTCGCTGAATATTTTATTATCCCATTTTCATCGCCGGTCTCATTTGCATGCTACTGATTGCATTTGTCATCTGGTCCCTTATTTCTCTTGTATATTCCACTTGTAAGTCTGTCCTTTTCCTCGTAATAAAGGGCGTCAGTATGTGAAAATAAGACGGTCTTAATGAATGACACCTTCCTCGATTGGAATTTGGAAATGGAGAGCTTCGATGAAGCTGGCCAATGTTCGCATGACGTGGGATATTTCATAATTCAACAATCGAGTTCAGTTTTATATTCCAAAGGGATATTTCCTTGTGACAAATATCCAAACAGTCGATTGGAGCAATGACAGTAGCTATGAATTGTGTAACTATTTCCAGGAGTGTTTTCCGTCTGTCTCTTCTTTTTTTTGTATAAAAACCGTATAGAAATGACTCGGAAGGCGCTGTCTGGCAGCAGATCGCCATCCCTCCTCCCACATTCAGCTTTATCCTGAAAGTGAGAACAGACAGTGCTCCCAAAATAGCCAATTATAAGCTTCGTCTCGTCTCGAGTAAGTGGTCCTCCTCTATGACGAACTGCCATACAGTGCAGGCTTTCCGGAAGAGTCTCCTCCTGCCGATGGACGAGTCGACGAGCCTGTATATCTACCAGCTGGCAGAGATGTTGGAGGGTTACACTTACATCTTCAGCGCAACGGAATCCCCGCTGTCCATGTTCATCATCCCTTATCCCAATGTGACCAAGAACAAGGAATTGTCTAATATTTTCCTCTATAATGGAAATAACAGCAACGCCTCCCTTTTGGGAACGTTTGTCTTTTTTGTTACCTCGAATAATCCACTATAGATTGTTGAAATTCAGCGGCGGGGAGGAGTTCCACTCTCCGGTCGTTGCTCTTTATGTGGCGAAGAGGGTCCTCCTCTCTCCTGTTGCCATCATTGTTCAGTACAGTCCAAGTATGCCCACGTACCAGATAATTGTTTCCTCTTCAGAGAAAAGCCCGATCAGGCCATGTGTCGTGTATCCGACAGCCTCTACCGTTATCCTATCCAGCTCTCCGTCAACGTGTACCATCCTCAACGACAGAACAGATGATGGTCATCGATATTCGAGCCTGACTTTGACTGTCACCAGTCTTGTTGTGAGCATCTTTCGAATATCAATGAAAATACTGGCTTCAGGGCGAGTCAGTGACGGCCTTCGATGGCTATCCCAATGAAAAATGGTCCGACAACCCCATTTTGACTTTTGGTAACTCTTCTCTTGCGTTGGATCCAATAAATCGACCACGATATCTGTCAGGCAGAGCAAGAACCCTCTATTTGACAGGCGAGTCAGCCGAATTTGTCGTCAGCAACACTGGCGAAGGTCCGTTTTTCTCATCCGCCTAGACAATATTTAGAAGAGACAATTGTGTCGTCGGATGGAGGTGCGGGAATCCTATTCAACAGTTATATTGGGCCTGGACAACTCGAGGAACAACGAGTGATTCAACTGGCAGGTGGAAATGAGACAGCTGAGGGTGGACAACTATATCGATACGAATTCAGCTGGTTACGAAATGGAACGGCTCTTGTGGAGATAGATAAGACGCTGACAAGGAAACAAAGAAAATAATGTTGTAATAATGTCAAAATTTAGAAAAACCAGCGATGAAGGAGATTTTCAATTAGTAGCCAAACGGGTAGAAATTACACTGGAAGGCTCAGCCCAACTGCAATACCACATCGAGTTGAGTCAAGGAGGAACTCTTTCAATCCCACGTCTTTCTTTTATTTTTAGTGTCTGCTTTTTGCTCAATTTATTTGAATAAATATGGGTTTCACTGAAAACAGTTTTTTAAAATATTGTAGTCACACTTCGCCAAATTTGAATTTTTCGCCACCTCCATTTTCCCGCCAAAATTTATATTGGGAAAAACTATCCCACCTATTCACGATTAAAGGGACCCTAGCGGAGCAATCCGCGCTCCAGCCTAATGCGCAGATCTGCGCAGTAGGGTTGGGGCGCGCTTACTTCTCATAGTAAAACTGATATTTTACATAGGTTTTTGAACTGGAATCTTTTTAATTTTTATTGCATAATACTCAGCACATCGAGACGAGCATTTTGATACCAAAGACATTGAGTAAATCGCTAGAAAAGCCATTTCTGAATTTTTGGTGCGCATTACATTGGAAATCCCGAAAATTTTATTTCTCAGCGCTGTGACGTTCAATTCCTGAAATTTTTTCTGCATCTACCTTTTTAGACTCTAGAGATTATTTCTACACAAAAAATAGCTAAAAATATGCAGATTTCATTTTTCGTGCCGTCTTACTGTAAGATTGAATTGGAGCGCGGATTGGTCCGCTAGGGTCCCTTTAAGCTGAACGATCCAGTCATGCTCATGTGCTGTTTTTGGACTTAAAAAAATCTAGAGACGATGATCTAAAAAAGTTAGGAAACAGATTTTGAGTTTTTTGTCATATTCATCGAAAAAATAGCCGCTGGAAAATAGGCACCAAAAATTTTGCATAAACGATGGGCTTGTGAAAAAAAGAAGGCCTAGATCGAAAATCTGTTTCCTAACTTTTTTAGATAATCGTCTTAGCTTCATTTTGAGCCCAAAAAACAGCCCATAAGTATGTCTGGATCGCTCAGCTTAATCGTGAATAGGTCGGCCGAGCCAAATCGCGTTACGTAACGCGTGCAAATATGGAGGACATCTACTGTTTTATGGTTATTTTACTTCACTATATTTATTTTTTCTTTAGTTTTTATTGCTAAATAATCTAAAGATGATGAACAAGCTTTTCATCAAAAAAATTTGAAATGTTTTGTGATATAATTACGTGAAAAAGTGCAAAAGAACACAAAATGGCTTGCAATTTCAATTTGATGATTTCTATTTGTTCCTTCCACTTTTCAGTTTTCTAATTGTTGTATTATCGATCTCTGGTATGTTAGCAATCTAGAAAATCAGTTAGAAGTAAAAGAAACGATGAAAAATTAGCATTTTTAGTCCAATTAGCATATGACACTTCGCTTTCAAATTTGCTCATAATGTCATTTCTAGTCACTGTTGCTTTGCTCTCTTTTATTGTTTTATTCTTTTTATTACATTTTCTGTTATTTTTACTCGATAATCCACATCTTCTAGATACTTTTACAGTAAAAAATAAAGAAGAACAATGAGCAGCAAGAGCTCAGGTAATGGATTTTAGCGACAGACAAAGTAAGTTGTTTCCTACGATAACAAATACTTTTAGGCATTGTTTTTATTTTTTTGTTGATGTTTTATAGTTGTAGTTGCATCAAATACAAGAAGAAACTCTGTAAAAAATTTTTCCGACTTCAAAATTTGTAATTTTTTTCAAGAGTTTTCTTGCGATTAACAATTGCGTGTTTCTTTTTGTTTTCAGCTTTTTTATCCGTCATATCAAGTGGTTAGCTCTCTTCCTATGTAAGTTAGATCATTCTTATCGGAAAAAACCATTTAGATAGCTGGAATAGGGATCGGTTGGATTTTTTTGTTTATCATCGTGTATCTCACCAATGCTACTCATTTCTTCAACTAACATGCTCTACAGAGCTATCTTTATGGACAATCTCTTGTTTCTGCATAAAATAAACTATGAAAACATAAAATTTGAGATGAAAATAGATAAAAAATCATTTTTTATGCAAAAGGAAAAAAGCAAAAATATTTTGGTTGCGGCGGGGATCGAACCCGTGGCCGTCAGATCGTCGCGCGCCTTAGACCACTCGGCCAAAATTTAAGCGTCACAGACCTTTAACGCGTCGCCCCCGGCGAGCTGTGTAGTTTACAGAGAAACATCGCCTGCGCTCACACCCGTAAATTCTTGGCAGCCTGGCGTTATATGTAATCTTGTTTCTGCGAAACCTTTCCCTTGTTTCTTGTTGATCGTTCTAAGAATTCAGGCTGTGTGAACTTCGACTAATTTTTGTACTACTTTTGTAGTGGTTGAAATTATAAATACGCAGGTGCACAAACGTTCATTCAAGTTTTTTTTTTCAGTTTATTCAAGGTTTTCGGATTTCTAGTTTCCTTTGTTTCTTCTATTTGTTCATTTTCTTGCAAATATTAGAACTGTATTTAGATGTCATCAGTTTGCCGTGGCAATCTCTACCATGCATTCGCCGCCCACGATACATTCACAATAAATATTGCTTCGGAAGTTGGTGGATATGCAGATGCATCTGAAAGTAATAATTTTCTGTGTTTTACTATCAATTTATTGCAGTACCTAATTCTGGAAAAGTTAAACGCGTTGACATCCGACCAACCAGCTCAAAATTACTTTTCTCAAATCCGAAAATACGAACATTGGTTATTGAAATGCACAGTATCTTCAGTGACTGTCATGAAAGTTTGAGAACATCAGGAAAAATGGACAATACCGAGTAAGTGGCCAATTTATAAATATTTCTTATTTTAAATTTACAGCAGCTTATTTTTATCACAAAAATACCGAAGTGTTCTTCGAAGTGCAGCAGATGTCGATGATCTCAATGATCAAAATATGCGTGATGCTACTCTATGGGCTATTTATGAGTGCATGTTTCTAAAGGGTGGAGGTATTACCGTTTTCATTTATATGTGAGTATTTTTATGTTCAGATACACCCATCTCTCTCGATTTGATAGATTGGGCTCATGAATGCTTTATTTTCTGTCATTACTGGGCCAAAATAGCTTCAGAAGATATTGAAAATGGTGTACCTTTTGATGAAGGTAACTATTGGAAAGCGGTGAGAAGATAAAAGTTTTTTGACATGATTAAATTTTAGGTGGCGATTTCTTTAATCTGCTGTCAATTTGAAGAGTGCATTGCTTTCTTACGACTTTATAAAAATGATACTGCAGTTCGATTATTTGTTGAACATCTCAGAAAATTTGATCGTGAATGGCTAGCAGAAGAATCAAAAGTAATTTCTATTTTGTTTAAATAATAACACTATTTTAGATATCAAAGTATCAAGCTTGGCAAGATTCTCTAAAGGAAATGGTCGAAGCAAAACAATTAAGTTCAAATAGGAATATTTTTTTTCTTGCACGCTTATTGAACGGCGAAGACGAAGTATGTTTTTGAAGCATTTTGATTAATTTTTCTAGGTCTTTTCTCGTTGTGCGGAGGCAGTAGTTAGCGAATGGTGGCACATGATGCCTTTTTACGTTTTAACGAGATATCCTACTGCACCATACAACGGACTAGGCGAAATAGCCGAAGAATGCCGACAGTTTTTTAGAAAAAAGGAAGAAGCGAAGAGCAAAACTGATGATTTAGATCCATTTTTTGCTATATTTAATTTAGGAGATATTTCTGTTCTTCAGGTTCACTTTATTTATCTTTTTAATATTTATTATAGGACTTAATCGCTAACCCCTGGCTCTCACTGCATTTAGTTGATACAATGTTTTGCTCTGAATCTTGTGAAACTCCTATTCTAAAAATTAGAAACAAATTACTGGAAAATTATGGCGCTACATTGATGGTAAACAGCAAGTAATTGTGTTCTTTTTTCTTTACAAATAAAACAATTTACAGCTTATGGGAAATTGGAGCGTCATATTTATTACATTCTGGATCTTCGGGAAAATTCCGGGCCGAGTCCCTTATTTGTTCAATGTTAATAGAAGATGAAGACACTGCTGAAAAATTATTGAAAATTTGCTTTGAGAACGATCTTGAAAATGCAAAAGTGTGCATTATTAACACGATGACGAACAAGTAAGCATCTGCGATATTTTTAATTGTCTTCTAGCCATTTACGACAGTCATCTTGGGCGTCTGCTCTAACATGGGCTCTTCGACTTAAACATAGTAAAACTTTAGACCAAACTGTCAACACGTAAGATCTTTTAACTTTTATATGAGAATTTCTATTTTTAAGAATTGTATGGAAAGCTTCGGAGCATGAGATCAACAATTTGGGTATTGTTGAACATCTTAGTTCTGATATGATACTTCTTTCACCGTCTTTGTCTTTCCTATTCAGTTATTATCGATATTACAAAACTTTATATACTGGAGATTCCTGTGCTTCTTCCCAGGTAATATTTAGCATTTCATGGTAATTTGAACTATTCAGATTCTCATGGAACTTATTGCTAGCCCCGATATTCCATCCAATTTCCATAGTATTCTTTTTGGCCAACTGGCATGTATTTTGAAAGAAGAAGACATTCCAATCCCACGGGAAACTATCTACGAATTACTTTCTTTCTTTAAACAATATTATACCGATCATGCCACCGAAGAAGATAAGGATCAGGAGAAGGTAAGACGTTTGTTAGTAATTATTAATTTTCTCTAGGCGCTTACGCTGAAACAACTATTGTTAATGAGGTTGGCACAATCTATTGTCTCATAAGCTCGATCTCCCATGTATCAACAATTTTGTAATAGCTAAGAAGTGCACGTAGGTTCACCTCTACCTACATTTCCATTTCTCGAAGATTGTTAATCTTGTTTTTATGTTACGAGTATTAAAATATTTAATTTTTTCGCCTATTATTTTACACTATGTTGTGCGTTCAAATGGTACCGTGATTTAATAATGGAAAAGTTTTATTTTAACAAGCAGATGTTAACACGGAGCGCCTGTGTAGCGAGGCAGTTTATCAAGCTTGGAAGTAGATTTAATCACACATATTGTATTGATCGTAGGTTGCTTTTTCATTGTTAAACTTTAAAATTATAGCGTCTATTGGTTTATCTGCTGATGTTGTAGAAGTTCAAAATGTTGCGAGAGATTTTGCTCGTAAAGAAATGTATCCGAACATGGCGGAATGGGATAAAAAGGTAATTATTTACGTGAGCCTTTAATTTGTGAATTTCAGGAACATTTTCCCATTGATGTGCTGAAGAAAGCGGGTGAAGTAGGATTTGGAGCCATTTATTGTACAGAAGATTTTGGAGGTTCAGCACTTACCCGGCTGCATGCGTCAGTAATTTTTGAACAACTCGCAGCCGGCTGTGTATCGACAGCAGCATATATCAGTATTCACAATATGTACGTAATCTCTTCTTATTATTGCAATAAATTGAATAGTTTTTAGGTGCGCTTGGATGATAGACACTTACGGATCAGAAAAAGTTCGTGAAAAATTTCTTCCTCAAATGTCAACTTTTGAAACAAGAGCTTCTTATTGCCTTACTGAACCAGATTCAGGTATTTTTTCTATTTTTGTGCACTTCACAATTTTCAGGTTCCGATGCTGCTGCTTTACGAACAACCGCAAAGAGACAAGGTGACTATTATATTGTAAACGGATCTAAAGCATTTATCAGCGGAGCCGGATCGTCAAATAAGTTAGTTTTCTTATCGATTGGATTATTATTGTTTTTTTTCTCCAGTTATGTTGTAATGATGCGCCACGAAAACCAACCAGGGCCTAAAGGAATCTTTTGTATCGTCGTCGAAGATGGAACTGAAGGCTTTTCTGTTGGGAAGAAAGAGGAAAAACTGGGATGGAATACGCAGCCAACAAGAATTATAACTTTCGAAGACTGCAAAGTTGGATTAATACTTTGACATTAATCATTTGTTTAGGTACCAATTGCAAACCAAGTAGGTGCCGATAATATGGGTTTTAATATTGCAATGGCCGGTTTAAATGGTGGAAGAGTTAACATTGCAAGCTGCTCATTGGGAGCCGCTCAACAAAGCATGGATTTAGCTATTGATCATTTAAAAGTGAGCATTTTTAATAGAATTTATTTTTGTTTAGGTGAGAAAAGCATTCGGAAAAACGCTATCCCAATTTCAATGGAATGAATTTAAACTTGCAGAATACGCCACTAAACTTCATTCAAGCAGGCGAGAACATTATTCTCATCTTATTCTCCCATTTTTAGAGTCCTGGTTCGTGATGCTTGCAGGCATATTGACGACGACACTCCACATAAAGCAGCGATGTGCGCTATGGCCAAACTTCATGCTACCGACAACTGTATAGAGGTAAATCGAACAATTGAATTTTGATATATTGCCTATTAGGTGGTTAACGGAGCTCTCCAAATGTTTGGTGGATATGGTTATCTCAAAGATTATCCTATGCAACAGTACCTTCGCGATCTGCGTGTTCATCAAATATTAGAAGGAACTAATGAAATTATGAGATTGATTATTGGACGGGATTTGCTCAGCGGTGAAACTTATTGGACTAGCGGATAAAAAACTCAATTGGTTATAAAAGCATTTCAGATACGATGTTTTTTAATGTTTTACATATCTTTGAAGAGTTTTATTAGGGTTCTATTTGTATTTTGAGTGTTATGTAAAGAATAAAGAGTTTATGATTTTTATCTCTAGACGATATTTCCTCTCATCGATTTGGTCAAAAGTTCACCTTTGACAATAATCCTTTCAATAATTTGGCTTTACAATGAAAAGCAAGCAAACATGGAGATCACGGGCAGCTGGTTTGTAATCGATTGAAAAAAAAACTGATATGACGGCTGCAGGACAACCATGGCAATTTTACCCCGCCATGTCACGCTATTTCTCGTTCCGGGTCTGATTTTTCTCACCAGTCGTGTTTGTTGTCAGTTCATTCCTTGTGAATCGTCCAGAGTCTGGACCAGACCGATGACCAACCTGATAAAATCCACTGTCTATTTCGTAATACCATGCGTTACGTAACGGTTGAAATGATCCTCGATGAACGATTCATTTCTCTCGGCTCTTCATAT
Source organism: Oscheius sp. DF5033 (assembly GCA_964036215.1). Classification (NCBI taxonomy): domain Eukaryota; kingdom Metazoa; phylum Nematoda; class Chromadorea; order Rhabditida; family Rhabditidae; genus Oscheius; species Oscheius sp. DF5033. The sequence goes on from CAXIWN010000010.1 coordinate 5,188,004, forward strand.
TATTCTCACCCATTTTCTTTCAGATATATTCTCAAATCTTCATAAATTAACTTATAGATATTGAATGCAAAATAACAACTCTCAAAATGTGTTTGTGTAAGTTAGAATTGTTTTCTGCAACTTCAAAAATTGTAGCAATAGAAGAAAACAAAACAAGACTGGTGGAAGCCCTATTTCCTATTACCCCTGGCTAATGAAAGAGGGTCGCCATAGATTTAGACGAGAACAAGGACGAGAATACAATGAAAAGTCTGAAGAAGATCAAAAAATAATAACAGACTACTGGCAGGTTATTTTCATCACAAAAATGTGTAATAAGATGGTATTTTAGACCGCGAAGAACGGATATCAACCTACTTACGGTAATCTTTTTGGCAGTTTTGTTCACCAGACAAAATTGACCTGCTGAGATAGAAGTATTTCAGGTGGAAATAGAAACTTTGACAGGATACAACGCTCAGATCAGCCATGTAGCAGCGCGCATTATTCGGGAGCGAACAGAAATTATTCGAATGTAAGTTGACGTTTCTTGGCTGCTATCTATATTTTTTCATTTGGAATATCTGTTATGTTTTCAGCAAAGTGAGAATGAATCATTTTCCAGTCGAAGCAGTACAGAAAGATCTTCAAATTTGTCAACAACACGAACAAATCGCGTAAGTGAATGGTTGGTCTTGTTTGGATTTTTTTAGCCACTTTCGGCAAAAGAGATAATAGATGCTTCTACAGAACAACGAAAAAATATTGGTTCAGTTTACAGATTGCAGGCTTTAATGTCTTCAGGTAGGAATTTCAATAAAATGTTCTGATCATGTTGATTTAGGTGAAATTTTGGACGAAGTATTTACTTTTGTTGGTGTTATAAACGCATACTGCCATTATGATACTAAAAGTTTTGCAGCATATCCAGTGCCTTTGGAAATATCAATTGTCAACTTTACTTTGCGCAACGGTATCAATATCATGATATTATTACAAGCAATCTAGGTATGATGGAGCCGTCTACAACTATCCACCTTGATATTCACCCAAGACTTCTTCTGGGTAATTCCGTTGAAGAAGATTTTAATACTATTAAAACAGAAATGAAAAACAAAGGTTTGTAGGTATTTAATCTTATATGCGTGTAATTTCAGCAACATGGTACAAATTACCACTCAGTAGATTCTCTGAAAATATCAACGATGTGAGAAGAGCCTGGCAACAATTTAAAGATGCATGGGCCGATAATAATAATGGAAAAGGCCGAATATTGTGCGAAAAAAGCTCTTTCCTTCAAGTGGTAACGTGGTTAAAATTAATAATAATGAATTTGTCTCTTCAGTTTAGTACTTTACGAATTCTAGCGCAAAAGAGCGGTGAAGAAGAATATTTTTCTAGTAGGCGGAATAAGAGAATTTATTGAAAGTTGTAGAACAAATTGTGAAAAAGATGATTTCCATGGAAGATTTTGCTCTTGGTCTCAAAGACGCTAATGGTAATCGTATTTCCGACGAGAAAGTGAACGAATATTTTAATGTATGTGATATATTGCTATCTTTATAACTTTGTTTTTCAGTCTTTAATATTTCCCCAAGACCACAAATATTTCTGTGATGTCCATGCAAGACTAAGCCGGAGCGATAATAAAAGATATTACTGCCAACAATCATTAGCCGCAGTGGTGATGTAATCAACTTATTCTTATTTAGTTATTCAAACATTTTAGACATAAGTTTTTTGAATATCTTCTTATGGAAAAATATTATCAAATGGACAAAATCTATCAAGAAAGAACTCACGCAGTGCGTGCGGATATCATTGGGCGAACTCCCTCGACATCTAATACCAGGTTTTATTTTTTGATTCGTGCAATGTTTCCTTTTTAGTCAATATAATATGGACACCGCAAAGCCAGACGGTGGTATATTGCGCCCAGCTGAGCCAATTAGAGAAAACGTCTTCTCCAGACCTATCCAAAGATCAGGGCCACGTACTAAAGATCCTATAGAAGCTGTACTTGATAAAATACTTGAAGAAGATGATGATGAAGAAGAAGAAGACGAAGAAAGAGGCGCGCCTTCAATTTATTTTAAAATTATTTCGGAGAAAGAACTCCGAACGACATCGAAATGGAACCCAATTGAAGGTGTAGAGTATGATCCCTTTAGTTAATCTTTATATAGAGTATTTTTTATTTATTATATTAGTCATTTTTAAGAATCATTTAAAAATACAGATTTAGTGCAAATTCTGTTCACTGGTGCCTCAGATAATTCAAAATTGAAATCATTTGTTTGATCGGTGCTTTCAAGAAATTGCAGTTCTTTTGCCGATAATGGATCGTGTAATTTTTGAAGGGCCATTAGGAGTTCTCGTTTTCTGACATCGTATTCTTTTTGCTGGATTTTAGACAAATGAAGCTGGGTATCGAGCTGAAATGCCGTCTTCTCCACGATAGATCGACTACCTACCGCCACCAATTTTTCCCGAAGAGCTGCTGGCTGTTTTTTCACGAAGAGAGCCACAACTTCTGGAGTTTTAAAAGCTGCCGAGATAGCTGCTTGTATTGCCTGAAATCTCCTGTTTTATTCGCTATTCCTGAAGCCTACAAATTTAGCTGCACTCAATTCATCCACTAATGTAATATTTCCTTCTTGTAATTTATTCAGCGACTGGTTCAATTCCTGCAAGACAGTTTTCCTTCTCCTTTTTTAGCAGAAAACTACCTTCAATTGGGCAATTGTGTCCTCCTTCAGTCCATTGTATTCCTCCTCGTCTAATTCAGCCCTGAAAAGTTGCCGTTTTTCGTATTTTTCACGGGTTTTCTAACTTTTCTGCTTCGATATCGGAAAGCTGCTCGACGAGTCTGTTCAGCTGTCGATGAAGATTGGCCACCAGCGTCCCGTCGACTTCTTTTGACATTCTGAAATTGTCAGCGTAAATGGGCGTTGAAATGCCCAAAGAGGCTCACAGACTGGCTCAATTGTCTACAACGTGGGTTCACCGAAAACTCCAATTTTTTGAAAATTTCACTCTGCCTCGATTTGGAACCTCGCCTTTCGGCTGATCTCGTCCATCTCAGGCAGAAGACATCGACGGATTGGGTTCGATCCTTTATTCTTTACTCACATTGTGATCCGTGTCGGCCAGACCAAATGGCGGAGTTCTCGACCAAAAAAAGTTAAAGCGGGGAGGAGGCTATAGATTTTCTTCCAACGCCGTTATTCTCAGTGCAGCACAACCGTACGGCGCTTGCGCCTCGTCTGTACAAAATGGTCACATAATCAAGTTTTCCTGGAAGCCAGTTTTTTCAAAAAAGCTTGTCTTTCTCGGCGCTTTTGCTTATCTCTCCAACAATAGTTTTGGATAAGAAGAACATCGATAAATTTCCCGTTAATTTTCAATACAAATATCTCAAAAGTTCCTTATCTTCATTCATCTACGCAGCGTGTCAACATTTCGTTCACGAATTTCAATATAATCCATCCAAATTTTCAGGGGAATCATTTTCATAGTCGAAAAATGAGCAAAGCCTGAGTTCAGGCGATGAAAATCGACGAATCAATCATTGAGACAAACGAGGACAAAGCAAGTTGACCCATGTTTATTTTTAAAAATTCCCTGGTTTTAGGAAGAAATGTTTCGAAGTGGCCGTTCATTCCTTTCTATAATTCTTGGCAGACGTCGACCAAAAGGAGAAAAAGAGAATAAATCTAATAAAACGGTCTGATTCATTTCTCATCGACTCAACCGCTTGTTTAGGGTGCGTCGATTTGTCATGCTCTTGTTGTTATTTTCTTGGAATATTTCGCCTGGGGTCTCCTGACTGTGCCAGTCATAAATGTGAGTTTTCCCTAGTTTTTTTAATTATTTAATTTATCCAGGTATTGGCCGAGACTTTTCCCGAGAATAAATTTCTGATGAATGGGCTTGTCCTCGGCATAAAGGTAGTCTCCCCCTTTCTCCTGTCGATCTAATCCTTTTCAGGGTATTCTCTCCTTCCTCAGTGCTCCTTTAATCGGTGCATTATCCGATGTCTGGGGTCGAAAGATCTTCTTAATTGTGACAGTTCTTTTCACTTGTATGCCCATTCCTTGCCTCAAAATTAGTCCCTGGTCAGTTATCGTCCTCCTTCTCCTCGACTTTCCTCCCTTTAGGTGGTATTTTTCTTTGTTCAGTATCAGTGGATTGTTTTCTGTGACGTTCAGTGTCGTCCTCGCTTATGTGGCCGACATCACCGACAAACAAGTTGCCTTCTTTCTGGGACCATCTCTTACCGTATCCATTTAGGAGAGGTCGTCTGCCTACGGGCTCGTCTCGGCCACTTTTGCCGCTTCCCTCGTCACATCTCCTGCCATCGGGGCTTACATATCCGAAGTCTACGGCGACGAATGTGTCGTCTTGCTGGTATTATCTCTTCTCTCCTCATTTTAAATCATTCTCTAGGCCACAGTAGTGTCGATTCTCGATCTTTTGTTCATCGTCTTCCTTGTCCCCGAATCTCTTCCCCTGGACAAAGTTGCTAAAGATGTCATCAACTGGCATGCCGTCGACCCATTCATGTCACTTCGAGTCATCTGGGAGGATAAATTGGTCTGTTTTCCCTTCAAAAATACCACAATATTCCCCTTTTCAGATAATGCAACTGGCGGGTATTGTCTTCCTTTCTTATTTGCCTGAATCCGGTCAATTTTCGTGTTTCTTTGTTTATCTCAAATTGGTTCGTTTTTATTTGATCTTGTTGACTTCTTTTCAGATGATTGGCTTTTCTCCCGAAGCTGTGGCCGCCTTCATTGGCCTCGTTGGTATTCTGTCCGTCATCGCCCAAACCGGTGAGTATTTTTCTCCAAAATGGAATGAATATTCCCCCTTTTTCAGGCGTCTTGTCGATGTTGACCAATTGGTGCGGCACAAAGCACACGATCACTTTGGGTCTCCTATTCCAATTGGTCCAGCTGACGTGGTACGGGCTGAGCACGAGGTCCGTCCGTCTTTTTCTAATAAATATTCCCCCTTTCAGTTATTGGATGATGTGGGCGGCGGGTGTTCTTGCCGCGCTGAGTAGCATCACCTATCCGTCGATCAGCTCATTCGTCAGCATCCTGGCGGACAAAGACAAACAGGGCACAGTCCAGGGAGTCATCACCGGCATCCGCGGTCTCTGTCAGGGCTTTGGACCCGCACTTTTTGGCCTCGTCTTTTATATTTTCGACGTCAATTTGGATGACGAAAGTGCCCATATCGGTGTCCATTTCCCTCCGGTTCGAATTCGACCGGTGCCGGTGAATGAGAAGATTTTGACTCCTCGAAGGAATGAAACTGCTTGGGTGAGAATTCACTTTTCCCTTTTAAATTAAATTAAATTTAGTCGGATAAGCCGGCCTTTGATTGGCAATTGGTGCCGGGTCCGCCATTTCTTGTCGGCGCTATGCTCGTCCTCCTCGCTCTCCTCTGTAATGCCAATTTGTCTCCTTCTGTCGCCGGAAGCAAATACTTACGTCGGTAATTGCCATTTCATTTTATTTAATTATTTTTACTTTTCTAGCTCGCCATCGCTCTCGCGCCAGTCGTCTGATACTGTCCGATTACTGCATAATGATTCTTCCCATTCGTGCTAATTTACACGGTCACTATTCTTACAATTTCCATCGTTTTCATCGGGTTTTAACCCTGCTCAAGCTGTGGTACTGAGAGATATCGGTTTATATTCCCAAAATGTGATATGTGTAATCCTTTTAGTTTGCAATATGTCCCCCTTTTCTAGACGTCGTCATGCTTCAGGCATAAAATACATGGTATATTTGTTCAAAATCATAAATTTTTCTGAGATTATTGTATTTGTTCATCGATATGTTTATCCCCAATCTTATCAAATACCTGGATGAGCAGAGCGGAAATAAACAGCAATGGAGGAATTCATGCGAACTTTATGAAAATTCGAAAATCGGATTCTCCGCGCGTAAATGAGCCAACGCAACTGGACGAATTATTTTTTTCTCTTCCAAGCGTTTGACAAATCTCTTCTTCTGTTCTTTCCCCAATAACTTTATAGTTTTTTTTTAGAAAATATTCAAATGGAAGCAACATATTTTGATGAAGTAATCACAGATGGGCAGAATTTTTTTGACGTATACGATGAATACTTTAGGTATTCACCGACAGCTGTGTTTATTTATTTATTTTTAGGATTTCTTTGAAAGCAAAAAACTTTAGAACTTTGTCGGCACAGCATTGCCAAAATATTGCAAAAGATAATGATAAACTAACACATTTACTACAAAAATGTTTTCAAGTAAGTTCATTTTTGTTATTTTTCGAGCAATGCTTCTAGTTATTCGCAAAAGCGCTGGAGAATAGATTCGAGCAATTGGGATATCATCTTCCAAAAGGTTCGAAAAAGGTTTGATAGTATTATTTTATAATCGCTACAAATTAAAGTGGAACCTTATACAAAAACTGAAAAAGGATGAACCTATTGATATTCTCATTGGTTTTAAAGTGACAAAACACTGGGCAGAACCAATAACTGTAGGACCGGTTGCTAATGAACCATCTGCCAAAGGTATTATTCCTTAATGAACTGAAATATTTAGCAGAATTCCGATCTTTTTGGCATGGAGCCACTGTTCTTCGAAAATTTGCTGACAGCCGGGTATGTGAATGTATGGTATGGAGCGACTACCCAACCCCATCCGTAGGAAATTCTATTCTGTGCTTTCTTCTAAACAAGTATTTAATTAATCGACATCATAAATTTTTGCAGATATTTCAACTTACCCGAAAAATCATTGTCATGGAAAAGCTCATTTTTTGAAACGACAGCTAGTAAGAAGCAGAATAATATTGGTAGACATTTACACTATTTCCTAGTTATATTTTAATTTTCAGGACAGTCTTATTTTGCTTTAAGCACTATCCTACGATCTTTAAAAGATCTCCCTCTAGCTATCACAAATATTCATCCGATTAGTCCGTTTTTACGAGATACTGAGGTTTGAATAATGGTCCATTGGATAATTCTCGTATTCAGCCAAATTCGGAACATACTTATGCGAGCAATATCGGTGGAAAATTAGTAGAAGATCATTACATACCAACAAAGCATGCGATTCCCAGATACACTCCTTCTGTTGAAGTTTTTATTAAAATGGCATTTTCCACTAAATGGGGAAATGATGTCGAAGCTGTGGAAAAATTAAACACTGCCTTTTATTTACAAGTAAGTAATTCTTTTTTTATTTGTCATATTTTGTGTAGATTGCAGAGCAACTGAGAAAATACCATAAACTAATGTGTGTTCCAACAGAAAAACATCTCTACGTGGTAAAAGATAACATAGTATTCCGTTTAATAATCGCCAATGATAAAATGCATAAATTACTGGAGGAAAACGTGGAAAAATTAAAGGATAGTGGTATGCCGCGAATTGAATCGTCACCTGAAGGAAAGGCTCTTGCTCGATTTCGAAAAACGTTTGTTTATTTTATAATATAATCTCAATCTTTTTTAGGTTTGTATCTGAATTGAATTTAGCTTCGTCACTTCATTCTTTCTCTCTAAAAAACGCTTTCTTTTCCCGTACAGTACAACTTTTAAAATTGTATGTTTTCAGTTCGTTTCTCAAAATAGTTACAGATGGCTTGGTGCGCACCAGATGTCAACCGCAATCTCCGACTATGCTCTAGAAATGATTGCTGTCGCTGCTTTCGAACAAAAAGATGAGCCGGTAGCTGGGTAATATTGCTTTTTTATATCATTTTTATTATAAAATCTAGATCTATCTTTTCTGCTTTCCGGAAAGTTTTAAAATTGATAATAAACCATAATTGGGTCCAGCAACCTCTATTAGTTGATTTTGATGCTGCATGGAGTGGTATGATTTTTATTTACTTTAAAATAAATAATCTTGTAGAAGAAGACATCGAAAAATTAACAGCTAATTTTATAAAAATGCGCCCAGTATTATGCCCAATGGTAATAATCACAAATGAAGACCATGTAGGAACCAAGTAAGTTCTTATTTTTACGATAACGAAAAAAAAACATTTAGATGGACAAAAAATAATCCTTCTCCATTAATGCTCAAGCGTATAATATCTCTGGCAGAAAATTCCTTGAAACTATTAAATGATGGAATAATTGTCTCCGATGATGTTGATCTGTTTGCGTCAATTATGCAAACAAATCTTAGCCCATATGATGCTATTTTACATCTTCAGCAAAAATATATAACCAGACGATCAAAGGAAGTTGAAGAAGGAGATCTTAAGGTAGTTTTATAATATTATTTTGTACCATTTTTTCTAGGGATTACCAGTTATGGATTTTGATCCAGTAGAAGATTTTATAAACATGCTGAGCAACTATTTTGGAACGAGTGCTTTGTTCTTTTTCAACAGATATGGAGGACAAACAATAGGAGTGAAATTTAATCCCTTCGAGGCAGAAGTCCCTGCAAAGGTATCTCTGGTGAATTATTTTATTTATTTCTATTTAGATTTCGCGGTGTAATTTACATCTTTCTTCTTCGCGAGATAAACTTACATTAAATCGTGACGAAATTTTAGAGGATATTGTCTTATTAGGAAAAGATATGATAAAGTCAATACAAAAACAATACACTGATTAATGGTTGTTTCAATTTCGTTATTTTCTTTGTTTTGTTATTGTTATTGTCCTGTTGTTGTTGTTATAAATTTGAAGTTAATTTTATTCCATTTAAATCGTGTTTTGTCCACATCATATTTTATAATGTCTACAACGAATTGTTAATATTATGTTATTTTAGATGACTGAAGTTGATGTTTTATCCGACCTAATGTCAGATGCAAAGGTGGATCCTTCAAGTCTTGGTAATTTTCTACTTTTTTTTACCAAACCGTTTCCTTTTAGGTCAGCATCCTCGATTTTCTTCTTATAAAAATGTTGCAAAAGCTGCCGCACAACAAGCAGATCGTCGTAAAGAGGTGGCTATATCAATAATTATTTTATTATATTATTTAGGCTTTTGAAAGGCAACGAGACCGTCGATTTGATGCGCAGAATCATACGAGACATTTGGCGGAGAACATTGAAAGTGACGAAGATCTCGATGAAGAAGTAGAAGAAGAAAAACCTACCCCTCAAAATGAACCACGTAAAAAGAGGTAATTGATTTTAATTAAGAAAAAAGTGTTTACAGATATTGTGATGAATTAATGACCAGCGAATGGCTCGTGGATATTCCTGATAGATTATCAGAAGAATGGATTATGATACCATCGCCTGTGGGTAGAAGAACTCTTGTTGTGGCAAATAGAGTAAGTTTTATTTGTCCTCGTTTGAAATCCTATATTTCTAGGGAGTTACAACAGTTTATGCTAAAAGTGGACAATGTTTAAATCACTTTAAATCGAAATTACCTTGTCGAAATAGTAAGAATAGTTTTAATTTTCTACTGATTTTTTGTTTTAGATAAATATACTCTTCTTGATTGTATTCTAGACAAACATAAATTTTATATTCTTGATGTTCTTGCCTGGAATGGTATGGTATGTTCTTTATTATTTCTATTTTTAAACTTAATTATAGACGTATACTGAATATCCTTTTGATAATCGCCGTTTCTTTATTCAATCTGGTTTAGATGAATTTCCATCCTTACAGATTGCCTCTAAATCGTGCAAGTAAGTCTTTTATTTCAATTTTTACAATTGAATATTGATTTTAGGTACACTTTCCATGGGTTGCCTAGTTGTCATTGTTCGAAAGAGCAAATGGAATCACTGTTGCGTACAGAATTTGAGTGGGTTTATTTTTGGTTAACATATTATCTTAAATTTTACAGATTTGATCTAGACGGTTTACTTTTTTATCATTCTGAAGTAATGTACACTGCCGGACAAAGCCCACTCGTAGGATGGCTGAAACCTTGGATGTTACCAGAAATATTAAATGTAGATATCCCTGAAAAGTGAGCGATTTTTACAATATTAATATGTAAATAATTTTAGATATTTAGCTGGAAACAAGGATAAATTAAGTTCTTCTCAATTTATTGAAAAATTCAACAAACAGCATAAACACACGAGCCAAATTAACAAAGACGAGGAAATGACCCAGTGATCCAGCTTATACTCATTTATACTGCTTGTAAAATGAATTGCGAATACTTTGAAGTTTTCTTGATTGCAATGGTTTTATTCCAATGATTTTTTTAAACATAAATAAACTTCAATATTTTAATAATCTTTATAAAACGGTAAGTTGGAAATAATTAATTTTTATCAACCTGGAGGAATTCATTCAGTTTTAGGTATTTATTTTCGGTAGGATGTTTTCATTAGAAGATGTAGGATTAAGCCCGGAAGATTTGATACATGTACAGTTTCCATCCGCGAGAGAAAATAATATTTTTAGATAGGAGGACAGATGCAGAAATTGAAAATGTATCCTTACTTCGATTTAGCCCATTATATTTTGGTAATCATTTAAAATCTCCAATAAAAAGATTTTCAGATGTGCATTTCTGTCAAAGATGATTTGGGTCCTTCTTCGACTTCTTTTTCCCGTAAACATCCATTTTCCTGTTGGCTTTCTTGTATGCTCACATCATTTGCTGGTAAAAAATGTCGGAAATCTCAGAAATGTCTCCTTTTCAGGCAGTTTTTTATCCTGTTTTCTTCTAGGCGAACCAATTATTACCCCGTTTAAAAATCATCGAGACCTCGTGCTGGTAATCTATTTTTCTGCTCGAAATTTGACATTTTCCAGGCCACCGTTGTCTGGTATGTCGTCTTTTATTCCCCGTTTGATATTGTTTACAAAACTTGTAAATTCTTCCCAGTGAAATTGGCACTTTCTGTGGTAAAAGAAGTTCAACGAACTTACAAGGTTCATTTCCTTTATTTCTCTAAATATCGCCCCTGTTTCAGATTTCCCACGGTGTTGCCTACGCGGCTAAAATTTATCCCGAATCATATTTTGTCCAAGTTTTGGTCGGAGTTTCCAAAGGAGCCGGCAGCGGGGTTGTCAAAATCGTCGAAAAGGTATACTCGAATAATAAAAATAAGAGGAATTATAGTTGATCCGTGGCTCCTGGGCTCCGATGCAACACGAATTGTTGTACCCGACATTCACCACAAAGGCCTGTGTCGTCGCGTCGCTTGTCTTCACCCTCGAAAGGAACAGCATGTACGTGACAGCACCGCACGATCTCGTTTATTTGGTAATATTTCCATTAAATGGAGAGGCCAAGCCCTGTTCAGAGTGTCATCGGCTTCTTTGTCTATTTCAAATTGTCTGCGTTGCTCCTCGGCGTGACTGATCCTCTCGCCCCTGTGGAGAATCTCTGTTGTGCCATTTTGATGGGCGGAGTATGGGATGCATTGAATAGGTCGGTTATTTTGGAGGGGCGAAATGACAAGGAGAACATTGTAGAGCCGTCAACACAACGAAAGAAGAATTGGCCGCTAAGAAGCCGCCAACTGAAAACGACATAATAAATATGAAAAAGAGTCGACCTGAGACGAAAAAAAGCAAATAATCGAAATATTTAACGGGATACGGTAATTATAGTATTGAATTTTAGCCGTTTTCTTGTCACTGCCCGCTGTCAGTTTCTAGTCTTTTTATCCTGTGATATTGTCATATTGTTCCAATAAATTCTATGATCTTTGCCGACTCGATCAGCCCCGTCTCCGTTTTATTTACCCTCGTCGATATTGGCTCGATATTGAACCAGCCGGATATCTTATACTTTGAAGAAGGCGAAAATCTCGAGGAATTAAATGACAGCTTGACAGAAGAAGAAGATACGTATATCGAATTGGGACAAGACAATGTTAGAACAAGAGTTGGAACATTTTTGACCGATTTGCGAGGGCCAAGATCCTCGTTGTGTACACCACATGCCGCCGCGGAGATCCGCCGACTCCACGCCTCCAAAATGACTACCCGTTTTGCTCGAAATTTATTATCTACTCATTACTTTTACCGTATACTTTTTTATTTAACTGAATTTCGTTTTAATTCTCTTGGTTCACTGGTTGGCTTTTCCCTCGGCGTCTCCTGGTAATCATCATCATAATGACATCCAAATGGATAACTCTTCGAATTCTTAGAAATAAATCAACTGGAATTTTCGATGTTTTTGGCACAAAAAGTACAAGAAGTTCCGTTCAAAAACTTTTGGCAATCGATGATGGCAATTGGATGCCAACAGTTGTTCCTCCCTTCCTACGGCGGAAACGACACAATTACGCAGTATTCAACCATCTGGAGAAATTCTTGACCCTTTTCTTCTCACCTCTTCTTTAATTCAAATAAAATATTTTACAGAGGGTAATCATGTTGCCGGAGGCTCTTCAATTGGATCAGGAGATCCTTCTCGAAGCCGGTGCCCAGTTGCATCGGCTCAAGATGTTTCCCTACTTCGACATCGCCCACTACATCTTGGTCAGTTCTGTCCCTTTTTTTCTATTTCGAGTCTTCAGATGATCGTGGAGATCCGCGACGACTTGGCCACCTCGGCGTCGCTCTTCTCCCGTAAGCATCCGCTGTCCTGTTGGTTGTCCTCCATGCTTATGTGTTTTGCGGACTCTTTCTTGGCTAATTTCCTTTTGGGAGAGCCGGTCATCGCTCCCTTCAAACGACACGACGACATCCTTCTGGTGAGTCTGCCTGTCGACGGTCACTTTGCCGCTTTTAGGCGACTCTCGTCTGGTATTTGGTCTTCTACGCTCCCTTCGACGGTGTCTATAAATTATCCAAAGTTCTGCCAATCAAATGTGTCCTGGCCGTTTTAAAAGAGGTCAAACGAGCATTCAAGGTAACTTTTGATCCCGTACATTCAAAATATTAATGGACAGGTCTCACACGGCGTTTCCCATGCGGCCAAACTCTATCCGAATTCCTATCTGGTCCAGGTCATCGTCGGCACAGCAAAAGGAGCCGGCTCGGGTATAATTAAGACAATTGAACAGGTGCATTTCTGTCTATTTTCAAGAGAAAGAAGAGAATTTCAGCTAGTTCGAGGAGTATGGCTGCCGAATCAGAATGAAGTCCTTCGACCGAGCTTCGCCACCAAGGCTTGCCTCGTCGCGTCGATCGTCTTCGCACTCGAAAAGAACAGCTTTTATATTTCTGCTCCTCATGACATCGTCTACCTGGTAAAACTCTTCTTTATTCATTCATTTCACTTTCTAGTGTATCGTCGGTTTCTTCGTCTACTTCAAATTGTCGGCTGTCATCCTCCACGTGACGGATCCTTTCGCCCCAATTGAGAATCTCTTCTGTGCCGTCTTCATGGGTGGAATCTGGGATGCTCTCTCCAGGTATTTTCCACTTTTTGTTTTGGAAAAAAAAGAGGAATTTAGGGCCTTGGCTGCATCGAAAGAACGAAGAGCCGCAGCAGCCGCCGAGAATGGAGTGGTGGCCGGCGCTGAGAAGAAGGACCAATGATCTAGAAGCTAGGAAGAATTCGGTGCTTTATCTCTCTACTGGTTTATGGCCTTTCTTGTTTTGTTTTGTTTTGCTATTAAATGAAGGGTCGAAGGAGCCCCTCGTAATTGGCCATAATTCTTCTTCTGACGTAATTCTATGCTCTGTCGACACAATCTCGCTGCCTATGGAACAGTCTCGCCTCTCCGGGTCATCTTTTATTACGCCATAATGGTCCGCCCCCCATCGACCTGAAATATAAAAGAGCATCTACCGGATCATCCTGACCATTTGCTGCTCATGCTGCGTATTGCTTCGCTCGTGGCCCTCGTGGTCGTCGCCTCGTCGTCGCCATGCAGAAGACCCTGCCAAATGGATCAACCTCGTCCCTGTCTTCCTCCGACCACCCAGGCCCCATGCCCAATGATGGATTCTACCACCCAGATGCCCTGCAGGATGATGGATTCTCAAAGTACTCCGACTCCCTGTCGTCCTACTCAACCTCCTTGCATGATGGATTATCCGACGACACCTTTGCCCTGCTTGCCGACTACGACAACTGAAGCCCCATGTATGAGGGATCCACCGACAACGCCATCCCCTTGCCTTCCAACCACCACAACTGAAGCTCCTTGTCGAATGATGGATGCTCCTACCACAGCAGCTCCTTGCCCAACTCAGCCTCCATGTCTTATGGATGTTCCATCGACTCAAGCTCCATGTCTGCCGACCACAACAACACAACTTCCATGCATGATGGATCTTCCGTCGACACCTTCGCCTTGTATGCCAACCACTACAACTCAACCTCCTTGCATGATGGACGTTGCCACACCGTCTCCTTGTAATCCTCTTCCTCCTTGCTACCAGGACGTGCCCGCCACTCCCTGCCCATACGGATACGACGCTGCTCCCGCTCAGCCCCAGCATCCTGAATTCAATGTAAGTTATTGATGTCAAAAACAGAAAAATAATGAGTTTTAGGAGTGTGAGGACGGTTGGACCCGATACCAAGAGTCGTGCTACTACGTGGAACGGCAGGAGACGGCCACCCTCGACCAGGCTGAGAAGCAATGTCTCCAGAAGGATGCCACTCTGTTCGTCGCCGACAGCATGGAAGAATTCGAGACAATCATCGACCGCGCTCCTCAAAACACTTGGACATGGCTTGGACTTGTCAAAGCTTCTGAGGACGATCTTCCCCGTTGGCACACCAACGCCAGTATCAGCTACAAGGATTTGTGAGTTTTGGATGGTCGACCAGACTATTGTCTCTGTTTCAGGCCGTGGCTCATCAAGCCTTACGGAGATTCTTCCAATGGCTGGACCCAATACTCCAAATGTGCTGCCCATTGGAATCCCTCGTCTACCGTCGGAAAATACAACTATTACTATCCTTGCACTTACTCGTACTACTTCGTCTGTGAGAAGAATTCGACTCTCATCGAAGCTGCCAACACTCTCAAAATCTGATCTCATTCTCTGCCGATCTCTCTTTCATAAATCTCTTGACTGGTAAAAAATGTTTGTAGTTGGGGACGAGACAGACGGAAGTTCATTGCGGGTGCTCAGTGATTGATCAGAGTATCCAGAACGGGGGGACAGGGAGACCGGTTGTGTTAGCCCAAGGACACACGACGTAAGCAGACGAAAATCACCTACTGACCCTACTTCTAATCCCTTCCCAGTCTTTTCTCTTCCTCTCTGATGAACATTTTGAGGCAAACAGGTTTTTGACATTTCAAAAATCGTTCCCCTTCCAGTCAATTAGCCTTCTGTTGGCTGCTTGGCCATTCTCTCTCCTCGTCGAGTATTCAAAGGTCTCCGGGAGTCAGCTGTTCTCCGGCCTTTTATGGCTTCCCTTTTGACTCGATATCTTCCTTTGTTTTTCTCTCTTTTCCTCGTCTCAATTACCGCCCTTTAAAAATAGACAGAAACCGGGTTTATTTGGTCACCTCCTCCTTTTGATCGGATCGTCTCCTTTTTCTTGTTTTTCTTCTCCCTCATATGGTTTTCCGTGACCCAGACTACAAATCAGCCAGATTCTCTCTCGTGCCAGTTTGTTTTTACCCTCAAAGGATAACAATTATCCTCCCATCGGACTGGTTTAATCCGACCTCTATCCATTGTTTTTGAGAGAACCTTTGCCTCTCGTAGAAAAGTATAGACGACGACGATTAGCTGGGTCCAGGTTGCTTTTAGCCGTAGCCAAGAGAGACCCCTGACTAAAAAGTGGCCGCCCGTTTCCGCTATACTACTTGGCTCTTTCTTTTCGGGGTAAACAACGTGTCCTTTTTTTCTCTCATTTTGGAGGGTAATCCCCCCGTCGAGATTGATTGCTTCCTCTTTGAATTAACGTCCTCATTAGCCACCCTCCCAGTCATATGTTTCCGGTGGGTCCGTTTTGGCCTTGGCTTGTTTGTGTCCTTTTCTTCTTTTGTATTCTCTTGTTATTTTGAATATTCTAGACGCCTTTTTCTTTTCTTCGACTTCTTCACACTTCACAGTAAACGACGGCGAAAAGGAAATGCAGTCTGACCCGTCGTCGAATGAGTTCGACAAAAATCTCCACATCAGGATCCTGGGAGCAAATGGGGTCAGTCTTTTTCCTTTCAAACCAGTCACAGTTTTTGATTTTAGACGGGAAAGACATCTCTCCTTCAATCTTTTTGTAATGATACGGTGAAGATCGAAAATGACGAAGGGACAGGTGTGACGATATTCCATTTTGAAACAGTGAATATGCGGATCAGAGTATCGGAAAAGGAGAAGGTAATCCCCTTTTTTATCAAAAGAATGGAAATTTCCAGTGGAATAGAGACGAGTCCCGCGATGTTGACGCCGTCGCCCTAGTCTACTCCACCGTCGACGCCGATGTCAGTCCCATTTGAGGCTGCAATGTCCCGTTTCAGTCATTCGACTATGTTCTCGACCTGTACCGGGAAATTCTCTACGATCGCTACTTTCCCATGGTCGTCATCGAGAATAAAATCGACCAATTGGAGCATTCTGTCATAGACAAGACATTTGTAGAAGAGAGGCTCCGAAAATCACATCTCAGACTTTACAGGTTTGCCTTTCTTATTGCAAAGAGAAATCCCTAGGGTATCCGCCAAAGAAGACTTCAATGTGATGCATCCGTTTGCCTATCTTCTGGAAAAGTTGACAAGAAGTCGAGACGAGAATAGCAACGAGAGGAAACGGTCGCCGGTCGAAGACATCCGATTGCCATCCCGAGAAGGATGGGCATCGCCTCGACCAATCAAGCCAAAAAAAGAAAAATGTGTCATTATGTGAAGCCAATGCAATTAAATTTATTTAAAATTCGAGTACTTTCCCAAAAAAGGAGGGGATGAGTTCTGTAAATAGTCGACGGTCGGGAACATAAAGCGGAGATAAGTAGCCGTGTGTGGACAGTCAAGTAGCCCTAAGTCGTCTGACCAAATAGAGGACTCTGGTCAGCACACTCGTATGATTAGCCAAGACAAATAATCTCAAATAATTTATTCCCTTTTTATCTTATTTTAATTATCAATTTCATCAATTTTAACAGAATAAATGGGAGAATATCTTCTTTTAGGGAGAGGCAGAGGGATGTCCACAAGTCCAGCCTCATTACCTGACAGTATTAGATGGATTTGGACCTCAAATACAGCCAGTAATGATGCGGGCTCATTGGGAACTTTAGGGCCAGCAAGGGGGCCAGGCGGATAAGCTGTGTCAGCTTAGAAACTGTAAGGGAAGAGGACCCGCCCCCCGATGCCAAATAAGGGCGGATACAGTACAGATGGCACTTCACAAGAGAGGGGGAGGAGCAGTCGATGACAGCAGTGAGAAATACTTGGAGAAATAGTTAGCTATTGAAGAAATAGAGAATAAGATGAAGACTCTTTATATTCTGACCAAGGAAGAAGTTCTGTTGTCGGTGGCACATCTACACGTGCCAAGTGGAAAACGAGCACGGACCGGGTAATTGCCATTTGGACATAGACCAAAATGAGTTTGGATGAGTTTTGTCGATAATCCGGCCGCCTGTTCCTTGAAGATGGTGCAATGCCGCCTGATAAAATTTAATCCTATTTGCAGCACCCAAAATTAGAATGTTTTTGTCGAAAATGACCAATAAAATGGTCGAGGTCGGAAGATGCAAAAAGTGTGGCTACTGGAAGGGTTAATTAGGGGCGCCAATCGGATGATAAGCCTTATCGGAGGTCTCCTTCCCCCACAAGAACACATCATTTTCTCTTCTTTTTAACAAAAATTGAGTTTTGTGTCGAGAAAACGGACTCACAACGGGGAAGAAATGTCTTGTCGCGTCCGGGATGCATTGACGATTAGAGTGATTAGTCAGGTCAAGTATGTAAATATTGTGGAGTGAGGGGAACATCAGTGGGCACACTTGTAATCAGTCGAGTCAATAGAACACTCCACGGGATGGACGACAGACCGAACAGTAGTTACGAAAACAGGAAAAGAATAGACAAGAAATATATTAAATCTCTTTATAAATGAATGATTATGACATGAGATCAAACACAACTATTACTGATTATTAATGTGTCCCGTTTAGAGGTTGCATTGTTGGAATGGAAAATAACGAAGGCGGCGCTTGTCCGGGGGCAAATGGTTGAAGTCGAGAAACTTGAGGAGCCAAAACTTTCTTCCGACTTTGCATTGCTTCGTTTACCATCCAACAGGACGTAGGAATCTAATATTGAATTTAAAAAAAATTATAATAGAAGCATACTTTTGAGGGGTGTAAAACAGGTGCCATGTGGGGAGGCGCCGCTCTAAGACCCCACCTCGCATACATTGGATCCTAAAATTAAATTTTGCAAATAAATAAGTAAAATTCGAACCTTTGCATCGTATGTTATTTTATTCGATCCCCATAATGGAAATGCCGTTGAGCCAGCGGCAGTTCCAGCAGCCGGGGCTGATACCGTCGCTGCTACCACTGATGTCGCGCCATAAGCTCCGTCTAAATTAAAATTAAATATTTATAGAATAATTACCTGCTTTTACGACTCCATAATTTTGTGTTGCTACATGATATTGTACCGTCTGCATTTGGGCTTTTGCTCTTTCTGCTTCAATTGCCGCTTGATGATGGGCCAAATAAGATTGCTGAGATTGCAAGTATGCTTCTGCATCTTCCGCTAAATAAATAAATAATTAAATAAATTTTAAATCTTCAAACCTTCTTTTTGTGCTTGCGTTTTTCTTGCTTTCTCTTCCTCTTCGGCTAATCTTTGAAGTGCTTCTCTTTCCTCACGCTCAGCCTAAAAATGGACAAAATAAACGATGAACATAATTCGAATACTCTTTCCCGGATGTTCCTTCTTCTTTTGTCAACGTCTTTCTCCCAGTTTTCGAATTGTCTCACATAAGCATCATAGGCTTCTGTTCCAATTGAACCTCTACAAAATAAATTCGCAATAAAATAATAAATAAATAAAAAATACTTGTTAGCTTCTTTCCACGTTTCAAATTGTGCTTTATATTCTCGATATTGTTTGTCTAATTCTGCTTCCGCTTCTTTAGGATTCTGGGTCATATTCTAAATACGAAAGTCAGTCTATAAAAAACTTAAAAAGGGGGAAAATAAGCAATAATGGAAAAATCCTGGTGCTCACACGTATAAAAAACATGGTAAAGCAAAATTTTTATTATACAAATAACATAGCTCATTGCATATTGAGATTATGAAAAAAACGAGATTCAGATGTTATGCTAAGAAAGTAACAAAGTAAATACTGTAAGTTTGCCCACAAAGTTGCTTATATGAAAGTGAGATTGGTATCACATGTACAAAAAAAATACAACGTCACCTATAAGAAAGTCTTACAGACCGTACTGGGAAATGTCATTGCCCCAGATTTGAGGTAGTTTCTTACGAATCGTCAAAACGCAACAATCTTTCTTCAACTTGAAAGTAATATCAGAAATATCAGATGGGAATTTAGGAATCTGAAAAAGGAACAATAAATATTACAAAAAAGGAAACCTCAAAATATCGCGAATCAATTACTGTTCGAACAGGCGGCTTCTTTTTCTTGTCCACTTTTGCTATTTCAATTGTACAGGACATGCTTCTAAAAATAGAAAAAAAAATATAATAAACTGATTTTATCACAAACCTATCGTCGCTTTTTAGATAAACACTTGTGTTCGATGCTTTCATTAACGATTTTTCTCGAATTCCACGGACGACCAACTGAATAGTGAGATGATTTGCCTCATCATCATAGCGACCTAAAATATTTTAAAATTACAATGAAACTTATAGATTTTGCTTGATAAAAAGTGAAAAATAATAATAAAATGACTTACACCCATCGGGTCCTCTCCTCTCGTCGGCAGCTGACGACATTGCCGACTCCATTTTCTTCTTCTTTTTGCTCAAATTACCCTCCTAACATTAGACGAATCTAAAAAACTATAAATATTAATTATTACAGCCAAGTAAAAAAAAGAAAGAAGAGGTTGAATCGATAAAACAGATGAAGAAAAAACTTTGGCAGCAAGCGGTACAATCGAATGAGTCAGTGTTTATAAACGCAGTCAAGATAAGTGGGAGCCGCCGATTATCGACCTTGAAAACTGTCGAAATTCATATCTGCTGATATGCAATGTTGCATTTCTCGAAATGACTTTTATGAGGCGAAATTGGGTTAAGATTCTTTCAACGAATATGCTTGTTGATGTATTACGTTTTACTTATGATATTTGAACTAAATACTTCAAAGAATAAATAAGAAGAAGACTAAAAAGGCTAATTACGAATGTAAAATAAAGAAGAATCGATCAATGTGAAGAAGACAACATACAGTAATTAGTAAACACCGTCAAAAATTCATTTGAAATGAGCTCCGTAATTGCGTATTCTAACTTCTTCTTTACTGAAGTTTGGAGCTGCCAACTTTCATAAAATGACATCAGCCAAAAAATACTCCCAAGACCTAATCCTGTGCAAATAAATTGTCAAAAATAGAGAGACATCCTTGAAAATTTCTTTGAAATAGGATGAGTCACAAAGCACCGGCAGGATGAGTGCCCCTGATCAATAGTCGACTCGGGTGTCATCGTCGCTATTTGAAGAACGCGTCCGACCGTTCAAAATTAGTCCCAATCATTGAATTATACTTCATCAATTATAGTTTGTCCTCTTGCTAATTATTTCGTTTAAAATAATTTACAATTTATTAGAATTGGCATCGAATTTCCTCGGTTTGACCAGACATTCGTATGGAGGAGGTGAGACCGTCAGACCCAAAATCCTCTCCGTCGGCAATTTTTGTCCGTCCGGAGGTGTAAAATTGAATTTCTTCATGGCATTGGCGAAGACGAGGAAGAGTTCCGCCCTGGCCAGGGATTCGCCCAAGCATTGCCGTTTTCCAATACTGAACGGGATAAATTCTTCAATTCGAAGAAGACGCCCGTCAGTCGACAAGAAACGGTCCGGATTGAATTTCTTCGGCTCGGGGAAGAACGTCTCGTCCTGAACATTGGCTTTTTTTCTTATTTTTTGGATGTTGAGTCACCTGCATAAGTACTGAGATCTGTGGAATGACGAAAGTTCCTTTCGGATAGAAGTAGCCGTCGATGTCGACATCTTCCGCAGTCGTCCTCGGCAAATTTATCGGCAGGATATTGGCTATCCTTTGTATTTCCTAAATTCCCCGTTCTCTTATTTTGTCTTGTTTTCTTCAATACATTTATAGTGGCTTGTGTGAATGTCAATTTCGGCCTATCCGCCAATGTGACAAATCCTCCCGAGCAGTGATGATCCAATTCGGCTTGGATCCTCCGTTGTACCTGGAAACGTATAATTATCGAAGAAAAGATGACTACCTCCGGGTGCAATGTGGCCATCAAAAACCCCCATTTCAGCGTGGTCACAGTTGTTTCCATCCCGGCGAAGAAAAGATCCAAAAGGAGCATGGTCATCTGCCATTCGCTAGACATCTCTGGTTTTGGTCAAAGAGTCGACTCACTCGAAATATCCCATGTCTTCTCCGTGGATTCGTCGTCGTTCCATTTCCATCAAATACGTGAATGTGAAGTCATCTTCCTCCCGATGTCCTTCTTCGAATCTTCTCTTATGGTCCTGAAGTCATCTCTTCCTGTCGCCAGTCTTGCTTCCTACCTCGACTTGTGTCTGGAGAAATGTCCACAGTCGATGGCGCAATTCCAACAATCGTTTGAATTTATAGTTGACAAGGGGAATGTGTTCTGTGAAAGGAGCGGCAATGTACAATCCCATGAGAGGATGCATAACCAAATGGGATTGAGAGTCGAGTAACTCGTGGAGAGATTTCATCTCTGGAGAACCCTAAGCCAGCTGGTCAATTTAAAGGAGGAGTACGGTACCTGTGGATACCTGAATCCGAACAGCATATTGTTGATAATATTTCCGACACAAACTGCCACTGGGTCATGCATCGGGATAGGACCTTTCTGGTCTTGGAGATAGGCACAGAAGGCCCCGACTTCATGCATAATCTTCTCTTCCATCAGAGCCCGTCCAACTCCAAAATCCCTCAACACGTGGAGGGAGAATCGTCGCTGTTCTCTCCATTTCTCGCCGTCAATTTGAACTACTCCATTCGTCCCGCCTAAAAGGGTCTCATCTTCCGGCAGTCGGTCAGTTGAAAAATTGGCCCCCAACAATTATCCACTTCTTTTTTTGGGGGCGACAGTCAACTTTCTCCCGGACTCACCCATAAAAGTGTCAGTGACGTGATTCCTCCAACGATTACTGAATACATCCGCATTTCGGACGAAATATTTCTTTATATTTTCCAGGTCACAGACCTCAAGAAGCTCGAAATAAAAAAAGAAAAGAGGGGACTGACCATGACGAGGGGAATTGGACCAATCCAGAGGGTGAAAAGACCGCCAAAACGACGTCGCCACGTCTGGAGGAGATCGTCTATTTGTATTCCTAAGAAAACTTTAAACAACAAAAGGGAAAGGGCCTACCTGAGATGAAGGAAGGCATATTCCCGGCGAGAAGCCATGGCGTCGGCCCAGGAGGGAGATGTCTCCTCTTCCAATATAATTCATAATAAAGATAAGGTAATAATAACAACGGTAATAAATATACCTGAATGTTTTATAATGAAGAAAAGTAAAGACAAAGGCTCACATTAAGACGAAGTAAAGCTGCTCGAAGAAGTCGAGTTCCTAACAAAATGGCGACACCGGCCAGCAGAATGGACACACCACGGGGAGCATCGATCCCGATCATTTCAGCATGTCAGAAGCAGATGGATCTGAACAACAAGAAGAAGGAGATGAGTGTGTGTCATGGAGGCGGGCAGAACAGTTACACCGAAGGACAAGTTCACGATGTCCAAAGGGACTGGATCTGCCTTCCGCGGCAGATTATGCCCTCTTTTTCTCAGTTCCACAATAAGCCGGCGGCATTTTGACAAACCAAAGAAGGAGGATATTCGAACGAGTAACAAAGGATGTACGAATAGACGAGGAAGAGGAGGAAGAGGAGAGGGGGAAGGTGACCACTCCTTCTCTTGATG
This sequence comes from Oscheius sp. DF5033, assembly GCA_964036215.1. Lineage (NCBI taxonomy): Eukaryota > Metazoa > Nematoda > Chromadorea > Rhabditida > Rhabditidae > Oscheius > Oscheius sp. DF5033. Next base: position 5,210,947 of record CAXIWN010000010.1, read on the forward strand.
AGAGAAAAGGGATGGGAGAGACAAGCGGATGGCGATTGGAAGGGTATTTCCCCCAAAAAAGTAATAAAAATAATGGAGAACAGATGAGTGACTTTCGCTTACCAGATGGACAGTTTCAAAGGTGTCGAAGAGAAAGCCGCGCTCGACGAGGTATCTTGGTGAAAGTCGGCCTTCGCGGGTTGGATTGCGGGGGGAATTGTGTCACTGGACAGCCGAGATACGGAAGGATCCATTGTGTGGAACCGTTGTATCAATAATCTCGCACTTTTTTTTGTTTTCTCCTGCCTCTGTCTCCTAAATATCCATACCCAACTTTCTACACTGAATATCTTCTGCCCTTTTTCGTCTTCCCCCGTCATTCAGAGCCCCCTTTCTTCAAGAAACCCATCAAATTCAATGAAGATCGGAATTGATCCTCTTGAACTCGTCCGAAAAACGAGTAAAAGGGAGAAATCCGACTTACAACAAATGCAATGGAAATGGTATTACACGGTCGACGGAAGACGAATAACAAACGACGAGCTGGTTTTTGTCGGACTTATACTTTGTCGCCCTGTTGCGAGGGGAGAAAGGTGGACATAAGATGGACAAAAAAAGTCTTTATGATAATACTGGAAATGGCATGAGTATCAGAAGAAGGCAGATAGGTCAGTTGGCGGTGTTTGGTCCGAAGCCGGCTGCTCTCTTTCCGTAGACTCCATAACTGGCGTAGGGATATCCGAGTCCGTATCCGTAGCTGGCATAAGGATATCCGTAACCATAAGCAGAGTAATAGGGCGAGTAGTATTGAGCATCGGAGACACTGAACAGGGCACAGAGGGCGAAGAGAGCGAACACGATCAGACTGAAATGAATGGGTCGATTGCCGACAGGAGAGAGAACTCACATCTTGGAAGACATGTTGATGACGATGCTGATGAGCTGATACCCCGGGGTTATGTAGTGCTTGGAATGTTGACTCTCGACAAACGGCACGGTGTCAACTGGTAGAAGTGAACACACACAGGACGCGTGTGGAATTATTGCCGACAGGCAGTCTCGAGGCAATTTGACAGAGATCTGACGATGAGTAATCACTGGAGAGACTGAGAGACGAACAAATAGATTTGTCGAGAAGATGCACGAGGTGCAGATCAAACTAAAACCAAGAAGTTCACCGTATTTTAGATGGATGTTATTCGTTGAGGTGCGCGAGCATTTTTAATTTCCGAGTATATGGAATATTTGCTGAGGTACAGAAAACCGATGACCATCTGAAATGGGCCCAAGGGAAATATTTTGGCAAGCTGACCTCTGTAAGACAAGACTTTTACCACAGTTTGCTGCCGTGAATTTTCTTCCTTGTTGATGGATTTGCCATTTCCTGTGGTTATGGTAAGTTAAACAAGCCAATTCCATTCCCAACTACTGTTGCAATTCTACTACCGAACAGAGAGTAAGATTGAATTGGTTCTATTTCGAGCGGCAACCAGTTCAACAGCGCGGCAATGGCACCAATATCAAAGAGCTCGGCAGAGAGAGCAAACTATTCAAAATGGATGGCAACGTTTTCTTGCCTCTGGCAGGTTTGTTCGGCTGGAGGTTAGGTAAACTTCACTGGAGTATAAAATGATGCCCGATGGCATCAGTCAACCATCCGACTGCAATGGCTTCTTCCAAGATGTAAGTCTCCTCTTTCTTTTCCTTCAATCTTCTCATTTCAGTCTGATCGTGTTCGCTCTCTTCGCCCTCTGTGCCCTGTTCAGTGTCTCCGATGCTCAATACTACTCGCCTTATTACTCTGCTTATGGTTACGGATATCCTTATGCCAGCTACGGATACGGACTCGGATACTACGGAGGAGCCTATGGGGTCTACGGAAAGAGAGAAGCCGGCTTTGGTCCCCAACAATGAGTGATGTCTTTCATCGCCGATGATCTTTCTTCCACAGTATTATAAAGATCTGCCATCAATCTTTTTCTTTTGTTGCTCGACCTCCGACAGTTTTCTGATCGGTCAAGAATGATCTTTGAAATATTTACTTTCTTCCAATCTTCCAGCATTTTCCGTCAACGTGCAAATTGACCCAATAGATTCGAGAGAAACCAACAAAAAAATCCAACTTCCGTTTGAGAGACTTCTGTTGGAAATAGAAAACAAAATTGGGTGTGTCAAGGCAAATGTCGAGGACAATGGGGATGGAGTGTTTGAGTTGCCGTGTTCCGTCAGTTAGTCATCCTCCAAATTGTTTGTAACTTCTGACTCTTCGTCTTTCAAACAAATACTACACCCTCCCTCTGGAATTCTCTGTCGTGTGAAAAAAAGCCATTTTCTATGGGATTGGAGTCTGTTTGGCCAACAAACCAACTGCCGAAGCCTACCGGTTAACTCCTTTGGCACTTGACAGTTGCGCCAGAGGGTAAACATACGAGCGAGTATAAATTTGGGCCATCTCGGGTTCAACCACCACTGCCCAGTCGACTGCTTCCAGATGGCCTCTGCTAAATTGTAAGTCTTCTGCCTCTGGCGAGGAAGTACTCCGACCAATTTCAGCCTCATCCTCATCGCCCTTGTCGTCCTCTGCGCCTTCGTGGCTGAAACCGATGCCCAATATGTGAGTCTCTACTGGAAAATATAAAGACAACCGATTACAGTATTACTCCCCCTACTCGTACTATGGCTACGGTGGATATCCCTACTACGGATATGGAGGATATGGCTATGGATACGGTTACGGCTACCCATATTACGGATATTACGGCAAGAGGGAAGCCGGATTCGAGCCGAAAAACTGAAGAACAACTGGACAGAAGATGGATACGATGACTGATACTCATTTATAAAAAAAAGTATTAAATAAACATTAGTACCATTGCCTTTTTGAGGGGAAAATCCATTGAACAACGGGGAAGTTGTCGGCGAAAGGTCAAAGGAGCAGGAAGGAGCAGGCAAATATCAACTTGCAAATAGTCTCCAATCGTTTCAATCGAGAAGCAAACATGGCTTCCGGTGCAGAGGTCGACGGCCAATCACTTTAGGTGCGCCGTCGTCTTCACTGTTGTCTTTCTCGGTAGTTGGAGATCGCTACCACAATCTTCCTGGCAAGAAATCCTTCTCATCCGAACCACAAGAAAAAGACAGATAAGAAAAACAAGGACAGCTTCAACTTTCGGCCTTCTCATATCCTCCACATCGGCAACCTTTCTGAACCAGGCGAAAGACACAGACAAATATCAGCGTAAAAGTCCATAAAATACGACGTCACAATGTTCTTTGAGCATTTCAATCAGAAACTTGTAATCTCCTGCTCTCGGGGATGTTTGGCAAAATTTCAAAAGGAAAAAGTCGACTTCTCGTGGTGCCCGCCTTGTCAAGTCGACCGGGACCCGGTGATAGAATTCTCCAATTCTCGTTACTCGTAGACGCTTCGGTGACCGAATCGGTCAGACCCTCTTCCCCTAACAAACGGGGCTGTGGCATGAGAATAGCGACCGATTATTCCAAATCTTCTGGACATTTGCTTTTGCATTCACTCTTAGCATTACCGTATCTTTTCCACAGAAAAAATAAAAATGAGTTGCTCTTTTTATACAACGCCACTACGCATGTGTTACGTAAAAGTTTTGACTGCAACGAGATGTCACCCTTTTCCGATTTTCTTCTCCAGCACGTTCGTCTTCGTGCCAATATTTTATGCATATTTTTCTCTACATCTGCTGCAATTCAACCAATATGGATAATATCTAGAACTACAGTAAATAAACACAAATAACTTCCATAATTTGTAACAAAACTATACTATCGATTTCTGTGATCTTTGAAACTAAGCAATGATTTGAATTCGATCATTGAAGCAATTGGTTTGATTTTAAAAGATTTGAACAGTATTTGCCAATTCATTTCTCACTGTGCAAAACAAGCAAAACATTATCTTGCACCTCACTATTTGCAAACTTTTCTTCTTATATTTTTCTTGACACACTATTTTGCATAATATCTCTTTTTAGTTGTTAATTTAGATGGCGCTCCGTCATGCTGCTGTTATCCAGCGTGCTCTGCTGACAGCAAGAACACAGCCCCGGTTATGCATCCCGGTAAGAGCTGCCACCACCTTGAACGACGGAGCCAGCAAGACACATGATCATTCCACCCATTTCAAGGTAAATAGAAATAAGGAATTTTAATTGATTTTACTTTCTCTATTTTTTCGCAGGAGCACATGATATTTTTAGATTGAACGATATTTCGCTGCTGGTATGGTTCCTCTATTCCCTGCTGCTTATTTTATTCATGGTCCGATGATGGATGCTGCTCTCACTATTGCCCTTACTCTTCACATTCACTGGTTTGCTTCATTTAAAATTTAATTTAGATTATATTTTGATATGGGAAATATGCGATGTTTCTGATTTTATTCTATAGCAGTTTTATCTACCTGCTTACGTGTGAGCTTATAATTATTTATTGCTTTTCAGGGGCATTCAAGGAGTAATCGCTGATTATGCGAGACCTTTTGTCATTGGACAAACAGGTGCCAAAGCTGCCCATTACAGTCTTTATCTGATTAGCGCAGCTCTTCTTGCCGGTTAGTTTTTTACTAATTCTCCCTGTATCATTTGCATTTTATTATTTGTTTTTTTTTTCAGGTCTTTTGCACTTTAATACAAATGATGTCGGAATTACCAAAGCCTTCGAGATGGTCTTCTCCCTATAACTTGAATAAAGCGTAATTGTACAACAACCTATAGCTATTTTTAGTATGCTGGTTTATATATAGTAGAACAATAAATTCATTGTATTTTTATACTTTTTCTCTGTCTTCGACTTCAGATGTTCCAGAATTATCTTTCTCTTTTTGGTCGAACTCGTTTTTAGCGTTCATTATAACATTTCAGATTTATTAATTTTTGTTATGGCCAAGAAAAATAATAAGATCCAAAGGAAGAAGTTTTTTTCCCATCCAAACAACAAGGGAAAAGTTTTTAAACGAAAAGAGAATCCAACTGCTGGAGATGCTATTAGGTAACATTCTATTGTGTTAAATTCAATGGCTTTAGAAAGCGAGGAAATTTCTCTCTTTTGCCTACAACTGAATTTAAACATGTCCCTCATTGCTCTCATGGTAGCATTTCATTTTTCAATATAATTTGTTTTCTAGGCCCATGCCTTCTTTTTGGAGTAAAAGATGGAGATAATATAAAAAATCGCTATTTTTCTTGTGCTGTCTACAGGTAATTTTTATCTATCGCATTGCTGTTTAGGCTCTTTATTTTTCTGTAATATTTACCAGTGAATAATTATTATTTTCAAAATAAACTATTTATTTGCAGAAATGATCCTGAATCGTGTGACTTCAAAGCTCCAGTTGAAGATAATAATGAAGTATCTGCACCATCGGTAATAACACCTAAACTAGGAAAGTGGGATTATGGATGCATACCTAAAAAGTAAATGCTTGACATAGTTGTTAAAGTTTATTTTTTCAGATTAAAAGAAATACCAAAAACAGCAACTCTTGTTTTTTGTCGGGAATGTAACGACGTTTTTGAGGAGAAGCACAAATGCCCAAGTGAAATCGTTACAAGGAAACAATTACAACATCCGTCCAGATTTTTACATGCATTGGATAAACACACTGGCGAAGCAGTAAGCCTTTATCAACTTGTTTTAGTTTACATGAATTTAGCAATTTTTCTTCTCTGAAGAATCTCTTGGAGTATTGCTAAAAGTCGTTGAAGAAGCAAATGTTGATGGAGTGCTCTGCGTCGGTGCACCTCGGATATTTGAAGCATTAAAAATTCAAAAAGATAAGAAGATTTTCATGTTAGACATCGATAGACGATTTGTAAGTTTTTTTTTATTTATTCTGATGGAATCATCTCCAGGCTCATTTTTATCCAGCAACTCAATATGCCCAATACAGTATGTTGGTTAATTATTTCTATCATGAAAAAGCTTTGGAAAGGTTAAATAATTTTTTCTCTGTAAGTTTTTGTTTCGAAGTTTTAATTGCAAGATGTCGCTACAGAAATGCAGCTCTGTCCTGTTAATTTGTGATCCACCTTTTGGAGTTTTTATAGAGCCACTTATGGATAGTTTGCGGAAATTACAAGAAATGCATCGGCAAGCAAGGTAAGCAATCTGGAGATGTTGATTTTAAGAAATAACAATTTCAGAGGAAGTGACAGCCAATTTTATGCCATGATTCTTGTTCCGTTTTTTGTTGGAAAGCATATTCTTCGCTTGGATTCTAATTATTGGATGAGTGATTATCGAGTACTTTTCAACTGATTTTGTTTACATTTGAATTTTAGATAACATATGAAAATCACAAAGAATTTAACAAGCCGAATAAGACGACAGTTCGTATTTTTACGAATTTATCTCCAAGTGCTTTCGATCTATCTAACGTCAACGGTTATGAATTCTGCGAAAACTGCGAAAGATATGTGCACACATCAAATAAACATTGTTTTATGTGCCAAGTATGCACATCAAAAGTAAATTCTTTTATTGTTTCTTTAGATTTTGCATGAGATTTTTATGAAAATTGTAATTAATGAATCTTACAGGACGGATCAAAGATGAGACACTGCGACCGGTGTTCAAGATGCGTCAAGGAAAGCTATCGACATTGTCCAAAATGCAGCCGATGCCATCTCCAAGGCCGTTGTTTCCCATCCGAAGAGTAAGATCTTTGTTTTCTTTATTGTTATTTTTATTGTTGTTTGTTATGGTTAATACTATAAACTATTGTTTACACAAATCCGGCTCTTTATTTGTTATCCCGTCGAACTGGTTGTGTCCACTCCCGACGACGCGGTGTCCAATGGTTCTCGTCTTGTAAATTATGAAGGCCGAAGGAGAAGAAATCCGTCGATTGAAGACACTTGCCGTTTTTGCTGTCGGGCTCATTACTCTCACAATGGTCAGTTGAGTCGCTTCCCAGGGAAATCATCTTCAGACAACGAGTGTCATGCTCATTCCTTTAATTTTCTTCTATTCTCAAAATATTCGAATTAATTTGGAACACGAAATAAAACATTGTATTCACAAGACAAACGGCCTTTGGGAGCAGCTATCCAATGTAAGTTTGTGGTCGATTTGTCGAGTAGACAAGATTCAGATAGAAACGGAAAAGGGAGTAAAGACACGACTGAGGAGGCAATTCATCGTTGCCCCTTATGCTGAACCCTACGCTGGAGGGGTATGTACTCTACGCCTTCAAAAAATATGGTATGGATTCAGTGTGATGGCGGTTGTGGTGGAAATATGGAAACGGTCTATCAACAGCAACAAGGATACGCCACAGCGCCACAATACAATTGCCAAATATGTCAGACAGGAGCCCCGGGAATGCCAGGCCCACCAGGGATGGATGGCCTCGACGGCGACGACGGTCAACCAGGATTGATGGGAGAAGAAGGCGAACTCGGCGAATATATCCACCCACCGGCTATGGAAGATTTCTGTATGAGCTGTCCACCCGCACCAGCTGGACCTCCTGGTCGTACTGGTAAAAAGGTACAAAATGCCAGTTGGATCAAAAGACATTTGAGATTTTAAGGGACCTCCCGGCGTGGCTGGTCAGCCTGGCTCGACAATTGTCGCCCTCCCCGGTCTGCCAGGTCCTCCAGGGCCACCAGGGCCACCCGGAAGAGATGGAGAAATTGGGGTGATTGGGAGACCTGGCATCCCCGGAGTAGTTGTTTTTGTTCCGGGACCACCTGGTCGAAAAGGAGGACGAGGCCCTCCTGGAAGAAGAGGAGAACCAGGAGCAGCTGGACTGGCAGGCTCGAAAGTACGAGGACCACCTGGACCGGTGGGAGATGCAGGAATGCCGGGAAAGAATGGTCGACCGGGTATGATGGGCTTGCCCGGAAATGACGGGCCACCCGGTCGGAGAATCGGCTGTAGTCATTGTCCCCCTGTCAGATTGTCACCCGGCTATTGAGAATAAGAATAAAATTGATGACGGGACTCTCTCGATGAAAAATAAGTTGGTCGAGACAATTGGTCTCTCAGAAGATGAAATGCAATACGACTGGTCCTTAGGTGGCTATCTCTCGCCCATTCGGTTGTAGTTTCTCGCCCGTCGACAATTCCAGCTAATTTCTTCTTCCATTTTTCCCGCTCGCCTGCTGTAGTAAAGGAATCTTCCCCTTTCAAAGGCGGAGAAATAAAAGTAATTCATCGAAAGTTCTCTCTGGTTTGCCATATTTCAGGAGTCGAGCCTCTCAGATCCACATGTCCTTTTGCCCTCGTCTCTCCCCGGGCTAACCCAATTGTCTCGTTTGTTTCGATTCGTCCTCCGGCTTCCGGACCATCATTCTCTCCACCTAGTTTTTCGCTTCTTTCAGTCAAAAGTATTCCCAAATGAGTAGCCGACTTTTTGTCGAGGTTGAAAAACGCGAGGGAGGGGGCAGCCGCTCTATCTTCAAAACTTCTCGACTCCGTTTATTTTCGACCTAAGCAGCCATCAAATGAGTCACTCCTGTTTTTTTCTCTCTTAGATTCTCAGCCCATTTCCATTCTTCCATCCGGCTTCTTCCTCTTCAAATTTGACTCATCGTCTGGTTGAGTAACGGCGTCTGCTAAACTTATCCTTTTCTATCAAACGTATCATCGATCCTATTTCTCCATCCTATTTCCCCATGAACCAGTCCGAAATTTCGAGTAAGGTTTCCCTCATTTCCATATAATCCGCTCGATAGTTTCCCTCGACTCTCTGTCCTCTTGTCCTCTTCTTCATTTTCTCTAAAATAATTCCCCAATTTGTAGGGATGTGATCTCTTCTCTTCAAAACACAAAACCACGATGACCACAACAACAGCCAAGCCAACTAACAACCAACAGCTCCTGCCGGTCAGTCTAATTTCATCCAAAAATCCCTCGCCGAGCCCATCAGCCGCCAATTCAGAATCGGGATTACAGGGGGTCTCGTCCTCTTTGAAACGATGTGCCGGTAATGGAATGGGGTGACTACTTCATCGGATCGACGGCGCAGATGTACACACGTGCCGCAGCTGGGAGGGATTAGCACGGGAAAAATGGAGGGAAGAAAATGAAAAAGACAAAAGAAACTGAGGATACGGTAGAGGAGAAGATGACGCAAGCGGAGGGAGACTGAGGACGTGTTCTCCTTCGAAAAGTCTATAATTCTACATAAGAGATTATCGACAACAAGGTTACGGCGATTCATTTTCGACCTGAGCTCTCCTTCTTGAGCTGTCGGGGGAGGTCGACGTTCGTCAATTCCTGCTGTTCTCGAAAAGCCCTTCGCGAGTATGGACGTTTGACCATATGAGTCAAAACCAGAGCTTTCCCAGTCTTTCGGAAGTTGTTGTTGGTATTTATGCAAATGGCGTTGTTCAGGCGAGTAGTCTCGATGACATGCAAGGACGCATCACATGCATTTAGATGAAGACATTCCATTACTGGCTGAGACGGCTCGCCATTTCAATATCTTTGAGTGGCCACGGGCCCTCTTCATCATCACAATTCTTTCTTTTTTTTGATGATTCACACCCAAAGCTGTCGAAATTTTCGAGGGATGACCAAAGCTAATTGTCGTCATTAGGGCGAGATGCTCATCCTTGGGTTATGAAGGTCCGAATAATTGCATCGGACAAGGAAGAAGAGGACGCCGATGAACCTGATAGGGGAGAGCAGCTACCGGGCCAGTGGAATTTATTTGAGGATACAAACAGTTTGCATTCCTTCAAAAAGGGAATATCAGTTCCTCTTGACTTTGTGACGGGAAGGAGATGGATTAACTCGAGGTTGCATCGACGGTCATTGCCGTCCGCCGCTATGCACCAGCGTCAACCACCGTGGTCCTTCTACAATCTGCCCGAGGGCGTGGTGTCCATCGTGTTGATGATTGAAGTGAGCATGATCCACTTGAGCCCCAAATCCGGCAAGAAGAAGGGAGGGCGGAGTCTAATTAGACAGAGCCTGTGGCATGCAAATTGGCACAGCTGGCTCTCTCTACCAATGTTGGGTAACGATGCAGTTCAGGTAAGATGGGAGTTCCTCCTGGGGGAATGCCTGCTAATTAGTTGGAAGCGCTGTAATTACCTCGGGGCGAACGCCACATTTCCCGCCTTCTTACGAGAGGGCGATGGGGTCACTCCGGGCTTCGTCTCATCTTATTCGACTCTCTTCCAAAACAAGGATTACTGTACTCCCAGTGGCCCTCAAAGTTCTCCTCACAAATAGCTATCAGTTCGTCAAAATCGAGAGGATGACAATTCCCTCGGGAAGTGCAAATGCCGCGCATTTTGATTGAAGAGCCTTGTAGTCGCCGGTGTCCATAATGAGCAGATTAGTCGGTTTGTCACCTGCTCGCGCAACTGATCCGCCGCCCATCACTGATTGTAAACGAACACATTTTGTAGTAATGCCACCCGCATAACATCGCCTCCTCTTCAATATTTTGCTATCTCTTGTTGAGTCCATTATCTGACAGTCTTCGTCGATGAGCAGCTGGCAGTCTGCGCGGTTTCCGCTTTCTCGGGCTTGTTGTCGTCTCCTCTTGCACATCATATGTCGCATTGTAATCAACTGGCTCCTTTCCCATATAGTCCCCATCCCCTTCATTATCCCGGCTGACTGTAAGCGACTAATGAGTCGAGTCAGCTGGTTCTTGTCGCCAATTAGTCCATTTTTGAGGCCTAAAATAATTATTTCAGCTCTACACAGAGTGGACAAATCGACAATTGACAAAGGTCAATCATCGGCAAGTGTCCGATTTATCGACAGAACTTCGTGATTATCGTGTGGTGGCTGCCGTCGTTCAGGCTGTCGGTGAGTCAACGCTGATAATCACCGCGGCGAGGTCAGAGGGAGAGGGCGGCAGTTGGTTGTCCCCGGTCAGATTTATGTTTCACCCGCTAGTCCATTATGAATTTCAGCGTAATAGAGATTCTCTTTCGGTCATTTCTGACCTGCCTGCCACCTCCCAAGGCACTTGTGCAAACAATCTGTCAATTACACGACAACGCCCTCCGGCACATGTTGCGAGAGTCGTTTTTCGACAGCCGTACACTCGCCCTGTAGTCCGCCGACCACAATTCTTTCTCTTCTCCAGGGACTCGTTACCCGTCAAATCTTCTCCCAGGCCGTCTTCTCAGTCTAGTCGTCGTCTCTTTTTATCCCAGAGATGTCCTCAGAGACTGTTCAAAACGCGTTTCTGTTTGTTTTTAAAAAACGGAGACGACGACGACGAGGAGTGCCGCAGATAATTTGCCCTCAGAGTTTATTTTCACAATTTTATGAGGTCGGCGAAGGGGGATACAGATCCACTCCAAACCCAGTTTTTGTCCTCTCCAAATTTTACATCCAGATGTGTTATAATCGCATTGTTGCGCGAGTATCTGATCCCATTACCCGCATTAGCATACAGCATCAGCATATGTTTGTCCGTTTCAGTTTCGGATCCACAACGAGTCAACTCAATCCGGCAAAATCTCACGACTGTCACCTCCAACGTAAGTTACACAACTTAAAAACGAACAGATTATATTTGTCTTTTGACGACAGGTGGCCCCAGTAGTGGACGGCGGGGAGTAAGGTTACGGAAGGCGGGGGTCCTCTCTTAATTGTTTGTCCTATGCCAGCCGTGTTAATCACGTTATGAAGAGGGCGACGACGACATACCTTGGCGACCAAGAGCAATCAGTTTTCAGATCGACGGACTGAATGTCTGCCTTCGACATCTACAACAAGTTGGAGTAAATTGCAATCGGATCACAGCGACTGGTGGGTTTTCCTCGATATTTTTATCCTATTAAATTGTCCTGTAGATGTAAGGGCAAATCCTATTAGAAGCTGGGTTTATCTTATAAGAGCGAACTGAACTGTTCTCCTCGAGCCGTCGACTACTTTTTCAAATAAACGAAGCATGAGCCGACGCCTCGCCATCTGGCTCCAATAGTTTATCATTCCGCATTATTCGCAGCTTTTCTGTTTTCTGGAATGAATCCGCGAGGAATTTTAGCCAACAGATCCAGTGATTTATGCACAATCGGGGCTGTCGACGCCAATGACACTTCTCCTCCTCTTACCAGTTTCTTTTGACTCGTCGCCTGGCAGGACCATCCCATCCGTCAGACTTGGCCATTCATGGCAAATGCCGAAAACTTGCTTGTCAATTGTGACCCTCATTTTGTGCGGTAGAAATGAGTGATTCCTTTGGGACAGGCGGCTATCCATCAGTCACTGTACCCTGCCGGTGACATCCATCTGCCACAGGCCAAAATGAGGACATCGCCTCTGTTTTGTTTCCGGCGGCGAACCATTTCTTCTTCTTTGAGTGTAACGCTCATTATATTTATCAGATCTTTCGAGGCCAGTTTCGAGGTCGATTCGGCTTCTCGAGGACTTTTCTTGTAGGAAAATCTGCCGGGCTTCCGTCTCTCTTCACCTCACCCGTCCTTGGTAGATTATCTGCCGTTTCCATCTGCATCCCGTCTCTCATTTATTACGGTGCCGACTAAGAAAAACCATCGTTTGACTTTTATTTTTATGGATTAGCATATCCCGAAAATGTTGCCATCTCTTTCTTCCCTGGGGATTCGATACGTAGGCCGACATCAGCGGTTTTCTCGCGCATCCCCCTGGCCTATAAATTATGCACAGACGGGAAGAATCGGAGAGATTTCAACGAGGCTCCTGTAGTCGAGAGAGTTTGTGACCTTTTCCTTGTGTAGATACAATCTCGCCTTTGCTTCGGTTTTTGCGGTATGATTCAGCTGCCCGGCCTCCTTTCATGACCATTTTCTCGATTACGCCGCTTGACTTTTCCATTCTGTAGTGCCTTTTCTCGATCATTTTCTGCTCCATTTGTTCTTCCTCTCTCTCCGGTTGTAATTCTTCCCTCCGAAACTGTTTTTTCTCCCGAGAGCTGCCCACCCGCGACACATTACTCACTTGTTGTCGTCCGTCTCTCTCACACCCTTATCATATAATCTTCCTCTTTTTGCAGACATCGACGCCGGACAGCTGGGATCCGTCCTCCAACTGCTTTATTCCCTACACAACTATAAGCAAAATAACAGGGAGAGGAAGCCACCGGCTACTCCTCCCTCCCCGGCCATGCCACCTTCGGCTCCGACTACCAGGTCTGTCTCTTTTTTGATAAATGGTTTTAATTAAAAATTGAGTCTCTTGTTATTGTGGTGGTTCTCCATAAAACAGCTCGGGCCTCTCAGGGTAGTAGCCCCCTTGGTATCAATGTCCAAATTATATGTTTGTCTTCTCATGGGGGAGATTCTTCCCTTCGGGGTTATTACTCGATGGGAACAGGTCTGACGGGCCATTTCTTGGGTAAACATTTGTCGCCGTTCCTTTTTTTTCTTCCCTTTAACTTTCGAAAATAGTCTCGTACTATCTGCCATCGCGTGCATGTTAGCTTCCTTTCAGTTTGCACGTGCTATAAAATGCGAGAATGGCCTGGCATAGCATTGGAATTAGGCTCATTTCGCTTCGAATTGCATTCCGGTGTCATCTCCCCTTTGTACAACTGGTTTCTCTCCTTTCCCCCTACAGTTTTAATGGTCTTTTTGTTAATAATCAACGGGGTTTTCAGGCTGCCGTCGACGGTTCAGCAGCGATCGTCACGGCTTCAGCCGCCGACTTCTCGACTTGCCACTCCGACAAAATCCGCCATCCCAACAGGTAGCCATTTTTCTTTCTTTTTATTCTTAGATTCCATAATTTTTGATACGAGAGAGATCTGTTTGCCCACGCATCATTCGTCTCATCTTTCGACACCCATTTATTAGGGGCTCTTCTGACTCTCTCGACTATACGAGCCCTTTTAAGAATTTGAAACCGGAATAATACAAAAATTGACACAGAATAAGGACAGAAAACACCGGTGTGACTGGCCATATTTCACAAGTCGTTTTCCTTCCTTTTCTGTGTGCAAACATTTACCCCCCTTCCAATATTTTTGAAGAGCAGTACAATTTTCCGGCTATTTTATAAGAGAAGGACCTTGACCGAATTGTCAAAGTTAAACCAATTCGAAATATGACAGGAGGCAGTTGAGACAGTCTCCTCCTAATCATTTCCCGATCCATTTATTCCCCGATCCTGTCACATTTTGAGCAAGAAAATTGCTCGGGTTGTCCATTTGAAAGGCAGATAATTAAAGCCGTCCCTCCCCTCCGTCGATCACCGACGAGAATTATCCTCTCTTCTCTTTTTTCTAGAAGTTTTAATTTATAAGAATAATTATCTGTCGTGGTGCTTCCGGTACCATCTGGCCGATCCGCCAATTGACCTCTTCTAATGCGCTTAGTCGTCGCCGTGTTTGCTTCCCAATTTGTCCGGATATTGTCTTCCTGGGCGTTCGTGTTGATTGGTTCTGCCGTTCTTATTCATAATTTATTGCCGGTCACTTGGAGAACCGCTCTCCAGTCAAGTAATTGAAGCCAATTTAACTGGGATGGGTTGATGGCCTGTCGACTCCTCTTCCTCGTCTTCTTGTCCATTTTATATAAAATGACTCGACTCATTGTCCCATATGTTGCCAGCGTGTAACTGACGCCGGCCTGATTTATGATCAAAAAGCATCTGGAAGTGCGCAATTTTCTTTTCACTTGCAGGAGTTTCGCCTAGTCGACCGGCTCCACCTTCGCCGTCACCGAAGACCGCCATCCGTCCGCCCAGCTCTATTCGACCTCCTTCTGGGTATCCTTCCATATTCCATACGATATTTCTCCTTTTTTTTTAGAAATAATAATGGTTCTGTGACGGGCAGTTCGACTTACACAACGCTGATTCCCCCTGGAGCCAAGACAGCCGTCCGAAAAAGTCAACTTCAACCACCAAAAAACGTTTCCACGAATAATTCTGCCCAGCCAAAAATGCTCAAGATGAAATTCTTTACAAAAGATCAGCAAAAGGAGCCGCCAGTCAAAAAGGCTGAAAATAAGAAGACGGAATCGGCACTTCGACAACCGACGCGAACTTCTCGACTGGCACCGCCAACCAAGGTAGAATTTTCAGCAGTACTCCCCTCGGGAGTATTTGAGATTTCCCCCATGATAGAGCCCGTGGACGGAGTAGCGTTCAATCTCAAATTGCCGGGTAGACCAAAGGAAGCAGGCATTTTTACTTGCGGCCTCTCCCGGTCCAGATGTTGTCCCTCCTCTTCGTCGTCTTGTTACTACGCCAATTAGAGTCGCCTTAGTGGCAGAATGAGTTTCTAAGCTCATCCATTTCAGACGGCTCCTGTCCAACTGAGGGTACAACCGCCGCCGTCGATTGTCAAACCATCGCCCGAGAAAAGGTTCGTCATTCTCTGCTCTCCCAAAATGAAAAAAATAAATTTAGGACGTCGAAAAGCAGTGAAGAAGACTCTGCCTACGCTGGCTTCGGGAGCACAAGTCCGGCCTCGTCCACTCAAAGTTCAATTAGTCTACGATCTGCCTCGTCCAAAGGATCTCGAGAACATATGTGCGAGCCGGAGACACAGCCGGAAAACCACAAAATGGTCCGTTTTTTGGCTGGTTCAATGTGTTATCTTTTCCATTTAGGAAAAGCCAACTCTAGCAGTCCGTGCTTTGGGTATGACTCCACCGGCGCCACTTCCCTCCCCCAAAAAGGAGTCTCCCGTCGCCCCAGCTCCTTCTCCTTCAAAATGTGAGAAGGCCACCGAGACGGCCACTGTTGGCGTCGTCAGTCCCATTGTCCAGCGGAAAGTCGTCGACTGCCAGCCATCCTCTTCGAATCCAGAGGAGAAAATCAAACCGTTTGTCCTTCTCTTGTCTAACAGTCGGGTTTCCAGTGCTGTCCCTGTAAGGAAAGATTCCCGTGTCGAGACACCCAAAACAACCGAAGACTTTATCCCACCAAGCATCGCCCCTTCACTGCCCACATATGCCCAGCTGTTGCGAGAAGGCCGATTTCAAGGCGGGAGGACAGGTGAGCTTTCGGCGCCCGGCATATTAGGGGCCGAGCCAGGAAAAAGAGATTTGTCACCGATCCGTTTTCAGAAGGCCGCTTCGATTCGTCAACCAGCGAAGACTCTCTTGATTCGGTGACAACGACCATTCGTCTGAAACCGACAAGTGGCTGCTGCTCCGAAGGCAACACTCTCAATCGGCCGGTTGGAGTCCGTGCCAGGAGTTCAGGTATTTTTTGTTCTCTTCCCCTCTTTAATCCGAAAAGGCGACAAATTGATAAGAATTTCAGAACCATCCGGGTACACTTCGGAAGGCGGCATTGCCATCTACCAAAAAATGCAGGAACGGATGAGAGAATGTCGAGAGAACATGCGCCGTTTCGACTATGGAGACAGGTCAGCCATCCTCCTCTCCCTCCCTCTTGTCCCTTTTCCTCTTCACTTTCTGATTTAACTGTTTCATAAGGATGGCATTTGTGAGTCAGCCGGCGATGCTATCTCAAGTGGGAGAGACGATCTGTGGGGGATTACCCATGTCGCGGATTGCTGCTCGTCCTCCAGCCGGGGCTATAATTAACATCTGTCCATCTCCTCTCTTTTCATACCTTGTCATGGTCATCAGCCTTCGAATAGTCTCAATTCCAAAACAAACTGGCTATTTTCTGCTTTACTTCTTTTTTCTTTCGTCATTTCATTTGCATTTCAACTTTCCGGGAGGTCAAGTCCCCCCGAAGGTGACAATAGCCGTTGCCCAGTTGCCATTGTGCTCACTCTTTCGACGATGTCTTTCGTCCAGCGGCTGATGCTCCATCGGCTCAGAGAGTAAGTCTCTCAGAGATTTCGTATAGATAGCCGTGTTATGATGTGAGCGGAAGGAGATCTTTCCCGATGGGCTAATTTAGATAGGTGGTAACATTTATCGGTGTTCTCTCTCGCTTTCCATATTGGCAACCCCGCCCTCGAGTCAGCTGTCCCCCCTTGTCTCCTAATGTGTTCCACATTGTTGACATCAATCCCGTCGAGTTTCTGCTCCAAAGCAACCCGCCGCCTTAAAATAACCAAACAATTCATTTCCTCTTCTTCTCGTCTTATTAGGCCATTAGAGTATTTGACGGGTTGACTTTCTTTGTCCATCTGGGTTACAGGAAGCCGCAAATTAGTGGGCGGACCACCACCAGCAGCAGCAGTCGGCCCTCCTCTTCCTCTCTTTGTTTGTCCCGCGGACGAAATCCGAGCAATTTTTAGTCAAAACTTGGATGGCAGTCGTAACTCGATTCGCGCATACACCTTGTTGCAAATGCTCACTTGACCGCAATTCGTCCGCATAATTCCCCCCGACCCTTGGTCCTCTTCCCCTCGTCAAACATGTGCTTTCAGCTTTGAGGATAGCTCGTCTCTTTCTTCTGGAATCTCTGATAATTTCGACGACATCTCCACTGACGATTTGAGCGGACCGTAGGTTTTTCACGTCTTTTCTTGCCCTCGCAACATGGCTCTAATCCCATGTAAAGGGTTCTAATTGCATGGGTTAATCGGGCTGCCAGGTGGCCATCCCATCCCGCCAGCCGAACCATTTCTCCTTTTATTTCTTGTCTGTTTCAGTGACCATCCCATGGCCAAAGTTGCCTATGCTTCTTCCTCCTGTGATTACCAGACATTTGCCAGAAATGCTGCCAAAGGTACTTCCCTCTTTTGAACAAGCCAATAATCTTTTTCAGGTCCTCGAGGTTCATCCATCGACAGTCGTGCCCGTCGAATAGCCGAACAGGAGAATCTTCATGCTCTTTTACAACAATGCCGAACTTCTCAACGCGGAGCCGGGGTAAGTGTCTCTTTTTTATGGCTTATTAGAGCCAGCAGCCCTCCAGCTTATTACTTTCTGTTAGGCCGCCCCAGTAGTAACGCGTAGAGTGTCCATTCAAGTGGAGAACGTGGTTAGACGGCTCCAATTTGCACCCTGAATAGCAATTCGAGCACCTTTTGAAGGTGGTAGTGAATAAAAGAGGAAGAAGAAGGGACAGAAGAGAACACATGATGTCTTCGTCTCGTTCGATTTGTCATGAGAGCCTCTTGGGAGCTCCTAATTGAAGACGATTAATGACTTTGTGGCCCCCTCTTTGAGCTCTTCTAATGGCCTGTTTATGCACCCCAAACAGAGGAATTTTGGATTGTTTTTCCACGTGTAAAGGGGAGATAGATGGCCGGGCAGGTTTTGTAACGCCAGCTGCTTCGACCTCCCCTAATGCGACCACGAGTAAACAGACAATACACACACAATCCAAGGGGATAATCTGTCTATCTTTTCAGACACTTCATACTCCATTTTCCCCACAACTTGGTCTATCAGCTGAAGCCGAAGCTCTCCGCTCCCGCAGCCGGTCTTCTAACGAGCCGAGTCAGTTTTCCCACCCGACCTTCCACTATTTCCCACAATCTCATATTCCCCTGGTAATCCCAGCCTTTTTCAGCGGCATCTCTCTCCGGTTTCCATTCATTGGATCGAAAAAGTCAATTTGCTGAATTCTACGGTCCCGGTTGGCAAGATCGAGCCGCCTTGGCTTTGGTCAGTCCGAGGCGCGTTCCTCAACAACAAAGAGGCGCTGTCTCAGGTCAGTCGAGTGCTTCAATTAACAATTTCTTCTCTCCTTCTGGCTAACTGCATGCTTTTCCTCTGCTTCCACTAGTTACTAGAGCTTTAGCTTCACTGAATGCTGGAGGAATGTCGAGATCTCTTGTAATGTTGGAGTCGTCGTCGCCTCGACCGAAGAGGAAGGACAGCCCGAGAAGTCGAGGACGTCTACAGCTGTCGGTGGCCAGCCCCGTCAAGGGTACGCGCACCGCTTTTGCTATTTGGCTCGACATCTATTCCTATTAACCTTTTGATAACACTTGATTCTCTCTAATTTTTGACATCAAAAACACTTACTAAATTGACAAGAATGATAAGCAACAATCGACAAGAAATATTCAGCTGGGTCGACGAGTGCCCGAGATGGTTACGGCACCTACGGCGAGATGCAACTCCACCGGCTGGCAGACGAGGTCCGCACAAAAGATTCAATGGGCTCACAACTATCTCTAGCATCATCCACAGCGTATAACAATGTAAGAAGTCGTCTTCTACTCTTTCAAACAGCTTAAATTCAGTTAAATGACAAATACGAGGCAGAAATCAGAAAGATGTCGCGAGAATTGGATGGCTATCGGATGACTGTCCATAAATTGAGTCGGAAACACGACGACTATGCCCAATTGATGGATATGTTCAACCAGAAATTATCGAAATTATCGAGACACGTGGAAAAGGCTCAGCTCAAGGTTTGTCGCTTTTTCCTTTACCGCAGCTGGGCACAGCTGGTTTTAACTTCTTTTCGAGAATTCGCGCCTGTTTTTCGAAAGAGTCGGAGACATCTTTCTCCCCTTTAATGGGTTATAGTTTATTGCTGTTCTGATTTCCTGCCACGATTAGTAAACGTGAGCGATGGCTGCAGTGTGTGTATGCCCGATTTTATCATCGCGCGCCACGGTCGCTCAGCCTAATCCGTATGCAAATTACTGCGGGCGGAAGGAGCATGAATTTCGCGCGCAGTCAGCCGATTTGTCAAACCGGGAGCCAATTCCCGGTCAGTCAGTCAAAGAATAAATTAAAATTTCAGCCGGACGAGGTCGGAAAATTGAGGATTGAGATCGAGAACCTCAGGGCGATGAGTAGCCGGGTGGCACAAAATGGGGAGAGCAGGAGGACAGCCGAGGGAGCTGGTGAACTACTTCGTCAGCCGTCGCTGGAGTCCGTCGTCTCGATGGCCAGCCAAAGATCTTCGATGAGCTCCTCCAGCAAAAGCAGCAAAGCGGACAAAGCCTCTTTGAACAGTTTTGGAATAAAATCGAAGAAGAGCTGGGTAAGTGCCATTTTCTTTTGTGAATACAAGCTGATCTGCTTTTTGTAGGCGTCAAACGTGGATGTTCAGGTAAAAAAGTGTTGTGATTGTGGTTGTATTTGTGGGAAAAAGGGACTGTAACTTGGGGGGAATTGGTACTAAAACTGGGAAAACTCTTTTTGGTTACAGATCCTAAATATTTGCATGTTACTGACAAAATTTTTAGATTCGCTCTTCATTCACGAAAGCTTTCTCGAAGAAGAAGAGCAAGGGCGGTCTTTCGGACACGGAAGGCTCGCCTATGCATCTCCATACTATCGGCGGTTCTAACAACAGGTGACTAAAATACTTTTTGAAATAAATGAAGAACTGTAGACTGGATGAAGTTGAAGTTGACGAGCTAAAGAAGCAACTCGAAGACAGAGATGTCGCCCTGACCGATGTTCGCCTAGACGCCTTAGACAGGGCGAGAGAAGTCGACCTCTTGAGGGAGACAGTAAATCGGCTAAAAGTCAGCAGAATACAGGAAACTATTAAAAAGAATATTTAGACGGAGAACAAACAGCTGAAACAGGACATGTCCCGTCTGTTGGCTACCCGTTCTCGGACCTCTTCACAGGCCTCCTTGGCGATGCATGACGAGGAGCCCCTCTACGAAGTGCCACCGACAACATCTTCTTCTACGCCAAGCAGTAAACGTAAGTATTCCTCGATAGAAAACATGAAAATACAGGTTCCTCTGGTTGTAATTCGGTCAAAGTGACGGTGAATGTCGACTTGAGGGGAGTCATCAGCTCGGAGATTTGTCCTGAACACGAGATTATCATTGGATTTCTCCCCATGCCAACGGCAACAACTTCTTGGGGAGAAATGGATCAGCAGATTGCTGTTCTTTTCGATGTAAGAGTCAATTCTGTTCATAGAGAAGAATGATATTCAGAATTATATTGGACGAGTCGATGGTGATCGTCACCTCGGGCTTCATAGCACCGAAAGTGTCATCGGTTATCAGATGGGGTCGACAGTTCGAAGGAAAATGGCAGACGAGCCGAGTTGTCTCCCTTCTGAGGTCATCTCGCCGACCACGACTGTTCGCCTCTTTCTGAGAGGAGCTAGCCAGAAATGTGTCGACTCTCTCGTCCTGGAGACTCTTTTCCCTTCTTCGATGTTAGAACAACTTCTGAAATTTCTTCTCAATCACCGGAGACTTGTCCTCTCTGGGGCAACTGGAATCGGAAAAGTAAACTACTCTCTGATCTGAATGAGTCGATTTCAGTCGAATATTGCTCGCCAGTTGGCTGCTTACTTGGCCTTCACAATTGGTCAGACTCAAGACATCGTCCATGACATCAAAATACCAGAAAATGATGACATTGGCATTGTATTGGTCGAGGAGCAACTGGAGAAATTGCTCAAGGCGTCGAAGAATTCGGTGATTCTGTTGGACAACGTGCCAAGGAATCGAATTGCCTTCATTTCGTCTGTTTTCTCGTCAGCACAATTGGTCAACAAAGGTAAGTGGACGTTGTCTGATCATTTTAATCGAATTTTAGAAGGGCCATTCGTCATTTGTACTGTCAATCGAGCTTGTAACCTGCCTGAAATGCAAATCAACCACAATTTCAAGATGTTCCTGTTGACGAATCGAATGGACGGCGTGCGCGGATTCATGGGCCGGTACTCCGCTATCAGCGACATTAAATAGAAAACGATTTTAGTTTCCTCCGTCGAAGAATAATCGAAGCGGAGCATCGTCTCGGCCGGCAGAGTCCATCGGAGCTGCTGAATGTCATCGCTTTCTTGCCGGAAGTACTGCAGGCAGTCAACGACTTCATCGAAAAGGCCAATTCTTTGGATGTCACCGTCGGTCCAAGAATATTCCTCCAATGTCCGCTCGGCGTCGACGAGTCAAGAGATTGGTTTGTGAAGACGTGGAATACGAACATAATTCCCTACATGGTTCGAGTAGCCAGAGAAGGTAAGCGAAATTCTATCGGACAATCGTTGCCATCTCAATTTTAGGCGTAAAAGTGCTTGGTCGTTGCGGAAATTTCGAAGATCCAACAGAGGCGGTGTGTGACAAGTGGCCGTGGACGGAGGGTCCAAGTGGCGAAGACCTTCTTCATCGTCTCTCCATCAAAGACATCGGCCAGACCACCAAGCAGGCCATCAATCCATTGGACGCGTTGATTCGTCTCCAAGCCAACAGGGCAGCTGCCGGCGATGGCCACGTCTAACTTCGTGGCAATCGCCGCCACCCTACGGGTTCCCCAAATTCTTATCGAGTGCCCCTTTTCTTTGTGATGATCCTAATGTTATTTATATGCGTCAGCCATAAAATTTATTGTAAACCCGTAATTTATTGAGAGAAGAATTGGTAGGAGCTAGATCGACTTCTTGACAGACGACGACAATGGTCGAGAATCTAAACAAATGACTAAAAGGAAAAAAAAGAGAGACAAACCATTTTCAAGACGAGAATTGGACCGTTTCCGAGGGAAAATATTCCAAAAATAGACGCCAAATATGCCGAGACAGAAATTGTAGGATAAGAATACCAGCCAGCTCATTTTTGGACCAACTGAATTGGATTTCAAAGAATCGACAAGTCGAAGAGAAAGAAAAGAGACGGAAATGTAGCCGGTTGCCCCCGGAGACCTGTCATTACCAATTCTGTCAGGTCAAGAGAGCTTGGATATGACAGCCACCAATCTCCCATGTTCCATTGAAGGCGCCGAGAGCTGTTCAAACAGAACTTGGGATTTGTGTGGAGTGGAAAGCCGGGCAACATGTCCGGTGTGGAAATTAGTTTACCCTCTCGAGCAGAAGTAATTCAATCGAAAAGTGGTGGATACCATCAAGAAAAATTAGAGAAAGAGGACAGGAATTAACCATTAGAGAGACCTCGACTGGTTATCAGTTGTGACCTCCTACAGCTAGAAGAGCGTCGACCAAGAGCTGACATCTCGCACTCTCTCTCGCGCGTGTTTGTCCATGGCCAAGTGACTCAACTGCCTTATGTTTATGGGGAGTGACGTGGTTGTCGGAAATGGAAGGAGAGGGGAGACGAAGCCTTAGCAGGTGGACTCAATTGATTGTTGTCGGGGAGGGAGAAAGTGGAGGCAGATCAAATAAAGAGACGACAAATAGAGGGTTTCATCTTGGAAGGACAGGTGGCAGCAGACAAGATAAGCACCTAATCGCCGATGTTAACAATCGCTGGACTCGACTCTTCATCATTCAAAAAAGGAAACCATAAACAGACACTTCGATGGCTCCGTCGACGGATATTCAAATGTCGTAACCCGGTAACACGGTGAATTACCCAAGAGAGAGGCAGCATTTATTCAAAAAGAAACGCGTCAATGTTTCTTCTTTCGTCGAAGATCGAAGTCGACGGTGCCACCACGAACGATGGGCGCAGGACGCTTCCGACTCATGACGACTCTCTAAACAATATTTCTTCGTCGACTTTTGACTCACATTAGTTACTCCTTCCCGTGAATCTCGGTAGTCAATTAGCGGTATCATCGGAGAATGAGTGATCTTGGCCTGAGGCACGTCGATGAATTGTCGATTTCGAGTGTATGGCGGGGGTCGAGGATAGATGTCCTCGTCCTCTTCCGATTGGGGAATTCTTTCTGGTGGAAGAGAAAGTCGTGGACTGGGAATCTTTCGAGAAAATTGTCTGCTTTCCGGGATTGCAGCTGTGCGAATCGTGCCACGGCGGTACTCCTCCCAAGTCAGAGGGAGACTGTCGCCGCCTGAGGTGCTGGCTAATCCGGTGCCTTCACGTGGCGGACATTGGCAATATCCTGAAATATGTCTCCCATGTTCGTTATGGCTCACCTCCATCCGGTCCTGGTGGCCCTTTCCGTCCCGGTGGCCCTCGTGGTCCATATTCTCCGTCGTCACCAGGTTCTCCTTCAGGTCCCGGTAATCCCTCAGGTCCTGGAATGTCATTTTAAAGATAATTACTTAATATACCCGGCATTGCAGGTGCGCCATTCTCTCCGGGATCTCCTCTTGGTCCAGGAAATCCAGGAGATCCATCTGGTCCTTTGCTGCCGGGTGTGCCGATCAGCTGCACAGCATCTTGTCCCGGTTCTCCTGTGGTTCCTTTCTTGCCCGGTCGACCAGGCTGGCCTCGATTGCCCGGCTCTCCCATTGCTCCGGGCTCATTTGTCCCAGGAATTCCTGGAGCTCCTGGAATTCCGGGTTTTCCCTGTTCGCCTTTCTCTAAAAAAAGAGGTCATCCCAGTTGTCGTCGACGCCTACCGCCAGGATCCCCGTCTGGGCCTTTCGGTCCTCTCGGACAGGGTGGACATTGAATTTCTTCGACGAGAAATATCCCATCAAGTCCTGGCTTTCCATGCTCACCAGGTAGTCCGTCCTCTGCCGGTTCTCCATCTGGTCCCGGTGTACCACGGGCACCCCGAGGGCATTGGACTATTGTACAATCTGGATATGTCTCTTCTATAGTTTTACTCTCTGCCTACCGCATATTCTGGGACCGTCACCTCCCCTGTGTCGATTGTGCTGTCCAAATCTCGAATTATGGTTTCGTCGTTGATAAAATGACTGTCTTTTTTCCCTCAAAGTATAGTCAATAAAATCGCGAGAATCCATTCTAATAGCCTGTAATTTCTGGACTTTTTCTTTTTAGTCAAATACCTGGATCTCGTCGGCCTCTTCTTTGTGCATTTGCCCAAATCGCTCGATATCCCGCGCCATCAGACAAAATAGAAAGCCACAAGTGATAAGGACAAGGATGGAAATACAGGAAGCTAGACGAAACGCCGCCTGAGTACGGTCATCTGACTCCTTTAGAGCCATTTTGGGAGACAGACGAACAGCAGAAGAGAAACTGTGGCACTCTTCTAGCAGTTTCAAGAGTACCAAGAAACCAGTTACCGGCTACCGTCAAGAAGCTGGTCGCGGCAATTTTGGCACTTTTGGGAAGGTCAACCGGCCACAATTAGACGGCCAGCAACGGCCAACAACGAGCCTTGAGGTATGAAATTTATAGACAAAAGAGGCGCTCGTTTCAAGAGCTTTCAAACTCAACTATTCAGTTGTTGCGGTTATCTACCCGGCACACCCCCTAGTTTGAAGGAAAAAAAAATCAAAAACTATTACCCACTTCATTATAAATATACACACCAGAATATATCACAATTGGTAACATTTAATAAATAATAAATAAATGATGTCATTACGCAGGGGGAGAAACATGCGAGGACGATTTCCTTTGGGCGAGGCCGATCTAAAACAGAAATGGGTAATGAAACAAACAAGACACAAACCTTATCTCCAATCGTGAGAGCCATCCCTTGGCTCTTTGCTCTGATTCGTATATGGCCAACAATAGGAGATTCGGCATCCATTGGTCGGGCTTTTTCAATCGATACATTAGCCAGAGCGTCTTCTCCAAAAATGGAATGGGCAGCAAGATTAGCAGCGAGGAATCCACAATCACCTTCTACATATTGAAATATTAAAAAATTAAAACAAATTTATACCTATCGCAGCATCACCAGTGAGTATCTTCATATTAGTAGAACTAGCTAGATTTTCGATATACTCCCGCAGGTCGGTGATGGTAGTGTTAACTGATACTTTGTTTTCCCATTCAAATTCAAACCACATCTTACGGAATTCTTCATCATTAAGATTACCAGGCACAATATAATCCTTAGACAATTGGTTGAATAGCAGAAAACACTTACCATTATATCGATTTTGATGTCTTGTAAATATACGCAATTTCTATCGGAAGTTGATCCACGAACATCATAAGAAATTGTCGAATAAATAATTCCATTCTCAGTACTGGCTACTTTAACGGTTGCTTTGATATTAGCGAAATCCGAAGGAGCCAATGTAATTGGAGAAGGCTTATCCACAAGCTTGAGATCACCATCAGTACAAAGTTCCAAAGACACGTTTTGAAGGGTGTCTGCAGTCTGATTAACAATAAGGACGTCCAGCACTGTAAGATAACGGTTTTGCAGATAAATTGTAAGAAAACATACCAATATCATATTGATTGACATTAACATAGGCTTCTGCATAAACCGGATCAGAAAAGCCAGACAATTGAATAACTTTTCCAAGTTTAGAGCTGGAGAAGTCAAATTTCTTTGTTTTGGGAGCATTTCCAAGAGCTTGAGATAGAGCAGCATCAAAAAGATTTTCTCCTCCAGCGGCATCAGCTCTAGTTGTAAGTTGAGAGAAAGCAACAGTTTTATCAATCTAAAAATAAAGAAAAGCACCTAAATGTGACTAAAAAGTTTATACCTGGACTGTATTCTTTTCACGTTTCTTCTCCAATTCCTCAGCAGTATCCTTATGAACATTAGCTAACATGAGATCCAAACTATCCTGACAGCGATTAAGATAAATTTCAGCAGCTCCAGGGCAACCAAGAGCAAGGAGTTTTACCGTAGCGCCCATTCTTAAAAGTTTATATTTCAATTGTGCTCAGATATCATACCTGTCAAGATCATCCTCTGTAACACCTGATCGAGCAATGCCACTTTTTCCGAGATGAATGATACTGGAGAGGATGTACAGGCACTCAGCGCGGAATCTTAACAAAGATAAAAGTAAGTTATAAACAAATTAAAGAAACCTATTAGCTCTTTCAGGGCGCGAATCATTGACTTTCTGGAATCTCTCCACCATTTTTGTAAGGATAGTGCCCAGCTGGGCTCCGAGGAAAAAGTCTGATTCAAGCAAGAACTTTCGCAGAGGAGGTATATCCTTATCTGCCTTTTTGGTTGTGACCAACGCCGATTGGGTGGCATAGGTGCCGTCAGCTGTAACCAGCTGGCGAGTAGCCGTTACCTGAAAAAAATATCAATAACTTTGGAAGGTAAACAAACCTTTTTCTCCTCAGGTGGTTGATTCTCATTTTGTACATCACTGAGTTCGCTTGCAACAATTGGGAGCTCTCCTAGCGATTTCTTGATTAGACCCAAAACGGAGAGAAGCGTATTGTCACCATCACAATATGATCCGAGAATCCACAATGCGGATTGGAATATTTTCGGTTTGCGGATTGAAAGAAGCCCTTGCTAAAATACATTTAACATGACAAAAGAAAAACACAAACAAACCTGTAAGGAGGAAAGAATCGACTCCTTCAATGCGGGAAGTTTATGCACGGCTTCACGGACAAATTGTAATACGTATTGAGCGGCAACCTCATTGTCGTCAGACAAGAACTCCATGAGTACAGGAACAATATTAGGAGCAACATCAGGAAATCTTATGGTAGCAACATGCAGAGTTTTAACAAGCTCCTGTCTATATTTACCAGATTCATCATTTGATTCGCTAGACGATTTAGCGATTTCCTATAAAGAGCGTCAAAAATAATAAAAAATGGATTAACCTTCTTAAGATATGCAACCATTTCCTCAACATTTCGACTAGACACCAGATCCAATGCGAGAGACAGAGTTTTCTGTCGTACTTCCAGTCCTGGAGAGGATAACACCTTCAAATATCTATAATTACTAAAATTTGTTGAAGTCATACTCTCAAAATATCCATAACAAGCTCCTGTAAAATTTTCTCATGGCTGGTAGATTGACGAAGATCCATAAGACGGTCAAGGACAATGAGCTTAACATTGTTGTCGCTCTCCTTTACTATGAGCTCAATGTAAGCACTAGCAGCTTCCTTGATAGCTGCTGGATAGGAAGAAAGAGTAACAAGAGTTCCAGCAGCTTCATATTTCACGGCAGCACTGTTTGATTTCAGCAAATTATAAACACAACGAATAAATCGGGAACGTTCGGCAGGATTGGCATGGCAAACCTGTAAGATGTGACTTTTTTTAAACAAAGAAATTACCTTGTAGATCAACTCAACAATGACCAATTGCAAGATATCGTTAAATTGCGTGACTTGGTCAATACATCCTGACAAATAATCCAAGGCACGGGCTTGATCAACGTGCAAAAGCATCATAAAAGCATTTCTTTTACAGGAGGCGTCTTGTTCTCTTTCTAAGAATCCAAACACTAGTTCTGGGGCATCAGGAATTAAAAATTCGAAATTCCCTAAAAAATTATATAGCTTATTTGGCGATGCAAACGACTAACTATAAATGGTAAAAATTGCACAAATAGCATTCTTCCGGACATAAGAATGATTATGCTCTAAACATTGTCTGATCGACGGCATTAATGGTTCCAATAATTCCGGTTCTTTCAGTTTACATAAAAATCTATATCGAGTTATGGGGATTATCGCATTCCAACAAACCTCAGTGTTGAACCACGGACAAACTCATTTGGATGCTGAAGATCTTTTCTGTAAGCGTCACAAACGAGGATCATTTCATGAAGAAGTTTTCCTTGCGGATTGGTCTAAAATTTGTCACATTCTATATGGATCAATTAAAAAATAACCTTGGGGACAACTTCCCAAAAAAGGAGCAAGTTCTTCTTCAGTCTGTGGTCATTCGAAGGTAGACAAAATCGAATGACATACATCAAAATACTTGGTGACACTTTATCTCCATTGAGAAGCATAAGAATTAATTTCTCTAATGTTTCATTTTTATCCTTGATGTTTCCTAAAACAATACGTAAATGACATCAAACTACTAGCTTACCTTTTTCCAACTTCTCTTTCAGTTGCGTCTCACTTGGAGGTTCCCAGTCGCTGGGGACAGCAATAAGCGTATAACACGGCTGCTCGCCGGTAGCCATCCTGAAAAATAATTCATAATAAATCAAGTCGACGATAAATAAGAAGAAACGAAGATAGAGCAATTTTCTAGCTTCTATGATAGCTTCCTTGCTAATATCTAAAGTGAAGATCAGGAGAATGCGAGCAACATCACGCAAAGTATACGATAAAACTTTGTTGGAAACAGAAAAGAATTTACGGAACAACAAAGAAGTGAAATTTTTGAGAATTTGTACAAAAAAGTTTCGAACGCTCTGATTTGCGGACAAACCCCGCCTAATTTTGAATTTTTGGTGATTTTGAAAAATTGCTTTGTTCTTCTTTATCTCAAATGAAACGTGTAGCAAGTCTTCTGCTTCTTTCTTTATGTTACAAAGCAGAAATATGTTAGAATAAGTAAAGTGTTGGATTCAATCTACACGTCACAGTCGAGCCATTTGCGCAAGTGCCGCGACAAGACCGCGTCTACATGTAAAATTTCGTATTAAAACTTACGGTAGTAGCAATATCGTCGTGGATTTCAATTCATTTATTTCCGTATATTTCCACTGTCCATTTTCTTGCTTATTATTATCTTGTAAACAATTTCATCGATAAGTAACTGGCTATTTTTTTCAGTAACATATGCTCTCCTTTTATTCTCGTGTAATTTCATATATCTTTTTTCAGATATTCTGATGAGCTCTCGCTATGACGAGTATGATGATCAACATGCAAAAAGAAGAGCATTAAAAGAAGGTGAATGGGCATGCGTCGACGCAAAATGTGCCACAGTGAATAGCGAAATGGAAGAAGAGTGTACAACTTGCGGAAAGCGTAAGTGATCAAAACATTTCCATAATGAATAGCTACAGCAAAACCCCGTGCCAAAAATCGTGTTGGCAAAGAAATTGGAAAAGAAATGGCCGATAAATCTAAAGGCCTTTTTGCTGCAGAAGACTGGGTATGTTCCAAGTAAGTTATTTTAGTAGTTTCTATTTCTACCGTTTCAGATGTGGAAATGTCAATTGGGCGAGGCGGAAAACATGCAACGTATGTAATGCACCTAAGTTGGCAGATTTAGAAAGAAGGACAGGTGAATTTTCGTTTCAAGCTTGTGATAATTAATTCTAGGCTATGGTGGAGGTTACATGGATCGACAAGATGTTGAATACGTCAAAAGAGATTACAACGAACAATTTGATGAATTTGGACGTAAAAAGAAAAGAAGTGCTCAAGAAGTAAGTGTCATATGAACAATTTTCTATTTATTTTATAGACATCATCATCAGGTGCAGAACAAAATGTATCCAAAGATGAAGGCGAACTTGAGGACGAAGAAGATGAGGAGAACGGACAAGATATGGATAAATACAAGATAGGCTCAGATATGGAGGTATCATAAATTATTTGTATAGTCGAAACAATTTTTGTAGGACGAAGAAGACGACGACGATCTAGACAAATATGACCTAACCGCGGATCCAGAAATTTCTGAAAAGAAGATAGAGATAATTAGAAAGAAAGAAGACGAAGAAAGCGAGTAAGTTATTAGCAAATAAAAATAGTGCCGTTTTAGTTGCTCTTGCTCTTGTTCTGGTGGTGAATGTTCTTGTGAAGATAGCGACGCCGAAAGAGAAAAGGATCGTGAGCGTGAGAAGAAACTAAAAAGTCATCGAGATCGAGACAAGTGAGTCGGGCAATGCCATTTATTGTAAATTTAGAGAACGTAGTGAGCGTGAAGATAGAGAAAAAAGGAGATCAAAGGAAAGGTCTTCTCGAAGAAGCCGCTCGCGGGAACGTTCTAAAGAAAGAAAAAGAAGCAGATCTCGGGATAGGAAGAGGAGTAAATCAAAAGATAGGAAACGGTCAAGGTATAGATTTAATTTAATTCTTCTTAATTTTTTGCAGATCTCGTGATAGAAAGCGTAGCCGCTCTCGTGATAGGAAAAAAGATCGACGCGATCGTGATCGTCGCAGAAGCCGGAGTCGAGATCGCCGTCGCTCACGAAGTCGTTCAAGAGATCGTCATTAGAGCGTTCCCTCTCATCCAAGCAAGTTTATGCGTTTACTATTCGATGTTCTCATTTTGTTCGGTTCATTTACGTGTATTTTTACTTCATATAAATAAAATATGTGTTTTTTAACTGTTATATTTTTACGCGGTTTTCTAACCAATATTATCTATTGCTTTATTCCTGCCTTCGTTTTTATATAAAATTATTTTTCAGGAGACTGTACATAAATAAATAAAAAATGGACGACTTGAACTTTCAATGTAATTTTATTATATAGAAGAATTTGTTATTATATATTTTAGCATTCCCTAATAATTTCTCTGAGAATTCAACCAATAACCAAAGTGGTTTTACTGGTGGTAATCTTGGTGACAGAGATAGGAATACGGTTAGTTTATTTTTTTTAACTTGATCTTTGTGCTCACTTTAGTTAGTGGACGATAATGTTTCTGTAGGAAGCTCAGGCAAACGTTTCTTTTCTGTGTCCTATTTCCAACAGTATTTTGACGTCGACACTGACCAGGTATGTCTTATATTTATCGTATTTTCTAGCAATAATAATTCAGGTTGTGAAACGAATTTTAAACAGTGTTGTGCCTACCAACAATAATTTTATACTCGATTTTGTTCAGCCGCTTCCTGACCTTTGGGGTATGATTTCTATTTTTTTTTTAATTTTCTCTAGGTCCTTTTTGGATTTCCGTTACATTGGTTTTCTCTATTGGTATATTCGGAAATATAGCACAATATATCGAGAATGATGGAGTTGGTAACTATGGCAGTGATTTCCGTCTAGGTAAGTGAATTAATTTATTTTAAACTTTGTTTTCAGTGACGACTGCATCCACACTCATTTTTCTGTACGTTGTTTTCGTACCAATGATCTTGTTCGGCATATTGTGGCATAGAAAGTCAGATCTTCAGTATCCATACTTTGATATTGTCTGTGCCTACGGTTACAGTCTGACCATTTTCATTCCTGTTTCGGTATATCAATTATTTTTTCGTTTTATAAAAAAATCTCAGCTTCTATGGATGTTAAATGTTAACTGGTTTCGATGGGCTCTTATTTTTGTATCTGTAACTCTCAGTGGAGGTGTTCTGGCTAAAGCCATCTATCCTGCTTTCAAAAACGATTCGAACAGACTTGTAAGTTAATTTGTAAATTTTTCTATTTTCAATCATTAGCTTTATTTAAAAATCATGTTTATCATTTTTTCGATTTTCAGGTTGCTCTGGGATCCGTTTTGATGGTGTTTCTGTTACATTTTCTGTTGGCATTTGCTTTTAAAGAAATGTTTTTTGACGCAGTACATCCTCTGAAGCCTGAACCCCAGATTGGTGGTGCCAGTCAGGTATAGATCTTTTTATCCCAAGCTTATGCACCCTTGTAGACATTGGGAAATCACACAATGCTTGCTGCTAACGGAACCTCGGTAGGTGTCTTGGCTTCCACGAATCCATGATATTTTCCCTCACACTTGTATATACTAAATACTAACTTACGGTCTAAATTATTATGTGATCCATATTTTTATAAAAGGAAAATAAAGACGCTTTTCTTTTGATGCTTCCACCTCTTTTCCTTTTGCAGGTTCTTTTGTTTTAGAGCTTTTGCATGTTCAGTGGGGAAAAACTTTTTTCTTTTATATTTACATTTATTGTACTTTCAGCCTATCCTTCCGACAATTCTTTCTACAACTGCGCTACCAATGACAAATGATACAAAGAAGCAACCGAATGAAACGCCCTCTGTTCCAAGCATAACTACTGCTGCAATTGCGAAAAACACTACAATTACGACAACGACAATAGTACCTTCTACAAAAGCTGCACCGGTTCCAAATGCTACAAGTATTTCAAACACCACGTTGACAACAAAAACAAATGAGACGGCAACGACAGTAATCGCAGCTAATGGGGCGAATACAACTACCAAAACGCCATAACCGGGATCTTCTTTCATTTTTACTTTTGGGTTTTAGAAAAAGACTGTTATCGCTTTACTGACTGATTTCTACAAATAAATTATTACACAGTATTTTTTCAATGAAAAAGAGGAACATAAAAATCAACTTCCACCCCCGGGGCCAAAGGTTTATTTGCTTAGAAGTGTAGAATAAAACACGAATTCCACGCGTGCTTATCATCTGGCCCATTGCGTTCCCAGCCTCACTGACGTCACACCGCCCTCAAAATTTGAGACTGACCGTTTTCTGTCCGAGATGGTCTGGATCGTAGTCTACGTGCCAAAACAAGGTAAAGATCAAAAATAGCTGATAAATATGGTTATTTTCCTGATTAGAAATGAAGCATCCCGGTTGGGCTATTTTTGTCTCTATCGCCTTCGCTACCCTCGTCTTTTTTGCGACTCTAACTCGGATAATGTACGCTGTTTTCTTGCGCTTCAAGTGGATTTTTAGTATGTGGTGGAGTCGAAAAACGGCTGATAAATATGTTGAGGAGTGGGACAAAATCATGGCCCGTTGTGGAAGAGGAGAAACAATTGGAGAGTTGCTTTCTACATCGGAACAGGTGCTTCGAGCCGAGTGTACTTGGTGATTGTGACAATTTTTGTGAAACTGATGAGCATTTTTAGCCACGATACAGGAAAGCCTTCGACGCTGAAAAAAAGACTGCGTGGATCTCAAATCTCCTTTGAAGCTTGAGAGTTATTACAAGTACACAAGCCAATAAATAATTTCTAGATTATTCTGTTCCTTATTTTTTGGATAAAATAAAAATGGCTACAATATTTCGGGTTTTCCAAACTCAACATAAATTTGAAGTTTTGTAATCTCATGTAATTGTTGTGTGAAATGTGAGATCTTCCCCTCTAACCGGAATTACCTCAATCGGTAATTTTATACCTGGATGACAGAAAGAGGGCAAATGGTCGAGTAAGCGAATCTGCGAGAATGTTCCTGAGAATTTTATCGAGAAGAGACAAAAGACCTTTTGAAAATGGGAATAAAACATATCATCTGAGCATATGCAAGAGTATTGGGATAAATAAAAAAAGCGACGACAGAACAGAATTGAGTTGGATGCAAAAAGAAATCAGTGAACTTGCAAATTGCCATTTGTGTAATTCAAAAGTGCCAAGTCATTTGCATTACGGGTTGGCAACTTGCACTCTGTTTGTCCTCATCAATTTCTTCTAAGGCTGATCAAGTTCAAGTCTTTTTCATTCAATTCATATATAGCTGAATTTTCAATTATTGCATCAAATTGTACTAATCCTCGTCATCCACTATTTTATGGTTTTATATTACCTGAAACCTGACTAAAACAAATGTTAGATGATTCACGTGGGGGAGGCTGGTAACATTCCTAAATAGCAATTCGTAAAGGTCAACATAAAGAGACTCTGGATGACGTCTGTTGACACGACTATAAAAGCAGAGGATCGACCAAATGCCCACTGCCTTGGATCCTTCTTGACCATCAGTGAAAATGTAAACGGCACTTCACTGGCTTTTGTTCTTCGTCTTCCATTCTTTACTCTTTGCTGTGAATTTTTGAATGTTTATTTTTTTCTAATTGAAAAATAGCCTAACCCAGAAGTAGAAAACGCATTACATCATTTTATTTCCACAACTGGCTACTTTGTCTCCAAAGAACAGTTTCAAGTGGTTTTCGGTGAACCCGAGTCACAATTTTTCTTGTCGCCTGCTTTTGACAACCGCTGCGAATGTAATCCGAAAATTACTACTACGATGTGATGACAAGAAAAGTTGTGACTCTTGTATTCTCGTCATCTTGACCTCAAAAAGAATGAAGTTTTACGAAATTTTTCTTATAAAAGAAAGTCAAACGCAGGGGTGGCCGTTTTATGATTCAACTCATTGTACTTATTTCTTACAAGTTTTGCATTTCAAAGCAATGATTATGCTGTTTTTTTCGATCTATTCTAAATTCTTTGTAAAAAAGGAGCTATGTAGGAAAAATGATAACAAAACTACCAAAATAGGCTGCGTGCGTCAAAAGCCATTCAATTCTGTGACACTAACATATTTTTCACTTTGTGGTGTCCAAGATCAGATAATTCTTGTGATAAAATAAGCACATTTTAGTGGACTAGACGTATTTCTCGAACAGGAAATGATGTCTTTTTCCCGTTTTCTCTATAATCTGGCTTTTCCATGATAACAGAATATAAGAGCTTACGAAAAAATCCTCTTCATTGGTCACTTCTGCAATTGTCAGCTTCTGCCCGGCTGATAATTCCATCCCGACATTTTTCTGTGACTATTTCTCAATATTGTGATTTCCCAACCATTCTGTAACCTTCATAAATCACATACTCATACGCGTATTTGTTTGCCCTTTTTTTTCCTTTCTTATTCATGTTCGCCTCACCATATATTGAGTCATCTGGGTTCTTCCGGCTCCATTCTATAAGGAGTCTTTTACCGACGTCATTTTTCGGTGGTTTTGATGATTTGTCTCTTCCTCTTTTTCTAGGGGTGGTCTTGCCAGATGAGGCAACGGCTCCGCCTCTTTTGTGGCCGCCCCTTTTGCTTCGAATCAGGTCACATTTTGTCGAATTGCCTGTTTGCCGACGTTTGCATATCCTTTTTCCTCCAAATATTTTCAACTAAAAAACTATTTCCATCTTTCGCTGGAGTTCTCTTCTCAGTTGCAACAAAATTTCTCTTTCAGACTACAGCAACCATGATCGGAATGGTAAATGTTCCCTGTGACAGCCCTTTGGATTTTTATGCCAGTCCCAGTCGTCAAGACAGCATTATGTCAAAGGACAGCTGCGATGTTCCCAGAACTCCAAGCCAGAAGACTAAGCAATCCTCCTATCGGCCTCTCTTCACAGCTGCACATCGGAAAAAGATCCAATACACTGAAGATGGTAGAAAAATCAGTGACGGAGCTGTGGTAGAGGTGAGTAGAAAATTCTGTATTCCCATCACTGACAATATCTGGAACTGCAATAAAAATAATTTTACAGACAAATGAGCCGAATAAATTGTGGGAAGAGCTGTTTCTTCGTTCTTTTGCCCAAAAACTCGAAGAGGAAATCCAAAGTCCCGTTGTTGAATCCTTCAAAAATTTAGACAGCGAACTCGCAAAGCTCAATGTCAAAGGTAAGCCTCCACCCTCTCCAGTTCCCTGGGCTAAACTTAGAATTCCCTGAGGAAATCAGAAACGCATCGATCTCGTTGACGATTAAACCGATTACCGTCACCTATCATGTCCCCTTATCGTTGTAATCCGGCGAAAATTTGAGTCTTAGGACGCCGGGCGCGACAAAAGTGACGCCAAATCCTTAATGAATCGACCCAGCGAAACCTATAACAAACTTGAAAAATAAAAAGGAAAGCCGTTTCAGACAAGAATCTCTATCGCTCCACATATTCCCTCGTTTCAGCCGCAAGGATTGAAGATGTAGCGACATTAGAAGAGCTGGATCGTATTGAAATGAAGTAAGTTTTGACCCTGCCCTATCGATCATTTTTGTGGTCGTATTATTCCACAGTTGGGCAATTGAAGCACGTCTGCGCATTTTTGCCTGGGTTTTATCACCCCAAGAGCAAACAGACGTCCATTGCTTGAAATATTCAGCCAGTGGGGTGGAAAACTTTGTCCAACAATCACCTAACCAAAACTTTGCAGGAATAAACGAAGCGCCTCTACAGATCGCGGGAATTTCTGCCATCTTCTTCCCTTCATCAAAACAATCCGAGGGAAGAAATCGAAAGACGAGAAGAAGCACAAGACGATATGTGGCAAATAACCCTCCAACCACTTCCTTCTCTCATTACTATAACCTGACCGATGAATAATAAACCCCAGAAAGCTTTAAAAACATAAGGTTCTTATAATAACCATTTATTGGGGGCAACAAAAAACAATTACTCCTCATCTCCTGAGCCGGCGCCTCCGCCTCTCTTCATGTTACGCCGCTTCTCATAAGGACGGCGGGGCGAATTCGCCACTTTTGATTGCACCGTTACTAGACGGGGCATGTTTAACCCTGGAAAAAATGTAATTACTATAAGAAAAAGATCTAGAAGATACATATGAAGACGAACGGTATAAATAAGCGTCTATAGATACACTTATAAAAAAATTTTCTTGATAGTGGGTAAAATAAACTGTGAATCGTAATATTTTATTTTTGCAAGTATTTGATACACCGATATCCAATATGGTGAATCCACAAGCAGAGAACGCAGGTTAGCATAAACACGTTCCAATCACAGGTGGAGGACATGCGAAGGAGCAGCAGCTGCTGTTCGTTGTGGAGCATGAACTGCCCTCCTCATAATAAAAAATATAGTCTGTCACAAAAAATGACGACATTTCAAAGGTCTAATTTTTGCTGTGGTAGGGCAGATTTACCGTTCATTTTGATTTGAAACATGGGAAATTTGCCCGAATTGACGGTAAATCTGCCCTGTCACAGCCGAAATTAGACCTTTGAAATGTCGTCATTTTTTGTGACAGACTATAATAAATTTCTCAGTCATCTCTGGCGACCTGCCACAGGTCGTTTGTTGCATTTTTTTATTGTGTTTGTGATATTTTTCTTGCATTTTTTGCTATTACTATCAAGAGAATCTTATCTACAACTGTTAGCAACTATTTATTGATGTACCTTCTCAGTTTTTCTTCGATAATTCATCTATTTGTTAAGTTTGCCTTTTTTAGGTATGGTGTCGTCTGTACTTCTTCTAGTGTTGACTAGTGCTATCTGTTTTGAGCCTACTGAAGGAATCCGTGATGGGTTCTCACTGAGAAGCGTACGTTTGTCTATGTCAATATTTTTTTTAGATCTATATAGTTTGTCTATGTCAATATTTTTTTTCAGATCCATATTTCTCACGGCTTATGCATTATCGTCGGTGTCGTGATCGGAAGTGGTATCACTTCCTATTACTTTACGAGGCTGATGAGTAAGGTGATTCCTAAGTATGTCTCGGCGGTCCTCGGCCCCAAAGATCTCGAAAGGGTCATGAGAAAATCAAAAGTGGACCCCGTCGTCAATTTATCAGCTACAACTAAAGGAAAATTGAAAGCGTTGACTTGCTATCTTTTGGACAAGAACTTCACTGGATTTTTTACCAGAAGATATGCCAATGCATGCGGTAACTACTATAATGCGTTCAACTATATTGAAGTAAATTTTTTACATAACTTTCAATTTTTTTTTCTAGAAACAATGCTGCGGTTGCATCGTACTCACAAATCAGGGAAAGCTGCCTATCCGCTACGCAGAACTTGAAGCGATTCGGGCCCACTCTCAGCATTCGAAGATGGACTCCAAAGCCAGTATCCAAGAGCTTTATTGCAAAGTATTTGTTTCATCATTTTGTTCTGATTGTCTCGGTACCGAACAGTTCGAGACTGATCTGGATGAAGTTTGTGCCACGATCGGTCGCAATTGCAACGGTACTGCGGATGACTTGGCCTAAATTGTTAGTTATATAAGATTTTTTATTGTTATTTGAGTCTAGTGTTAAATTTTTTTACTGTTTTGTAATAAACATTCATCTTATACTTTTTCTTGCATTCTCTAGTCTCTATAGGGATCCCCAGCTCGACTCCTCGTCTACTACATCGTTGAAGTTATACTTTATCTTGTTTATCATAAAATCATGCAAAATTGAAGTTTTTGTTTCCAAATTGTAATTTCATGTTTATTTTTAGTTTTTTTTTAGTAAAAATTAGTCAAGAAAAAGAAAAATATCCTAGAAAAACCATTAGACGTTCGTTGTGTTCGTTATTTTGGTCATTTCCAAAAATAGAAGGTTGAGCATCATTTTCCAACCATTTTTATAGTAGCAAATAAGTATAAATAAAATAAAATCAACCTAGCAGAACTGATTCGAACTGGAGATGTTCTAAAGTCATTTTCAAAGTAAAAAAAAATAGAAAAGTAGCCCGATGTGTGGCAAATAACCCTCCAACCACTTCCTTCTCTCATTACTATAACCTGAATAATAAACCCCCGAAAGCTTTAAAAACATAAGGTTCTTATAATAACAATTTATTGGGGGCAACAAAAAACAATTACTCCTCATCTCCTGAGCCGGCGCCTCCACCTTCGGCTCTCTTCATGTTACGCCGCTTGACGCGGCCAGGACGTCCACCACCGAAGGGCGACTGAAGTGAGAAGTCGATGTGCTTCTGGGAATCCAAGCGAACGATGAAGGAAGGAACGTCAACGATCTGACGACGGACACTGAAAGAAAAATATAAATAAACAGAAATGAAAAGCTCAAAGGTATAGGTAGCGGTATTAATCCAAAGCTGAGCAGAAGCTATATCTCAACGTATTGAATTCAAACTGCAAATACTTCCCATATTATAGACTTAAGTTGGTAAAATAAAATTGCACCCGTAATGCGAACAAAGATATAATCAGTACTCCGCTCAGGCGGAATAGGAATCACGATTTAAAAAAAACTAACCGGATGTGCTTTTGACGGATCAGGACACGAGCATGGTGAATGGACTTAGCGAGTCCGAGTTTAAAGACTTGGGTCTGAAGACGTCTTTCCAGGAAATCATTGATGTTGAGACCGAGCACGTAATCAAGCTTCATCTTATCTTCGGGAAGAACTCCGATACGGACCAAGCGACGGAGGAGGGCATTTCCCTCAAAGAGGCGCTTGGGATCTTTGTCTTCCAGTGTCAGTAGCTCACGGGCGGCTTTACGGACCTTGGCCAAAGTGTACTTGACTCTCCATACTTCACGTTTGTTCTTCAAACCAAATTCTCCGATGATTTTCAACTCCTGAAAGCATGGAACATAATGAAAAATGAAAAACGCAACTAACCTGGTCAAGACGCTCCTTCTCATAAGGACGGCGGGGCGAATTCGCCACTTTTGATTGCACCGTTACTAGACGGGGCATGTTTAACCCTGGAAAAAATGTAATTACTATAAGAAAAAGATCTAGAAGATATATATGAAGACGAACGGTATAAATAAGCGTCTATAGATACACTTATAAAAAAATTTTCTTGATAGTGGGTAAGATAAACTGAATCCTGGCATTTTTTTTTGCAAGTATTTTGATACACCAATATCCAACATGGTGAATCCACAAGCATAGAGAACGCAGGATAGCACGAACACGTTTCAACGAACATACTACTGAGAGGATCGAAATTGACTTGGACAAATTATAATGGAAGCATTCTCTAGCAGGTATCTGGCTAATTCAACGTGCAACATCGTGAAATTGTAAAAAAAGTGAAGAAAAACAGCAAAGTAGGGACTTGCGCAGACAAAAATTCGTCAAAATGCGCCATGATTACGATATCTATAATTTCCGTGCAAGACTAGTGTTGCCTGATTCGCATTGGAGCACACATACGGACCCTTATTTCATTTTTCACATATACTCGACTTTTTTTTCTTTTTATACGTCTGAGCTTGCTTTGATACTTTTTTTGCTGATTATTAGAATTGCTATTGTTCGTTTCATATCTTGTCCTCCCCCGAAAGCTTATAGAGGTTCAACAAGCATTCGGCGTCTCATTCGCTCGTCTTCTCGCTTTTCTCCGTCTTACAGCTTTCGCATGATGCTTTAGAAGATATCAAAAGCTTTCCAATATCTTCCCATCCCTTCCATATCCAAATTTTCAAACGCTCCTTTATACAGAATGGATTTACCGGATCCCTATCTACCAGGAGCCATTAGTTTATTCGACCAATTGGATAAGAAAGTTATGGTGGTTCTGAGAGATGGAAGAAAGCTTGTGGGATATTTGAGGTATGTTTCATTTCAAACTTTTTCTATACTTCCTTTTAGATCAATTGATCAATTTGCTAATTTGATATTAGAAGATGTTTCCGAAAGGATATTTGTAGGAAAATACTACTGCGAAATTGCACAAGGATTTCTTCTTATCCGAGGAGAAAACGTTGAGTTAGCTGGAGAAATTGACGAAGATGTCAAAACTGATTTGACCAAGGTAAGTTAATATTTTTAACAAAAGAAGTCGACTTCAGCGTAAAGTTTAAAAAAAAATGTTCCTTTTAGGTTTCCATCGAAGAACTGCAACGAATTGAAGACGAACTATCTTCACGTCCTACAACTTCAAATAAATCGGGCCCAAATGTCTCAAAACTTCGAGCAAAACCAACGGATGATGATCCCTTTGCCGTATAGTCCTTCCCTTTTGTTTTATGGGTTCTACCAGATCTGAAGTTCTTCTACATTCACATGCATTATTTGAACAATCTATTCCACATCAAATGCATATAAAATATTTAAATTGCTATATCTTCTAGAGAAAAATAATCGTTTACGGAAGAAAAATGGGATTCCATCATATTCTTCGGTACGAAGGAAAGGGCCATTGATTTTAACGACTCATTTTTTTCACAAATTTCTCTGATTTTTCGCTCTTCCAATATTCTCTTCTCTATATTTCTTATTTTTACTCATTTTTCTGCTTATAGCACAAGCCTTCGTGAGCCGCAACAGAGATCAATAGAAGAGATCTCCCTTATACAAGTTTTTCTCCTAAAATAGTAAGTATTTTTTCATTTTGCAGAAGTACGTAACAAAATTGGGGACATTGCTATTTGGTCAAGTATGCTCGGTTATCTCACGAGATTTGCGCCCTGAAGATGCTTGGACCCTGGGAAAGGTCACTTGTCTGCGCCAAAGTATCTGTTGTGCGAAAATCTTTATCAGAAAATACCAACAGATGATTTCCTTTACGTTTTCAGCGTTCAAAATTTTTTTTCTATTGAGAAATTGATTTTCACATGGCGAGAACAAGCGAAATGCCAAAAAATTCTGTTCAGGCTATTTTCACGTGCTTTTGAACATAGGATCTCTATAAATCCCCTACTATTTGTTGCCACCGTCTGCCTTTTTCATTTGGTCTCCACGTCTTTTGTTTTTGGTTTCATAAAAGACTCTAAAAAGCAGATGCCGTGGATTCTAAATATGATCCATAATGTTTTGTGTCAGTAAATGCAGCGGGTCTAGTCTTTTGCACAGATTTTAATACCTGGAAATCACCAAGGAATATCTTTTATAATTTTACATAAAACCGGAAAATATCCTCGAATTAGCTAATATGGGAGGATTGTACGTGCGCAATTATTGGTCGCGATAATCGGCCTCTCTCTCGGACTGGGCGGAGCTGCCCCTGCCATGCTGGTTACACGATTTGTTTCAGTCTCGTCATACCGTGCGTTCCAGCACGGACTTTCTCTTTCAACATTTTCTCTCTTCTCAATCCTACTAGAGCCGCCACTTCATTCTTTTCTACAGCTTGTATGACTCTCTCTATTTATATATTTTATTATTTCCAGATTTTTTTGCTCGTAGATTTAGTATGGTTAGCAGGTTCAACATTGTCTTTGTTCTTGGTCCTCCTGGCTCTGGAAAAGGAACACAATGTAAACGCATTCATGATGTAAGTCATTTTATTGTCTTTTCAGTCTTTTTCTTCCGTGCAAATGACCCTTTGCTGCTATTGTAACAATGTTAGTCACCCCCGAAAGATGCTATTTCTGTTGAGTAGCCGCTGAGACATGAGCCGTCAGTCTAGACGATACACTGCTTCTAGTTCATTTTTAGCTGAAAATTGAAAATTACAATCAATTTCCTTATATTTCAGAACCTTGGATATGTTCATCTCAGTGCTGGTGACCTCCTCCGTGAAGAACGAGCCCAAGAAGGATCTGAATTCGGTGCTCTTATAGAAAAACACATTACCGAAGGAACAATTGTACCTGTGGCGATTACCTGCTCCCTTTTAGAAAAGGTTTGACATCATTTTCTATATTTTTGATGTCAAGCGAAACTGAAGACTATCTGCCATTGCTTTTTTCCCGTTGCAATTCTTTCTCTTCCCGCTATGATAAGCGGACTTTTTTCGGATGAACCCTGGAACCGCCGCTATTGTGCCCTTATCATGTCTGACGGCAAAAGAACTTTCCCTGATGGCAGACAAATGGAGATTTTGTTCTCTATAAGCCGATAACGTCAAAATTTCACGATTGACCAGCGGGAGGGGAGGGGGGTGTGTGTGTGGAAAACTTGTCGATTTAAACCAGTTACTTTTCCGAAAAACCCACCTGGGTTAAAAATAATAGTAGAATGAACATTTATGATGATAATCTACTAATTTTTCAGGCTATGAACAAGGCTTGTGCTGCAGGAGATAATAAAGGATTTCTCATCGATGGCTTTCCTCGTAATCAGGATAATCTTGACGGCTGGGAAAAGCAGATGGGCAACAAGGTTGACAATTTAATGACTATTACTGCTCGTCTTGCAGGTAGATGTCAAGTTTGTATTGTTCCTCAGCTGCCCCGTAGAAACTTGTATCAATCGATGTTTGAATCGAGGTAATTAATTATCTTTTCCATCATGTGTTGATTTAGGTGAGGGAAGATCAGATGATAATCGCGAATCTTTGGAAAAACGCGTTAAAACCTACAATAATCAGACTCTTCCAATCATTAATCATTATAATGTATTAGGCCTTGTTAAGGAAATTCCAAGTGATGCTAATGCAGATGAGGTTGGTATATTTTCTTCTTCATCAAAATTTTTTCAAGGTATATCAGCAAGTCCAAGAAGCATTCAAGTCTATCGAATAAAAAAGCTGCCACC
Source organism: Oscheius sp. DF5033 (assembly GCA_964036215.1). Lineage (NCBI taxonomy): Eukaryota > Metazoa > Nematoda > Chromadorea > Rhabditida > Rhabditidae > Oscheius > Oscheius sp. DF5033. The sequence goes on from CAXIWN010000010.1 coordinate 5,254,034, forward strand.
AATCTCTTCATATTAATTTCAAAATATCCTTCAAGGTCCCCCATTTCTAATCATTTTTCTGTTAGTTTATAAATTCTACTTACGGATAAGTATATTGTATATTTCAAGGTATCTTTTTATAATTTATAAATAAATTTTATTAAAACAAATTGAAATCAACAAACTGGCGTCAACAATTTTCCAACGGTCGTTCTGCCCATGGTGGCAAAGGTGTTTCATAGCTCCATTTATCCGTTTCGTAACGAAGACAATGCAGATAAAGTTGGAAATGTTCTTTAGGCACCTACAAGGGTATATGAAAATATTTCCATTAAAACAAGCCTTCTTTTTGATCACATGGCAGTTATAACAATAAGGATCGAATTCTGGCCGATCTTGTTGTTTTAAATCAGCAGGTTCGGGGGTTATCTGATGATTAGTCTAGAATAGTTAGAAGAATATAAAATACCTCTTCTTGTGCCAGCTTCTCCATTCGTGACAAATAATCTGGATCAAGAGTTTCGATCCATTGTTCTTTCCGATGATTTTGTTGGATAGCTATACCTAATTCTTCATAGTTTTTGCCATAATCGGCTAATTTGCCTTTAGATTCACCCCATGCGGTTGAATTGTAAATATTATCGCCTACAATTGGATAACCTGAAAACATAAGTATATAATTATGTAAAACACTTACCTAAATATTGGGCGTGTACTCGAATTTGATGAGTTCTTCCAGTTTCAATTTCTACCTTGCAAGCACTGACTTTTCCATTCGTCCACAGCCTAAAATAGAATAAAATTGCCATGGTACCTAATTATTCCGCGCGAGGTTAGCAATAATGAAAACAAACCTTCTAAATGTACTTTTTGCACTCTTTCCATCCGGTCTAATACATTGTATTCCCATACTAACCACTAATGTGCCAATTGGTTCCTCGCAGACTAAGTCGTGCCTGAAATTCACACCTTTCCGTGAGGATCAGATTTCTGTATTTCACATCTGAGACCGAGTTATAATTCTTCTTCATAATAAAATTGACTTGAGTTTTAAAATAAAGTAACGCTCAAAACGTCCTACCAAATCTATCACATTTCCTTACAATTTCCGGTCAGCACTTGGCTCTGTGGAGTAGCAACATGCTCTTTTCTCATTATTGTCAAAGAAACCAACTTACTCTGGCAAAATTCCTTCAACCAGACAGACATATTCCTTCGTCCAATGTCCGGCTTTTAATGTAGTTTTGAACTGTAAAATCAATAACTTTAAAATATGGTTTAATATACCTACGTCTAGATCAGTCTCATAGTTTTTGGCTAAAAGTAATATTCCTGAAGTTGTTCGATCCAGTCGATGTAAGACTAAATAAATAAAATGAATAATGAAGTATTTCTTTTAATTCACGTCCTACCCCCAACTTTCAACATCTCGCACAAAAAAACGGCTTTTATAAATTTTTCTAATTGTGATTTTTGAACTGGTCGTGTTCAAGACACAATTAAACCCGCAAGTTCAGTTGAAAAAGCGATTACATCTGGATATATCTCTTCGTCAGGCCATTACTTTACTGATCCACATGTTTAGCTCTTTAATTTCCCGTAATGATCACCGTGTTCATTGTCTGCATTTTGTTCCCCAAAAAAATACTCACCTCTTAATCTCTCTGTTCTATCATAATGTAGCCGTAATTGTCCTAATACCGTATGAATAGCATATTGTCCACAAGCATATACGGGCATTGAAGGCGGCTTATTTACTACTAGAAGCCCATCCGTTTCAGCAATAAATTCAATTGGAAGGTCTTGTACCTGAAACCTCTCTGTCATATCTAATATTCTGAAGGCCCCTCATAATTTAGATGTCATGTGAAGCATGGTCCGTTGGCTTCACGTTGGTCGACGCATAAATGAGAACTTTTCCATGTTTTATTTTCCGAGAGAGCAGAAATTTTAGACAAAAAACAGAATTCTTATAAAAAATCACGCCGCGCGAATGAAAGTTTATATCCAGTCATTAAAGTAGATAAAACTAACTTACAGGATGCTCATGACGATGTCCATAATGTTCTATAAGATCTCCATTTTTCAACTGGTAGTCGAGATCTGTCATCTGTTTGCCATTCACATGTATTCTTCCCAGCTTGCAGGCCACTCTCTAAAAATAAATATATGAAATACTATACGTAATGGAAATAATTTCATATTACACTTTTTCCCAGGGGCTCATTTCTTTTTACTTCCTCACATGCGATAAAAAAAGAAGAGAAGGGCGTCCTTCTGCTGAAGAGCATCTGCGATAAGTAATAGCAGACCGGCATCTCAATTACCGCTCTCATTCAAAATTCTCGTCATGTTTTGCCTCATCCTTGTTCCATTTTCATTCACACCCCAATTTTACAGTTTTATACGTGGTTTTTCTATCAAAAAGGCATATTCCTAATGGTGAAATGATTTTCTATTTATATGGAAATAATCTTAGCTAATGGGATTCAAAATTTTTGGGGAATCATTAAGGCGTTTAATCACTCGCTAAGAAGAGGATCCACGTGGGAAGGACATCTTCCTTTGCCACAAAACGCACCAGAGCTTGTGTTTTGATTATTGGGGAGCTACCCTAATTGCAAAAAGACAAATTTACGTTTTACGCATTAGACATAATCTTCATTGCCTAAAGATTTTTTCCCGCTAAATTCCAATATACTCGTAGCAAAAAAAGTGAAAAGTCCTCTTAGCCAGGCCAAGAACATCAAAATCTCGATGGGTAGGCTATATCCGTTCAACGACTTCCGTGTTGCACGAGGCATTCGTTTGCCGTTTATCTCCTATTTTTTTCTTGTGCCTAAAAACTTCCCTTCACTATATTATTCCGGAATAAACTTGTTTTCCCCTTATAAAGATTTCATAGCTTCATTTGAGCGAGCGAAATAGAGTGAGCCTGGGAACGCCTTGAAACTGCGTCTGCTCTCTCATCACAGGCTTAGCCATGGCATTTCGGAAGCGATCTCTTTTCTCCGTTGATAATTAGGTCCGATCCCCCTCTTCGCCATCATCATTTTTTGAGCTTTTAGGAGTCACGAGAAAATATGATTTGTCTCAAAGCTTTTAGCATAGCAATAATTTGATATATTCTAGCAAGTAAGGCTTTGAGAACGTCTTCTCCATTCGCGTTCCCATTTTTGACCTTTTGTATTTGGTACGAATTTCATACAGCTGTTAATGACGATATTAAATGGAAATATGAGCTCTAGGGCATGACAGGACATATGATTTTCAAGAAGTAACCGATAGCCTCAATATTTCAGCTGATTTACACTGCCCTATCTTTATGCTATTAATGAGCCTAAAAATATGGAAGAAGAACTTACAATATAATGCTTGTTGAAAGTAACGAATTCTTCCGAAAATGCTTCCACTAATTTCCGTCCAATCCAACGACCTTTTGTTCGTGTCTTGTAAATAGCCCAATAGGGAGCAAGATGACGTACTCCTAAAGAAAGAACGATTAAAATAAAAAAAGACATTCAACAATAAATTTTGACCTTCAAATGGCTTACCATCAATAATTTGGAAGGGAACATTCATAGGCAAATCGTTTGCGACGTCTTTTTCTACTTTTTCTTTCTTTGCTCTTTTAGCTTTGGGTGTTGTTTCGTTCGTCTAAATATAATTTTTAGAATACAAGGAGTTTCTAACCTCTTTTTCTGCCTGCCTCTTCTTTGTTATAGTTTCTTCAGTCGTTTTTGTTGATTCCAATGGTAAAGTATTACTACTGCAGCTAGGTTGCATTACAATTGGAGGTGAGCATAGACTGAAAATGGTAATTACAAAAATTGTAAAGAGTTCATGAGCCATTCTTGAGCAATAAATATAGGCTATCAATGCGCATGTGGTATTTAGAAATAGACATAAGTAAACAGTAAAAAAAGCAGATAAGAAAAAATAAGCAACAAATGTGAATGTGAACAAATTCTGAAATCTGAATTTCAGGAAATTGGAGCGTATTTACGGACCCCGGGTAATTCAAAAAGATTCAATAAATTCGAATAAAACTAATAATGGAAGGCGGAGAAATACCATCAAACTCTTGTAATGTCTGTTTAGGTTCAACAGATCCCGATTATCAAGTAACATAGCTGCCAGCGGCCAAAAAACTATTCAGACTTATAATCTAACCGTTTCCGGTGTAATATTGGCAATTGTTGGTATAATTGGACTTATGGGTAATATACTGGTCATGCGAGTGTATTTACATAAACATCAAAGGGTAAAAAACACCAGAAATTCAGAACAAAATAATATTAGATCCATTCAACATCAATTTATTTGGCTGCTTTGGCATTTTCTGATTTTTTCCTGATTCTTACTGCCATGTTTCTTTTTGTGTTGGAAGCTTGGAGACACCACGACTATCCCTGTAAGTTCACCAAATTTGCAAAGATCCCGTATACATTAGTCATTGATGCTTGTCTGCTTCTTTGTTTGCTCAATTTCTGATTTCACCCCTTCAATTTTCGTGTCTCTCGAGAGAAGATAGGAGGAGGCGAGCGAGTGCCCTCGGAAATGAAGTCACGTCTTCATTGCCGGCGGCTAAATCAAAAACAGATCACACTCACCCTCTCGAATGACTCGTAAAAGTGCCTTGGAGATGTCTAAAAAATTGGGGGAATCCAAGAAAATCGACGGTTTTAGATCTCGCCTGGGCGTATGTTGCCGGGGCCCCGGTAATTTTCCCAATAGCTGCCGTCTTTCAAACGTCGTCCGTCTATTTCTGTGTCGCGGCAGCTGTCGACTGTTTTATTACCGTCGTTCTGCCTCAATCCGTTCGCCTTCTTTACTGCACTCCAAGGTAAAATGGATTTCCCTCCAAAACAAGACATTCTCAGGCGGGCGAAAATAACTTGTTGCGTGATAATGATCACGTGTATTCTCTACAATATTCCACATTTTTTCGAATTGGAGAAAGTCGACTGCGTCGATGACAATGGTCAGCCGAGCGCCCAAATTTGTCCGACTGGTAAGTTTTCCTCCATAATATTCGACCATTTGGCAAAACTTGGTAGCATGGGCCGAAAATGGATATTTTCAGATATTCGGATGGACCCGGCCTATTATGCCATTTATTACACCTACATGTACACAACATTCCTGGCCATTGGTCCGCTGGCTCTTCTTATTCTTCTAAATGTTTGTGTTGTGTATACGGTAGTTACAAAAAGTGGAGAAAGTGGAGGTAAGCAGAAAACCCAGGAAAATTCGAAATGATCCTTACAGGCGAATCCGACACCGTCAGTTTGATTCTCGTCGTCTTTTTCTTCATTTTCTGTAATTTTACAGCACTTCTCGTCAATTTTATGGAAATTATATTCGACAATCCGGTACAGTATCCCATCGGGCCCTTTAAATTTGAATAATTCAGCAAATGTTAGTATATTTGGTCGATTTATCAAATCTTTTGGTTGTTATAAATGGAACAGCCAATTTCTTCTGTTATCTTTGTTTTGGAGCAGCGTTTCGTAAAACGTTAAAAGAGGTAGAGCGGGTCATTAAATGAAATAAACTATTTTAGATTATTTGTGGAATAAAAGAAAAACAAAGCGGAACAATTTGGGCTGATAATGGGGAACCTCTCACTGTGGACACGAGATTACTGTAATCGACATCGACATTCTACAGTAAAAAAAAGAAGAAGATAGAGATAATATTATATACTGTAATTACGTGAGACTTGCACATAAATATGGCTTTGTAAAACTAAAAAAAAATAGAGGCAGTGGAACGGGCCAGAACGGAAATTTTGATGGAAATTTTGGCGAGTTTGATGGAAAAATGCTTTGACAGGAATTTTGGCCAAATGATCAGCTCTCGAAACTGTCAGACACGGGGGCATTCGGTCATAGCGGTAGAATAAGGGCAGAACCATAGAGAAAAGGGATATTTTGTGGGATAAGTGTTGAAAGGTCGGGACTTCCCGAAAAGATACCTTTATGGTTCAAACCGGCCCATTGAGCTCCACAAGGAGCTGTGCTCAAAAGTATTGGTCACACTTTATAGCCAAGACTAATTGGTTCGGAAGGCCCCTCTATTCAAAAATTTTTTATCTAAAATAAATGAAATGAGGAAAAGAACATCAGCCAAAAAGGATGTGGCCACTTTCTGTTGCGCGCAATTTGGAGAACGAGGAGACAAATCACATTCAATGTTTATATGTGTCAGTGGAGAGACAAAGCCAAAGTCTTTACTCTCAACGTTCCTCCCTCGCATTTACTACAATTTCTGGTTAAAATTTTGTAACATCCGGTTTCCTATTGGCCATTATTTGTCTCTCGATGCTGATTGTTACCAGCTGGCTGTCTGTTCCGAATCTTCCGCTTTTTGAACATTTCCTCCTCTTCTACCAACAGGATGCCTTTGTTATGAACTAAAGTGACCGGCGAAAAACGGGCGATATCTTTAAACAGGCGAGGGAGTCGAACTTGTGACCTATGAATTGTAAATCCGGTGCTTCAGGTATCGGAGCGGTCGATCATTCCTGGTCATGGCCAAGTCAGCAAACAGCTCGAATTTTTATATTGTGCTCAAAATCTCAAAATCTCTTTCATTGCAACATTTTCCCAGTTTTCTGCAGTTTCCGAAGACGAGATGTCCACTGATTATTAGGAAATGACGACTGCTGCCCCTAATTTAAAGGGAGCAGCCTGTGTAGCTGCCAATTGCATTACATGACGCTAAGAGAGTGATCTACTCATCATCTAAGATGAACACCTGCCTCCCGATGTCGGTGGGAATTCCCTTGCCATGTGGCTGTCGTCTTTCTCGCTCGCCCCATCCCATCCTTCTACTTCCTAAAAGTGCTCCCCCTAAGTTCGAGAGTTCCTTGTGTCCACTTTACAACCTTCAAAGAGAGAGGAGAAGAGTTCCTTGATCAAGTTCTTCCCCCTTTGTATTTGATCCAAAATTCATAATATCTGGCCCGTGTCCCTCTCTTTTACACAGCTGGCCCTCTGAGAGAGAGAGAGAGCTTCCCATCGCCAACCAATCGATTAATTGTCACACACCCAAACTTTTATATTATTTCTTCGGAAATGCGAATCGGGAATAAAAACATCAAAACTCGCAGAATCTCAGTGGCCCCAATTATATTCTCTCTCACGGTCATTGCTCATTTGTCTCTGCTGACATCTGGCCCAGCCCTTGAACATCCCGATTACCAGTTTCTCTTGGGAAATTCGTGGGCTCTTCTGTCCCTTTTATCTTTCAATATTCAATAAGTCGTGGTCCTTCCTCCGCGCCATTATCCAGGAAATATGTCTGAAATCCTCATATTTTTATCTGCAATAGTTTTTTGTTCATATACACAATGTAAACTACATAATTATTTCAATTAGAACGATGTCAATCCCAAGAATATTTGCAAAAATCCTTTGACTTTTGAAGAAAAACCCACTGTTTTTTGGTTAGCTTAGATCGGGACTTTTGGCGTCTAGACCGCAACTTCATCTGAGCACGGTCTGACCACGGTGGATTTGTACTCATTGCCCAGTCCAAACCCTTTGTGTCCTCCATAATATTGAGGATTTTGGTGAGATTCCCGTGTCGTCCACTTCCGTCTCGTCTTATTCCCACATTTTCTTGCCCGTATCTCTCTTCAATCATCCTCCTGTTCCTGGCTGCCTTTCGTGACGGGATACACTTGACTCACCTATGAAGACAGATAGGCAAAACTTAAACTTCGCGACATCCGAGTTTTGGCCATCAATCATCGCTCATTGTCTGCTCTTCTTCTTCTTCATTTTATCCTCTCCCCCCAAAACATCTTTGTCTGTTTGTCAAGTGTTTATTTCTACACAAATTATTCTAGAAGAAAAGAGAAGAAAAGGAAGAGAAAAAGAGAGGTCGCCGTAAATATCTCGTCTCTTTCGTTTTGTTAGGTATCTGTCATCAGGCCGAACAGGTGAGAAATCGCTTCCCACACGGGGAAAAATGACTGGAAATCAATCCAGAGACTCATTTGTCTTTCCCTTGCTTGTAGATCCCAGCAGGAAAAAAAGGAATCGCAATTTAATCTTCCGAATAATTAGCTAAAACCTTCGATCACTTTGGAATCTGAATCTGCGACCCTCAGTTTGCAATTCCACTTTTGTTAACCTCATGATTGACAGTCAGAATAGCCACTGCACTCCCATATTTTGATCTGTGGGGTCCTCGAATGATCCCGAAATCTGTGAAATTTAAAGAATGACGTATCCTTCGGCTGTCCACTTGCAGTCCAATTTCATAAATTATTAATCAAATTCACCTGCCAAAAATGGGCAATGTCGAGGAGGGGAAAACCCTACGTATTCTTTTCTATTTAAATGATAATTATAATATTTTCAGGGCCGGCCGAATCCTTACGGATCTGGCTCCTTCGAAGCCGCGAATGGCGGCGCGAGAACGCGTCTTTGCAATTCTTGCCGTAATTTTCTTCCTGTTGGCAATTGCCCTATTGGCAGCATTTTTATATTTATATTTTACAACACGACAAGATGAAGTCTGTATGACACCGGGATGTATCAGGACAGGTTCGTCACTTCCTCTTGTTTTGATTGAAAGAGCCTTTTGCCCGCTGGCTAAATCATCTCAATAAGGTTATTCTCTCTTGTCAGCGACACGTAGCCATGATTGACAACTAAAAATTATTGGGGAACTCTCATTTTATCTATGATATTGGCAGGAACATCTCTTAGACGGGGGATCGAACTCACGACGGGCAGATTACAAGTTCGTCGCTCTTACAAAATGATTCAACTCTGAATGCTCTTCTACTACTGGCTGGGACCGGAAATAGAACAGCCGATGAAAAAAACGGGACCAATTGAACAGTTGGCCAATGTGTTTGAGTGAGAAAGAACGACTCACTACCACAGGGACCTGAAATTAAAGAGAAATAACGTGACGTAGAAGCTGTACAACATGAGAAAAACGGCGTGACTATCGATTTTTTCCGCATTTTGGTGGTTTCCGATATCTTTGGCCATGCCACGACGAACTGCGGGCACACATAGTCAACTGGATAGCAGGGAGGACTTACGATCCAAAAGTCATGGGCGTCGAATTCTTGAGTTGTCCATAGCTAGTTGGCCAATATGCCTGAGACAATACTGCATTTCCGTGCAAAAATGGCCATTTTTCAGCCTCAGTGATATTGTCCTCCATGAATTCTTCTGTGGATCCATGTGTAGATTTTTATGAATATGCTTGTGGTCTCTGGATCAAGGTCAGTCAGTCATCCCCAGTTTTATCCAAAATTTCAGAATCATCCAATACCGGACGATGCTCCGAGTGTTTCAAATTTTGAGAATCTTGGCCAAGATTTAGAATTTGCTCTAAAAGAGCTTCTAGAAGATAAGACGGGTCGTGACGAGCCTCTGGATACCGATTCAGCCATCGGAAAAGCTAAATTTTTCTATAGATTGTGTCTAAATGAATGTAAATTGCCGGTTTACTGTAATTTATTTGAAATTCCAGCCGAAATATTTGATAATTGGAGGGAAACTTTCGATGAAGTCGTCAAATCTTTTGGTGGCTGGCCTTCTCTCGGCGATCCTATGCGTCCAGATGCCAGCATTGAAAGATTATACGGTAGGCAGTAAATTCTGATACCAAAAAGCAATAATTTTAGCGGATATGGTGGCAAAATTCCGGGCGGATTCCCTCTTCAAAGCGACGGTTCAACCAGATGACAAAAATTCGGAGAAACACGTTCTCTTGGTATTTTCCCCTAGTTTTCTCCTAATTTTTTCTCAATTTTTCCAGCTCGATCAGCCGGCTCTCAATCTCTTTGCTCGAGATTTCTATGTCCTGGCCGAAAATGAAGAACGTCTGGCTTACATGACCCTGATCCGCGATGTTTTGGTTCTCCTCAACGCGGAGCCAATGCGAGCCACTCGGGATGCCGAAGAGATCATCGAATTTGAAACCGCCTTGGCTAATGTAAACTTCTTTTTTATTCGAAAAAGGAAATGTCTTTAGATTACAATGGCAGATGAACAACGCCATGATATCGCGGAACTTTATACAAAAATGAGCCTGGGAGAAATGAGGCGAATGTTGCCTAATTATGATTGGCTTCTGTTCTTCAATCACGTCTTCTTGGATATTAAAAATAAGGTAACGACATTAAAAAAAACAACTTTTCAACCCAAAAATTGAAAAACTCTTGCTGTTTAAAGTTCGGAGTTTGTTTAAAACAAAACAGCTCATCATGAATTATATGCCACCTTGTAGAAAAACTTCTAGGCTATATTTTGATATAAATAACATCTTAAAATACGCATCAAATGCACTGAGAATACAAGAAACGGTCTTCCAGGACGGTTCTCGGATAACATTCAATGAATCCACCGAAGTTGTCGTCTACGGGGTCGAATTCCTGAAGCGTTTGGATCAACTTCTTCCTAAATTTGACAAAAGGTCGGTTTCCCCAGGGTTCCCTGATATTTTCCTTGTTCAGAAAAGTCATAAATTATCTGGAATGGTGTTGGTTCTTCAAGACGATGCTTCGCGATTTGCCGGATCCTTTCGCTTTGACTATTTTCAAATTTTACAAAACATTAAATTGTAAGTTGTCGTAGTCTCGACAATCAAAAAGAAATTCAGTGATGAATGTCCAAAAAGTCCGTTGGCATGGCTGCGTAACTCGGATTAATTCCTTGATGCCAATGGCCACCTCTTCCATTTATGTCCAGCATCATTTCGACCACGAGGCTAAGCAACAAGTAATCCCGTAGACATTCCTGTCGAGACCTTGTTCAGGTAGAAGAGATGATTACTTTGATTATGGAAGCGTTTGTGGATCTCCTTGTGACCGAGGATTGGCTAACCAAGGAGACGAAGAATTTTGCCAAGCAGAAAGTCCACACAATGAAACAGAAAATTGGATACCCGGATTATTTGAATGATTCAAGTGCTGTCGACAAGGAATATGCCCTGTTCCAGGTAGATTCTCTTTTCCGAAATTTGTGTAGCTACTTCAACTTTCAGGTTTATAAAGGAGGATATTATAAGACAAAATTCCAATTTTATGAGCAATATCAGCGGGATGTCCTGGAACGGATCAATGAGCCCGTCGACAGGGAAAGGTGGGCATTTCGAAAGATTTACTTTTTTTTCGGATATCCCCGGGGATTTATTCTTTTTGTCCAAATGTCCTGCGCTCGTCTGCCAATTTGCCCAGAAGTTTCTCCCAATATCAGTGACCATTTATGCTGCATAGTCCCCATTTGTCCATAAATTTCTGGATATATCGGTGGTTGCCCTTTACCCCACAACTTTGCTGACTAATTCCTGCCCGATTTGGCCACTTATTCCCACCTACAGTAATCCTTCCTCCCTTAATTGACTTCATTTATCATTACACGTCATAATTATAGATGGGTTGCTGGAGCTGCTCTAGTCAACGCTTTCTATAGCCCGAACACCAATGAGATCAGTGAGCAAAGAGATAATTTGATAATCAGACAAGGATTTAGTCTTCCCTGCTGGGATTCTACAGCCCGTCTTCTACAGTAAAGATTTTCCAAGTTCAATGAATTTTGGAGGAATTGGCGTTGTCATCGGTCATGAGATTACTCATGGATTTGATGATCGAGGTTTCCTTGGAAATTAGCAATTTATTTCAAGTTTAGGAAGACTTTACGACAATTTGGGAAATATTCGACAATGGTGGGATAATGTGACCATCGCCAAATTTGAGGAAAAAGCTGAATGCATCGAAAAACAATACTCTGAATATTTGTTGGAGCAAATTTCAATGAAAATTAATGGCCGATCGACAAAAGGAGAAAATATCGCGGATAACGGCGGACTGAAACAGGCTTACAAGTGGGAATTCTGAACAATTTTGGATATTTTTGCATTTTTAGGGCTTATAAGAAATACGAGAGACAACATCCACTACCGCCACGATTGCCAGGAGTCAACTTGACACATGATCAGCTTTTCTTCCTCAATTATGCTCAGGTATGGAGGGAAATCAGCCACCAGATGGGGATTCTGAGGGTTCGCTTGACTGTGATCCGATGTGTGATCAGTTGGACGAAACTGACAGTTGTGATCATCGAGTTTTGGGATACTGAAAAGACCACCTGGTAGCTCCCAGCCTGGCGATTTTAGCCTCCTATCACTTGGCTGCGTCTTCTCTGAAAATTATACCAAAAAAGAGACCATTTTGACGCGTCACCTGATTCAGAATAATTTCGTGATTTTCAGATCTGGTGTGGCACAATGAATGACAAAGAAGCCATCCGTAAACTTCGAACATCTGAGCATTCGCCCGGTCCGATTCGGGTAAAAGGCCCGTTGAGTAATTCGCGTGATTTTGCCCGCGCCTACAATTGTCCAGCGAACAGCCCAATGAATCCGACACAAAAATGTCGTGTCTGGTAAAATAAAATATTGTGTAGTCCCCCCAGATTTCTATCTACGTTCTCCTTTCTCTTTTCCATTCAAATTGATCTACCGTACCCGTGATTGTACCGTATGATTTATATTCTCCGTTATTTTCTTTTTTTTCTATCCTTGTTGCTTTCAATGCCATTTATCCTCTCTCTCCTTCCCTTTTTTCTTGTTTATTTTTGTGTTGCTGGAGAGAAGATCACGTTCAAAAGTAGTCGTCATCAAATAAATCTATCCATCCCTCTTATTTTATCCTCGTCCCGTGATTATAATGAACTTTTTTTGGCTTCTTTCGTTCAAAATTATCTCCAAAGTTGGATGCAAATGATGACAATCGGACAACTCTGAGGAAAACCATCCAACTGGTAATTCCAACATCGCGAGTTCGATCCCCCCAATATGTCCAGGAGTTCGCTGTCACAATGTCAAATATGTCAAGAAATAGCGAATTTCTTCTGTTATCATGTTATGGCACCCGTCGTGTCAAAGACCATTGACTCACATCTCATAAATTGTCCCCTTGCGTGCTGATATCTTCAAGTGAAGAGAAAGAAAAATGATTTGACATTAATCTTCTGGAGGTCTTCATATTTTCTCTGAAAAACTGGACTGCATATGAAATGGGGGAGTGAGGAGAGAAGCTTGATCTTTTATCTGGGTTATGCATTTCAGGGCGAGATCTCTGTTTCGATCTCGAAAATACCGAGAACCATCAGCCCATGATCATCGGGAGCTTTGGATCTTGATCTTTTATTTGGGTTATGCATTTCAGGGCGATCTCGAAAATACCGAGAACCATCAGCCCATGATCATCGGGAGCTTTGGATCGACAAGGAATAGTTGAATCCCCTTTTGAAGAAAATTTGTCGGGAAGGTTCTTTTTTTATGCAAATGGTTACAAATGGATGCAAAGTCAAGAGTTACAAGATGATGTCTTCGTTCTTCCAAAAGTCGTATCGCCAAAACTGTCAGTCTGGGTTGGAGTTTCATGACGAGCATCATCCTCCGCCTCCATTTCCCGGGTTCAGAATGTTGTTGATCTCCTTTGCTGTTTTCCATCTTCTCTTTTTTCTTAATCAACATTATCAACTATGGAAACGTTCTTCGGATTCTCAGAGCCGAGTGTAAATGTTTAATTAGGGAGCAATGTCCACGTGTCTCGAAAAGAGGACCCACGCGTTTCTGATACAAACAGGAAATTGTATTATCGACATATTCTTACCATTAAATCTATGTCACATTTCCCTGTTTAGCAAAGTTGGATGCGCACTTTGATGTCAAAATTCTGTTACTGTAAAACGTGAGGGTTGCGCCCCGGCTACCGTATCCTCCCTCTTTTCGACGTCTTCTCATTATTCTCTCCTTCCCTTTCCTTTAAATAACCTCATTTCCAATAATTCCCGTTAGATTTCTAATTAGGGGCGGAGTCTACGAGTCCAACCCCCGTCGACTTCAGCCTTTTCCCCACTTCTGTAGAAATGAGCTCCGGCCAGCTGGTTCGTCTTCTTCTTCTTATCGTTGCTCTTTTGGCAGTTGCCTTGGCTCGGACTAAAGTAAGTTACCGAAATCTGGGGCAGAATACCGAGCTTTCCGATACTTTTCGATCCCTAGAGAACTAATTTCTGGGAATTCTTGAAAGAACATCGGAAACCCGTTGACACGACCTCAATTTATATGTCAGCTGGACATATTTCTGTTTATTGGACGCCATTAATATCTCCAAGGAACTAGGAAATAGATAACTCGTAATAATAAATATTGGGGAATTTTTTCAAAGCATTTTATTTGAAGTGGTAAATGATTTTATCCAAATATTCCAATTTTTTTGTGTTTTATTTCAACAAGAAATGTTTTTTGTCCATTAGAAATTTGCATTACACAGCCATCTATCCTCTTCCACTGCTCCCATCTCGGATACTAAAACGTTTTATGGCGAAGCTGTTCAATTTCGTGTCCCAGGACACGTAGATTTTTAGAGGAAAAAATGCAAAATATAAAAATACGAAAAACGAAATTAGATAACTTCCCCCGCCATTATTGTATCAAACCGCCTAAATTCGATATAATTAGATAAAATTATTACTGGCGTCAAAAGGAAGAAAAACAATTTCTCAAAGAAGTTAGTGGAAAAAATGAAAATAGACAGAAATTAGATCACCCACATGATAGGAACTTTCCATGAAAAATACCCGGCTAATTGAGAGCATCAGCTCTTCTCACCCACGACGAAGAGTCAAATTCTCTTATGACATACAGCGGGGTCGAATAACAGCAGAAAATAGATAGAAACAATCCGAGAAAGACGGCAATCTGGTCTCTCGTTCAGTGGATTTTAACCGGAAATTAATTTGTTCTTTTCAGGCGGCATCAGTCGATCCTTTCCGCTATGAATTCCTGACCGAGAAGAGAGACTACGGCTGGAATGACTGCGAGTTCTCCCCGCTCAGCTGTCTTCTACGAAAACGGCGTGAAGCCGGCTTTGGACATCCCCTTTTCTAAGTTTTATTCGTGTGCAGGCGTGGCGATATTGTTAATCTAAAATAAAGTGGCTGTGTGAATTAAATTTGTCAAAAAAAAGAGAAAAAAAATACTAAACTTTTATACAGATATATTCTTTGAAAATGAATAAAAATATTAACAATATCTAAAGAAGGAACCCGTAATAAAGAGACAATAATGTAAAACTAACACGAGGTGACCTGGATAGTACGATTACAAGTAATTCGGGGAAGATCTTTCTCGATATAGCTTGTTACCTCTTCGAAATAACTATAGATTCTAAAAAAATATATACAACAAAATGTAGGTTATACGAACCTGCGAGGTATTCCACAAGGCGTTGTTCCATCCTCATCATTAACAGCTTCTTGTGTATTCTGCGGTACAACACGGTAAGCCTGTGGAGGCAGATCTCGCGCTAATACTGCGACTCCCATACAACGTTGATCATCTTCTCTCCATAAAACAATTTTCACTTTTGTAGCTAAGATTGTGACCTAAAATTGCTTTCAAATAATATTATATTTCACAAAAAAACCTGTATAAGACCGTTACTGAGAAGGACTGTAACGTGCTTATCATCCAAATAATGATATACAATGTAGACTGATTCTTCCACTCGTCTTGGTGGAGCAGCATTTATTAATTCCAAGCCTTGTAGTTCTCTATCCATATATTCTGCATATTCTTGCGCAATCTAAAAATATAAATAAAAATAATTATAACAAAAAAAACCTCAATATGATCCTGTTCCGAATACGAAAGAGGTTCTGCTAAATCCAGCAATTTTGTAGGGCCAAATGGTTGTGTACTGTACAAAACTAATTCGGATCCTGGAGGCCAGCTAAGACATGCACCTTCGTTGAATTTCACAGTTAAAGTGCCATCGGTTAATTTGCAACCGAATCCTCTCCTATTGGAATAGTCAACCCATTTAGCAACAGCCAGTGGAGGCAACATCGACGGTTTTAATGTAAAAGTTCCGTCTGAATTTAAAAAAATATAATTGCAACTAGCTGACACATACAGAATGTTGCACGAAGATCCGATATGTACTGATTAACTTTTTCCACCATAATAGTAAACGCTGAACTTTGTAACTTGAACATATCTGATTCAGATCCAAAGCCAGAATCATGCGAAGCGGTGATAGACTTTCGACGAGACTAAAATTCCACAAAAAATTACGAGAACAATTTGGTGTTACCTTATCAGCAAAAGAAGTATTACAACCCATCATAGCCGATTTTGGGCGGTGATATCTTGGTGGCAATTGTGTCACATTTCCATTAATATCTTTCACAGCCATATTACCAGTAGATTTTGCCCTGAAACGACGGTAATGTACATTCAATAAATAAATGATGTACGGAAAAATCACTAATATAACCCGAATGGTTTGTATTATTTGATGAACCCATACCATCGAGTTACATTAGAAGAGGTCTTCTACTAGAGGATTTTTTAATACTAATTTCTTACCTCATAAGAGGATATCCTGCATTTTGCGTCTTTTGCAACCAAAGTTTATCGGTGATCCTGTCAATCCGGATGCGGTGCATAGGATGAGATTCCAGACAATCCTGAATAACATCCTTTGCCTCTTCCGAAACCGCAGGATATTGAGGATATCTGAATAATTTCAGATGAGATAGATAAAGCCATAACTTACGAGTAGAATCCTCTCTTAATGCGCTGATAAGTAGCATCTACACTATCCGATTCAAAGGGTGGTTTTCCCACAAGAAGACAATATATTAGGCATCCTATTGCCCAAACTTCACTGGCCAGTGAATGGCCTTCCTTACAGACAATCTAAACCAAATGAAGATCGCAACAAAACAGGCAAACCTCTGGAGCAAGATAATTAGGTGTACCGCTAATACTTCCACGAGTACACTCTTCTATTGGAGCTGCTAGTCCAAAATCTCCAAGTTTTACTTGGTCATCAAGAGCTGTAAAGTGTTACAATAAACAGAAAACAGCCAAACTAACAAATGAACACGTTGCCTGGCTTGATGTCTCTGTGAAGGATACCTTTTCTTGCCAGATAAACAACTGCGTCACAAAGTTGGTTGACATAACGAGATGCTGGAATTTCATCGAAACATCCTCGAGTTTCTGAAAATATTAAGATTTCCTGCGTAATATTTTCTTCAATGACCGCACAAACGCTCGTCGTTACGCGTGACAAATGGCCTTTGGTGAATAGCCCCGGAAAAGGCCAGAAATGATAAAAACCGACAAAAACGACGGCCTTGTGTTTATTTAACGCTGGACACAAGAGTCATACAATGGTGGCAGTCTTGTTTACAAATCGCCCTCAAGATCCTTGCGATAACAAAACCTCTCAAATATGTATAGTATCATTGTGGTCTTTTTTCCGCCAAAATCATCATGACACCGAAATAAGACGAGGAAATAACTTACGATGTTCTCTATTGATGATACTAAGGAGACTTCTAGGATTACACAATTCCAATACCATAAAAAAGTTGCCATAATCTTCAAAAGCATCATGCATCCTCACGATGTTAGGATGATTAGCAGCTCTACAAGAATTAAACATAATAAAATAAAAAAATACCTATGCAAACGTATCTCTCGAAATATTTTTTGATATTGTTTTTCGTGTAATCGAGATTTATTCACCACTTTAATAGCCAGTGATGTACGTGTAAAAATATTTTCGACTGAGTAACATTCTCCAAATCCACCCTGAAAATATTGTATTTATTTCTCCGATTATCATAGCCCCCAGTAATTTGCATAATACAGCCGAAAGAACTGTCGTTCATAGCAGCCGCCGAGTGGAACAATCATCAGGTCATTTCCCTTAGCGCGCTATGCATCCATGCGAACGAGGAAACACAAAGATATACCGCGCGCGAAACTTATGGCTATACACATCACTTGATTCAACAGTCGATGACTTCGAATTAAAAATTTTAAACAAAAGAAAGATTGAAATATTGCCCATTTACATTTCAAAATAAAGTTTAAGGTGACCGTCTATGTGTCAGCTAGCTAAATCACAAAGCGAACGGGGAAATGACGCCTAAGAGTGTAGGCAAATACCGTTTGAACCTAAGCGCAAGACTCTCCGCTATTGATAAGTTATGCCTTTGCCCATCTATTGATTATACTGTTTTATATTAAAGAGCCCTAAAAAAAGATAGGCGTACCTTTCCCAGAAAATCCACAATTTTATATTGATCACTTGAAGTAGGTCTTGAATTAGAAACCACATCACCACGTCTTAAAAGAGACGTGGGAGCTATATCATCCATATCCAACATAATTACCCTGAAAATAAGACGAATTATTGCAGTTGATAAAAAGATAGAAAGAGATATAATAATAACAAATGTAATTTCTCAAATAAGTGAAATAGAAGGCAATGGAAAATATAAGCTGCAACAAGCAGCCAAGCAGTGATAAAGACAGCCAGAGTAAACAGTGCTAGTCGCACTAGTTCCATATGTCCAGAAAAGTACAGAGCGGGTCATAAAAGAGTGGCACGGTCTAACCATTACCGCCGCTAGAAAAAGAGCATAAACTTCTCCTGCATCAACCGGATCTCTTTAGCTTTGACGAATCCGGTGATGTAAAAGTAAACTTGGGGTCCGGTATCAGATGAGTCAAGAGAGTATCTAGAAAATTAGTAGTAAAAATAGCCACATGTTTGAGGGAGAACTTGCAGCAAAATCTGCCTTGACTAAGCATATAATCGCAACGAAAACATTTGCCCAAGTGGTTGAGAGGACTGTACAACGAGACAACGGAACGTATGGGCAGTGAAGGTCAGCCTCACACCATGACGCTGAATTAATCGGGAAAATTTAGCGACGGGGGAAAGTGAAATAAATACATTGATAATCTGGTTTACGAAAAAGAAGAAGAGCTTGAAAATATACAAAATCATAGCATAAAAATTGGGAAAAGAAGATCATACTTTTTTATAGCTGAACGAATTGAAAGAAATTACAATCCGTTTAGTACACGCGGCTGCAGAGAATGAGGAAACAAATAATACTGATTTTGGAAGTTTTCAAGAAAGCCGCTGTTGCCGATATTTGATGCGAAGATATGCAATTGAAGAAACCTAGATGAAAAAAAGATAAATCACCAGTGACACAAACGGCAGAAATAGGTCATGTGAGAGATGATAGATGTACATCTATGTACAAATGAATAATATAAAAGCCGAAAATAATAAGAAACGATAAGCGCAGAAAAGAGATTGAAGCTTAGAAAGGCTAAAAATTGAACGCTACAGACATTTTTCACAACATCTTGGCTTCGAGTGGAATAAGTCACAAAAATGAGTCGAGAACCGGAAGAGCGCGAAGTGAAATAGGAGTGGCAAAGGAGCCCGAAATGGTGTGGCCCTCGGCGTTTAAAAAAGGCAGCAACATAGAGAGACAGCTGCGGGGACCGAATGGTTCCGACGGTTGGTGGACGGCCGAGGGTCGCCGAAGGTCAACCGGACCGCACACATGGGGACAGCACACACGCATAATTACGGAGAGGCCTATGAGGACAGTGAGATGGTCCGGCGAGAGAAATTGCTATATAATTCACGCCTGCGCAAGTGTGATTATGAAAAAGAATCAAGATCTAAAAGTGTTGAGAGCAAAGTGATGGTGGGAAGCGGACTGCTTCAGACAGAAAATATTGAATCATCACGAAACGCCCACGGAAAATTTACATCCCAAGACTGTTCGACTATTGATCTTAGCAAAAAAAGACTGCCGGGAGAGTGAGAGGATAAGAAGGATTTTTCGCAAAGGTGATTTCATGCGATTAAAAGTCCTTGCAGCGGGGAGTATCGTTTTCGTTGCCAAATTTATATGAGAAAAAAAATTCGAAGTGGAAAATTTTACGATGAGATTTTCAGCATAAACGGAGAGGAATAGCTGTGGCACCAAGGTAATTAGCATCAGCAGGTGGCATAAATCACAAAATAACAGCAGATTATCTGGTAGCAAGGAGAAGAGTACCATCTGCCAATGCTAACAAGTACCAAATTGGAGATAAGGCGACACGATGTTTATCCACTGAGTGCACAAACAACGTGAGGCTGCACGGCAGCATATGCCGAGGACAGGTTGTGCCGGATACGTCTGTCTCACGTATAGTTTACGAGAAGCGCAGCAAGTTCACCGGCTTCATTTCTAAACAAACTTCAAGAAGAATATTTGAAAAATAAATACAAAACGTCAGAAAGAGATTTTAGATAACGCAAACAATTCTTGTATAGTCGGTTTCCAACCCTGGGGGAAACGGGCGCTGCGGGACCTCAAGACGCGCGCATTTGATTCCAATGAAAATTCGGAAAGTTTGCCTGATTTTAAAGTGGTCCTACAACGCCCGTTTCCCCCAGAGTTGGAAACCGAATATAGAACAAAACACGCAAAATGTAAATTGAATTTAGGTCAATAGGACCGATAGGGCAATAAGAGGACCCGAGATACCGGTTTTGTGACTCAGATGATGGCCATCAGATTAAGTGCTAGTAAATAAAAAGTTCTCGCTTGCCCTTCACTGCAAAGAAAAGTTTACGATAGCGGAAAATTAGCGCAATTGAGGGAAGGGAAAAACAGTCTTCAGCAGGTTGACAACAAGAAATAGTACATAATAATAAAACAAAGGGAGACCTTGCGGGGATTACAGCCGAAAATGCCACAGCTGTGCAAAACGATGACTGGGATTTAAAAGTGAGGTAATATGCAAAAACGAGACCCGAACTGACAATCAAAAAGATCAACAAACGAGTTGTTGTAAGCCAACGAAAAAGACAACCTGGCTAGGTTCTCCCGCCGAACAAAAGCAATAAAATCCCAAGGTGATATCCTCTCCACCTAAATCGAAGCAAACCACCCGCTGCGAGAGAAGAAAATGATGACTAAGCTCTGCAGAAAACTTGCTGTAAGATTGGAAGGCGATAGCTGACAAAATCGCTGGGAAATTGGGGTCACTTGTGAAATTGAGATCTCTAGCCGCAAAAGAAATTCGCTTGGTTATCGCCATTTTGTGGAAAGATAGATAAAAACTTGGATCAGATGAATAAATTCAAACACGATAACTGTGATCTTGCCAGTTTCTCATCTTTGAAGTTGTCCGCTGCCCTTGCCGATGGCGAAAGATATTATTTCCCGAAAGTAGCCGCAGTGACGTATTTCTTTTGGGAACGGGCCGCCGCATCTGCCCCTTTGTGACGTTCGTTTTACTAATTTGTCGATGACTCAATACTACCACTTTCGTAGGTTGCAAATTTCTTTCCATGTGTTGTAGAAACCAAAAGGAGATGTGAAGAATTTTTTACAATCAGAAAATGTACACAGAAACTATGAGTTTTATCAAGAGATTTTATCTTGTTTGTTGAAATTATTGCCTTCAAATTTTGTTTTGCTTCTTCTCTGCAGATAAAATGTTTGATGTGAATGATTTTTTGCAAACAAGGAGAAATTGGACATGGAGGGTTCATTTTTACGGTAAAAATTTGTGTTTCCTCCATCTGCCAATTTTTATTTGTGGAGAATATTCGTCATGCATCCAGAATTTTCCACAATGTTAGTGCGCTTTATTTATGAGGATAAGATGAACAGTTTATTAGTGAAAGAGATGGAGACGAGAGAGTGAGAGTAAACATAATATGGAATGGCTAACTGCGATAAGAAGCCGTGAGAGATCGATAATCGGAGGGGGGCCGTAGGCGACGGTTGACTCACACATTGGCCATACGGTCCGTCCGTCTGATGAGATCGGGTTGTCTTTTTCTCTCGCCCTCGCTTTTGATAAGGAGATCAAGGCTGGTCATTTTTCACGGAAAAGAGAAGAAGAGAATGGATGGATGGGTCGCGGCGAGGGGAGACGAAACCGAAACTTGTCGCCAATGGTCTATTTTCCAACTGTATTATAAAAAAAACATAATCCATGACGATTATTCTTCACTGGCGACTAGTTTTCCATATTTCGGCATCCTTTTCCTCTTACAAGTAACCCGAGATAAATATAAATAGAAAAAAATAAAGAAATGTAGAAGAATACGCCGTAAAACAAGAAATGTTTCTAATGGATACATGAAAAAAGGGATAATCCTAATGGTAAGGAAGAATTTTAACAGTAACCTTTAGACAACAAAATCAGATGGAGGGGACTAGTCCATGGTTTGGCCGACATTTTCAGCATGATGATACGGCTTCCGCTCGCCGTAGTCATTGTTCTGGTCATTGAGCTGGCCAATGGTCATATACGTGGAGGGACCAGCCTGAAATTTTTGACAATTAGGGTCGTGGTTACTGGACGCTTTAAAGCCATTTGTTCTATGAGCAGGGAAAGGCCAATGACCATTATTCAATTTAATGAGTTTTGAAGCACTTCGAAGGATTGGTGATTTATTGATATTTCTTTAGTCGGCAATCTCCCCACATGAAATTTCAGAGTGGACGCGCTTCTTTCAAAAACCATTCTCAAATCATGAAAAAATTTGACATTTCTTTGAACTGAAATAAAAACACACGTAGCATGTATCATCTTGTAGGGAATTTTCCGAGCTACATTTTGATGTCAAAAAAATCCAGAAAGGTGCTCGAAATAGTTTTGAAAAAGTAGAAAGGTCGACGAGATGTGAGAGACACTGCCCGTATTCAACTCTCCGCGGTCGACCCCACTTTCCCCTTTTCTGTTTTTCTGATTTTCTTTTGATCCCTCTAGTTTATCAGCCTAGCTCACCCATCAAACAACAAGAAGAAGCCTGTCACAGGCCAAAATATGGATAAGCACAGTCAGAATTTTTCAAACCATAAAGTGATTCTTCCTCAATTACTATACCAAAATGATAAGCCCTAGAGAAAATAGGAAAAAGGCCAGTCGTCCCCCGGTTAATTCAAAGAACAGCGTCGAAAAGGCCCCTATCAGGCCCAGTCGTCTGGCCTTTAGGCCTCTGAACTTTCGTCCTATCAACAGATCCGGACAAGATCTGTCGACTTCGACCTCTTCTCGACTATCTGCCGATTCCTGGTAAAAGGCACGTATAAAATTTGGGTCGAAATGAGAACACAGTTCAACCTTCAGGTTGAGCCTGATACGGGCCTTTTCTGACGTAGTTCACGTGCTGCCAAGAATGGTGGAGATTAGAGACAGGCTGTTAACCGGACGATAACCTCCGATAGATAGCAGGTGTTCTTCCGCTAGAAGACCGAAATAGTTCAACCGCGGTAGACTACAGAAAATTGAGGGAATTTTAATTCCCTTTACGCAATGAGAGTTCGTGAGTACGCAGAGGACATATATGGCATCCCGTCGACTTTTTTGCTTTTTCCGAACAATTTCAAGCGTTTACTAGATACTTTTTATATCAAAATGTAGCCCAAAAAATTCTCTACAAGATGATTTATTAATTATAGGTAATTGTTGTAATTTAAAGAGGTGGTGAATTTTTTAAAGAAAATTTGAAAGTGCGAATTTCGTGATAAAACTGCCATTTTGGTCAAATTCCTACAAAATCCTAAATTTCACGTATTTTCAAAGAAAAGCCCCTTGTTTGTTTTTCTTCCGGTGATCGACAGAGTTCGTCTGGTGTAACCAAAGATGAGCTCCCACCACTCCTTGGCTGATAACGACCAACGTGAACTGTCCCACAAGAAAAAACACATATAAATGTGAAGTGTCACAGATTCAAGTGGCTCACAAAATCGTGTGAGAATTGCCACACATTTTTGTTAATCATGTGTGACGCTTCACATTTAACTGTGACTTTGTTGTGTGACAGTTCACGTTCACCGCTGATAACGGGCCAGCGGTTTATAAGGTGGTCATTTTAATTCCCAGCTACTTCTTCTCGCTCCTCTTTCTTTCTAGTCCTCTCTATCCATTTTCCGTGCTCTTTCTACGTCACAAAAAGCTCAAAATGGTCCCCTTTCCAGAGGACTTATCAACTCAAATTGTCCCTGCGTCAAGTGGTCATAAGAGCAGCCAATAAACGCCTCTTTAAATAGACAAGAAGCTGTTCACATTCTGCTGGTTTTTTTTCGATCAAAATATGGTAAATTTCCTCTTTTTTCGCCTTTCTTAGAAATCGCTTTAGAGTTCTCTAAATGTCCGAATTGAACACGCTTTAGGAGTTATTGTTATTCTTCTTTTATTTTTGTAAGTTTTCCGTTCGCCCCAAGGATCTAATCCCCCAAATTTCCAGATTTGCTTTTATGTCTTGTACATTATGGTTTGCCCATAGATTATATAAACGACAGAAGGCGAGACAACTATCAGCTAAAGTCAGTTTACCGCTAAAAATGGAAAATCTGATGGTTTTCAGAGTTCTCGGTCAATAAGCACAGTAAATATTGAAGTAACCGGCTCCAGCAAAGAATACTTACCCGATGTCTAAATAAATATCAGTCACACGTTCCTCTTCTTTCCGTCCCCAAGTACTTTTTTGAGCCAAATTTTGACTACAGGGGATCCGAGGTACCTTCCCGGCCCATAAGTCACAGAAATATTGATAAAATCATACAAAATCACCTTCAATTCACCCGCATCTTTTCCACAAAACTCACCGACGGGATAATAGCCGGTCCATAAGCTCTAAAATTACCAACAGCTTCCAAAGACGAGAAAGCTGTTCGGAACATGTGCGGGATGGAGAAAGTGGAGATTCCCGGACTGCAGGTCGGGCACACTCGTCCAATATAATACCATAAAGCGGCCAAAGCCAAGAAATGAGCCACAGCGAACCAGAAATCGATCAGCAAAAGAATCAGAAGATTCACAAGAAACTGAAAAGGTTGATAATTCCAATTTTTAAAGGAGAATTACTCCGATGAAGGAGATGTACCGATTACTGAACATAGCGTACCAGGTGGCTGGTTGACTGTCGATGGTTACTCCTGCAATTTTCCAACTTCTATCTTTCTCTCTTTTTCCTTACCGCTTTCTATTATCTGTTCTTTCCTCTCAGGGAATAGCTCATTTAAATCGCCTTCTCCCTGGGTGGCCCCATAGGATTGTCCCGGATTGGCGGCTAAATTGACAGTCGCCAAGTCATAGGACATAGCCAGCGATACGTAGGCATAATTGACGAAGGCGTAAGTGATGAGGAATGGCATTGTAGAGAGAATAGCCAGCTAAAAATGGATGTCCAATCTAAAAAAGGGGGGAAACACCTGGTTGAGATCACCTAAGAGAACGAAAACGGATGCGACACCCATTAGAACCATCCCAGCCAAGACAGGATTCTTGTTCGGACCGCTCTGAAGCCATTTTGTTGTAAAAATTACAGTAGCCTACCCCTTGAGCAAGTGGATTTAGGGCTGGAATAATTCCTTCGGCTGCGATGCCTTGGAGAACTCGGGGAGTTCCTAACAAACTTCCAATGGTCGACGAGAGGGAACAAACATAAAGGCCGACCATGAAGAAGATTCCCGTCAACGAGATCTGGAAGTTGCCAATAATTTAAGGATGGATGTGCTTACCTTTTCCTCGATGAGATTGTCACAAATCAGATAGTCCCGATCAACTGTTGAACCAAGTATCATGATGAAAATAAAACAGACCGTCGAACTGACACCGACGGCGGACAATTCTCCCAGTGGAATACTTTTATGCGGTTCTTTTAAATCACCGCTCATGTTGACACCCGCCAAGACACCCAAGAAATTGGCAAAGAAGACACCGAACACGGTGAAGAAGGACTGCTCCGGGATGGTACGGGGAATTCCGACAGAGGAACAGTTGACAGCTTCGTAATGAGGATGGGCATTTAATCGAAGACGAGAAGATGAAATGGCAAATACGCCATGTTCTATAAGAGATCTAGATAAGAAAAGACGGGAAGTTACCTTCGTCGGATGTCAGGAGAGATCCAAGACCGAAATCAAAGACAGCGAGGCCGAGGAAGGCGAGAAGGACAAGTTGGAGACGGATGACCCAGGAGACTCCTGCCGAGTTCAGCGCTGAAATGCTTGGTTAATTTTTGGAGGGCATTTTTTTCAGTAATTGTTTCGACAAGGGGGCCAAAGTTCTCAGATCGTTGACTGATAATAAACCAACTGCAAGAAGCCCTCGTCCAGCGTCTCCTTCCCTTTTGTTGCACAGTTCTCTTGTTCCGATCCCCCCAATTAGCCGTAGATTTATTGGGAAGCAATTAGTCAGCCAAAAATTGTATTCTGACGTCATTTCCCCGCCCTTTCTTCGGGTATCTAACCAGTTGGCCACAAGTCTTTGGATTGGCTACGGGTAGTTTATTATCGAAGGAAGCCCACCTGTAAGTAGAGCCAACGTCGTGATAGCTATTCCTTTTGTCAGAATGACACTTTCAGACTCGAAAAGATGAGCTACAGATTCGGCAAAACCGACAGCCACGAGGCCGGTGGCCACCGCCTGGCCAAGGGCATACATCAATCCAACAGCTCCACCCAGTCGACCTCCAAGCACATGAGAAATCAGGAAATATATTCCACCGCTCTAATCAGGAGTATTCGTATACTTAAAGGAGACTACCTTGATATGTGTCCGATCGACAATCCCAATGGCCGAAAATACAGTAATCAGAGCCAAGGCGGTACAGATGATCAACAAGAGAATAGCGTCGGCGACTCCTGCCGTCCCGACGATCCATCCCATCCTCAGGAATACGATAATTCCAAAGATATTAACCATGACTGTCGTGAAGACGCCATCCCATGTGCCGAATAGAACTGGCTGGTTCATTAGGAGATTTCTCTGCCACCAGGGAGCCTGTTCATTGATTTCCTGGGAGTAGAGCGAGTCTGATGGCTCCATTCTCGTCGTCTCTCTCCGACCCTTCTCTTTACCCTAAAAGGAATGGAGGGTGGGATAATCCTGTGAATAAATTAAACGACGAGGAAGAGCGAAGGTTGAAGAAAGCGAAAAATGAAGTAATTATGGTAATTTTTGATGGGAAAATGGGGAATTTAGGAATTGTAGATGCCCCAACCTGGATATTGGGCCATTTGTGACTGCATATATCTGATAATTGGAACATTTTCCTTGGAATCTCGTATAAAATGTCCAAAATGGGCATCGTGTAACATTAGCCATCACGTAGCTCTCGGCTCGTGTCCGCTTCAACGAATAAATACGCCAAAATGGCTCAATTACCCTTGAGGAAATGGAGGCAAAAAAATTGTGAGAGGCACAATTTGATCTCAAATTGAGCAAAAGAATCAAAATGATCCTGGCCTATATGCCTATGGCTGAAAATTTTGGCTTGACTGGAGGAAAAACAAGGAAAGATGGGAAAATTATGTAGAAAGGTCATTTTGCAACTAAATATCGTCTGCTAAGAATCGTCAAACCGAAGGCTGCAAAATGGGTTTTCAATGTTCCAGAACTAGATGACCAGAAATCTTACGTTTATATTGGATACAGTCAATATTTGATTTGAAAGGGAAATAGAAATACGGGGAAAGAATGCTCATTGAATTGGAAACATCTGTGAGCAGCGGCGGAAGAGAAAGACTGCCGGATGTCCCAGGTCAAAGATCTCTTTCTCTCCGCCTTCAGAAAAAAAAGAAGAAAACACGTTATCGAGTTTAGAATTCAAGAGAGGAGCGAGAGCCTGGATTCATGTGCGGCAGCTTGTAATTAAGGGAGCCGGGTGGCAGATCGATAGCCGAGCTCCAGTCCTCTCTCGCTTCTTTTTGAAGCAGTCACCATGAAGAATAAACTGTCACCTGAATGAGAAAAATAAGGAAAAATTTATATTCCGAAAAATCTGGGAAACAAAGCAAATTTCATAGATTGGAGATCAAGTTGTCGTAGATGGCGGATGTGGTCATTGAGTTTTATAAAACCGATGGCAGCTTCTTGTGGCCCTCAGTCTGGCAATAATTAGCACGTTTATACATCTGAGAAAACCGTTTTCTCGAGAAAATGTGCCCAAGAGGAGAGGCTCGAAATCAATTGACAGTCCCCAGTGATCATAGGCCTATAATCAACTGCTCGTGGCTATGGGATCAGGAACACTTTCTTGCTCATCTCGAAGAGCTAGCCCATTTTTTCCATGGAGAAATTTTCGCAATCAGTTCTTTTGCCTATGATCCTATACTAACCCTCGGAATCCTATCTCACAATTTGTAGAGTCAATTTTTCCGTAAACCATGCGCATCGCCTGGTTCGTCTTGAAGAACTGTTCCCAGTCACAGAAATATCCAGAAGTCCAGAGCGCATGCCCAAAACACATCGCTTCCCTATCATCCTACCACTAATCTTACCCTTCGAGAGTTGCCAAAGCCAAACCAAGCCTAAGACTAAGCCTAGCCAAGTCTAAAAAAAATATTCCACGAGCGTACAGATACTCCTGTTCCAATTTTTTCTTCCGTTGATTCAGCTGTCCTCCGATTGTCATATCCGTTTCCTCTGCGTGTTTCATCTCTCGTTGTCCACGTCTCTTTTTTCCCCCCAAAAAAGCACAAAATCTCTGACCATCGCAACCGGATTAAGGATTTACCCTCAACCATGATCATTCCGACCTGATAACGCAATGTACACCGTCCGGCTGACAGATGACATAGTTCTGGTGAGTTTTTCAGGTGAAATAATGTGTGTAGCAGTTTCCGGGGTGGGAAGTGTGGGGCTCTAGCGCAATGGAAATCGAAATCCGCGTCCTCCCCCAGTTGTCTCCTATTTCTCTCCTCAGCGAATTCAATTTTTTAGATAACAATGGACGGATGTTTATCTCCTCCTATTTTCATTAGTTTTGACTCCTCATATTTACCCAAAACCCCTTTGCGACTTTCTTTGTGCTTTTCTGATATGGTCAGTCGGCTCGCAGTAAATTCGATCATCTCCACCTGGTCCATATCTCAAGTATAATCACTTGTCTAATTGGCTTTCCGTCGTCGGCATAGGTATCTCCCCTTCGGCTTTGGCAAACATCCTGGTTCCATTTTTTGATACGAAGAATTCAACCGCCATCGACGTCATCTCCCCTTTTTTCCCATTGGATCGATATGCTTGTACGGGGCCGATCGCCTGTGACCATATGGGAATAAATCGCAGCCATCGTCACGCAGTTATTTTCTCCGATTCTCGTCTTGTTTCTACATGCGTCGACGTTGCCCTTGCAACGATTGTAAAGAGGTCAGTTACAGGCTAATTTTTTGTCTTTTCCACCCAGTCAGGAGTTTCGAGCATTGGGTACAGGTTTACATTTCCCGTCGTTATCAAAATCTTCGACAAGGATAGTCCTCTTCGAACTCGACCTGACTTTATCGAGTCGACTCCCAGAGGAACCCAAAAGACAGCTTCTTCTTCGTCGAGTTGCTACCTCTTTCCTTTTTTTCTTGTTTGCAATGATCCACTTTCGAAATTTAATTTTCTCAGGGACTATTGTAATCAATATGAAAACAGAAAAAAAGGGGGAATTCAATGAGGATTGCAGGTGCATCGATGGGGAAATTGGAATAGACTGAACATCGTTGAGGGCATTGTTACGGATATTTTCTAGGCAAATATCTCTTGATATTGAATGTTCTGATCATTGTCGAAACTTCTTCGTAGAAGCCAGAAGTTGAACCCGAACATTCCCTTTTGGCCGGTGTATCTGGTCAAGCCAAAATTACAGTAGACTTCCGAGCAACTAGTCGCTGCGGTTCCAATTCTTCGAAAAACTAATTATACCATCTTGTAGCTCTCGGCTTGGCAATTCTAACCATATATTATTTGCCTAGAGAGGGTATCTTCTAAGAATATTTTGCTCAAAAGAAGATCCATCTACCCCGAAACCCTCTCGCCTCCCATCGGACATCAACTTCAGTCTCGTATAGAATTTCCAGTTGACCGATTCTTGGCGCTGCTCTCACTTTTTAAGAAAAGAAGAGATCCCGCCTCTTGAAATCAATGTCTACCTCTGCTTTAATCGCTCCCTCTCTCCATTATCCTTGTCTCGTCGAAGACTCGGCCGCCGTCGATGTCCAATTAACGAAGCAATACTTGCCGACGACGGCGACGGCAAAGTAATAATTTATAGTGTGTGGTGCCGAGTTTCTAACAAAAAAAGGAGAGGGCTTCCAGTCTCTGGCCTTCGCCTCGTCAAACCAAAGCCATTGAACATCGATGCGACGTCGTCCGGCGGTTGGAATCGGCCGTCGCGGCAGCCTATTGATTCCTCTCCGGGACCCCGCTCCTTCCAATATAACGTCAACTTGCCTTCCATTATGTTAGCATCCTATAATTCTTTTCTAGTCTCCCCATACACAGCTCGTAACACTTCTTATCGCGTGGTTGCCGCGCTCTCAGCTGTTCTATTCTGTCACCGCGTCTCCAAATTCAGTTTATTTTCAGATGGCGGCCGCTGGTGGAGGACAACAGCCCAGTGGCGATCAGAACTTTGATTATATGTTTAAGGTAAGCGAATTAATTTTTAAAAAAGGAGAATATGGTGAAATGACGTGGGGGAATAGGTATCGGACGGAAAGACCACCGCCCCGTCGAGGACGACATCGGCATGTCGACGGAGCTACTTCGAAATTCTGGTTTATATTTAAAATCTGCATTATTCCTTTTTGGTGCCATGTCCAGTAGGGTACAATATCCAGGCGCGTACGCATAAACCGACCGGGATTAGCCATGAGTTGGGCAATTTTATTGTGACCGGGATCTGGTGGCTATCCACCCGTAACTTTTGCTCAGTTCTAAATCCCGTGGCGTCTGTTGTTTTTCTGCATTGAAGCGCCAAATGACAGCGTCTTCCCGTCGCCTAAAGTGGTAATTGAAGACAAAATAAACGAAGAGCGAGGGGGGAAACGATGCGAGATAGAAAATGACAACTTGGGATAACTGTTTCCCCTGTTTCCTCTTTATTTGCTCAGCAGAGAGAAGTACAAACTTTAATAATTCTCATCTTTCCCCCAAATGGCCATCTCCTCCGATGTGATAAAGCCCCGGGTAAGCGTTTACTTTCTCTCCCCAGCTTTTTAGTATTGATCTCCCGTAGTATTCGGGGAATATTAAGGGGGAGAGAGCTTACCCGCCGTTAATGGCTGAGGTGTCCATAAATCTTGGCGAGTAAGGAGAATAAACGGTCTTTATGAGCCAGGGAAGATGAGATTCTCAAGATCTGAGTCATAGAAAAGAGTATGCTCTTTTAGGAGATTTTTGGCAACAATTAGATAGCCAGCATATCCTTTCTTAGGAATGAAAATGTGCAGTGTTGTCCCTCCAGTCGACGCTGCTCCTTGCCGCTCTGAGTGGTATTGCCAAATATCTAAAATATGAATAAAAACGGGCTAAAATTTCCAGGAATTCCTATCATAAACCCTAATTGCAGTTGCTGATCATTGGAAATTCGTCAGTTGGTAAGACTTCGTTCCTCTTCCGTTACTGTGATGATTCTTTCACTTCTGCCTTTGTATCTACCGTAGGAATTGATTTTAAAGTCAGTTTCTCATGGTCTCCCCCAATAATTTCTCCTTCTTTTTCAGGTTAAGACTGTTTTCCGTGGAGAGAAAAGAGTCAAACTCCAAATTTGGGACACCGCCGGTCAGGAGAGGTACCGTACCATAACCACGGCTTATTACCGCGGTGCCATGGGATTCATTCTTATGTATGACATAACCAATGAGGAGTCATTTAACGCCGTACAAGATTGGTAAGAGTACCGACATTTACACAGTAATTTAATATTTTTAGGTGTACCCAAATCAAGACATATTCCTGGGAAAATGCTCAAGTTGTCTTGGTTGGAAATAAATGTGACATGGAAGGAGAAAGAGTCGTCTCCTACGAGAGAGGACGCCAATTGGCTGATCAACTGGGATTAGAATTCTTTGAGACATCGGCCAAGGAAAATATCAATGTCAAAGCCGTTTTTGAGAAACTTGTAGAGATTATTTGTGACAAAATGGCGGAGAGTCTTGATAAGGTGAGTGCTCGTCGTCAACAAAGTTGCCACTTTTTGGCTGATCTCTACACACTTCCTGGGTGATCTCGGTTGTCCCTAATTTATTTGCTGATTCAAAGCGGGTCCGACAGATCCATTACTCATCTACAATATAATATTATTATTGTTATTATTCCTTCCAGGACCCTCAACAACAGCCAAAAGGACAGCGATTAGACGCCAACACGACTCAAAAGCCAGCTCAGCAGCAGTGTAACTGCTAAATCCTCTCTCTCCTCACTTAATATTTCCCAGCCAGGGATCTCCTATATTTCCCTAGAATGCTTTATTTATTTTATTTTATTCAAAGTAATTTTTCTAGTCCAAAATATCCCCGATTTTTGTCCTCGTCACTTTGTCCATTCCGTGTATTTATAACCAAAAAAACCAGGAGATTGTGAGCCATCCGAATATTAGAATTTTTATTAATTTATTCTTTTTTTAAAATTGTTTTAAATTGATAATAAAGGCTAGTGTTTGATTCTGTTGACTAATAGAAAATCGGGGAGGAAACAAGCCGGGAGCAGGCGGCACGTAGCCATGGCAACCTGTCCAAAACGTGGGAGACATGGGGGGATTACTACTCCTTTTTCCAATTTTGGTCATCGGCCAGTCTTCTTCACGTGGACAGTCATTTCTCTTTGTCGATCCGACCAGCTGCACCAATAATGAATATTTTGCTCCTCATAATTACAGGTAATATTTTTTTATAATTGTCGTCGACCTTTTGCCTTTTTTTTAAATATATCTCGAATTTTACCTGGCGTGTTTGATGTCAAAATGTAGCCCAGGAAATTTTCTATAAGGAAATATTCAATCGGGCAATGTGCAACGGGAATTAAAGAAATGTCGAATTTTTTTTTCAGCTGTGCGCCATGTCCGCCTGGTCTGTCCGCCTCGCCTGACCATCTCTCTTGTCAATGTGCACCCAACAGTATTATCACCAATTTCACAGCTGGTGGTTTGACGTGTACCCGTTGTAGCCCAGGTAATTTACTAAAATTAAAAAATCCAGCCCCTTCCCAGGTGAAATAGCTCTGGCTGGGCGATGTATCACCTGTCCATCGAGGGATGGCTGCAACTGTGAGGAGAATGAAATCCTTCAGCAGAATGGCTGCGCCCCGTGTCCGGCAGACTTTGTCCCAAATTCTGATAAAACTCGCTGTGTTCCTTGTCAGTCTCTTTCTTGTTTCTGTCAAAATGGGACATGTGCCCAAGGACAAGGCGAAGTCAAGACAGAAGTATGGCTCTCTGATGGAACGGCTGTTCGATCCAACTATTTGGATGGAGAAGTTCATTCGACTATGGGAAGATGTCAACAAGGCAGCAGCCAAGATTGTCAGGTTGGTGGAAAACATGGTCGTACCGGGGCGCCGTCGATTTTTGAAGGAGTTCGCGCTTTGCATCCTTCCAAGGTGGATATCTTTTCCCCCGTTGTATTTGGATAATTTAAAGGCCGCCAAAAAAGAGATTCTCGCTTTTCTCACGGGTCATTTATGTCAAAGTATTCCTTCCTGTTCCGTCAAAAAGTCGCCCAACTTAGATAAATTTCCTCTTTAGGCCCTGCTGAATATGTGTGTCCTGCAACATTTTGACCACAGTTCTTCTACAACTTGTTCAATAGCCGATAGAATTGCACCGTGAGTCCAATCTTTCTCATAATTCCCCCCGTATTCCAGGCAACTTTTTATAAATTTCATTTTGGATGGCGATGTTGATTCAGAAATAAAGAAAGACTCAGCCATCCAACAAATTTATGTCATGGGAGAGCCTGTCGACATTTTGGTGTCTCTCTTTGACAGAAATGGCTCCTTCATCAAACTCACTTCGTTACAAGACTCAAAGATGCTACTGTGCCCTTTTCCTGAGAAGACGATCTTCATGGGCAGAAGATTCTACCAAACTTGTGAAATTAGTGTCCTTGAATTACAAGAAGACGATCGACAATTGTTTGTGGAAATGTTTGTCCGATTCAGAGATGAAAATGGCTTACAGAGGGTAAGCAGGAGATTTGAAATATTCTAGAGAAAATTTCAGTTGTATCCGATTTCTGTTTTGAACAAGCAAATGAGAGGAAATGGCCAATATATCAACCAAGACGGATCAAATAGGCAACAATTGGTTCGACGATTCTTCCTTGCCGACAGTTCTTCCCAATTTACAAATGGCACTCGAATTACCCGATATCTGTCCGAGATCAATCTACAAATATTCCTTCAGGTAAGGAGGTTCAT
Source organism: Oscheius sp. DF5033 (assembly GCA_964036215.1). Lineage (NCBI taxonomy): Eukaryota > Metazoa > Nematoda > Chromadorea > Rhabditida > Rhabditidae > Oscheius > Oscheius sp. DF5033. The sequence continues at coordinate 5,288,087 of CAXIWN010000010.1, forward strand.
CAAATCCGCGAAGTGGAATTTTTTTTCCATTCCTCTACCTTTGTTAAAAATTGCTGTATAATATATTATTTTGTAGAGAATTTTTTGGGCTACATTTTGATATTAAACATGCCTGGTAAATGGCTGAAAATAGGTTTACAAATGCGAAAATGTCGACGCCAATCCGCAATCCCAAATAAATTTTCTAGCCGACAAGAGATGGCCACATATTCCCTCCTTTTGTGGTAATTGACTATTCTGAGGCGCCGGTTAATTCGACTTCTGTTTCTACCGTATTCTCAACTTTATTCGCTTCGGATCCAGAACGACATGACAGGGTCCGCTGACTTGCAACTTGACTAAAAATCCTTTTAGGATCTAGAAATTGTCATGTCAGTTCTCTGTCCAACATCGATTCTTTGGGCTGGGCTAAAAACTTACAGGCAGGATTGATTCTCGACTGTCGAAAATTGGGGAACAATTTCAGCTGGGGTCGGCGAAATGGAAAGCAGCTTGTCTCCGATCTGTCGGTACTTATTCAATTTCTTCTCTTCAGTTGTTCGTGTCTTGGAGAAGTCTTCTTTGTGGTAAGTTCGAAATGGTCGACGGAAGAAGAGAGGACGGCAAAGGAGTCACTGGGAGAGGATGACCACATTTCCCAAGAGAAAATAACAGAAACTGTCAATGTCCAATGTTCCAGATTCCTTCGATCACCGCCGTCTGGATAACTTTTGCCTATAAGATGCAATATTATTATTTCTACAATGTGCTCAGTACCAGTCAAGTGCGCCCCCATCCTCCCTTCCTTTCCATTTCGTTTTTAGGAGAACACACTCCGTCTTTATTTGCTTTTTGCCGTAATTTTAAAAGGATTTTCTGTTCTTCAAAAAATGTGGCAATTAATTCGCCAGCAGACAATTTTCATCGATTGGGAGAAGCCTCGAATCGTCGTGGATCAAACGATTCGCCCTGCTTCACACGACGTCGTCAAATCGACGAAAGAATTGCCACCAGTTGCTTGGTTTTTCCATTAAATTCCAAGAAATATAATTATTTAGGAGAACGTACATGGTAGCCAATGAGTGGAACGAGCTCTTTTCCTATAGAAAAACGTCGATAACAATTCAATTATTGTCGATTTTTGTTTTATTAGAGCATTTTGGGTGGATGAATTGGGCCCTGGTTGAGCCGAGTTTTCATACGACGCTTCAGGGCGCCGTCCAGACGACTAATTTGACAAAATTTGGCGTATTAATTCTCGTTTATTTGGGTGTCGCCATGGTACAATGGGTCATTCAGGTAAGGCGCTTCGCAAGCGAATCCCTCAAAATCATTTCCAGGTTCTTTTATTAGAAAGAATTATCCTTGATCCGTTTCATAATTTTATCGATCTTTGTTCTGTTGCTAATATCAGGTACTTGCAAAAATTCAAAGTTAAAATATATTTCAGTGTGATGTCGCTTACCCACTCCCTTTACGGTTTTTATATTCATGGGAGATCTGTCCACGGTCGAGGAGATGTCAGCATGGGAGAAATGAATGAATTTCTCAAACGAGAACGGGTGAATTCTCCTATTTTCCAACTAATTTTTATAAAGGACAACCTCTGTGCCAATCGAGGACTTGAACCTGGAACAGAATTACAAACTTTTACTGCAGCGTTACCAGCTGCATTTCAAGAAAAAATGCAAAATATTCATGGCGGAAGCTTTTCGAATAATAATTTACGAGGATTTGATCAATATTCAGCAAAAGTTCGTGTTTCGAAGAAAAAAATTAGTTAATTCTTTCAGATGAACAAAATTATTCAAAAACATGAAATGGTCAATGCTTTTATACGGGAATTCATCGATCATTCACTCAGCGAAATCGACTACGGAATAAGAGATTCAACTTTTGTTGAAGCTCTTTTGGATGTCGAAACAAATGACACGACTTTTATGGGACATTTAGCCCGGTTCGTTTAATTCCTACCAAATAAAAATGAACCATTTTCAGAGATCCCTCCGAGATGAAATTCGCCTCGTGTTTTTTGTACGGAAACGAATGGACTTTCTTATCCTTCGAAGCTGCCATTTTCTGTACCCTTTCATTGTCCCTCAGTTCTTTAACCCTCGCGTGCTTTCTGGTTTTTGTTGTCTCTTCATCGACGCGGCTGTTGTGTTGCTTCTTATCGAAAGGCCAACTGGCAAAGTCAAGTCTAGTAGATCAAAGATTTTTATTGTAAAACAAACATTTATAAAACTTTGTATTTCTCTGTTAAAATTATTGGAATGCTTGCAGCCCTGTAATCGCTCTTCCCAATGCGAGAGCGTGGATATCATGAGTACCTAAAAACATATAAAAAAGTTGATAAGGGAAAATACCTTCGTAAGTATTTACAGTTTCCAAATTAACCATGTGTCTAATTATTTGATACTCATCGACAATTCCTACAAAAACAAAATTTAACGAAAAAAAAGTCAGATAAAATACCATTTCCTCCTAAAATATCGCGAGCTTTACGAGCAATTTCTAGGGCTTTACCACAGGAATATCTCTTCATCATGGATACATGCTCAGGTATAAGTTTATCTTCTTCCTAAAATTATTTAGAATAATAATTTATAATTCTAACCTTCAGTCGACCGATTCTAATACATCCTTGTAATCCAAGGGTTATATCCGTTGCCATATCAGCGAATTTAAGCTGGATCAATTGTGTTTGAGCAAGAGGCTTTCCGAATTGGATTCTATAGACAATGAATATTAAAATAAAGAAACTCAATAAAACCTGTCGAGAGCATACTGGCGAGATAAATGGAAACATTCTTCAGCTGCTCCGAGAGCTCCAAAAGCAATACCAAGACGAGCAGCATTGAGACATCCAAAAGGTCCAGCAAGTCCTTTTGCTTTAGGCAGAAGATTAGCTTCGGGCACGGGAACATCATCCATACAAATTTGGCCAGTAATAGAAGCTCTCAGTGAAACTTTTCCTTCAATTTTTGGCGCCGTTAATCCATCCATACCCTTTTCCAAAATGAAACCCTATAAAATAGAATTCAGAAATGATATATACTGTACCTTGACTGCATTATCATGACGATCACTACGAGCCCAAACAATAAATACATCAGCAACAGGAGAATTAGTAATCCAAGTCTTTGTGCCAGAAAGTTTATAAGTTTTTGTTTTTTCATCCCATCTAAAACAAATGAGCCGTTTTTATTAAAAATTAAAATTACCTTGCTTTAGTTTCCATTCCTCCAGGATTTGATCCGTGATTCGGTTCGGTTAGACCAAAACAACCAATTAGCTCTCCACTAGCTAAACCAGGAATAAACTTCTCTTTTTGCTCTTCAGAACCTATAATATCAGATCTAAATTAATAATTTACATCAAACAAACCGTATGTATAAATAGGATTGATAACAAGACTCGTTTGTACACTCATGGCCGATCTATACCCAGAATCAACACGCTCAACTTCACGGGCAATTAATCCATATCCTACAATACTCGTTCCAGCACATCCATATCCCTGAAAAAATATATGTTCATTTAAAAAATAAATTTACATGGTAGGGAGCTCCAAGCAAACCCATTTCTCCCATTTCGCGTAATACGGACGGATCATATTCTGCAAAATGAATATTGCAAATTAACACCATCATATTAGCAAATTATAGATGATTTTCAATTTCAATATTATTTATCTGTAATAAATAATAAAAATACGTACTTTCATGACGAAAAGCTTCTGTAACTCGTGGCTGAAGTTTTGACTGACAATAATCATGCGTAGAATCCATAAGCGAACATTCATCTTCCGTTAATTGTGATCGAATATCAAAAATATCCTTATAGTTGAAGCCTATTGACATCATTCTTGTTCCTTTCGAAGAAAAATTCAATCCATTTTGCCGTATCAACTGCGAAGCGTGCCGGGACAGCATCGCCCTTTTAATATTATTACTACAATTTCGATCTATAATCTTCGTGAAGTATCAAAAATGTAAAATTACAAAAGAATAAAGACGATTTAATTATAAAAGCTTTATATATTCATAAATGCAAATACGGGCGATATACGATGACAAACAATTTTCAATGAACAATAATAGACTATATTTGGAAGTACAAGTGACCCGCCACAGGTAAATAAACACATAATCAAAAACACAAACCTATAGAGAAGGTAAAATGAGGTTTAGCTGAGACTTTTGTCCTTCTGATAGGGACGAAGGGAATTGAATGTCGAATTCCACGATTATGTCGCCACGTACTCCGGGTGATTTTGGATTAGGAAGACCCTTTCCGGTTATTCTAAAATCATAAAACTGCAAGAAGAGAAATAAAATCAAACCTCCGAATAGTTCCTGGTCGAATAACATCAGCAATTTTGAGCTGTTGTGCACCTCCTCCTAAGAGGGGAACATTCACTGTAGTACCACACAAGGCATCTTTCAAAGAAATCTTGTGAACATATTTAATATCGGTTCCTTCACGCTTGAAAGTAGGATGAGGCTTGTCCTAAAATCATCTGATCAACGTGATACCAGTGCAGCGAGATGAATCTCAATAGCCAAAGAATCGATTAATCATTTGGTAATGGCCTCTAAATGATAAATTAAACATACTTTGATGACAAAAACGATGTCAGCTGGGGTTCTACCAGGATGTTGGTCACCTTCTTTAGGGAAAGTAATTTTAGTTCCAGATTTCCATCCCGGTTTTATCGTGATGCTCAATACTTTATCTTCTACGCGAGTTGAAACACCATCGGCGTTTAGAACTTTCCTGAAATGAAAACGCTTTTAATCATAAAAAACTTAGCAAACCTCGTGATCTTCATTTTCTTTACGGTGCCACTGTTAATATCTTCCAGGCTAACAGCGAGTTCGTGTTGAACTGTAGGATCTTGGCGCATTGGAGCTGAAAAATAAGCATGTTTCAGCGCTTTTCCCAAATATAAAGTGATACAAAATAATTGTTAGGGTTTTATTCACCTCTTCGACCGCCTCCACCACCACCCGGGAAATACATTTCTTCCATACCGTGACCTCCGCCTCCCATGTTAAAGAACATCTGTGGTCCGGCACCTCCTCCTCCACCGAACATTTCGCCGAAAGGATCTCCTCCTTGACCGAAAAATTGGGCGAACATTCGCATCGGATCTCCATGGAACTAAAAACAGAAATTAAAATACCATAAAACAAAGCTTAATAATCAAAAATGAAGAGAGGGGATGATTATTCAAGGATTTACAGTGAACATTTCTTATCCTACCTCATAATGAGCTCCACCACCTCCTCCGCCAAATCCTGCTTCTCCACCATTTTTCAATCCGTCTTCTCCGAATCGATCATAAGTCTCCTTCTTTTTAGGATCAGAAAGAACATCATAAGCTTCAGCAATATCCTGAAATGACGCTATCAGCAATGATTTTCAACAACATGTAGTTTCAACGAACGCTGTAAATATAAACGTGACAAACCTTAAACTTGGCTTCGGCTCCAGGATCTTTATTTTTATCAGGATGATACTTCAAGGCCATTTTCCTGTAAGCCTTCTTAATATCATCGTCCGAAGCGCCCTTAGCTATTCCAAGAATCTTGTAATAGTCTTTGCCCATATTGGCTGAAAATAAAAAATATATAAATAAGTAAAAAAAGGATAATATTCGAAAGAGCAAGTATGAATGACAAGTAAAAACAGTCAAAGCACGAATGAACAGGGCGTGCCAAACTCGCATGGTGAAAAATTCGGCGAATCAGTGAAATAGGTCAATCGACGCAATTCTTGCTACTGAATGTCTGGCATAAAATCATCGAATACAATTGAAGCTTGCGAGAATATACAAGACACAACGGTTTCAAAGAAAGAAACGGAATGTAATTAGATTCGTTGAACCTGTGGTTAAAGAAGGAACAATACAAACAAAAGAGAATGTAAACGGACGTCGGGAAGCATTTACAGCTAAAAATGGAGCAAGCCTGTGCTGAGACAGATAACATATTGACGATATTGTGCTCCCAGACATATTTTCAACATAGAATCAAGTTCAGGAAGCAACGGGAAAGCTCCAGGCGTACCAACAACGCGTACATTCTCGAAATTTCTCGCCTTTTCATTCTCCGAAACCGAGAGTTCGATTTGCTCCGGCCTATAACATTCGGCGCCTGCGTATCTTGGCGCGCTGCCAAGTTTGAAATTTTGTGTAAGAAATTCACATTGCAAATAGTTTTGGTCACATATCTTTTTCCTTATTTCAGATCAAATTATTGATTGAACATCTTCAGATGGGAAATAATATAGGCACAGAAGAGAGCGGAGCTCGGCGGAATTTTATAAGCAATAGCTCTGGAGCGGCTCCCAAATTTCGCGTATATATTCATCGAAGGAATCGAGTTATCCATGGTTTGTTGTGTGATCGACATTTGACGATTGCCGTTGCTAATCCATGCAGTGAATAAATGTGCTGAATCTAATTTTTGTTTCAATAATTTGAAGCTAATCATGGTGTGATGACCCTTAAACCACAAAAAAACAATATTATTCAGCTTGGCTTCGAATTTTACCTGATCAAATACAATTGGAACCAGAAGCAAAAGCCAAGCAGAAAGCTGAGGTTGTTAGTTGGCCATTGAACTTAATTCGGAGATATGGATACACTTCAGCTGGTAAAATAATCATCTTTCAAAGAGATTTGAAATAATTCAGGAGTATTTTTCTTTGAAAGCGGGAGGAGATGTCCAACTGGGGAGGGGTTACACTGTTTTCAGACTCAATATGCTGATACTGTCTTTCACGTAAGCTGAAACATTTCGGTAATAAAGATGATATTTTAGTTGGTACAGCAACGAGTACAAGAAAATGCAAATGATACAAAAATAAAGAGAAAAAGCGTCGGAAATAGAGAAGAAAGAGCTAAAAGCAGCGCTCCCGATCTAAATATGGAAATTGAGAGAGGTCGTATCAATCCACTTCAAAGATTTGGTAGTGAAGGGGCTTGTGACTTTAAATTGCCTAATAATGGGAGTTCATGGAGTCCTGCTTCGTTATCTTCAAGAAAAACGAGACAAAATATTTTACCATCAGCTCCACGACCTCGGTAAAATGGTCATTTTGAAGGAAAATCGCCTTTTAGAAGTGCAACATATGCTGACGGAAGTATTAGCTCTCTTCCGACTTATTCAATCAATAAAGACGCCAATCCAATAGGCTCAAAAATTGTCGGAAATATTATGTAAGCTTTTCAAATCGTCCAGCAAACTATTTCAGTTCGGAATCCACTAATCCATCAGCTGGTAGAGATGATTTTGATATGATGACACTTCCAAGACATACATTTCCTGATCCTATTCCACCAACTTATGTTAATATTACACCAACTAGCGACGGAAATGGTGATTGCAAAGATCAGGAAAAAAGCCCAGTTTTTTAGGAGTTGCTTTTAAATTTCACCGAGCTAGAACAAATTCTTCTTCAAGTGTGAATAGTTTGCCAACATCCCCCGGTGCTTATAATCCTAGCATAATACCGATCAAATGGTAAATGTCTTGCGTAAGGAAAAATACATAATTTTAGGGACGCTAATAGCTGCTCTACTAGCCTTTTGTGTCATATTCCGGCTACGGATAACTCGCCTCGAAGTTCTTTGAGTTATGTAAACTTCCAAGGGCCGAAAAAGGTGGGGGAAAAATTTAGAGGGAAAACAATTATAACAGATATCTGCTCCACCGACGCCTACGCTTGGCATTAATTATACGGAAGTCAACGTTGAACAACCAAGTACAAGCAGGCTGAGTATGCCGGCTGCACCGTTCAATTATGCTACGATAGATTCGGAGAGAACTCAAGCTCTACAAAGCGCTGCTCTAGAAAGAAAGATGGAGAAAAAACGTCATATATCTACCGATTAAATACCTATAAAAATATTTAAAAAATATTTATGTATGACGAAGTTACATATCTACCTGAGAGTCCAACCGGATACATTAACAGGAAGAAAACAAATAGGAAGTATTGGCTTAATTTGTTTCCACTGGCAGACCACACATCACACAATCAGCACGTTGCTCGGTATTTTCAAAAGTGCAATGTTTACAGGCCCATGTGTGCCTTGAATTACTTGGAGCAGGAGCATCTAAATTTTGATTATAACGAAGTGAAAAAAACGCACCTGAGTTTTCAATATGACAGAGAGTGACAAGTTGTTGCCAATTTTCAGTATTTTTTGCCCAATCCATTGCGGCTCCCCTGTCCTGATTTTTCACGGCATTACATAATTCCTAAGTTTCATTTTCAAACAGAAGAAAAACTAAAACCCACAATCATTTCATCATCACTGAATCTGACCATTGGATTAGTCATTAGATACATTAAAAAGTGGAAGTTAGTCGCTTGCTCAAGAAATTGATTAAGGGAAAAAGCCTTACAATATTCAGATAAATTTTCTGGATTCTATAACAACTTTAGAATGATAAAAGAAAGCAAACCTGGTGTTGATTAATAGCTGCTCTATTTTCAATAGTGAAATGAGCTCGAGGATTTACATGGAAGGTGAAATTGGGATCTTTTGGAACACCCGTTGGTACATCCACAAGAAGAAATTCAACCGGTAATGGTCGACCCTCTTTTCTAACTTCAGCACCATATTCATTTTTTTCCTAAATAAAAAAACATAATATGAAAATAATACAATTTACCGTGTACTCAACATCCGTAATGTATTGGGTTTCACTTAACGGTTGTTCACGAATATATGCCAATTCTGGATGTGTTGTTGGGCAAAGAATTTGCCCTTCTACCAAAGCAGTGCATTGATTCGAAACCTAAAACAATAAAAAAAAGAATTCAGTATCGTATGGATTTAGCCGTTGAAATATTTGGAAGAATTTTTAAAGAATCAGAATTCGACCAGCAATTCTTTTGTTTTTAAACCCTCATACCTGATATCCATGGAAATTGACATTTTCAGACTCATCACCGCTTGCAACTACAGTAACGAATCTATGTTTAAAAGTATTATCTAATAAATTAGTAACATACTTGGAGCCGAAGTAGCCGTCAGAGCAATAATCTGTGCGATTTTTATGTTTAGATTGCAAATAACCAGCTGTAATACATTCTTCTGCGCTTAGAAAAAATGAATCCTATAAAATATAATTACATGTGAACAGAGATAAAATAACCTTATGCCGTGTACAATGAACAGAGCCTTTTGATGCATCAGCTGACCACAAGTCGGTAAATATCCATCCAACTTTTTTCAATCCTAGCCATCCGCATAACTTATTCAAATTATCTTCATTTGGATCTTCTAAAAATTCAATGCCATCTTTAGCATCATTTTGTGGCGGCTCATAAATTGCAGCTACAACAGCTTTAATTCCCAGAGGTACTTCAGGAAACGTCTGATAACTAAATGACATTGACTTTAAACATCTCCCAAAATAAAACCTTCCAATTAGGAATCCTACACGTTGAAATCCTGATAACCGCCAATAATTGAGGAATTCATTGACAAGATCTTGATTTTCAAACGTGATGTTATCGACATGACGGAATTTCTGAACAAAATCATCTCCAATTTTTTATATATCTTACCTGTCTGTTAAGAGTCATCATAGGAGGCTTGCATTTTGTGCAAATTCCTTTAGGGTATGGTTTATGTGAAGTACAGGATAAGTCAATTGCAGCCCTAAACAGAATACGATGAAAGATGCACAACCTTACTACCTTATATTTTCCAAAGGTCTCTTCAGCTGTGAGCCTTTCCCATGTCCTTTAGTTAGTTTTCTAACGTATGAATGGAATGACATATGTTTGATATCCTTTTCTTTTAAATATTCTTCATCGTAGGGCTAAATGAAAATGTTAAAAAATTAGAGAGAAAAAACTTACATCAAGTGGAAGACAATGAGAACATTTTTGACGTGCATTATGTCGACAGAATTTCGGATCTCTAGGTCTTTCTATTTGACCTTCTTCAGCAGCTAAGGTGATATCCACTTCGTCCACCTTTTCATGATGTGGCGCTTCAACTACCATTATGAGTTATTTATGTACAGCCTGAAATGAAACTTACAAAATACATGTAAACTGAAGAAGAAATATGGTAATAATGTGATAGAAAAAAATATTTTTATAATATTAAAACGCAGAATGCTGAAAATAACGGTGCGTATTATTGGCTAAGCACAATTGAGGCTCTTTCGAATTACAAAGGTTTTTTGCTTTCCAAAATATGTGATAAAAATGTTGAAACTAACGACGAAGGTAATGAAAACGAGATGAAGTTATGCTTACAATTGCAATTGGGCACGCTGACGTCAAAGTTTGCGGCGGGATTTCAAAAATGTTAATTTCTTCATTTTATTTTATCGTCATTTTTCAATTCTACTCTTTATAAAACACCAGCAAAAAGCAAATTCTAACGAATAGAATATACTAGAAATGTAGAAATAGGTGCAGAAGTTTCGTATTATTGCGGACGAGGCCTGGATGAGTTTAGGTGTCTTGTACTATGCTAGAAAATATATTGGAAGAATTATACATTTCCAGAAAGTTCGCTATGCAAAAGTAAAAATAAACTGATAGAGCGAAATGTAAATTGACGCTAATGAAAATCAGTAAATTGGAAATCGTGACTCCTGGTAGATGATCGAAAACGGTTTCAGCTACATTGAGAAGAGAATTTTCAGGAAAAACTTTTGGGAATATGTTACAGACAACTTCATATGGCAATGATAAGGTTTATTGAAAGAGGAATTACTGAAATATATAAAAGTGAAAATGAACAAGAGATCACTGCTGCTTCTGATTTCCAGCGTTTGTCTTCTTTCTTCTGCAATATTTCTTATGCGAAGGCCAATGAGCTTGCTGGCACTCAACACAGCAATATGCTGTATTCCAGCAACACGGATAAATAGCCTAGAATACTTTTTTCAATGGAATATAACATTTCTCACCTCCTTTTCGCATTGCCAGCACCACTGTGATCTTTTGGCCAATGCAAGCTCCTTCTTGTGACGTTCTTCCATCGCTGCTATTTCATTCTTCAAATCTTCTTTGTGCTTCTTCTCCAATTCTTCTCTAAAATTATTCTGTGCGCGAGTATGGGCAACCCACTTGGTAGTATCAAGTTCTTCTTTGAATTGTTGACATAATTCCCCCCTTGTTTTTTCTTCATCGGCTAGAAATTCTTCATGAAGCTGAAATATTGATCGGGGATATGTCGAGACTGCATTTTACCTTTTCCGTGACATCTGTTAGCCATTTTTCGCGAACACGCATATAATCTTCCAGCCAATGTCTTTGCAGTTCAATTATTACTCCTTTCAATCTATCACAGGGATCTACTGCTTGTGCCCAATTTTCTAATGCCACCCAAAAGGTTTTTTTTTGTTTTGAAAAAAGGGGAGAAACCAACCTGATGGACATGATCTCCGTTTGGATCCATGTGGTGATTGTGATCAGGATGTTCCATCATTTGATGGTGCTGTCCATCATGTCCCAGCATATCCGGATTTACCACATGATGTTCCATTTTATTTTCTGGAAATAATTTGGATATTTGTTGGATGGAAATATTTCAGAATTGTAGGAGGATAATAACTGCTCCTATATTTGCTTTCTTTCCTCGATTTGGTCTAATTTTGAAGGAAAAACGCATAATAAAGGAAAAATAGAATGTAAAACGATGCGAGGAAACGGTAATTGACCGTAGAACGCTTTCAGGACACTTGACATGCGTCAATGGAATCAGTTGGCACAAATGCGTCGAACGATAGACGCGTCTCGTTGGTCATCAATTTTTCGTATTACTCTCGCTTGTCTCAAAATTTATTTGCCGATAATGTTGATCTTATTGTGTTTTGACTGCAATGTAAAGCCGATAAACTTACTTTAGAACCTTTTTTGATTTTTATCCTTAGAACAGAAAAAATATTTTTTTAATAAATTTATCCAATTTTTTCTTATAGAAAGATGTCTCGACGTGCACCGCCGACCATCGATGGAATGCATTCCCTAAAGGCAAGTCTTTCGCCATTCCCTTGCTCCATTCGAAAAATCTCCAATACCTCCAAACGAACAAATTTTAGGTGGACAATATTTCTTATAATACTACCCAAGCTGATCTTCGTCGCCTTTTTGACAAATACGGAGATATTGGAGATATCCACATTCCCCGGGACAAATACAGTCGTCAGAGTCGAGGATTTGCTTTTGTCCGGTTTTATAGGTGAGTTGCAGAGTCGACGTCGAGCCATTTTTTCTGTTATACGACGAAGAGACCCAAAAAGTCATGGAGGAGTACAAATCACAGACAAAATACTAGATAATAAGTAAAGATAAAAAAGAAAAAAAAAAACCGGAAAACACTGATAATTAGCAGAGAAACACATTTTTCCAAGTGATCCAACTGCGGATGGGATTATCGCAGAAAACTTATCCGCCAATTCATTTCTTTTTCAGTCGTCGTGATGCTGAATACGCCCAAGAGCGGACCGATGGAAAATGGATGGATGGACGGGAGCTGCGCGTCTCTGTAGCTCGATATGAGCGAGTCATCGATGACCGCGATTCTGGACGCGGCCGTGGACGGTGAGTTATAAATCCTGTTGGGAAAATATATTTGGAACTGCTTTTCCCATTTTGTGGACGAGGATATCATCTAAAAATATAGGAAATCGGTTGAAATTGATTCTAATCCGGCGACTACGCCAGCTGCCGAGATCGATCCGGGGGAAAATCGCTGGTTCTGCCGATGATGCTAACTTTTTCGCACGAATATGACCCGTATTCTATATCAGTCTATATATATTTCTTGTCTACAAAGGATACCAGATAGTTGCTGCGATGTAATCTGCCATAATCAATGAGCCATGTGTTATTTATCCATTCACAGGTCGGCTGTAGCTGGCTCGCTGTTTCCGTTTCCTCTTTTTGCACTAGCCTGCAGTATAGCTGTAGCTGTAGCAGCTGCAGAAAGTAGCCGATGAACGGTAAAACAATAGCTACGGTTGAATAGGAAACTAATTAAAATTTTATTTAGATCGCGATCACCTCGTCGCCGCTCTCGAAGCCGTTCTCCTCGCTATTCTCGCTCTCCAAGACGTAGTCGGTCAAGATCTGTAAGTTCTTAGCCTATTTTCCCTATATATTTTCCTTTAGAATCCTAAGGGACGGTCACACTCTCCACGTGAGCGCAGCGCTTCCCCAAAGAAATCTGCCAGTCCATCTCCTCGGAAGAGCCGCAGCCCCACTCCTGCTTCAAGAGGCGGCTCTCGTTCTCCTTCTGGCTCACCAAGGGAATAATTACCATGGAAGTTATCTACGCAATCTATATGTTATATTATTGTACCGGAATAAATGGGATTCCTCGCATAAATGCATGGTATTATGGTGTCCTCGTTAGATCTTTTTGTGGGTAATAATATTTATTTTATTTTATTTATTTAAAAATTATTATGTTTCATCTCCAAATTATCGTCCATTTTCCCCCGAAGGCTGTCGACAATCTCATGGATTTCCCTTCCCTTTGTCTCGGGAAGATAGACGACAAGATAGACAATGCTCAGAATTGAAGGAACACTAAAAAGGATCAGAAATGAATAGACATCGATCAATTGGAATAATGGCAATGTAGAAAAAGTGACGACGACGACGGCGATGGTGTTTAGAGCATAGGAAATGGCTTGTGTCATGCTTCGATACCTCTGCGGGACTAATTCAGCCGACAAAAACCAAGCCACATTGCCTATTCCTGCTCTAAAATTAATTTTTGCCGTTGAAATTGATTGAAATTACCCAAAAGTGAATCCGTGTCCAATCAAAGCAACTAAACAGCCATATTTGAGGAAATGAAAGTGTGGTTGGAGAAGTGCGCAGACCACATAACCCAAAATCATAATATTATTGAGAATAGAAAAGGCTAAAAGCAATGGGCGACGGCCAAGTCTAAAATTGGAGATATTACACTTTCTGGTGACGGCAATACCTCTCAACGAAAAGAGAACCTATAAAAGTGCCAATCATAAAGGCCAGAGTCATTCCTGTGCTACTCCAAGCAGCCAAAGATGTGCTCAAATTGACTCGTTCGAGGAAATAAGTCGAAAGAAGAAGAAGAGACCAGTCAGCTACTGTTAACTGAAAACAAAGAGATTAGCTTTGACCAAGGGAGACTTACCTGTAGAGCACAGCAACTGAGTAAAAGTGCCTTTCTCAAATAACTCTCTTCAAAGATTTCTTTTAAAATTGTCAAAGGGGAGGCAGTCTCCTTTTCTGTCTGTCCTTCCAGGGCAATCTCTTCTATCACATGTTTCACATTGGCCTCATTTCCGTGGAAAAACTTCACAGATTTTTCAGCCTCCGCTTGGTCTCCTTTTACCAAAAGAAGATATTTTGGGGTTTCAGGAATAAAAAACAGGAAAGCGAAAAAGAGAAAACCTGAAATTTAGGTGATTTTGGGGGCAATCCGGCTTACATGGAGGAACGGCGACTCCCAGCAGATATCCCAAATGATTTCCCAAAAATTCAGGAGTCCCCAATAAACTTGTCACAACACACATCACGGCAAAGGAGACTTCTGCCAAAGTGGATAAGGCACCTCGATTTTTGGTTGGAGAACATTCCTGGAATTAAAGTTGGAACAGTAGCCGTCTCCCTACCTGTAAATACAGGATACTCGATTGGAAAGTGATGGCAGTAAAAATCGACGTAATCACACGACCGAAAAACAGAAGCAGTGGATTGTAGAGGATAATTCCCAGGAAGCGGAGGACAGCGCCGAGGAGATTTCCACCATTGCCAACAATGAAGCCTATCTTTCGACCAAAACGATCATTTAGCAATGGGCTGATCCAAATTCCGAGGAAGAAACCAACAAACCTGGAAAAAAGGGATTTATGCCGATTGGTAACCATCGATTGGATATGGCCATTGACTCGACCTTTGACGTAGGTCGAAATTTAGAAGGAAGATGCATTTCTATACTGACCAAATGTTGAGAATCATATTCCAAATTCCGTTGTACGTCTCTTCCGACAGTTCCTTCTCATTTCTTTGAAAAGATTCATTTAAATAATCCTAAATTTCATAGTAAACTGGTGGATTACGGGCTAACCTTGAATTGATTGACAGGTGTATTCAAATAAGCGCTGGAAAACCCATAATCAAAATTACAAGCAAATGCAATGATCGAAAAGATGAAAAATTGCCAGAGAAGACCCATTTTCCAGTAGAATTGTTACCTGAAAAACTTGGTAGGTTAGGAAAAATTAAAGGACACTGGGCAATACAAAGAATATGGCCAGACTGGAGAGCGAAACGATGACCAATTCGTCTGACTAACATTGGGAATGGGAAGAAAAGTTCAAAAAAGACCCGACGAAGTTTTTTTTGTCGAAATTTGAAAGATGAAAGACCCTTGTCAGACTGATAAAAGCACGGCTTTTCCCTCTCATAAAACAGTTGTAAATCGACTGTCTGACAGGGATTGATTTTCCCCGAAGCATTTCAATACAATCTTTATGTACAAAATATACAACAATCACTGTTTTCCCTTTAATTTATGTACAATTTCATGTATTTCTTTTCCTTTTGTTTCTGGCAAATATTTGAAAAGATAAATTATGGCCAGGCAACAAGGACCAGAATAGAGAATAAGGAAAGCAAAAGAGCCTATGACATTGTAGAGAGGAAGGAGAGTGAAAGTGGTTATGACGACCATCACAGTATTCAGAGCGTAGCACATCGACTGGGTTAGACTTCTGTATCGTTGAGGTGCCAACTCGGATGAAATGAACCAGCTGATTGGACCTACTCCTGCTCTGTAAATGGTTCATCACCATGTGTGATTTATTCTCCTGACAAAACAAGCATTGGGCTGTTTTAAAGAGTAGATGTAGCAGGATTCAAAACAGAAACGAGGATATACCTTACCCGTACGTAAATCCATAGCCGATAAGAGCTCCGACACAGCCAAATTTTAACGGATCGAAGATTGGATGCAACTCAGCACAGATGACATAAAATATTAACATGACATTATTGAAGCAGGTGAACGACAGCAACAGCAACCTTCTTCCCAATCTGTAATCCATTTAAAAGATACCGTAATCTCTACCGTTCAATAAGCATAGATCCTGTCAAAGTGCCGATCATATAAGCGACGGTCATCAGAGTACTTGTCCAGGTTGACAATGAGGAAGGGACATCCATCTGTTCCAGGAAAAATGTCGACGACAAGAGGAGAGACCACAAAGCCACCGTATTTTGAAGGGCACAGATACTCAAAAAGAGCGCCTTTCGAAGATGAGGAGTTGCGAAAAGTTCTCTTGTCAAAATCCAAGCAGAAGTCTCATCTTCCTCCCCTTCTGCTTCCTAAAAACTGGTAGACAGAATAATTTACCGAAACCTGTTCGATTTCTTTTAAAATTATGTCAGCATTGACAGAGTCTCCCTGATAAAAATAGACGGCTTTAGTGGCCGCTTTTCGATCTCCTTTGACCAGGAGAAGAAATTTTGGAGTTTCGGGGATAAAGAAAAGGAAAACGAAGAAAATTGCACCTGAAGGAGATACTGTAAATGGCTGGGAAACTGACAAAATGGAACAGGAACAGCCAAGAACCAAGTCAAATGGTCGCCGAGGACTTGCGACGTGCCCAGAAGAGTGCCACCTACGCACATCGCTGCAAAGGCAATCTCACTGAGAAAAGAAAGGAACCCTCGAAGATGAGTAGGCGAACATTCCTGAAACAAATCTCTAATTTTAAATCATAGGAAATACTTGTAGATATAAAATACAAGATTGATAGACGACTGCCATACAAATTGATGTCAACAACCGGCCAAGGAAGAGCAAAATTGGCTGCCAGAAGACGATGGCCAAGAGACGAAGCACCGAACCGATGAGAGCACCTCCATTACCGATTAAATATCCGACTGAACGGGATATGGTGACAAAGAGAAACAACTTACCTTTCCGTCCAAATCGATCATTCAACAATGGACTGAACCATATTCCCACAAAGAATCCAACAAACCTGAAAAAGAAAACTGTAGCCAAGAGCACGTGGGTCACAAGTTCTTTGTCCAGAGATAAGCGGCTGCTGTACAACGCCTACCAGATGTTTAGGATCAAATTCCACATCCAATCGTAGGTGGATTCTGTCATTGTTTTACCCATTCTGGCTAGAGATTCATTTAAATAATTCTTAAGAAATTTTATCGGGAACATGAGAACAGAGTACCTGGAATTGTTCCACGGGGGTGTTGAGATACGTCGAGGAGAAGCCATAGTCAAAATTGGCGGCAAAAGCGATTGTGGAAAAGAGGAACATTTGCCATGCCAAACTCATCCTTTCTGAAATTGGAACATGTTGTAGTGGTTTCTATGTCAAAAGATGAAGAAAAAGCGCCCAAAGTGACCAATACATCGGCCTGCAGTCTAGACATTCTTCGCTAACTTTATTGATATACAGATAAGATCAATGTTATTTTTTCCCGCCAAATTACTGGACATCTCCTGGATAGTATGACCTCGACCATCGAAATACGGCCAAGAAAAATGTGTCAGAGAATTGTTGACAACTAGGTAAAAATATGTACGAAGCCCAGGAATTTTCAAAAAGTATAGTGACAGCAAAGAAAGGAAGGACAAAGTGTCCAGGAGACCATAAACTGGTAGCCGGCAAAAGAGGAGATAAGAGGCGAAGAACGCGTAGAAATCGGCAAGAATGATGGACCCAAGGGAGGAGAACTCGACATGGAATTCTGTTAAAAAGGTAGTGTAGCATATTCGCGAAGTTGACTTCGGAATGCAAAAAGACTGTGACTATGCAGTCGACGTCTACAGACGAGGCAGCGTTAGAGATTCATATTACCTAGATTATGGAAAATATTGTAAAGAATTGTTTGAACTCTTGACCAGTGTAAACCAAGGTGTCCTCTCGAATTTTTTGATCATATCTATCTAGAATAACCTTGTTCTTTCTCCTATCGGTGCGCCATCACTACTGTTTGGTGTCATTCCAACGCTCTTTAAAATTTCCTTCCTTCCAATTAAAATTTCCATAAATTTTAGAAAATGACATTCTTTCGCGGAATTGCTGTTGCTCCTCCAATCGAGTCCTATTATATGAATAAGCTTTTCCTGGACGAAGAAGATCCGAACAAGGTCAATCTAACCGTCGGAGGTATGCAGTTCCTATGGGAATATTGAACCTATTCCAGCTTACAAGACAGAAGAAGGAGAACCATGGGTGTTTCCGGTTGTCCGCGAGGCTGAACGTCGCCTGGCAGCTGACAATAACCTCAACCATGAATATCTCCCTGTTCTTGGCTACGAACCATTTTGTAAAGCGGCTACTGCTTTGGTACTTGGAGCTGATAATAAAGCTCTTCTGGAGGGAAGGGTAGGGATACTGGTTGAAGAAATACTGTAGTTTTCAGGCGTTTGGGATCCAATGTCTCTCAGGAACAGGGTCACTTCGAATTGGAGCCGAATTCCTCGCTAGTATCCTCAAGTTGACCACTGTCTATGTCAGTAATCCAACCTGGTCAGTTTTCCCTATTGTACGGACCAAATTTCTAGGGGAAACCACAAACTTGTCTTTAAAACAGCCGGATTTACGTCTATAAATGAGTACAAATATTACGACACCGTGAAGAATCGTGTGGATATGGACCAATTCTTGATGGATTTATTAGCCGCTCCAGAAAAGTAAGGCCAAAAATGAAGTGCATTCCCCCAGATCCGTGATAATTCTCCATGTCTGTGCGCATAATCCAACTGGGATGGATCCCAGCCGTGAGGAATGGATTCAAATTGCTCAAATAATCAAAGAGCGTAACCTGTTCACATTCTTTGACACCGCGTACCAGGGATTTGCTACCGGCGATCCGGACGCCGATACTTGGCCCATTCGATATTTTATTGACCAGGGCCTCGAGTGTTTTATTGCACAATCCTTCGCCAAAAATTTTGGTCTCTACAGTTCGTTTTTCCCATTCTTTCCTTACAAATTCAGATGAGCGAATTGGAAACCTGACGGTAGTCCTGAACGATTCGAGAGATATTGAAGGTATTCGGTCACAGATGACTTTGATTATTCGAGCCAATTGGTCAAATCCCCCCAGTCATGGCGCCCGGGTCGTTGAAATGATCCTTTCGGATCCCCAGCTCCGTCAAGAATGGCTGGAAACCATCAAGGTATCCACGTTCCCGTCCACTAATTTTTCTTCTTTAGATTATTTACGAGAGGGTGAAGAAGATGCGAGCGGCTCTCCGTAGCCATCTCGACGCCCTCGGCACTCCTGGAAACTGGGAACATATCACAAAACAGATTGGATTCTTCAGTTATACAGGGCTGACAGCTGAACAAGCGGATCATCTTCACAAGAAACACAAAGTCTTCCTGTTGAAGGATGGCCGGGTGAACATCTGTGGATTGAATGCGAAGAATGTCGAATACACTGCCAGGGCCATCGATGAAACTGTTCGAAATGTCAAGACTTAAATTTGTATCTCCAGCTAATAAAGATTGGAATTAGTAAATGGTTTCAGCTTAGAACGGAGGCTCCAAAAAGCATTCAAACTTGAAATTCAAGAGGGTTTCTGCCGTCTTGCATAATTCAGCACTAGCAGCCTCTCGAGTCAAATTCGAGCTTCCCTCTCTCCTTTCTCTTCCCACGATTCTGTACAGGGCAGTCGCGTGATTTCTTAAAAAAAGGCTGGTACATCCTTCCGCCGTCTGGGATTGATACAAACATCCCGTCAAGAATAGTCGCCTTCTTTTCCTGGACAAGTCTGGTTCACCATCCACCTCCAGGAGGAAATGATGTGAGGTGGAATGATGTCAACACTGCCAGTTATAATCCTACTTTAAAAAAATTGGCTGATATCTCAGCTCTCAATGCCCCTGTCAGTTCGACGAATTTCATGGCCGAAGGGGTCTCCTAGCTACCTTCAGCTGTCTTCTTGTTTATCTCGTTGTTATTCCCATAGATTCAGATCTCTTTCCTAAAATGTGGTAGAATAGAGTAATTCGATCTCTTTCTTCCGGATCCCATCTATTTTTAACGGATTGATAAAAGCTGGACGCACACGTGTCTCCTCTTTTTCACATGTTGTCTCCCCTTTTCAATTGCATAATATGTCTGGCTGTGAAATTCAATAGTGATCGATTCGGATATTACAACCTGTGGGAAACCTACGACGACGTCGACACCAGTCGATGTCGACCTCCGTCTAGGACTGTGCGTCGACCACGCGTATTCCCACAAATATCTCTTGGATTATCGTGGGAATCGGACTCGCATCCTCCCTTCCATAATTCCACTCGACTATAGGTGACCATTGCTTTCTGCCCGTCATTCCTTGTCATTTCCCTCCAAAAGCAAAGATGATTCACCAGACTAGACTGACCTGTTGACCCGCCCAGAAGACATTCCTCTATGCATACGTAATGCTTTGTTTTCGTGTCATTAACAGCCACGTGTTAGACAAAACAGATAGAATTTAAATCAGAGTTAGCCCTATATTTACCCAAATGAGTCTCTCTCCCTGTTTTCCCTCCACAATTATAACTGTTTAATCCATTGTTATGGGGTTGGGGGTTAGTCTCCATAAACCCTTATCCCCTATTTTGTCGGTTTTCTCACTTTATGGAGCCAATTTATTCTCTTCCGCCCTGCTGTCTGCGGATAATTGTCGAAATGCTCAAAAGATCGTGTTGTCAATCTCCTCGTCCTAAGGTCACCCCACTTTCCCTCCAACAAAAACAACACGTTTTGTGTCAAAATGCTCACCTCTTTGATCTCTGTGTCTATTTTTGATTATTTCTTTTGCAGTCAGTCGTATACAGGAGGATCAGCCTGTTTCCTTGGGAGATTACCATTGGGAGTACGCGTCATCAGGCGATAGAGGGTACACGCCCAATGTCCATTGTGCCATTCTCTCCCTTTCCTGGATTTCCTATCTTTTTACTTTCCGGTAGTTACTCGGGAATTTTAAATCACAAGCGAGGAAGCATTTCCTGTGCTTTGCCCTCTCTCCGCCGCGAACTTCGGAGACAAACAGACGGAGTTCATAAAGTCTGATTCACTCTGTTTTCATCCAATTTTCTCAGATCTTGAACTTTTTGATCCCATCTAACTTTTCCCCATTTTTCTGACTAGTTCCGGTTTCCTTAGCTTCCCCTCGGAAAACATGTTTGTAATGAAAAGAAAATAGATTTCTCTTCGAATAATATTTGTATGGCTTTATTCAAGACACTTTCTAGACGAAATCTCCCACTCTATTTATAATTTTGAGACAGACGGGAATAAGTCAAAAGGCGGACAAATGAAAAGACACGGGCGACAATAATTGAATAGACGGGAAGACTTTTTGAACCCGGGAAGACACCGCTAATTGAATTGGGGTTTCATTCTCATGTTTATGCCCGAATGCCATGCCCAGGAGGATCAACAACAAAAGAAACTCTGAAACAGTAGACTCGATTACAGAAATGTTGACCTCAATCCAAAATTCACCGGGATCACAGGCTTGTGACCAGCTAATAGGTTTGGAACTAAATTCTGTAAGACTGAAGACATTCTCCATTTCTTTTTCCAATCATTTGGAGACCGGGGGCAGTACAAAGAGTTCTACGTCGCCTTTCAAAGAAACAGGAAGGAGAAATTCTGTTCCTAGTGGGCCAAATTTCTTCTTCCGACAGATTAAGCCCAAATCCGTCCTGTATGACCTCCAAGCTGTCAAAATCTTATCTAAAAAATTGCGTGGTTGACCTAATTGCCCTGATAAGAATTCACTTTACACCTAGAGGGATTTCCGTTTCTTCCTCAAAGTACAGTCCAGAAATAACCGCCTGGATGTTATTTGTGGCTTCCATATTAAATGATGTATCATCAGCTAAAGACGCGGACGGCCAACTCGACCATGATATTTCTGGCTGTTTTGGCCGGAAGCTCACGTGTCAAAGGAGAGAGAACTTTTCCGTTTTTGTTTACCTTCTTCGTTAGAGACGATTTCCCTCGTTTCTTCGCTTCTCTCTCTTCCTCGTCGAGTGGACTACATCTTGATCTTGTTATCAATTTCAAGAAGGAACCTTTTGACCATTTAGGCAGCTGAGCCTAGGCTTTTGTGTTGTCGACTCGACTCTTCTCGACCTCAGTCGATGTCCTCCTGCGGCAATTCCCTTTTAAGTTCCCTGTTAGTTCGCAGCTTTTTAAAGTTCACATTGCCATGGCTCTCTGTCCATAAAATCGGATTATCTGGACAGTCGGAAGGATTAGAGTCTTTCCATAATAACCATTTTCCTCATCATTTTTAGCCTGATCAGTTCGATTGACCCGTCCGCGAGTTTCTTTGTGTGCGCGGAATGCCAGCTGGGGCCAGCCGTAAGACACGAGTGATGACCGTTCTCTGCACCGCGCGTGGCTTTTTTTTCTTCCTCTCCTCTCCTTTCCTCTTTTCTCATTCTCCCCATGGTTTCCGAAGAATCCGCTCGTCGTTCTATTGTCTTCTTGGGGGCAAAACATCAACAAGATGTAATCAGACGGAAAAATGGCCGTCTTTCCGGATATTTATAGCAATCAAATTCTTTTCCAATATGTTTTTTTTTCTATGAAATGACAGACTTTTTCCGAGCCAATAAATCCCCATCTTTATGACACAGCCAAAGTGCCAATATTTCCCACAATCCGTCCAGTCAATATCTTCCATTTCCGGCGGCTGTCCTTTTTCCTCCTCCAAAAATATTTGTTCTTCAGCGAGAGAAATCCATTGTTTTTCACACATTTGGGAGGGAAAAAAGATTTATGAAAAACCAAAACACGTGTGAATTATGACAGTTTGGAACGGGAGGGAGGGGTCACCTGGGTCATTTGACTGTCTGGAATAACAGCCGGCGTTGAATGAAACCTGGGGACATGTCAAATTTAATTTGAAGGAATGGCGCCAAAGGCAAACAACCAGCTTCTCTTTTCTGTTAGGCCGCTTTTTGATTTGAATATACTCGAACTTTTTAATGCAATGGTGATGATTTTTGACTTTTTTGTCTAGTCGGTGGAACCATGAGCCTCTTAGTTGCTAAATCTATAAAAGTAGCTCCAAAAGAAAACATAGGATCTCCTCTTTTTTCTCAATTTTGGATTTGTCAAATAAGTCAAGACATGGCCGAGATATCTACCTGGTGAGACTCCACGAGTTCTGCCACGCAATTGGTCCGATATAGGCCGAAAATTCCTCTTTTTGGAAGAGGACATTCCAATAGGGGATTTGCCTATTTTTCAGTGTGATCTATTGGATATTGAACCAAAACAGAGAGTCAATTTGGGAGATTTATGGTTGGTTTTAGATATTCTGGGTATTAGACCTTTTGCTGTGACTGGTCGCCTTGTATTCCTCTCTTATTCCACATCTTGTCCATTGTTCTCTCCTTCGTAAACATTTTCTCATCAGAAAAATGGCTACCTAATTTACCAATGGGAAAGCCAAGAACATGTGTGCCAATTACCCTTGCGCCATTTCAAAGATTCTTTTCTTTCCGCCGCCAGCATCCAATTTGGTCAGTTTATAGCATCAAATGCTTCCCGGCTGTTTTGTTGTCTTTCAAAACATAGAAACCACAAGAAACTTTGCTCTACCGACGAGTCGAAAGAGAGCAGGGTGTCTCATTTCGTGTGACTTGTTTGCAACCAGCGGTTCCTGGCCAGACAACAACATCGCCTCCATGTTTACATCCAATTTTCCCATTAAATAATGATCTTGTTCATCTGGAGTCTTTAGGAGGACAAAGAATTACACTGTCCTCTTGTTATTTTACCCTTTTAGGATCTTCCAGCCATCAGTGTTACACCCTTTTTCTTTTATTTCTTCCAGGACTTTGAAAATCTTCGTCAACTCGACTAGACAAGGCTTTCGGCGCGTCGATTTCACGCGACGTCGAAATGCCAATAGAGATGGGTCGAAATTTGGAACATCTTTGTACTCCATAGCCATTTTTCCTTTCTCTGATAAAAGCACGTAAAATGACCGTCTACAGATCATAAATTACCAGAACAGAGGCGACCCTTGGTCGACCAAACTGTGTAATAAAGAACTTTTCTAACAGTCAGATCGTCTGCCCCATTTTTCTGGCAATACTTCCGTGCCACCCATCATGTTGCCCTCTCACCTCCCCCGGTCTAGTCGCCATCTCATCCTGTACTTTCCTTTCCTTTTCCCCGAGCTAGACTCATCCGTCGTAATACAGGGCCGGATGTTTTTCTTCTCTTTGGGGTCGAGGCTTTGTCCAGGACAGGAAGAGTTTCGACAGCCTTTCTCAGCCTTTGAGAGACCTGGGTCATCGGACTCGAGCCTTCCTTGTCTATTTTTGGGTGATCTGATCATCGATCGTCTACATAAAGTACATGCCGAGTTTCAGGAAATAGTCTCGTTCCTTTAAAGATTCTTTGAACTGTCAAAAACATATTTGCATTTATTTCATAATCGCCTCTTCCTTTTCTTCCTTTTTCTGTTGTCGACGTCAACAACAGAGGAGAGACAGTCTCTCGCCCTCTTCTCTCTCTCCTCAACCACGGGGTGAGGGAGGAGCCACATGTGGCCGTCTCCTTGCGGCCACTCTCATCTTCTCAGTCTCTTAAATGCTCTTTTTAAAAAAAATTTCCAGGTATGAGTAAAGTCGTACCAGCCATGCCACCAGAGCAATATCTCTCATCATCCTTTAATGAAGTTCACGTCCGGCAGACAAGTAAGTTGTTGATGTTTTTGGGGAGGATCAAATTTCTTTTTGTTTGGGAAGAAGAAGAGCTCTAAATTTTTTAACATCCAGTCTGGCTTCCATGCATATGTTAAACAGCCAAATCAGTCTAAATGATAGATGTGAGGACATAAGACAAACACGACGAAAAGGGAAATAGATGACTTGGGAACATCTGGCTCTCGTCGCTTTTCATTCTTTTATGCCATTTATGACTATCGCGGGAATCTTAAGTATTGACTAAAGAGCTCTTTTTATGTCGTCAAAAGGACAAAAACTATCCAGAAAATAACAACTGCTTCTATTTCTGAAAACTTCAAAACAGGCATCATCAAACCATAACAAAAGTACTGCGTGTTTTTCTAAAACAATTTCCAGGTGGCGTTGGATCTCCCATGGGACGTCGACAAAGTACCGGAGCGGCCATTGTTGCTGGATTGAAAAATCTCGTCGGACGTTCGACTAGTCGCGCCCGAAGTGGTAGCCTCAGTGTCCCCAATCCCAATCACGTCCCTCATGGCCTCCACCAGTCTCCTTCTCCTGTCCATAGTCACCATCATGGACAGCACTTGGCCAAAAAAGCACAGGCTCAGAACAGAGTTTATGGTATGAAGAAAGTAATGGTAAGGAATCCTGGAACAGTTTGAGTCGACAAGTATCTTTCAGATTAAAACCTGTGCAGTGGAATCAGTCTACGATTTACGAGATGAGGAAGACGAGACAGATTTTTATAGTGACAATTTCTCCTTCCGCCGTCCTCGGAGCAACAGCTCGGTATGTCCTTGATCTCTCCCATAAATATCCTCCTTTAGGATTTCCTCATCCTTCGAAAAACATCTCGGCCTCTTTCTGTTGATGTCGTCGGCCTCGTCGGTCAGTTTTTCTTTTCTTTGGCGCAGCTGCGAAATCTATTTTAGACACTACCACAGATCCCTACAGACAATATATGAAAGCCCTGGATATTTTCGAGCTTGTCCCAGTTGGATCGAGGATTATTACCGTCGATAAAAATCTCAGGGTAAGCAGCTACCAGAAAGTACAGTAATCTCCTCGTCAGATTGACAAGGCCTTTGAAGCCCTGGTGATCAACAATGTCGGCTGTGCTTTGGTGTGGGATGGCGATGTTAATAAGGTACAATTTTGGCCGTATATTTTGACAGGGAGACTCCTTTACAGATTATCTCAATTGTAACATTGTCCGATTTTTTGCACACGTTGAAATCGCTGAAAAATGGGCGTTACGAAATCCCATTGAGGGCTTGTGGTACTCCGACGGGAGATGAGGAAGAAAAAAAGAAGTCGGAAGAGGAGGAGATGAAGGATCAGAAGTCAGAGGCTACGCTGGGTCCGGTGTCCTCTATTTTGCCGCATCAGCAGCTGGTACAAATCCCTTTGGATACAAAGTAAAACGGGGACATCCGCCCATTACAATCTCCCCTTTTTCAGGATATTCGACGCTTGTCTGCAATTCAATGCCAGTCATGTTCATCGTCTCCTTGTCACAGAAAATGAGACTGGCAATGTCATCCACCTGATGACCTTGAAACGTATCCTCCAAGCAATTCATAAACAGAATCGATCTCTTCACTTTGCTCAATGGCTCAGCAGCCCTATCAAGACATCAAACGTCGGCACATGGGTTTCTGACATTATTTCAGTTAGCTTTTTTCTACAAATTTTACAGTCTTTTTGAATTCAGGCGTCTGTTCTAGATACGGTAGATGATGCCGTCTCCAAAATGTTGGATAATCGTGTTTCTGGAATCCCGCTGGTCAACGAACAGGGCCAAGTCGTCAATGTTTTGGTCAAACATGACGTGGCCAGGGCATTTTATGAGAAGCCTATCAAACAACATGTAAGTTTTCCTTGCTGTAAGGCTAAAGAAAATCCTGAATATTTTGAAAATAATCCTGGAATTTCAGGAGGAGTTATTGAACTCGCCAATTGGCAAACTGGTCGAGTACAGGGAACCGTACCAAGTTCTTCGACCACACGACGCCGTTGGCAAACTCCTGGATACTTTGCTGAGTTCTTCAAAAGTTCGAAGTGTCTTCATTGTGGATTCTGACAACCATCCGACTGGTTGCGTCTCCCTCAGCGATGTGATCCGACACCTGACCACGGACACTTCGCCCTTCCAACGGACTACTCCTCAAGATCGACCCGACGGTCTCTCTCACAATCCCAAAAAACGATAGAATTGGCCCTTTTTATTTAGAGAATTGTTTAAATGAGCTTTACCTCGGGTGGGGTGCTTCCCCTGACATATCCCCCGGTCGGGTTAGAACTACCCGAAAATCTTGACATATATTTGGCATGTAATTCACTTTATGTATATTTTTATGTATAAAGAGCTTTCTATCGACCGTACCATTGTGAAGAATGATCAGCATAGCCCCAGACGCCATTGTAATATGGTCCTGGAATTGGTTCTTTCTTAATAGAAATGGAGAGACAAACCATAGCGCTCCCATTGATTGATTTCGAAGTTTGTAGGAGCTGGCAGTCCGTACTTATTTTTATGGAAAGAGATCTCATGGTAATAATTTCTGTAGGATTGATGAGTGTAAAGGGGAGGCAACCCGCTATTGTAATATTTGTCTCTGTAAGGGGAAAATAACCAAGAAGTGACGGAAATCTACTTATAGAAGCCAAAACTATCGAAGCCATGATTAGAGGGGCCTATCCCGAATGGGCCATAACTGTAGTTATTGGTGAAACCATTCCTCTTTACCCTAAAAAACGGAAGTAGATCTTATAGAGAAAAACGGAAAAAAATGCCCTTACCTCGATGCACAAATAACCGTAGCCAGGGCAGGGAAAATCAGCAGTTTCATTGGCAAAAATAGAAGAAAGTTTTGCCGTCGGCAATCGAAGTCGAAGTGAAACGTGTTTACGCCAAGACAGAAACAGTGAAAAATGGCAGAGATCCCGTGACATAACGGTATAGGAAAAAGTTTTGAAAATCTATAGAGCCAGTGCTGTCAGGCGTAACTCCATAGAAAGGGTCATCTTTTGAGCAGAACATTTCGAGAAGGTGGCCCTGCCTGGTCGAATAATATGCGATTGTTTCTGTTTTGCCGTTGTCAGTTCCGTCCATCCTGCATCCTTTTGATATATCTTCCTTTGGCCTTTTCCACTGGTCATTTCTCATTGTCCACTAGCAGTCTCGGGACCTCTTTACCCATTGTTTCGTCCCAGAAGACAAAGGACCGCTGTCTCCTGTCGCCCTCATTACTTTCAGTCCTCCTATGACGTTTTATTACTTTTCCATATTGGCTCTCTCCTTTTACTCGACGTCGAGTAGACGAGTGAAATGCATATTAGACGACTTTCCACGGATCGCCGGGATTGTGTTTATTGGCACGTAACCTTTTCTCCCGGCTACTGAGCACACTCTGATTTCTGACCAATGGATTCCTTTAAATGAGATCTACAGTGTGATATTTGGCCTATTTTCCTCTCCTGCTCGATGACCTCTTTGAAACACGAAAGGTAATCTGATCCGGCACCTGGCCTCCTCCCTTCTCTCAGAAGAAATCCCGGGAAAAACGCGGCATTGTCAAAAGTAGTTTGGATTAAATTTCAGTTCTTCTCCTCTTCTTTTACTCGGCTAAAGTACGTTGTTCCCGAAAAATTTTGCCCAAAACCAGTTGGTAGCCGAGCAAAAATTCCAGATGATCGTAGGTTTGTGACCAAATGGTCTTGTCTGGTAGTTGTGGTCCAAATGCTTTGGAATACTGAGAATATCATATTGTAGCTCTTCATCTGTTGATTTTAGCCATGTTGTTTTTAAAGTCAAAAGACCATTCATTTCCAAAATTCATGCATCATTCTTCCGTAGCTTGCCATCAGTTGTTGAATAATTGAACATCGATGTCATCGTGTTCGGTTGATTGCCAGTTATTTTGTCGTTTGTTACCAGAAATCGGCCATCTAAAGCTTTGGCCATATGTGCCCCCCTTCACATTTTCTAATGCCATCGCATGCAAATTCGCCCGATTAATCCCATCAGTCAGCCAACGAGCTGAACTCCCTCGGCTATTGTGTTCCCAGATTCTCTTCTCCTTTTCCTCGTCAAATTAGTTTTGTACTGCTCCTTTGGGACTCGAAAAAAGAGCTCATTTTGTCTTGTTTAATGACACTTGGCGGTCTCCTTTAGGGGGGAAATTGTGTCTGCCTCAATCAGAAACACCATAAAATACACAAATCGCAGTCGCTTCTATGTAATTTATGCCGGCGGAAAATGGCAATACTCCGCATTTTCAATAAATTCTACGGATTTCTATCGATTCCTTCCATATTTTCTAATATTTCCGATGTCTTTTACACAGATTTTATTACCTAAAACTTGTTCTCTAATGAGTTAAACGCCAGAAACCTCCATCCTGGCCCCGCCAAAGCCTTGTCTAACAGGGCGTTACATTGTATGCGTTTTCTTTTCCCTTAGGTAAACCAGCTCTTCCCCTGGCAATTCATGGAAAAAGTCAGCCACAAAAAAGTTTGCCGAGACCCGGCCATGTTTGTTATGTGTGGAAGCCGCCATTTACATAATCGTCGTCTACCTTTTCAACCCTTCCCGGGTCCTTTTTTGTGGTAGTTGACTATAATTGCAGCTATTTCCTGCTTCCAGTTGGAATTGTAAACCACAAAGCTAAGTGGCCAGCCATATAGAGTGTCCACCTTCATTAGCATTCGGAGCAGCAGTGGCTCCTATTTCACTTTGAGGGGTCTCTGCAACCAGCGAAACACAAATCAGGATCGACGAGTCCACTCTCATTTCCTTTGTCTTTTGGAAAAAAAGAAATACTGGGATGTAAAACGAAATAGGCGAAACTGGAACTGATTGCCCTGTAGGGCCAGGAACCATGACTTTGCCTTGACTAAAACTCCTTTTGGCCAAAACTTTCGTGAAAATGACATTTCTTGGACAAATAATATGTTGTTCAAATCAGTAGATCGAAAGTTACAAGGTGGCAAAAATTTTTTGAGAAGTATGACCAAAACTTACTAAAACTGTCAGCCACGATCACTTGGTCACCAGCGCATGATTCCTGCACTCTTCAGATGATTTCTGGCGATATTTCTACCTCCGTAAAAGTTCGCAGAATTTGTCCATTTTCCAGCGCTCCGTTTATCAAAATCGTGTAAGTTTCCCATAGTAAAAAGCCCCTCCGGGGCTGTCAGATACCATGTGCTCTGGACTACTTCCATTGCCTTCTTTCCTGCTTGTTTTTGCTTCTCCCTAGAGAGCTTTTTTCCATTTGTTTGGGAGATTGCCCTGAAATTAAGTTGAAGACAATTCTCTCGAAGTTCAGAGGACTTTCAATTTGCTTTGATTCCCTCGTCGGGCCTCCCGCGTTCCCGCCGGGAGGGCGGTAAAAGGAGGGAGGGGAGGTGGAGTCCGCCCTCCCATTCCAAGCCGTTCGTCCGGAAATCGGTCCGTCAGATCTCTCTCGTCGTCTATTTGTTCCATCTTCCGTTTGTTTATCTATCAAGGAAAAGTTGTCAGAGCGCTTCAATCACAAAACAAAAACCGATCTTGACTAGACCTCCCAGTGTTTATCTTTTTACTCTTCACTTCGCTTTACGTTTGATTATTATGGTGTCAAGTTTCCGGGGGCTAAACACCAAAACTGCAGAATTTTTGTCTTGTTCTTACGATTACCTGGGCAACTAAATGGACATTCTTCTTCTCGGGGCCGAGATCGTTTACTTCAAATCTTTAGTACTGCCATAAATCCCAGGCTCGAGTCCTCGGTCTACCCACGCTATACATGGCGGCACAGCTTCACCCAATACGCCTCTTCCTTTCTCATTTTCCTGACAGTTCTGAAGGCCCAATTTTAAAAATTTTTGCCCAAAAGGAGACGAGTCAACCAAAGTAACCGATATCTTAGGTTTTGTAACAACTGGTCATCGCTGACAGTCGGGATCATCGACTTTGCAAAAACTGAAAACACTCTCTTGTAGCTCTCGATCCTGCGATTCTAGCGATAGATTTCTTGATTAGGAAAGACCTCCTTCCCTTCGACGATTAGCCCTAATTACCGCCTTCTCTGATTATCACCCGTCAATTGAGTCTCGCCCAGCCGTTATCATAAATTGTTAGAATTATTTCGAGGAAGTTTTTCTCATTTCTGAAAACTCATCAAAAACAATGCCCCTCGGGGATGGCTCAAAGACGTCAGAAGACATTATTCTTCGGCTCTCTCTTCGACATTTTGCCGCCTTTTTCAGGAATATCATCCGCTTTGTGTGCTTAGAGTTCGTTTTCCGCCGAACATTCGAACAAAATACACAAAAGTCGAAATTTTCAGGTTCGTTTGTTTGTTTCTTCAAAAAGAGTTCGATCAAATTAATTCAACCGGAGGCTGTAAGCCTTTTTTTGCCGCCGGTGCACCTGGCCATGTATTTCCGTTCGTCGGGAGGTCGACAAGAGCTATTTGTCTTGGTGATTATTTCCCATTTTCTGTGTTTTTCTAGGGCTTAAAAAGGGCAGTCGGAACTGTTTCCTGGTCATTTTTGCTTCCGTGGCCCAGATTTTTGATCTTCTGTCGTTTTTGCAGTCTCCAAAAATTCAAATTTGCGGTAAATCGTTCCGTCCATTCTTGACTTTCCAGCTTCAACCATATAATTACCTCGATAGCATGACAGATGGCCTTCCATATGCCTCATTCACGCCCGTCGCCGACACACTTTGTCCTCGTCTTCTTTCCTTTTCGAACTTCTCCTTTAAATTTATTCTTTTGACTGCCACTGGCAACCTCGCCCGCATGTTCAAAACTTGCCATTTTCAGAGAATTTCTCATCTATGCAACGTCTTCACTGCTGGTTTGACCAGCTCACACTTCGTCGTTCTCGACGGCGAGAAAATAAACGGGAAACATCACAGAGGAGGGGAGTCAGTGTAGCGGCGAACTGTCGACTGGCAGAGGAAAGAAAATTGAAACCCGTCGCTATTCCGAGTATTTATCCGAAACCGAGACAGGTAGGGGAATTTTTGGGCGAAAGATATTAGATTTTTAGGGGATCAGGACAAATCCTTGGCTCTATACAAGTTATCCGCCAGGGAAAGCCCAACAATATAATCACTGTAAGTAGTAGACCTCTTCTACAGGATGATTCTGATATTTTTACCTATAAAGATCTACCGATTTTAGATGAAGAAGCGGGCCATTCCCTCGACCATCGCCGTCCGCCAACCTTGGGTGTCAGTCGCCTCGACGAGAGCACTTGTTCCTCCGGCTACGGAAGTCAAGATTGCAGGTATTCGGCCATCTCCTGGGAGCCACCCAAAATGTGTCATAGACAAACATTTAAGACTCGCTCAGTGTCTAATGTGCCAATGCAATTAGCTGGCAGGCAAAATGCAATAGCGATCCCGTCCAGATTGCGCTCGCTTGCCTAATGCTTCGAACCCCCACGCAATCAGGGGAGGACAACTCGAGCAGAATATGCTAATGACTTGGATGTTTGCTGATGAGCTTGGATTACTTTAAATGAGGAAATGGCAGCCAAGGGAACGGCGGGGGATTTCGTAAATTTGAGGGATACTGTAAGACGGGGAAAATTCGTAATTTAATCGTGGAGTTTGGGATGGAGAAATTTTGAATTGATGATTCATCCGTCAAATCTTGGGGAAAATTCTTACAGCATCGGAGATTTTACGTGTCCTCTTGCCTAATCCTTGCTCCTATCTTATACAACCAAATCCAAATCCTCTCCTCGAACTGTCAGGTGCTGTCAGATTAAGGCTTATCGGGTTCTGGTATCCGCCGGGGGCTTCCAGCATATTCTGAGCCACTTCAGCTGTCAATTAAAGGGAATCCAGCGAACGCAATTAAAGGACCGCTGATTGCGCAAGTGCCGACACACACAGTCCAGTTGATCCGATTATTTCTAGGGGATTACGGTAGTGATCAATTTCAGTCCGGATTCTTCTCTCCATCAACCTCTTTGGCAGCAAAATACTTGGAGCCAGAAAAATCCCATCCGCGAGTCTTGGAATGACGAGTACGGGAGTTTCCTCGAGGAACCGGAGAGTTTTTACGATAATATCTGTGAATATCAAGAATTGGAGGTTGTATAACATTCGAGACAGCCGTATAAAGGAAGACTTTAGGCGTTGTGTCGTCGTCCGGAGAGATCCTACAGCTCAGATTGCCTCTCCTGTGACTCGCCTCAACCACGGCCCGACTCTCCTATCTATGCCCAACCTTGGAGTAACCACTGGACACAGGCAGCCCCTCTCCCTGCTCCACAGCCTCTGGTTATGAAGGAACAACCATATCAGGTGGGGAGAGATTAGAGAGCCGAAGGGAAAATGTTGCCAAATCTCACACTACTCGATCATTTTGAATTTTTAACTGAAATTACCAAAATATTTTGGTCATGTTTAAATGCAAAATGTAACTCAGAAAGATGAACGATGTTTCTTTCAGGCCCAGAGAAGGATCCTGCCCAAAAGGCCGAGCTCCCCAATCTATGCCACCCCGTATTGTCAACCGGAGCCCGCTGTCTCCTATCCAGGATCATTTATCTCAAGGCTAGAAAATAAGAAAAACACCGACTGGGAGCCACGCCAAGTCCCGGACACTTTCGAAGCGGCCGAAGAAGAATTCCTCGAAGAATTAGATGCCCAGATCAATGAATTGCAGGTACGAGCTGTGTGTGTGTGACATGTGCAATCTGTATGACGGATGACTCCTCCGGGGAGATGGCCTTCTAATAAGTATCCGACGCGGGGAATTTCTTGTCCACCAAATGACCCATTTCCCCCCGGGGATCATCCTCCATTGGTAATGAAATATTGCCTCAGGGAGATTCGTCGTGTAATTCCTTTGCATGGGGGTCAGAATTTCGAATTTTCCAAGGTATTTCCTTCATTTTATCCGCAAATCATCGACTTGCCGAGATCTGACGGTGCCGAAGACTCTAAAAGCCCACTTTTTGCATGAAATGAATTGAAATTATCCCCCTGAACCGTTTTTAGCCAAGAAAATAATAAAAAATTTTTAATTTTTGATAAATTTCAGCAAAGATCGGATGAACTGCGTCAATTGGTCGAAAGAGCTCGTCTTCGACGTCAAACCGTCTGGAGCCGTCCCCAACTGGAATGTACATTTGAATTGGATCTCTAAAATACCTCAACAGACAAATTTTTCTAGAAATACTCATCCATATTTACACACTACGAGGGTCCTTTTGTGGAGGTGCGTCGGGGTTTCGATTAGTGCAATTGGATTTCGGCCTCTCTGCTAATAGAGCCGCCTCTCGTAGTATATTCGTATGTGTGTACGGGCTCAATTGGCAGAAACGAGAGTGGCAACGGAAAAGGGGATGGCGACGAACTGAAATTACCTTTTGAGAATCATTTCCCTGAGAAATAAAATAAAAATAATCTGAAAACTACCAAAAAAAACATCTCCGTCAATCCCGAGCCTTGTTGCACCTCCACAATCCCTTCCCCATTTTCCCTATAGTCAATTGTTTTCCGGTTTCATTTGTTCATTTACCCAGTGATTGACTTGAGCTTCAACCTTTCCGATTAGAAAACCCGAGATTTTCACAACAAAAATACTGGGCAGGGTCAATTCCCATCACACATTGCAATAATTGTATTTTTCTATTAATTTTTTTCATTAAATCGTTATATATTTACTCCATTACCAGTCGACGGAAATATATTAGCCGTAGAGGTTTTGTGATGACAGCCGGTTGACCTCTTGACGGAGAAGGCTCATTAGCTTGAGGACAGATTGGCTCGCGGGAAAGGTCAGATGGCCGTTTTCCGGATTTCAATGAGGAGGGTAGGTAGGGAAGCCTGTGGGATCACTAGGCAATACTTTAGGAGATTTCAGGAAAAAGGACAGTAGTTAGGCATAGAAAGGTATCCTACAACAGAGATAGCTGAAGGAGAGCTAATATGCTATCATTGAAGAATGGAAGGAAGAAAAGGACAGCGGGTAGTTTTATTGGTCTTGAAGGAGAAAAAAGTTGTATGTAGGCATGACAGTATTGAGCTCACACGTTAGCGCAAAACGAATAACGTTAACGCAAAACGCTAACGCCAAATTTTAACGAAAAACAAAACGATGGAGTAAAACGTTAACACATAGCCTTGGTATATATAGTGATTTGATCCCTGTTGTTTTATCCCTTTTTATGTGTATACTTTCATTTTTTTGCTTTTTATATTGCCAAAATTGCTTTTGATTGCACAGTATTTGGGGCGGAGCTTCTTCTTTTGAAAGGGGTTTGGTATATCTCATGCATAACCACCTATACACATATCCTCCTTTTTTATTATTTATTCATTTTCTTGCTCTTTTCTTTGCTATATACTGCATTTTCAGTAATGGGATCAGCAAATAAAACCAAAAGTGGAAGGACTTACAGAGCGCCGACCGATCAGGTTTGCATTTCTTTGACTTTGAATGTTTTTCCTTTTTAATTATTAGTTCTCTTTTGAATATAATTATGTTTCAGGCAAGAAAACAAGATAGAAAGCGTGAAAATAAGAAGAACAGAAAAGATAGGCAGCAGATTCGACAAACAATTGCAAAATGTTGCAATGTGGACGAATGCGTTACGAAGATGTTGGCATTGGATCGACAAAGTAAATTTTTCATATTGCAACTAATTTTTATATTTCTTTTTAGTTCTCGGACTAGATGGACAACAATTTCATGTAGATGTTCTCAAGAAAAAGCAAAAATCTTTTATGGAAATGATAGACAAACGAAAAATTGTTTTGACGAAGACAAAAGATGATGAAGAACTTAAAAAATTAAATGAAAAACTTCAACATTATTATCAAGATGCAGCTAGGTTAAAAACTCTTGCAGGTGTGTATAATTTTATAATTTTTATTACAGAAATCATACAATTCTTTATAATGCTAGTTTTTAGCACAAGAACGAATGGCCAGATTAGCTGATCCATCGAGTATTCCTCTACCAGAAGGCAGCTCAGGATTTGGAGATTTTAGAACTCAACAATTAATGGGACCTCCAGCACCACCAGTGTTAAAGTGAGATCTTTTTTTTAATAATTCGATTACATTTTTAACATATTGTTTTATATAAATGATTTTCCAGGAAGAAAGTTGATTTTCGTCTGCCACGAGGACCTCCTGGTAAAATTGAGCCACCTGGCCCTCCAGTCGGTTTTCCTCCGGTGCTTAGCGATAGTGAAGAAGAAGGAGATTATGGAGTACCCGATGAGGATGATCTTGCTCCAGTTCCAAGTATCGTTGTCGTTGATTTATATTATGGCTAATTTTTAGTTCCTGATTTTGATGCTCCAGCGGAGCCTCGTTATCCAAGATATCCGCCAGCTATGCCATTACGAGCTCGTAAGTCATCAAGATTATAAAATTCATAAGTCCTTCAGCTCCTGGACCACCTCCAATGCCACCTCCACCTATTTACAATCCTATGGGACTGCCGATGCCTCCTAGATTAGCTCCTGAAAGTAAGCCTTTATTTCTTTTATTTTGAGTTATTATTTTTTTTCAGCAGCAATTATTTCATCGGCGCCGGTTATTCGCCGTGAACCTCCAAATATGGGACCTATTCCAGATTCTGCTCCAGTAGTATCTGCTGCACCTCAGCTACGAAATCTAAGAAAAGAAACAGTTAAGGTTTGTTGTATTTATTATATTTCTTTATATATTAATATATTTAGCTGGTACCGACACAATTACAACGACGAAATAATATTCCTCTGAAGCCTCGTCCCACATCTCGTCCTCAACCAGCAGCTACAAGCACCGCCAAAACAACTGATGATGCATATAACGATTTTATGAAAGAATTAGGTGACCTTATTTAATGTTGTCTAATTTTATAAAGCTTATTAAAAATTCAGACATTATCTCTTTTTTATTTTTTTTATTTAACCCAATTGAAGCGTGAGACCAATACAAATTTGCGAAAATTATAATCCTATGCATCGAGAATTTGTTCTAAAATTAATTTTTAAAATCGGAAAGAAACACTTGTTCAATGTTGTGATAGGCAAATGGCAATCTGTGGCTGAGAGCAAGAGCAATAAATCCCAGTTGACTGCTGTTCGTGTGCTTTTCTTCTTGACCGTCGCCGCCTCCATCAGTTGTTGGAATGACGATACAGCACTATAAATCAGCGACGACAGCGCCTGGCCCACTGACAAGTGTCTTTTCCGGCCTAGATTCCTCTTCGAATTTCTTTCCGTCAATAGTGAAAGTCCGAATTTTTATGGTCTTCTATATTGTTTGGAGTCCTTTCTTCTATGATTTTTAGGTATGATTCTTCGGAAAATGATAGGGTCATTTTTTATTCGAACAATGACAATCGAAATAGGATTTTCATAAAGCGGCATCATTTGCAGGAATTGGTTATTGAGTTGGCGCCATTTTACATATGTTACTGGTCGTGTTCCTCATTCTATTTCAGCCCGTTTACAGCCAAGATAAATTATTATTGGCTCAAGTTGTAAGTTTAGTGGAAATACCAAAGCCTGCACTTATTTATGATTTCGCTGTAGAAAAACGACGGATTTAGATCTTCCGCCACGGTGCTCGCGCTCCTATTTCTGGTTTTACATCCGAAGAATCGAGAAATCATTTCTACAGGGGCCCGGGTGAACTGACTGATGTAATTTCATTTTCTGAAGGCTGAAAATAATTTAGGAAGGAATCAAACAATCTTATGATTTGGGAAAAGCTTTGCGTGTCCGATTGGTTGAAAATGGCTTTCTGGATCGGCGATATATTCCCTCTGAGGTGATTTTTACTCCAAAATAAGGGTAACCCCCTTGGTAGGTTTTATTCAGAAGCAGTGCAAAGACACGATGTCTGATGACAGCGGCGGCTGTGGGAAGCGCCATGTTTGACACCGGACCGTCGGGTATTCCGACAACTGTTGGGGTACAGACTCTTCCTGTACAGAAAGATTATGTTTGTCCCCTTTAAAAAAAGCCAATTTCATTAGTTTTAGCTCTGTTTTCCTCAGACGCCGCCGAAATTGTTGGAGGAACTTTTCCACGCGGCTGGGATAGGCGTCCTCGGCTATAAAACCATGGTAAGAGCCGGATCGACCTTCAGGAGTATCGACTGTGTCGCAATAAAAAATACATCAATTTGGGAATGTTCGACTCGACACAGGTTCCGCTTTCCGTGTTTATTTCGAGCAGAGCCGACATCGACTTCCAATCCCGAAAAATCCCAATTTTAGGAAGATTTAATGGATTACACATTGGAAAAAGAGTCTCTAAATTCGACATATTTTAATGAAACAGCGAGAATCAACATGGTTGAGACGCTTCCTCTAGAAGTGGGCAATTCATTGATGTTCTCCCGTATCTTCCATTTCCAGAGGAATATGGGCCTAGTTGTCCCCAGTTGGTTTGATGACGAAGCGGAAAAAGAAGCTCTCTACCTGATCCATCATGTAAGTCAAAACTAAACAGGGTCAAATTCTTCCAGGCGATGTCTTTTATCACAGGAACGGGTGTCTTCAAAAATGCCAAGTGGATCCGTTGTCGGACGGGGCTTCTTCTTCATACAGTCATGGACAACATCCGTCAGAGGATTGATTGCAATAATAACACGATCAATGGAAATTGCCTAATGCCCAAGTTTTTTGCTTTCTCTACGGTACAGTACTCCCTCTGAAATTATCCACATTTAGCATGATTTTACCATCTCGTCAATTTTGACATCGCTAGGATTATTTGAAGAAGCTTTGCAAGGGGAATGTCCGCCATTTGCAGCGGCAATTTTGATTGAATTATGGGAGCCGGATGACGGTGGAGAGCCTTACATCAAGGTAGGCGAGTGGCTGTGTCGACGACAGTCCAGGGCGACC
Source organism: Oscheius sp. DF5033 (assembly GCA_964036215.1). Classification (NCBI taxonomy): domain Eukaryota; kingdom Metazoa; phylum Nematoda; class Chromadorea; order Rhabditida; family Rhabditidae; genus Oscheius; species Oscheius sp. DF5033. The sequence continues at coordinate 5,326,674 of CAXIWN010000010.1, forward strand.
CTCTGTCGGCACATGTTGACGTCGATGTCCTTACTCGGTTATTGCGCGCCCGTATTTTCTGCCAACCTTTGACATCGCGCAACCCGGAAGATTGCCGGGTTGGTAAAATTGGACAACTTCCGGGTTCCTGCTCCGATCGGACCGTATACCGCGGACACCTAACCCGACCTGATTACCGGGGTCACCCGCAATATTTCTGGAAGGGTTTACGAGGCAAGAACATATTACCCAGGAATTTTCAGCTCCTGTGGCGTCGTCCAGAACATTCCTTCGTCCCGCTGACTTTCTCCGTCGCCGGTTGCAACGACGAGAATTGTCCCGTCTCCAACTTCACCTCCTGCTGTGATGAATATATCACAGCTGACCCCCGTCCAGAATGTGTACGTCTTTTGACATGACGGGTAATTCTATCTTTAGGGTATCGTGTCCGTGGACTACACCGTGAATTTCTTTTTTCCGATTTTTGCTACTATTTGCTGGAGTTTTGTATAAAGCCGTAAAAATAAATGCCATTATGCGGGTATTTTTCTTGTTTTTGGACGAAACCCATCTGCTACAAACGAGTAGACTGAAGTTTTCCCTGGAAAGAGGCTGACAACTTTTGAATGGAAGGGTTACAGCTGATATACATGACAAAATCGAGTTCTGTGGCTGATTTACCCGAAAAATAAAGTTCTCTACAAGATGACATCAGAAAAGTTAGTAAAATTTATGCAGAGTATGCATCCTTCCCTCGTAAAAATAGTTTATTTTAAAAAACTCTCCGGACAATAGACACGTCAGTTCCCGAAAGGACAATAGGTTAAGCGGATTATAAAGATTCGGCTAGTTGCTGATAAGCGCGAGCCATCAGCAATGAAGATTCTCTTCCTCTTGGTGACGTTTTTCTGTCTCTCTGTCCAATTTGAAGGTATCGTCTGGTCAGAGGGTGTGCGGCATCTTGATGTCGAAATGACTTCCAATGTCGTGGAGCCTTGCTTCTACCCAATAATTTCTCTAAAATTCCAGATCCATGTGCCGTGTGTAATCTCCCCACAGTTGTCCCTTCCGGAGCTTCTTCTCTTTGCGGCGATTTCCCAGCTCCTGGCCATCATTCCAGTATGTTGAGATCATCGGATTCGACTAATTGCTACTTGGCAATTACTGGCTGTGACCTATACAATGTCGTAGCCGGCGATGTCTGTTACGTCGATAATTTCAACCTGAAGGCTCTTCTCTGCATAAATGGAACATTTTCCCTGCCTATCCCGAATTCTGCCAGTTATATGCCTGTTCATTCCATTCGGTGCATTTAATAAATCATTTTTTGATTCCCATCATTAGCACGGGCAAACGACTCTCTCCGTTCATCGCAGTATCCCTCGACTGTAATGAAAGTTCTGCTCCTTTTCGTCCTGTTTGCCTTCGGAAATACTCAGGAAGGTAATCTCTTACCCGAAAAAAGAGCACATTATTCTTCAGATCCTTGTGCTGCTTGTCCTTTTCCGGAGATTTTCAACCATACTGAGACTGTAGGTGGTTGTATAGGAAAGACTGAAGAAAAAGGCAATGTCGTTATGATCCGACATGCTGAAGCTGGCGGCTGTTTTCTATCATTGGCTGGGTGTCAATATGTTGAACTCCTTTTGGCTGACAACATGTGCACCGTGCTGACTCCTCTGTTTCCTTATCGTTGTGTCAATGGATTTTTCGAGTACAGCTCATCTTCATGGTCATTCCAAACGAAGAAAGTTCGATGCTACTAAAATAAATGTTTCAAGTTTTTCAACTTTTGTCCAACTGTTAGGCACAGCCAACCGGTCACAAACCGAGTTGGCTGCGTATAATCTGCTAATGGAAGCCTTTAGAAAGCAAAGATTTATTCGTATCACCAATTACAACGGATTCTAGATATACTAATCGTTGCAGATTCGTCCATATAAGTGCCATTGAAGCAGAAGAATACAATTGGTTGGGTATCCAGATATTGGCAGCCACCGTCGGGGGTTTCCACGTCCACTCCTTGACATCCAGATATTACCAGGACACAGTCGTAAGCGTCAGCTTGTCGAAACATGGCCAATCGACTAACTGAACTCGTATCAGCATCGAAGCATTGGTTTGTTGGATAAACTTCATCAGTTGGAATGATCGCCGGTGTTGGACACGAGGCACATTTTACTAAAAAAATATCCTGGAGTCTAAAATTTGGGCTTACCTTCGGTTTGAGAGGAAATTGGAGAGAAGAAATGGACGAGAAGAAGTAGACAGCGAAACGACTTCATCGACTTTCCGGAGAAGATCTCTGTTAGATCTCCCACGAAAGGGAGTCATTTACAGTCGATTTTAATTAGACAACTCTCATTTTTAGACAGAAAATCCCTGGTCACATATCTTCCGAAATCAAAGCAATTCGAGGGAGGAACTTCTTCTTGAAGAAATGTCTTTTTGTCATATTTGACAACACTCAAATATCTCCATATAAAGATTTATTATTTCTCCAGAAAATTGTCAAAAATACACAAAATGTCACGAAACAGCGGGAAAGTATTTGGGGAGAAAGGAGCTATTAGCGCAAAGCTGAGCCTTGCTTGGAGCAGAAGAGACGTCAACGGACGACGACGAAGAGCGGGGAAAAAGGGCAGTGCTCTGGGATTAAGGCTGTTTTTTTAAGAAGGGGAAGACTAAAATACACGAGTAGAATAACTACGCGAAGTTGAGAACGGGGAAAATTGGGGGCTTATTGACCGGTCTGGATGGTCTTTTGTGTGTGCGTGGCACGTTCCTGAAAACGATAAGATTATTAACATTCCAAGACTACAGTAATCTAGAGATCCAAAATAATCTAAATACTCACGTCTCCTTCCTTATTGACAAGCGAAGTCACCACATTGGCTCCGATTCCCCAAGTGTTTTCTCCTTCGAAGACCAAACTGTCAGGGGGATTGTGGATACCGCCCTGATCCCGGGCATAAATCTTCATGCTCTTTCCAGGCTTCAGGACAGTGTTGGCCGGAATGGTGTAAACAATCTCGCGACGGTTGCCATCCAACTTTCTCTTCAACTTATGCTCTCCCAAATTCTCTTCCTAAATTCATTTTAATCTCGTTTTCAGGGTAACGACACCTTGGTCCTGTGAGTATTTTCCAAGGTGATGAATTTTCCATTGGGATCACATTCGGCGATGGTGACATTTCCTTTGGCGGAGCGTTGGAAAGTTGTTTTGGTGGAGACTTCTCCTCGGACAGAGCGGGTACTGTCCGTATCCTCCTGTTGCTGGAGTGAATGGGTCTTGACGACTTGTTCTACCATCTGGCGGAGACCAACACTGAAAAATTAGGTGGTTGTACTTTCAAAATGCTTCGTCGTCAACATCTACATGTCGACTTTCGACCCTACATCGACGTATTGACCCTCTGATAGAAAACTCACCGGCTCTCTTCTCCCTCGAGCATCTTTCTGTAGATAGCAATTTCGGCATCGAGCATTTGCTTGGTATCGAGGAGACCTTGTAACTCGGCGACCTAAATTCTCTCCTTGTTTCAATTTCTTCCTTTTCTTACCAGAGTTTGACATTCCTCGCGCATTCTGCGCAATGTCGCGTCACGGTCATTGAGAGCTGCTTCATATTGTCTCTGGTCGTCTGTCAACTGGTAGTTCAAGTTCTGGACTTCCTTCTCCAAGAGTGCGTTCTTATTCTCCAAATCACCCAATTTGCCGCGAAGATCTCCGATGTTGTCTCTCATCCTCTTGACTTCTTCCCGCTGGTAGTTGCTTTCCATTGCAGCGCGGTTGGCACTTCCTTGGACTTCGCTGACCTTCAGCTTATACCAGCTCTCCATATCCTGCTTGCCCTGCTTGGCAATGTAATCATATTCATCCTTGATGTCTCTGATAGCCAGGGCCAGCTCATTCTTGAAGAATTCACGAGTATCGGCAGGAGCCTGTGCCAACAGAGCTTGCAATTCCTTGACTTCTTGCTCATGCACACGACGGAGGAATTCCAATTCTTCCATGAGAGTTTGAACTTGGTTTTGGAAGTCGATGCGGCCGATAGTCTCCTCGTCGAGGTCGTTGCGAGCCTTCTGCAATTCTTCCCAGATACGGGCATTGTCCGCATTGAGACGTTTCTCCTCGTCGGTCAGTTGCTTCCAGCGGGCACGGAGCATTTCCAATTCCGACTGGGCATCGGCGATGGCATTTGTCCATTGAGAGATTTTTTCCCGGTCGGCTTCACGGCGGTGCTGGACATCTTCATATCTGAAAAAGAATTGTCAGACTTGAGTCGATTGGCTAGAAGCGACCGTCGACGTTAGTTGTCAGTCCCTCGCGGTTATTATCATGCTTGCCGCGCTCGCCTTTTGTCTTGACGAAGACAGAAAAAAGACCGGCTCGTAATTTGAGGAGAGGGTTGCAAAATTTGTGCGCTTGGCCTAATCCAAAAGGGCAATATTTGCCAATATGACACAAGGAGTTACATCTTCTCTGAGAAGAATGCTCATGATCAATTGGCGGGCATTTTTTCCAGAAAAAAAGAGAAGAAATACTAAAAATGCTAGGGGAAATATGCCAAAACAAACCTAAATTGGTCGAGTAATGTGTTCAAATAGGCTATAGCCCGAGGGAAGACCATAAGAGGATGCTATGCCGGCCATTGTTTACCCATGTCTGACTGTCAAAAGGACATCATTTAATGGGCTGAGAACTTTTCTTTTTTTTGTGTCTATGATTTGTCAAAAATCAATATCTGTGCTCAAAGTTTACGTAAATTTTGCACACCCAGGCACTAGAGGCCCTAAACAAATAGAAACGATTCCAGAGGCGGCAGGGGTGTGAACGTGTCCCCTTCCCTTTAGACATCAGGAACGGTCTTATTTTACAAGGAAAACTTGGATATTATTGTCCATCATAGAATTCTGCATATTTTACAGCCAAAACTGGCTGTACCAGTTCCTGTCAAAAGTAGTAAAGAGCCCTCCAAAAACATTTGAATTGTTTACATTTGGGTGTCGTTTAATCTGCGCAATCAGAGACGGCACAAACAAACCGGTTTGTCTGTCCTGTGAAATGATACGAAAATTTGAGAAGATGGCAAAAAGACGACAAGGTGACTTACCGACTGCGATATTCGGCCAAGTCATCACGGAGACGAGCAGCCTTGACGTCTATCTCGGCCTTTCTACGGGCAGAATCATCAATATCTTTTCTGGCAGTGGATAGAGACTCGGAATATTTGATCTAGACAATAAAAACGATTAAAAGGAACTAGAAATAGGGCAATACCTTGATTTCTGAGGTGTCTTTTCCCCATTTTCCACGGAGCTCATCCAAATCGGCGACCAACTTGCGGTTCTGCTCTTCGAGTCTTTTCACACGGTCGATGTAGTTACCCAGACGGTCATTCAATCCCTGAATTAAAAGAATTCATTTTAAAATTACAAAAAAATGGGGCCATTGGAGAAAAACTGTAAAAATCTTACCTGAAGTTCTTTCTTTTCTTTGTCAGTTGCCTCGAGGAAACTCTTGGCGGCATTGGCGGACAAGGCGGGCGAGATGCCACCAATTGTGGCCGAACCCATCTCCGTGACCATTTTCAGAACACGACCTAAAATCATTTATTATATCCGGTTTCAAATAAAATCCCCGTTTAAAAATTTAAATATTTACCCCCGTATGGCTCTCTCCTAATTATTGGAACATTATGATAGTCGGAATAAACTCGGTGAGGATGGAGGGGACTCCTTGTCTTAAAATTCCGATAATCTCGGTTTTCTAAGAATGTTTCTGTCGTTTCTTCGATTCTTTCTTCAGTCGTCGTCTCTTCCAGAATATAACTGGGACTTGGCTCAATTGGATGATGGCCTTTCTGGGTGGCTTTATGGTTCTGTTCTGGTTTTTCGCCTTTAGCCACCTCAGCGTAGATTACCTCTTCCGATCGTGTCAACTTCTCTGGGATAGTGACTTTAGGAAAATCTCTTGAGACGTCAGGAGTTGACACATTGACTCGAGGATAAGATTTCTCTGATCCTTGTGGCGTTTTTACATCATATTCCAGATCAGGTATGGAAGAAGGGACATCTGACACGGGCGAGTGGTACCGCTCTCCGTAGCCATCGTCCGCCGTCGTGTAAGAGAATCCTTCTTCCGAAGTGATATCTCCTCCTTCTGCTAATCGTGGTCTCATTATGGGATAAGAATATTCCTCGGATCCAGCATGTTCCCAATCATCGACTTGATCGACAACTTTTGGATGGACTACGCCGTCTTCCGGATTGCTCAAAACTGTCGGATGTCTTCGCTGTCCGGGGAGTATTGACCTCCTCACGGCTTGACTTCGACTAAATTCTTCTAATTCTTCATCATCTGATAGACGATCCTGACTGCCTTCTGGTTGCTCAAAAGCATCAGTAATTGTAATGGTATCCGCAGGGGAGGTGGGTCTCGGCGGAGGGGTAACAATCCCCGTTGTTGTCATCTGTACAGTCTCCGTAATCACTCGACTTGTTGTGACATCCTCCGATGGCCCTTCCTTCTCCATTAAAGGAGCGTTTAAATTATCCTCAGCCGAATAATAAATAGTATTAACAGAAGTAAAAGGAGTAGCGTATGAGGAATAAAAGGATCCGTGTGGTGAAAAGGCAGAATTCGAGCTAATGATTAGTGGCTTCTCTCCCCGCGCACCAGCTCTTGAGAGGTACTCGTGTTTTTGTCGCGATTCCCCCGAGAGCTCAAGACTTGAGTAGAACGTTTTTGGACTGTGCAATGGTTCTAACAGATCGTCGACAGCTTCTAACTTCTCATATTCTTTTGCTAATCGGCTGGAAATATCCAAATCCGAAATGAGATCGTCGACTTCCGTAAAACTTGCATATTCTCTTTCTACTGGATCCACAGGACTCCCTGCTCTCGGAGTGGCGGATTCTTCAGATTCCAATAGAGGATCGACTGGAGTCAATGTACCCGGTGTAGGGGCGGAGGAGGAAGCAACACTTTCAATTCGAAACACCGAACTGGGTGACTCAGCTCGGCTACTGGCCATTGAGTCACCATCCTCAGAGGTGGGTGAGGTGACATAAGGCTCTTCTCGTTTTAAAGGATAGGAAGAATTCTTTAAAGAAGTAGTTTTTGAATATTCGGAGAAAGTAGCAAAACGGGTAAAATTGCCAATTTCTTGAGGAAATGGCGGTAGTCGACTACCGTGTAGTCCGCCTGGAGGCGGCGGTCGGGGACCATAGCGGCTGGTATGGGAGTAAAACATTTGGAGAGTGCGCTTATCTCGTCGAGTTATCACTGCCATTCAGGAGTCCGAGGAGTCCGGGAAGTTGTCTTTTTCCCAGGGAGTTTTAAGCCATACGGGGGGTAATTCCTTGTTTCATAGTTTTTTCGGTGGTCATGTCCAATAACTCCCCTAGAAGACTCGTGGAGGGGGATCAACTCCCGGAAAAATACTTCTGGGAGATCTTCTAAAAGAGAAAAAAGTCCGAGAGGACACACTTTCCGGGAGTCGATCTCCCACTGAGAAATTTCCAAGAGATTCATTGGATATGGCCACTGGGAGATTTGAGGCTGTCCTTGAGTTGTAATCCCAATATTTCTGTATTTTTTTGTGTTTTTGTAGCCCCAGAAAACATCTGATCCATCTTCCGTTTATTTATCCCCCTTGCCGAAATCTAGGAGCATCCCCTTAGACAAATAGAACCGTGTTCCTGGGAGGCAACATAAATAGGCGGAAAAAAGAGGTCAATCCACTAGCAAAATGAAAGAAATAAACAAACCTCCTGAAGACATGATTACAGTCCTTTAATATTTGAGTAAAAAAAGAGTATAGAAATATCTGTGGCAGATAGCGGTCAACGGGGGTCTGCGCGACTGTGTTCAAGGCTGATCCCACATAGGGGCGTCGACGTCTCTATCGACAATCACAATCAATTAGCCACACCCAGAAAGGAGTGAACCTGAATTGGAACAAGAAGTGAAATTGCGAGAGGGGAGAGGGTCGAGTAAACAAGTCTCTGGATGAGTCAATCAACTCCTGTTTTTTATCGGGACGAGAGAAGAGAAAATTAGAACGATCTCGGGAAGAGATTGACTAATGGACATCAACAGGATCATTTGGGGGGAAAAGAGAAGAAGAATCTCTTTAAAGAATATACTGAAAATCCGCCTGAATCCCTGTATTGGTCAGGTGTATGATCGCTTCAAAACCGGTCTAATAGTTCACTTTATTACAATGGCAGCAGTCGAAAAATTGCAAAAGAGGGAGAATGCAAGCCGTTGTGCTATGAAAGGAGTGGTTTGTTTATTTTTGGGGAAGGAGCCAAGAATGTCGGCAGAAATTTGGGAAGGGAGTGGTAGTAACTGTGTGAAATACGAGTACTGCCTCTTTTTTTATGTCGCGCCCGATGTGTTGTTTGTGGTGGAGAGAGGGGAACATAGCAGGAAGGGAGGACAGGAACAACCGACAAGGCCAGATCATCCGATGAAATTGGTATGCGCCGCCATTGACTATGCGAGATTGTCCGCTCGATATATCCATCACGGCTTTATAAACATTTAATATTAAAAGATAGCCCAGATTTTTCTTGACAATAAAAATAAAGATACGCTATAAAAATTATTTGATTCTTGGCTGGAATATGGAGGATTTTCGCTCTTTATTTCCACTTTCGACGTCGAAATAGCCCAAATTCTCTCATCTCGAAGATGCTACTTAATTTGTCTATCGAAGACCTCTATCAAAATTTGTATATAACCCACCAGCAACGGAAGATAGCAGAGGCGAATAACTGCGTGTTATGGAGCCTCAAGGCGCAGTTATCGTCTTGTCTCGCCTTTTGATGGAAAGTCAAACAAAAAGCCGACAAAATGGCAAACTATCCTCATAAAAATAGGCAGGATTCTTTTCTCTAAAGAAGGCGCTGGTTTTCCTCAGATGACTCTTCTCTTTCCCGGGGAGCTGATGTGACCTGCCAGTCTTCGACGCTCGGTGGCGCCCGACCTTTTGCATCTCTTCACTTGAATTGGGGGATTTACGACTCAAGGACAGTATCCTCCCATTGTTTTCGTCTTTTTCTTTAAAGGAAAAATATTGACATACCTCCTCCACCAGTTCCACTTCCACCGGAAACATAGTTTCCACTCTGACGAGACTGCGAACGGACAGCAGTACGTGGCTGGATGGTTGACCGGTACTGGATCTCGTAGTCAGAGGACTCCTGCTTCGACATTCTGTAAGGAGAAGTTTATTTAATGAAAATGGAAAAAGAGGACAAGAAGAAGGGGCGCCCGTCGGGGTCACTCGGGTAAAAAAGGGCTGCAGGAATGTTGCAGGCAATAATTAGTCGACTCGAGATGAGGCGCCATTTTGATTTAATGGACTGTTTAAAGTACGGTAAAAGAGGAGAGGACAGCAGTACCCGACAGTTACGTGCCAAGACTACTTTCGACTGGATTCCCGTCCGGAAAGGATTAGTCCAACTGTATACACTTGAGAGAGGAAAAAAACGATAATCTTTGTGATCGAAAAGGTCGAGTCAGCCAAAAATGACCAGGGTGTGGCTGGTCATTTCATCCGCTCGGTGTAAAAACAACACAGACAAGGTCAATGAGTCAGAGAAAGGCTTCGAGATATTTTTAATTTAAAAGAAAGATGAGTAATGGAGTACTGGAATGGAAATACAGGCAGGGGGAGTTAGTGGCCATATATAATGGATCCTGCTCCCAGTGAAAGGTCAGCTCACAGTAAAGATTGAACCTTTTTTAATGGCTATCCTTGAATTTTCCCAAGTATTCTGGACCAAAAACAAGAATTTAAGACAAATAAACTGGAGAAAATATCGAAAGAAAGTGTCTATAAAAACCTAGAGAACACTACAATTTGTTTTCCTCGTCGGAATAAATGACAGAGGGTGATACCGATCGCCAAAACAGTTTTCTTTCGTTTTTCGTCCATTTTTGGATATGGTTACCTTGATTTTTTGATCCAATAACAGAAATGGACAGTAAAACAAAAGAGTATCCAGTGAAAATAAGAGTTTTCCCGGATAATATCCCTGTTATTGGTCAAATTTCAGGGATTTTTGGATGTGTAACTGCTTATGGAGGGAATTTTGACTGTTTTAGGTTCATAGGCTGCTGTTAAATCTTTCAAAGGGGAGAAAAAAAAGAATGATCAGTAATATAGGTCGTACTAGGTAAGCGCCAGAGAGAACCAGGTATGAAATGACAAAACAACGATAAGAAGCATGCTGGGGGCGACTGGAGGGTTAGGTAACGGAGGACAGTTAATTTGACTGTCAAAACGAATTGAACAGGATCCGTGATGTCCTCATTCGGAGGCCTAAAAAGGAGTCGGGACAAGACAGAGAGGAAAGTGGGGAGGATATATTTGTGATTTCTTCGAAATCATCCTCGCCGCCCTCCCCTATCACACGAGAACATGCGCAAAAACGCAGCCAGATGTTTGTCTTTCATTTACCGGTCGAGCGGACAAAAAGACAACGCGGATAAAATTGAAAAAAGCAAAAGAGGAAGAAAGATGACCAGGGGAGAGATGTGACTGTGGTAATCCCATGACTTATGGATTCGTTTAATGGGAAACTGTAACGATGGGTTGAATTATATCCGATCGGGGAGATTCTCTATTTTGTTGTCATTTTTCCTTTCTCAACTGATTTATCCAAGAAAAATAAGTGTCATTCCCCGTTCCAAGGTTAGAAAATGGAGAAGAAAACAAAACAAAGGGCGACTGTCCTCGTCGTTGTCGAAAACGTGCAAATCGAAGCCCCAAATGGCATACTCAGAACCTGTCATGCAAATATTCGCAGGCCGCTCTCGACTCGTCAAGCTGGGGGTCTCTCGCGTGAATCAGTAGAGTCAAAAAGTCAACAGAATTCACCAAAAATTCAGCTGTCGCCAGATTCACCAAATGTGTTTTTGAGGAAGAATAGAGAGGGAAACGAGAGAAATGAGAGAACTGGATAGTTTGTGAATGGCAACTCCGGAAGAATGATGACTGTTTACCCAAAGGGAAAGACAACGGCAAGGGGAGAATCAGGGGTATTGGAAGTCTTGATCAACTCGGCGTCGGCTGGACATCGTGGTGTCGATGTCGACAGAGACACGGCAAATGTTCAACCTTGGGAAAAGGGCTCAAGAACAGAAAGGAACACGACAAAGCTTCCTGTCTGTTGGCACTTTTCACCAATTCCTGAACACGTCGGTGGTCAGTTGGGCGTGTCCCCCTCCTCCTCCTCCCGTCCGTCTCTTTCTCACAGTCCCATAACATCCTCGTTTAGCTGGCCCCCACAACGAGTTAATGGCTCGGGTTCGTTTGTTCGTCCTTGACCTTGAAGCAAGCGAGAAAATTTGAGAAAATGGTGCAGTGTTCGGACGAGCTTATCCCAGTCGAGACGGGGGTAATCTCCCTTGGCAGTTTTCTGGATTACGGTAATTAGCAAACAGTACTAGTTGCCGAACCGGGTGGATTGGAAAAAGAGGAGAGAGGAGGCTTCGTCGAAAGAAGTGCGAATTAATCATCCCACAGACAGATCGAGGATACTTTTTACCCAGGGGGTGATTATTGGAAAGAGTACAAACTGTCTAACTGGAGAGAGATGGGTCAAAAGTCACTTGAAATCAATGGGGGAATATCCGTTTTGAGATGGTTTCCGTTGCCGCGGGGCACAATAGGGGGAGACCAGTTGTCACATGTATGGATTGAATGGGAAGAGGGAGTAAAACAGCCACAGGAGGAGCTGCCGCCCCCGACGATGCCCTCAGATTAAAGCCGCTTGCTCCTCAAACAAAAAAAGAGACGCAAGCGGATTACGGTAGCTGGTCTTCTCATCAGCTCTGCCGTAGGCGATCATTGAGCATTTAAGAATGTCTATGACTTTTGCGGCAGCGTGGGGTGTGGCTGGTTTTACCGCCGCGGGTCAAGCTTCGTGGAACATGACTCTCCCCCGACGGTCGGCAAATGTCTGAATCATTGGGTGTGGACGGAGGAAGGTTAAATGACAAACTAGTTGGGTTCTTTATAATGAAAGGGCTCAAACTACCCCATGAAGGGAATTTCCAATAGAAACGAGGGCGCCTGTCCTCACCTTGTCGCAACTTTTGACAGGACACGCCCAACCAGTTGAAAACGTGTCGAGAATCAAAGAGCGAAACGAAATGGCATTCCTTGGCAACAAAAACGGCTACTATTTATGGTAGCGTATATGAGGTAGCGGAGAGAGGAGATCGATTGAACTGAAACCTGTCGGAGGGAGGGACATGCCTCGAGGCAACGCCCCGAACTTGGTCAACATTACCGAAACTGTTTTGATATCTGATGGCTTTGCTGAATTTTTTGAATAGGGAACCGTTATTGTTGGCTGGCTGTGTGCGACAAATAAGGGGAGAAAGCAAGCTACCGGCACACTCACAAAGGATGCCATTCAACCGGGGGGAGAGGGGCAAACGACGACGACGACACACGGCTGTACTTTTATCAGAAGTTCAGCAAGATTTCTAGAAAAAGAGCCAAAAAATTCTCACAAAAACCAAGGCATTCAATAAGCAGTAAAGAGGAAAGCTGTCACAGGCCATTCAGCATCAAATCGGAGTAACCGAAGCGCGACTAACCGAACCAGAACACCGTTCGAGGAAAACTTCGTTTAGCCAGGGAAAAAGCAACTGGTACCAACGGGGAACAGTAGAATATAATGCGATTAGGGAACGGCGCAGCTCTCTCCGAAACAGCCAAATGTTGGGACAAGGCGGCAATGTCCTCTATTTTATTTGGCATGCTCCGCCCCATTTTCTGAGTCATGTAATAAGTTGAAGAAGGAGAAAAAAGACAGCAACAGGGAGCTATTACTCATAAGGCGGGGGGTGTCGCGCAGGACTTTCAATAGACGACAGACAAACTGGTACGCAGCTCTTTGGTCTGATAGAAACCTTCGGTGACTTCTTCGTCAAACTTTTATTTATAGAAAGCAAGGGTTTTTGCCTTATTTTGTCGTTATCCATGGTATTCATGAGAATATCAACAGTCGAGTCGATGCTGACATCGGCACGGCGTGAAAAAAGCTCGAGATGTCCTTTTTGCACCCCTCTCCACCATAGTATTTTCTAATTAAAATTCGACAATATGTCACCATTCCCTGATTGTCACCAATTTCAATTCAAAAAGTACAAAAACATGGAAAATTGTACAGAAGCCGTCTGTCGCCTGCCTTTCCATTTCTTCTCTGTAGAGATTGTGGTCATATTTATGGCTTGAGAGGAGAGAATTTTTATGTGTTGGCAAGCATCCGAGCACATTCGCAAACAGGGCATCCAATAGGAGAAAGTTGCTTTTTTGTGTAAATAGCGGAAGACGAAGGTGCAGAGGAGACGAAGAGACGTGAATAGGCCAACGGCAATAGGAATAGCTCACAGGGAAGGGAATCCCGGGAAAAGTCGCAACCCAGAAATCTGATGTGAAGTTTTGGTTCACGTGCACGCGTTTCTCTTCTTTTCCTATGGCCATATCCAATGGATTTCACGGGATTCTTCCGGCTGGAAGCCAGCTCTTGGAAAATGTTTTGAGTTCTTTCTAAAGATAATTTCTATTTTAGCAGATCTCTCAAGAGAAATTATTCGGTAGATGATCTTCCGTCAGAAACCATCCATTGGACATGGCCACTGAATTCTGTTCAGTTTCACAAAACATCCATTACCCCGACAAAAAAAAGCTTGGACTATTACGCAATAATTATAATCTCGTTTCGTGGTGCCGCTATTTGACTGTCAGTGCCCCGTTTCGCGCTTCCGTTGAGAATCGGCTTAGCCGCCTACGCTGTTGACTTTGCTCCGTGCGGCATACCGTAATCCCTGATGCACGCCGACTAGAAAAACGCAACATATTAGCTGTGGCCACTTTGGCATTAACAATTTTCGGGGTCGACAGAATTATCATAAAAAATTCTCCGGTAAAAGGGAGAGCAAAAGTCAACGGCCGCTTCATTTCCGGCATAACTGGGTCCTACCACAAAACAGATATTTTTCTATGATTTTATAAGAGATTTCCTTTTGGTAAAAGTCGTAGCCATCTCTTTCCTCGATCGTCTGTCTTTTTTGCCTCCTTCTCTCCTGTCGTCCGTGTGTTATCGCATCGAAAGGCAAAGGGAAGCGCGTAATCTCCTCAACGATTTTCTTCTCTGTGTACACGACATAAAAAGCAAGCATTCGATTCCCCCGTCCAATGTTGCGTGTAATGGCAAAGGACCCAGAAAAATTAAATGGCATTCTGGCAAAAATCAAAACATTATCAATTACACCAGAGAATCGGAGACAAATGACTAAAAATAACATTCAAATAAAAAAATAGAGATCATTATTCAAATAAGTGGAGTTATTTCTCCTCTTCGGTTTTTCTTTGGCAGAAATCCAGTGGCATCGCTTGCTGGAAAAGTGGCTCCGACGTGATAGGCACGAAACCATCTGCAGGCATTGGCGGGAAGGGAAACGGCCCTGGAACTGAAATGAACCGTGATGATTATAAAAAACGGAACACCACTCGTACTATACCCTTTAATTTTACAGATCTTACCAGCTGGGAATCTGAAGATGTGACGAGGATACATCAACGAGTTGAACATAGTCGGTGGCATAGCAAACTGCGGACGGAAAAGTGGGGGCATGAATGGCGCCATCTGTGGAGATTGAAGTGGAGACGATGAACACGAATTCTTAAAGGACTGCCTGTCGTATAATGAAATCTCCAACTTGTTCAGTAGTTGTGGGACTGGCAGGCGAGCTCCGACTGCCGCCTTCTTCCTTCGAGCTCTTCTGTTCCTTTGGCGGAGTGACGGGTTCCAATGTCTCCGATCTTTCTAAACTACTTTTTAATCTCCCTTGACAGTTTCTGCCAAAGTGGCCACAGAAAAGCCAAAAAATATGGTCGAGTCTAATTGAGTTACGCAATGAAAAAGGATTAGCCGGCAGAGACCGTGATTGACCGTATTTATTTGGGCAAAAGAGATAATTACGTCAAGTAGGCACTTTGTTTGGATTTTGTACCACCTGCACTGGTTATAATCTTAAAATTGGACGGGATTAGACACGGTATCTTCGAAGAAAACAAAACAAAACTATGTGGAGAACTACAACAAGTGTATTTTTTCCCTCGGAGAAGGACAGGTCTCGATAAAGTCACATGTCGAGTCGACATTCTTTCGAGAATTTCCACAGCCACAAAAAGAAACAGACTGACCTGAAGTATCATGTTTAGAGAGATTCTGTGGTTGATCCGAAGCCTTCCTCAACATTTCGAGTAGTTCACCTGCTAGAAAATAAAATATTAACCGGAAACTATTCGACCCCCTAGGGAGTAAGCTAATAAAAGCTATAACAGTCGCCCAAAGGACACAATAGGTTCAATGGGTCATATTTACAGAGAGGTACTGTCAGCTAATGAACATCGCGTGCAACACCTGCACATTAGGACAGCAGATGATCATTTGATGTTCTACGGAAAGGAAGCAAAACGCTCTGGGAAGAATTTTATTTTGTCGACTGGGAAGATCAGAGTGAAATTATCTAGTTACTCGGTTCTATGGGCATTCATCACTAATTTATTAGAGTTGTTTGTAGTATGTCTACTATTAATGACAGCTGGATATATTGAAAAAGTCCCCAGAGTTTTGCCAGGAGACCACCTTCCAAGGATATTCTAGCTGAAATCAGCGACTACCAATAATCGAACCAAAATTCCAAGTGATCATAGGTTTGTGACCAACTGATCGGGACAGGCAGCTGTTATCCCAAAGTTTTGGAAAACTGATGACATATTCTTACTCAATTCAAAGAACCCTACAATCTTATATAAATCTCATCACGGGAAGTCTAACGCCATCTTCGCAACTCTTCCGACACCGTCACCTACCCGCTAGAATACCGAAGCGTTTCCAAAGCGGACTACTCACCGTTATTGACCCCCAAAATCATCTCCAAATCCTTGGCTTCCTTTTCCTCCTGGCTCTGTTGTCGACGGAGAGCAACCTGCAAATAATAAATTTCCATTTTCTAGTCATTCTACCTGAGCCGCCATGACACGTTGCCTCTCGGCAATGAGATTACATTTGATGCAGTCACAGTCCTTCCACTTGCAGAATCTTTTATGACCTGAAGCATTTCATTTAAGAGGGATGTCTTATTACACAAACCTTTTAAAGCTGATACAGTCCCATGATTTCGACATCGGGCGCATTTCGGTGTCCGTTGGTTTCTCTCCTGCCGAAGGCGGAGAATATGTTCCAAACTGGAGCTAGGAATGTTCAAATTGCCGATTCCTTGTGGAGATGTTGGAGACATCTGGAAACATTTGAAAAAATAATCGAGGGAAAGTGTGAGGTACAGTAACCCGGATAGAACCGGAAGGATGTGACATATTAGCTCATTATGCGCGACAATCTCGACAGCTCCGCCCTGAGCTCGTCGCCAATGGCAGGGCGAAGAGACACGCCCAGTCAGCATATTGAGAACCATCTTGAGATCTGTCTACTGTACACCGTAGAGACGGGGGATAAAGTTACAAAAATAGAGACAAACAGTTATATTTTTGTTCATATTTTCAGCGCATGGGACTCTCGCGATCTGCCGCATACTCCTCGGATTCATCCGTTTGGAATATTTTATGGATAAAATGTAGCAAATGATTCCCTAAATTTTTAAAGTTAAAAGTAAATCAGTTGGGCAAATATCTTCAGCTGCTAAACATACGTCGCTCCAGTGAAACTCTGTTTTGCCTTTTCCCTATTTATCCAACCAAAGGAAATAAATTTTACTTTGTTTTTCTTTTGTATTTCTTTGTTTATCTTTGTCCAATGGATGTCCAGGAGGTCTGTCAGTCAGATCAGCTTCCGGAAAGCTCCTTGATTTCTCCCTAGAGCTGATTTTCTGTTTTAACAGGCCTTCCAAAAGCGTCAAATATATTTCCGGAAGCTGATCTCTCGAGACTTGGAAATCCATAAGATATAGTTTTTGGCCTTCAGCCATCAAAATTTCATCCTTATAACTCCTAGAATCCCTCTCTCAGATTTACCGTTCAGAGTTCATGTATTGTCTTCAGGTGTGGGGACAGGTGCATCCTCCTTGTTGTGCCGGCTGTTGACCTCTCGTCTGTTCGGTGCCTTCCTCGCACTGTGTGCCCACCTATTTTGGCTGCCTATTAGCACAACACTATTACAGGCGTCGAGAAACTCAATCTCTGCCCATTGACGACAGCTCAATGGCTATCTCGAATAACTCTCTCTTCGACTTACAGTAGGAAATATGTTTTGCAGGCGAGTTGACACTTGACATCGGGCAGAGATGATTATAGCATAAGCTTGGATAGCTTTTCAAGTAGCCGAGCAGAGTAATCATCAAGCGGCGATGTAAATTAGATGCTTCGGGAGAGAGGTTGCCGATGGCGACAGCCGGTAATAAACACTTGTGACCAGTCAGAGGATCGGCTTGGTACCATAAATGGCATAATTGATTGGAAAATAGAATCTGATTCTGAAGAAGGTTTTTTACAATGTCTATTTGTCTCCTTTTTCGCCATGTCCGATTGCGGTGGCGATGGCGTCTCCTCCGGCAAACTGGCTATCGCCAATTAGCTGCGCCGGACCGCGGGATGTCTCCCGTTATCTTCGCGGAATCACAGGATATCTTAACTTTTGTCTTTGGTAGCCAGCTCACCACTTGACATAGATACCGGGGCGCGTCTCCTTTTATTACCGCAACAAATACAAACATATTAGGAGGGTGTGATGCACCTCACGCAAGAGGATAATAAGACAGGGTGACAACATTTTCAAGAGTGGAAGGGAAGAGGATTATTTGGAGGCAAAAATGGTACAGGAGATCCTTTAGTTCCTAACTTAACAAATACTCGTGACTGACAACTCTGGTCAATGTCTTTTGGAAAACCGAGGAGATCACCTTGTAGATCTCGAAGAGCTGGTTTTAACCATATAAATATTATCTTCGGAATTCACAGTTTTTAGGAGTGGTTGACCCAAAACAGACCCCATCTCAGAGAGCTTGCCTTATGCGTGACCTTATGCCCAATTTTCCGTGTATCTGGTAACATTCACGGTGCTCTCGACAAATTTCTGATGGCCGAAGGGCTGTCATTGGGATACTCCAGCGTTGTCTTCGTCTGAAACACTCGTATTTCTGGGAAACGCCCATCCAATTAGCCAGAATCTCAAAATTATTCCTGTATTCACTTGGGCGTCCTTTTACAATGGCCACTTCTGGAACAGGTCCTCTCCTTGAAATATGTTTTCTTCCCCGGTGGTTCCTCTTTCTCACCGTTCTGCTTATCACGTCCACAGCTCATTTACTCCATTCCAGCCGGTTGAAGCTGTTTACGGGAAAGAGAGAGTCGCACTTGTTTTCATCTCATTCTTTCTCTCTTTCTCTGTCTCCCGCTCTCGTCTTCCTGAAACAGTTGGGGTCGCACGAAGCGGCGGAACGCTCTCGATTGGAAGACCGGCTTCTAGCATTTTTACGTGTCGGAATTCGGGAGAATGCGGGCTTATTTACGCCTTCAGGGGCGAGACATCGATTCCGGCCAACGGAAATCCGGAGAACTGCGCCGCCGCCACTACGCCAGGAGATCTCTCCCAACCCACACTATTACCATGCTTTTTTATTAATCCCGTTTGCAAATTGTCTCAATTCGAGTTATTTTCGAACTTCTATTAGAATATGATGAAGCGCGGGAAAAAGACATTTGCCTAGCAACAGCCGGCCAGACGATATCACCTTTATTTTCCCGCCGCTTCAAATTCTTCCTCTTTTGACTCTTTGTTGTTGCAGTCCCTGGGCATTTTCCCTAACTTTCCAGGGTAAATCTTGTTGCCATGATCATCCGGCTGGAGAAGAGGCGGTAAGGAGACGGTCGGCCGCTCTCTGCTTATACGTGTTCGACCGGTCCGGGAGTCGATCGGCGACGCGTCTTCTCTCTTCTCCCTAAATGGGGGAAAATAAATCTCTTTTCCTCTCCGGATCCTCTGCTGGGAGAAGACTCCAAAACATCCAGTTAACAGCCTCTTTTTTTCTTTTGTGAATAGTCGTGGAGCTGTCTGCTGGTCAGGGAGGGATGCCATTGATTCATTAGCCACACACGCGTTCTTTTCATATTGTTCAGACAGCCATTTAATAATTTTGAAATTGTATCAGTTCATAAAAAGTCCGTGATCTCTCCCTGGGAATTCCCTGATTATCAATTTCTAGGCGGCATTGAGTCTAATTGTCATTGTTTATCTTCGCTCTGCCGTTCCACCCTACAGACTGGCCATTTCATCAAATTGATCGTGTCAACCTCTTTTGGAATCTCTTTAGTCAGAGAATTTCCGGGCGCCTGAACGGAAAACCCGTTCAGAAATAGCACACGTCGACCGGAGTGTCCCCCCACCCGCCCCGGAACGGGTTAGATAGACGCCAGTCGACAGATAGTAGACTGATTACGGAGAGATGAGGGGTGGATGAATCCGGAGACGCGTCTTCGGGTCTCGCGGGGTCTATTTGACCATCCAGACGTAACCGGAATCCCGAAGATTTTCTTATACGGAATAATCGGGCGAAGTATTGATTGATCTCCGGATACGGCCTATCGGACGGAAGTTGTTGTTATCGGCGGGCGCCGGAATTTTTACCGGCCGAACTGGTTTCCATTTTTGAGCGTCGCCGACGTTTAAAATTTAACTCTTTTTGGGCAAAAACATTATCTGGTCAGCGAGGTCCTCGATTCGGGGAGAAGTCTTTCTTTTGGAGCTTGACCGTCGCGTCACGGCTGCCATTTGGAAACAGTGAATCATGCTTGTTTACATTATTTTTCTCCTCTTTTTTTAGCTTCCAATAAGCTTTTGAAATTTGTGTCCTGGTTCGGAAACAGTCACTCGTCGATAAAGTTGAGCGTCGAATAGAAGTCGAGGTCGTCATTACCTCGACATTTGGTCGATTTCGCTTTTAGTCAATGATTTTCCCGAACGCTTCGCTTTTCTCCAGACTTCTCTCCTATTTTATTTTTTCTTCACAGTATCAACCACAGGCGCCATCTATTTCCGGCGCAATCCTCCCCCAGACCGGCGAATAATTTATACAAACCCCTGACAAACCGGAAACTTTTGCCTGTCCTGATCAATTCGTACTATCTCTTCTCCTCTTCTTTTCTCTAAAATAGCCGTTTCCAGATTCCTCAAATGGCTGGCTATCAGCCGGCTTTTAATGCTCGTCTAATTGCTGAAGTCAAGAAATATCCCTGTCTTTACAATCACTCGAAAAGAGGATCCGGTGACACGACGGAGCGAATGCGAATATGGGATCAGATAGCCGTTTCAGTCGATCCTAACTGTTCTGGTAACTCATTTAATTGAATTTTATAATCTTGATTAGGTGAATTTGCAAAGAAGCGCTGGCTCCAGCTGAGGGATCGATATCGAAAGGAGTTAAAAGTCGCAATCCGTCAGAATTTCTCCTCTCCTGTTCGATGGTGCTATTTCTCGCATCTTTCATGGTTGGATCCATATTTAAAAGATAATTTGTACTGTTTCTTTTAAATTTTAAATTAAGAAAATAATTTAGAGCATTATCCGGGGTGGACAGTATCGATTTCAAGGGAATGGAGCCCCTTTTCGCCCATTTAAAAGCAGAACTCGATGAGGGAATAGGCGACGAGCCGGATGCCAGCCTCTACGAGACTTCATTGGAAAGAGTGCTGGCCGCCACTCATAGACAAGAAAGCATCAGTCCAGCTCGTAAGTCATCTTCCTTTATTATAACTCTTCCCATTAAAGTAGAAAACGACGAGTCTGGTCCCCAAAGCGTAGGAACATCTGGAGATGATGATCGTGCAGATTTGGTTGCAATTGATCCTCAAGGCGATGACACCAAGGAAATTCCACTCCTCCAGGTAGGACCTAATTGACTCTATTTAAATGAAGATTACTGTAGCAACCAGCTGTGCCTTCATTCTCGATAAAAGAACATATCGTAGCCCGGCAGGTGCAACATCAACAAATGCAGAAAAATGTCTTCCAAGCAGCCTCGGCTGCCATGGACTGGCTCAATGATGAAGATCTTCTCTATGGGAGGATAATTGGTCTCAAAATGAAATCTATGGAAGCTAGGAAAAGGAAAAAGGTTAGAAAATCTGGGGAAAACTTTTCGGGACAGTAAACTTTTCTGGACAAAAATATATGGTTAGAATCATGAGGCCGAGAGTTACAAGATGGGAAGATTGGTTTTCTATTATATTATTTGGCATTCTTACAGGTCCGAGCCCAGATTCTGTCTCTCCTAGAAGAATCAGACGATGAAGAGAAACCGGCTAAAATTCCCCGTGAAGAAAATGATCTCAAACCAGCCAGTCCAGCCCTTCAAGTCGAGCCATAATTTGTAGACCTCCCAGAAATGACCTCATATTTATATCGTCACCCCAATCGCCATCTATCCCCCTTGCCACATAGAATTTTCTTCCATCCCCATCTTGCCTTATCTAAAAAGAAACACCGGTAAACAGAATAGTTGTAAGAAATAAATCATGTTGGATACTCGCCTCGGCATCGATATGCCGAATCCTGCTACCGACGTCAAAATTTGAACTAGGAAATTTTCGACAATTATAATCTTCCAAGAATTAGTTTTCACAATTTTCACCTGCCTTTCAGTGATTGCTACTTACTCTGTAGTTTCTGCTCCAACTTAAAAATTCCAAATATTTATTGACGATGCGAAGGGGGCGGATTATCACTGGCTTCACCGACTATCGGTGCAATTTCATTGACTATTTTTGAGCAACAAAATATTCTTTTAAAAATAGCTGCAGTTGCCGTCCGGTAAGGGCGAAGGACGAGGAGATAACTCCACGAAAAGGCGAGACATGGTAGGCAAAAGAGCGGCATAGTTATCAAAGGAATAGGGACACTGAAATGGGCTCGTTGTTTTGCGTCATCTTCGACTGGACACTCAACTTCGCTTCGTCTCCTCTCTTACCTGCTGAATACTCGAATATCGAGAAGTAGAAACAACACGTGGATCGCTAACGGCCCTCCGATGAAGACAAAATAAATTAAAAAATAGAATTGGAGTAGGAGAACAATTCTTAACTTGAGAAAATGTGTAGCCGCAGAAACTGAGTCAAAATTTGTAAAGAAGACATTCCAAACGACCCTGAACTTGGCCTTCTAAATAAAATTGACCACCTACAATATCTCTTGAACTGGTAAAATAGTGAAGAAGACGATTAAAATGATGGCAATCTCTCCCATTGCACTGAACTCTTCCCATCCAAGATTCTCGAAATTTATGGCATAACCACCGTAATCTTCAAAAAGTTGGGGTAATCTTGGGTCGATTTGAGCTATTCGAACGTCGAGACTTGTTTGATTCTGGAAGAAAGTGCGGATTGACGATAGGCGGCAAACCTTATTCAATACTTGGAAAGTGAGAAAACCATTGATTAGAACCAAAACTGGGGTCAGGATGTAAACAGCTTGACGAGTATAAAACTAAAAATGATCATTTTACTTCTTCTGATGGCGTCATGGCCGTTCAGACCAGAAAAAGGCTTCCACCTCACCTTATCCAAAACCTGAGATCGATGTGGTCGACACAAAATGATATAATTAAACCAGACAGTATAAATAATTGTTATACAGAACGGGGCCAGCATACAGGCGATAACTCCCAATAAAATCTTTGTAGCCAACGGGGATGGAAAGATGGGATTGACGGTGAAGCCAATATAGTGGGGAAAAATGAACCACGGCTGGAACAATGCGATACAATTTGTATTTATGGCTGGGAATATCAAATTGACGATGAGGACACCTCTGAATGGGATACTGTAGGGTCTGGAGAGGGAAGCTGACTTGTATGTTTGGTGTATTTGATTACTGTACTTTAAAACAATATAGACGGTAAAGATGAGGAAGACATCCGTCAGAAGAGCGAGATTAACCAGCAGGAGGCGGTATGGCTCGTGGTAGGGGATCTGCAATGGGTAGATTATCTACCAGGCAGTGGATTGTAGCGGGCTGATTAATTATGATAGCGAGCAAGTTCAATTTGCATTGTGATATTGCTATGGAGATGGAAAAAAAACTGTGAGAATTCGAGCTGTGTCCCGACCCGACAGTCGACGTTGTTCATGACGAGATAAGTCAAGGTCGACGTTGGCGGACAAGATAAGTCGACGTATCGAGAAAATCAAGAATTGCAAGATAAAATTATCTGGGATATGGACTCCCAATCTTACCTGAGCAGTAAATTCATCGTAGAGTACCCGTAATTCAGAATCATTTATGGACAGATGAAGAGACAGGTCTTCCTCTACGCGGTGTGTTCATGGAAATGAACTTGGTGCCAATTTAAATGAGCACCTGCTGCAATTTTCAAAGAAGTACAATGAAAGCGAGTTTTACTTTTAAAATGATGCCGAAACCATCTTGTAGAGAGGAACGATGTCTTAGGTTTCCTGGGAGAATGTCTTCAACTTTGCTTTAGACAACCCCCTTTTCGTATGATGGCGGCTACATTGGAGCCGATACCTTTGGACTCTTTTAATTTGAAAATGTCTCGTAAAAGAGTCAAAATCACATGAAAACAAGACGATTCGCCTGCAGATGCTGTGTTTTGAGATGATTCGTTATTGCTCAAAGATATCGTTTGATTTCCGATCAAGAAGGTCAGCAGCTTCCAGCATAAATATTTTCTCCAATTTTCAAACATTTCACGGATCGAATTTTATCTTTTGTTTTCAGCCAAAAAGGTTTTAGAGACTTCGATAAGGTCTCGAGACGCCTATCACATCATATTTACTTTATGGAAATAATAAAAAAGTTGAATATTTCTTGTAGACACAGAATAAATCATAAATAGGAATTGATCTGCATGGCGATCGAGAAAAGAAGACACCCGTCGAATTTACGGGAAGACGAGTGTCAAAATAAAATGCACATTAGGGACAACAATGACCATCTATGTACAGCAGATATATACAAAAAAGACGAAAAGCCATGGCTACAATGTAAGGGCTCTCGGCTTGACGACTTCTTCAATTTCCATTGTTGACAGCGACGTCGCCCGTGATCGACTCTCCTGCAAAATTGGACTACGGTAAACGGCACGTGAGATAGTTTCTTCGAAAGTAATAGGAAATGATAAGGAATGGTTTCATAGAATCCCCAGACATTTTCAAGACTATACAACTCGACGAGATAAGAGTGTCCATCCGTGTTACGTCAAGAAATGAACACGAATCGCTTACCTCAGGGCTCTCGACACCTTCGGGAATGACTTCCGGTCCCATGGACGCATCGTCATCACTAAAAAATTGAGAATATTTTGAAAGAGTCGACGGCATACCGATTGGTCAAATGGCGACGGATGTGCTTGTCCAACATGGCTGGGGATTTTGACACGTGTCGACAGTAGGGACATTTTCTGGTTCCTATAGATGAACAGTTTATCCTGTCGATAGTAATTTTTACCTTGATCAATGGTCTGAGGAAGAGGAATGCTGTGGCGATAGTACTTGTGGAAATGGATGTATCTGGCTTCGCGGGTTGTGAATTGACAGCCCGGAAGATCACATCTGAAAATATTCATTCAGCAGAGTTTCGACTTGGATGTTGCAATCAGAGGCAGCAACTTTGTCACCTCGACATAATAAACTAAATTCCTTACTTGATAGGAGGATTCCTATGGTAGATTGTGACGTGGTAAGAGACAGAATTATATCTGCCATAGACTTTTCTACATACTGTGCACATATAGCCGGCGTCAGTCTTCTCGATGTATTTCTTGTTCCTGCACCAGCCCTCCTTATCCGAGCTGGGAATGATGACATCTCCCATATTGTCGAATGGTTCCTCAGTTTCCATAGAAATGGATTTCCTCATAGAACCAGACCGACGCCTTCCGGTGGTTTCTTCCGTTTCCATGGCGGAAGTGGCAGTCATCTGATTGGCTTGGTTCATCAATTGGAACAAAGTTAGACTCTGTTGGAGACTGTGGAAGGCGGACAACTGAGCCAAGAAAGGGTTCATAGGGAGGGGAAGGACATTGAAGAGATTTCCCGGCAAAGGTTCCGGCTTCGGTAAATTTTGTAACTGCTCCTGGAGGCCGGGCATTTTCAATTCTTCGGCGAGTTCCATCATCTAAGAATATTTTCTATTATTATCTGACTAATTGATGTACCTGCTGATTATTGCAGGCATCCATGTTTAGCTGGCCAGTGGCGGCAAAGTCCATTGCTCGTTGAAGGCAAAGATCAGAATACGGTAGTCGAAGAGGAAGGGATAAGACTCGCTTACTCTAAAAAAATAAAAAATAGTCGGAGAAAGTGATAAAAAAGAAAGTGAGAGAGAGGAGAGTCAATCAATTTCTGGGAAGAAAGATAACAGACACAGAAAAGACCCGAAGCAAGACGCACTTATATCAGCCAAGGGAGTTATCACAAAACGAGGCCAGACCCCCTTTGGTCACAAGGGAGAGCCCAGCGGATACACGGATTCTTTTGACCTTATCGACTGCTCCAAAAGAGACCAGAATCTT
Source organism: Oscheius sp. DF5033 (assembly GCA_964036215.1). Taxonomy (NCBI): domain Eukaryota; kingdom Metazoa; phylum Nematoda; class Chromadorea; order Rhabditida; family Rhabditidae; genus Oscheius; species Oscheius sp. DF5033. The sequence continues at coordinate 5,352,234 of CAXIWN010000010.1, forward strand.
GTACAAACTCGGAGGAATACGCCGCCAGTCACAAAACCATAGTTGACCCTCTGGAGCAGAAGATAAGTCTCGTGATTATTCAGCTTTCAATTTTGACCGAGATTAGAGGTTTCTTTCGTTGAAATTGGCGCTTTCGAGAAGTATTTGAATTTTATCGTACTTGAAATAATTTATACTTGAAAACTTCAGATTTGGGGTGAGCAAAAGGCTGTGGGGTAAGGTTGAATGTGTTTTGAACTAGGGATCGACTTGACATATCACATATACAATTTTCTGTGTCGACGTCAAGTAAAGTCGACTTTGACTTTATCGACACTTAAGCATATTTTGAACAATTGGACTGCTATCAAAAAAATCCCAAAATAGTCAGGAAACTGGGGCAAATTTGGAAAGAATGATATCAGGTGAGGCTTCTGAAAAGGCTCCAAGAAGGAGAGAACTCTCTTATCTTTAAAGAAACAAAAGAGACGTCTATACTTCGGGGACTTGACTACCAATGACCAAATCTCCCTCTTGAAAGGGGTGGGCAAAGCTCTTACCTGGAATTCTTGACTTTCCATCAATTTATCCAATAAACCAGAGCTTTTTCTCGCTTGATTCTCATTGACCGGTAGAGGGATCAATGACGGCGGCAATAGGAAGCAATCAGCTGACATATTTGGTGCTTCTGGAATTGATAAAATGTGGTGAATAAGCTGATGAGCTAAAAATAGAAGAACAATGTCCAAGAAGGCGGTATTTTTGGCTCTAATCAGTTAGCGTGGGGGAAAAAGATGACGAATCAGGAGAGAACCCTCAGAAGACGAGACAAACACAAGGAATCCTGAATATATGGACTGACTGATTCATTCCTATCGTTATGGGATTCTATGTCAATTTCGAGACAAAGCAAACAGAGAATGGGAGGACGAGGAAAGGAAAAGGGACTACCGTAATCCAGAGAAGAAAGACTTTTTTCCAGAAATGCCTCGACTTTTTGCAAAGAATGTTAATTGGATTACCCAATGGAATTATTCCGAAACGGGGAGTTCTATTTTTGGGAAAGACCAAAATGTTCAGAGGAAATGGAAAAGGACATCGTCAGAAGTTTCAGTGTGCGGTAGCCAAATGGTCAGCGGATCGACTTGACTCGACGTCGACACGTGTCGAGTCGAGTCAACGAACCACTGCCGGTGTCTAGCGAAACTTATAAAAATAATGGTCACCGCTTCGACTCCGCTCCCGACCCAAGGATTTTTACTAGCAAACGCTGAAATGTAGAATATGATGAAAGACAATGTCGACGAAGGAGTACGAGGTGACTGTTTCGTCTTTCTTCCCCCAACCCTATCAAAATTCGTCATAAGACTTGCTATTCCCAATCTTCTAGAAATATGTTATTCCTCGTGAGCAAAACTTATTTTCTGGTATAAACATTGTCCACCAAAAACGCCGCTAGCTGTGGCTGTTATCAGTCCTGAGACCTGCTCTGTTGGGGATCCTGTCCAGAAGTGTAGGGGTCCTTTTGGCTGTTTTCCTCGAGTACACTTGGGTGATAAGATGGCTCTCCTACCTAATTGCGGAGGTCGGAATTTTTGGGGAGACAGACGGATGATAACAGAGGAGGAAATGGGAATATTTTAAGAATTTTAGGAACTCGGCTACCTGGAAGAGAGGCCGGGCGGTAACTGTGTCATATCAGCCTACTCTTCACAACAAATTGAACAAATAGTCGAGTCTTCTGGTGGTGATTTTTTTGAGATAAGTCGGAGGTGAAGACGAGAAAAACAGTACGAATTGAGTCATGGAGGTAGGTGATAGACGTCGACTCGACTTCAAGAGTGTCGACGTCTGGCCTAGTAGACCTCGTCGATTTCTGCTCGACGCTCGACTCCTCGACTCGACTTTACACAGAAAATATGGTAAAAGGGAGAGCCCAAGGGTCTACCAGATGGAAAACGGAGCCACTTCAAGGAAGATGTCTCTCTACGGTCATGGTCCCACCCCCGTCTACCGTAGGCGGGTCGTAGTCATAAAGATGATGCATGAGCTCGTTTCCTGTATTTGCGAGACATTTGGCTCCGTTACGAGCCGTCTTTTGTTTGAAGTTCCGTTGAAGGAGGGAGGGAGTCGGTCGGAAATGGTCATGGCCAGCCGTCTGGAGTAAAAATGAGGAGGACTTCATGGGGGAAATTTGGGAAAAGTCATCTAATTTCCCGCCTAATCTCCCACAAAATGACGAAGGCAGGAAGAAGCAACTACTCGACGAGGTGGCTCATCGTACTCCGGATTTTAATAACCGAATAAGCGTGGTGTGGCTATTTCCTTTAAAAGAAATTAAACCAAAAGATTAGAGATCCTATAAATACGACGAAAAAAATATGTTTCGATACAGGAGGCAAAGCTTCTTTCGTATAGAATAATTACTTGGACTGATGACTGTACCCTCTATTTTCGAGTAGATTTCCAATGACGAGAGAATTCTGATCAAAAAGATAAAATGAACGCTCGTAGAAATAGAAGATAAGCAGATAATCTTTTTCCCTGAACATGTAACTGATGTTAAACCATGCACATTAGGATCTAGATCAAGTTTTATTAAAGGACAATCCGTCACGCATAGGATTAGACAGTGTTTTCTCTTATTTTTATCGTTACAGTATATTTTACGTCCTTCCAGGCATTATTTACTAGCACAACTGGAACCTTCCAGTCAAGTCAAAATTCCTTGTGATCATACGTTTGTGACCAAATTACCCTCTCTGATAGTTGTGGTAATCAACTCTTGAAAAACTAATAACATTTTCTTACTCAGCTTGACGAGCTCTACAAGTATAACCAAATATCTCTTCAAGAAGTCCACAATCTCTGCCCAAAACGCTTCCTTCCATGATTTTGCCGTCCTTTTGTCAAACCATTTGAAAAAAAGACCTTTCTAGAGACGGCTTTTGTCCATCTTCCAGAATTCTAAAGACCTCGGCGTGACCATGTCAAAAAGCTCTTGAAGAAACATCAGAAAATCCATTATTCTTGGGGAAAATTCTGTCCCTAGTCCACCAAGTCTATGAAAACTATCATCTTCCCTAACCTTTTGACCCACAGATCAGACAGGCCAAGCCATTTAGTTTTTAAAAATATGACGATACCAGCTCGAGGTCTGGCAGTCGTGTCCAAGAAATGGTGTATTTACTTTCGCCAGGGTCAGTTCTCCTCTTCTTTTTGGTTATCAAAGGGTCAACGAGGTCATTCGGCCCATCAAAAACATTCCCATAAAGATATCCACAAATTTCCCAGAAAATATTTATTACTATCTGTTCGAATCTCTCTGTTTCATCTTTCTAAATAAAAATATACCCGTGGCTACACGTATAATATGGCGAAAAGAGGAGGAATTGATGTCTAATAAATGGTTCGAGAAAGCAGCGGCTCTTCTTGTACTTCGGCCATTGTAATTAGGGAAGTCATTGGAGGCGGCTCCATTCGGCGGCTTGGCTTTGAGACAATTGAGGATAAATGGTCGGTCAGGGTTGTGCTGAAAAGGTCTAATTTTATGGAAATGATTAGTGAGTACCTGACAGCACTTGTCGTGTCGTCATTCTTCTCTGTCATTGTCGAATAGCCGTGATCACTTGGTGGCGGTGGTGGAACCTGCAGGACTTCTTTCTCAAAGAATGCCAACTGGACAGGGAGTACCGGAGCGCCTTCTATAAATATTTTACAGTTTAACGGAGTCTCTTGCCTTCTTTAAATACGGTTGGATCACAATCAATCTCAGCTGATGGTCCAAAAAGAGGCGCCGAGTCGACAGAATGATTACAATTGGAGACCATCAGCCGTCGAACCTAAAATCCACGATTTTTTTATACTTACTCAGTTTCTTACATAATTTCGATAACACCAAGCAGCTCCAATTAAAATTATCAGTGAAAGAGCAATTCCAGCAATCAAAGGACCAATTGGCATCGGGGTCAACCACTGGGCTTGTTGTAGCGGCTCCGTGCTTTTGATTGGACTTCTTCCCGCCATTCCACCGTAACATTGTGAAGTTGGTCGACATTGCGGATGGATAAGAGACTGCATCGTGGCAGAGAATTGACACCAAGTACAACCGGCAGAGGAGATACAGCCATCTTGATGAAGATGAGTCGAGCATCTGCTAAAAGATTGGAAATTTGGACATGACAACAATTTGACTTACTCCATTCGACTGCAGGGAACAACATCCTTGATTCCACTGGTCACAGTCATTTGATCAGAATTTGCAGTGACTGGACAGAATGGCAATTGGCGGTCGACGCATCCCGGACAAGTACAAGGACACTCGCATTCGAGAGAATCAAATTTGCCACAGAAAAGGCATCTCCCATCATGGACAGAACAGGGACAGAAGACGGTCACCGGTGTCCGGACACAGGTGGAATTCACCATGGCCAGGAGAAATTGACTGCCAGGCACGACGAGAACTTCAGAGGACACTGAGCCACCCCGTCGAGCATCTCCACAAGGCGTCTGTAGACGAAATATTGTATATTTAAAGATAAATATATTACTGTATGTACACGGGTATAATCCATGTTCCATTCGAATTGTCTCTTTGTTATGGTTCCATATTGACAGAGGGTTTTCTTGACGAATTTTTGATTAGCGGTCATGTCGCTGGTCAGCAGGGGTTCCAGATGGGAGACGTGGAACCGCTCGACGACGTCTGATGAAGGATAAACTGAACGAGAATCGTATTAAAATCCAGATTTAATCTCACCTTTATCGCTGAAGACAACTTTTCCCTGTCTTGAGAACAAGAGACATTGTCGACTTTCGCTGCAAGATGCAATCGACTCCTTTAGAAGTTTTCCAAGAAAAGACGAAGGTATTTCAATTCCCAAAACGGCAAAAACCCAAAAAACTTTCTTATGTTAAAATTATGTCAAAATACTTCTTTTCTATGTTCAATAGCGATAGAAATTGTGACAACATCTCCCAAAATGGCGTCTTGTCTCGGGCCGGTGGTGACAACCGTCGCCGGCTTGTTGAGAGCCTCCTTGAACCATTCTTGTCGTTTTGGATCAAATTTCTTCGTTATTTCTGCTGCCGGATAAACTACCAGGGCACCTTCCGTTGTGGCGATAAACTTTTGTATAATTACACTTTCTAAATGGCCACCTTTCTATGAAGAAAGTGGAAGGACTCACCATCCATTTTAGCAAAAGTTATCCATTGTTCTACCAGATGGTTTAAGATTTCTACTTGCTCCTTGAGGCCTTTTCTCAATCCTTTATGGGCCAAAACTCCAAAATACGGGAAATAGTCACTGACAGGACGAGACGACAAATAAGGAGGAAAGTAGAGAGACGCCATTCCCGGGATGATCTCCCGTCCGTGTTGGGTACATCTCATGGCTGAGCTCTACACAACTTTTTTTTTACAAAAAATGAGAACAAAACTAACTTTGGCTCGTTCGTGGGGGATCAAATGCTCCGTTGGATTGGATGTCGCCGCTGTGGGATAGTTTTTCGTCCGAGGGAAGGGCATATCACTACTGACGATCAAAATCAAAGGGATCTTCTTCAGCTGAAATAATAATTTTCAGTTTAAAAAAATAATGATGCAAACCTTTGCCCAGGTATAATAAATGGTCTTATTCCCTTCGACCAGAACTTCCAAGTCGCCTCCGCTGCCTTCCCAAGATGTTTCCAGCCATTTGGAGGACGGATACCAATTGTCGACAACGGAGAGAGGAACATCTTCCCAGCCAGCGGAGGACGCCACTATGAGCCCGTCCTCCGTCATTAGATGAACTTGTATTCCGGGGAGATTCAGCGAAGAGTTGTGAAAAGTGCTGGACAGAAGGGAAGGCAACGGGACTTCAATTCCAACGACCCAATCCGATGCATTTTGAAAATGATATTTTGTCAGCTGGAAGAAGTTCTTATGGGAGAAGTTTGGGGAAGACGGACCACAATGGTTCTCGACGAAGAAGTGGGCAGAGAGACGACGACATCCTCCGTGGGAGTGGCTTCCATCCAATCTAACAATTCCTGGACATCGTACATATCCAAGAGAAGATTCTTTTCGACCGTCAGACTCTGAAATATTCAACGTTTTGCTAGGAAAATATTCCGTGCTTCGACATCTCGAGATCGTGGGAAATTTCCGAGATTATCGGCATTCGACCGGACATCGACATGTCTCTCAGCGTACTCACCAATCCCTCGACATAATTCTTATCATCCGATGAATTATTCCGTTTAGCAAGATTTTCCATAAATTGAGTAGACCAAACTGATGTCGAGCGTCGATCTGCAATTTTACCGATATTTATTTTATGTTTTTCCTACCTTCGATAAGAAGCAGAGTGTTGATTCGAATTGGATTTGTTGCCAGTGTGACTGCCTCGGATACTTGTCGTACACTGGCGGCTGCATCTTCCAAATTGTCCAAAATTCCTCGACTAACATACTGAAACAGATAATTGTCTCCCAGGCTATTCTCCCCCCCCCCCCCCCCCCCCCCCCCGTTTATACGATCACCGCGGCGATTAGATGTTTACGAGCATAAAGTCCGTTTTAGCCGGTCGCGATAAGTTTAACAGGCCGTTATCAACGGCTGATTCATTTGAAGTGACACTCACAGTGAGGATTGTATTGCCGCCATTTGAATCTGTTTCATTTAGAAGAGTGACCAGTTTGGAGAGGACGAGGCCATGTTTCGTCGGATGAGAGATGGTCGGCGGTCTAGAAGGGGAGACTCACTAGAAGACGATCTCAACTTACTCCAAATTATGAATAACCTGTTTGATCTCATCCAAGCTTTGTCTCCCATTCATCAAGATCTCATTCCCATTGCAACTCAACGGCTGAACAGCCGAGCCGGAAGTCAACCAAACAGAAAAATGATCCCGGAACGAGACCACTTCAAGTAATTGGTTTGCCACCAGTCGCACTGTGTCTACTTGTTCTTGAGTCGTCAGTGAACCTGAAGACAAAAATTAAATAGCGGAACCAAATATACCGGTATCCAATAAAAGGACAATATTCTTTTTAAATGGAAGTAAAGTCGACACAACAGGGCCCGAATGGATTCGAGGAGGGAGAAATTCGGCAGGAAATTCGAAGAGAACATCGTCAGAGAGGACAAATTGTCGATGTACCAGCGGGTGTAGAAGAGGGTCGAGCTCTAAAAAAGGAATTTCATTTATTGAATCCAATGAATCTCTCGAGGGACTTTCAAGACACAGATTCTCCTAAGAAGTTAATCGTCTGCAGGGAGGTTATCTCTCGGGTGCTCCCATGAACATGGCCACTGGTACTTTCCCCGACTGATAAAAATGGAAACGTACTGTATTTTGGCGGAGTGCCAGTATCGCTGACGCGTATGGCGCAAGGTTGCGTGGGAGACAGTCGAACCAATTCATGAATACTGTGACAAGAGACATATGACCCGGTCATCGGCGAGACCAACTCCGGAAGAGCCGCTTCCAACTCTCTTATTCGATTGTCGATCTTGGCCGATAATTCCTGGACTACTTCCAAATTGAGCACAGCTGTATCCCACTTGATCTTGGCCAGATGTTTCTAAATTTCTAGATTTTTCTCAGAAAACAGGAGATCTTACTCGAAGGACATCCAGTTGCAACCGGGATTCTAACCATTTTCGAAGATGTTTACCAAAAGAATCAGCATTTAAATGGGCTCCAATCGAGAAATAATCTTCATTAGGAGAATCTAAATCAGACTCATAGTTAAAACTTCAAGCGGCTCACCATGAATAGCCGAATCTATGGGAATAATAACCAGTAAAAGTATCTGGATCAAGAAGAGGGATCGCATTGTGTCATCCTGAAAATGGCTATAGATTCAAACGGAAATAGCCACGAGCGGCGGACGGATATTAACGGGGGAGAATCTCCTCGTAATCCAAAGAACAAAAAGCTTTGTTTATTCGTAATATCTGGTTTTGAGGAGAAGGAGGAGGTGTTTGTTTCAAATGTCTAATTAGGCAAAACTTGCGCTGACGGGTAGCCGAAGAGGGGAAGCCGGAACAATGCGTCGGCTGCGGTGAAATTATGGTCACAATTCATTAAAATCATTAGATTTTAGTCGCTTGATTTCTCAAAAGCTGATGATCATAACTGTCCACTTTGGTCACAAGCCGAGATCACAAGAAATTTGGTTCGATGATAAGCAGATGAATCTCCGTTTGGCCACAATTTTTCGGCAATATGCCTTTTCATGTAAAAATAACATATGATTAAATTCAGCTTTTCGAGAACTAAAAGGTGGTAGTTTCAGTTTTCCGAAAAAATGATGACCAGGCTTGACAGGACCAGGAGTAAGTAAATGGAACGGTGCCAAGGAATGTTACGCTAGGACAAGGCTGATTGTCGAAACTATGAAATCCATCACGTGTGACCTTTTCTCTGACCAGAATAAGATCCCAGCTGATCTCTGAGTCAATAAGTAAGGATTTTTGCAAAGAAAAAAACAAGTAAACTGAAACAAACATCTGCGGTGGCGACTATGACCCCCAATGACAAGTTCAATTAGCAACGGAGAGAGATGACGGATGGCAACAACAGTTTCTTATAAGAAAATTGATCATGGCCATCGTTGTAAGTTGGACTTTGATGAATGGGTGGTGAATTACGGGAATACTGTACATGAAAGGACATTTCACAACTGGTACTGTTTTATTATGGGATCATTTCCGGCGGAAATAAGCAAAGTTGTTCAAGTTTATATCAACAGAGGTGGCTTTTCAGACTAATTTTGAATCTACAGCTCATTTTTAACGGAAAATTGTAGAGAAAAAGCATAATTTGGTTGGAACTACGTCGAAGGGAAAGTAAAAGGGCCGTTGGGAGGTGTTACTTTATCTGAAGGCTATAAAATGGCGCCTAAAATGTTTGAATGTCGATCAGGATCTTTTCAAGAAGGGAAGCCTTTTAAAAATTAAATTATTGTAGAAATAGTGTCAAAAATGCTCCCAAATGGTAACATTTCTGCACAGAATAGAACTTGCAGCAGCGAAGGTGCGATCGGCGGGGATGAACAATCAAGTGACACGGTCTAGACATTGAAAAGAGACAAGAAAATAAACTAAAAAGAATGACGAGAGAGATCCAGCAAAAGTACCACTTAAGTGGCAGCTAATCCTCGCGGGATGAGGCGGGAGCAGCAAACTGTCAGTGGGGGAGACCCCGAGTACAGGCCACGCGATGGCAGATATCGATTTCTGGGAAGGGGCGGCGGTTGTCTCCCCTCAAGACAGAGAGAGAGAGAGAGCCAAATGGCCCCTTCAAAATTAGATGGCATCCAATGTTCTCTCTCTCCCCGCTCTCTATCCCCCTTCGATGATATATAGAGTGGGGGAGCCCCTCTTTGGAACGGAAACAAGAAGGCACAGTGGATATCCATGAACATGTCGACGTCGAACTACAATATCGAAGCCAACAGTCATGTCGAAGCAATATTTTCCAAGAGGCTCGATCGACATGTCGAGGTCGATGTCGACAATCCCGAGCGACTGTGCCCTAGTGGCTATGGCTGGCCTGGTAAGAAAATAGTCGAGCGTCGACACCTCACCGTGCAAAGGATTTTCCGAAATAGCTCATGACCAGTACCGTAACTCCCAGAAAGTTCTCAGGTTACGGTAGGCTATAGGAATTCAGGGCAGCAAAACATCTACTCATTTGAATAATAGACAGATCATAGGAAGGAATTGGCAACGTGGATAATGAACTCGTCATAATGACCTGACGATGGCCATCTGATCCTTTTATAGGTGCTACTGTCGGTCAGTGTGACCATGCCCTAATTTTTCTGTTTATGTTTGTCAAAAATTCGACTGGAAGCTGTTTTTGCAAGTCTTCCCTTTCCAAAATTCTCTTTAAATTCCAGGCTAGTTTTTAATACGGTTGGCCTTCAAAGTTGATTTGGTACTGGATATAATCAGGGGACAAACTGCGGCGAAACCTACCATTTTGTCGGGGGAGAGAGAGAAAGATGAGCGATTGAAAAGAATTTGCGGGCTCTGCCTTATTTATACCCAGGGGAATTGGCATTCCACACATCTTCGACATTCTTTCAACTACTCGAAAAGGAATGAAATGCATTTAATTAGAGAACAAAAATAGAAGAAAAGAGATCGGAATAACAATTGACAACGAAGAACCAGCAGATAAATCGACGTCTTTGTTGCAGTTGTCCGTCGTACAGCAGCACATATCCCCAATGTAGAGATCAAATGGCTTATTGCAATTCTGAGCTGCACCCATGTAATTTGCCTGTAAATATCGTGGATTACTGTACCTCCCTTGCTACTAAAACTTACCGAACATTGGTTGGCTGCATCACAATCATATCGAATGGCCGCCACAGTGTTGCCACTTTGTCCAGTAGCCCAGATTTTCTCTCTATAATAAATAAAATTGACAGTTTATGATTTTTCCTACTTAATACAAGCCTTGACTGTATTTGCGCATGTTATCGAGGTAGCATTGTCGACGAAAGCCGGAGCAGGGCCTACTTTTACATAAAATCCGCTTTGACATTTCAAGGCGCTGATGGCCAAGACCAAAGCGAAGAAGATCGAGAGTAAACGGACAAGCATCTTGGGGAAATGCCGCAGACTACGAGACTTTTATCTTCTTAGTCTGATAAGGAACGTAAATCATCTCGCAGAAGATGACGGCTCCTGAAATAATTGACTCAGCGTCGTAAATCACAATTTCTGGGAAAACAAAACTAATAAGGAAAATGAAACCGGTGTTTATATTGTCGAGCATCTCTTATTCAGTGGCTAATTATGTTGCCAGATGGCCGGATCGATCCGTTCATGCCAGCTGTTCCTCGTTCCTTTTCTGGATACACACCTTTCCTGCTTCTCTCCCTTTTAAATTTACACGGATATTTACCTCTTATTTTATACTAAAACCGGTACAGACAATTTCAGATGGAATTTCGGGTAACACCTCCTCCAAGACTCAGCTTGGGTGATGAGAATGAGAGAAAATTGACAGAACTCTTAGAAGTTAGCTCGTCTCGGCAGACATTCTATTTCTGTTTAAATTTTAGGCAGAAAGACAATTGGTTATAGAGAGTCAAGAAAATTATAAAATGATCAAGAAGAGATTCCTCGAAGTTACCGAGCAATTGGATTTATCCAACAAAGAACTCCAACTGGTAAGTTCTCCCATTTTCATATTCTTGGATCATCTTTTCGTGCTGAAAAATGAACACAATTTTTTTAAATTCACGGTCAGCTAATTTTTACCGGAAACGTTCGGTTTCTGCTTGAGATAAGCAGTCCCTTGGAGGAGTAACTGGAATTATATTTCCCAAAAAGAATTTCAGTTACGAGCAGAAAAAGAAGCCGAAGAGAAAGCCCGGCAAGAATTGTTCCAATTAGATAAGAAAAGTCGTGAAATTCTCCACCAAATGGAAACGGACAATAAGCAAAGACAATTGGCACAACATCAATTCCAAACGGGAACATTGGCTGAGCTGCAAAAAGTCTTCCGAAAGGTTTAGATTCTGGCAGATTTTTACAAGATTTTCTAGGAATTAGCCGATCAAGAAGGGGAAATAAAGAAATTAGAAGAGGAAAAGGAGGGACTGGTAGCGGAAAATGACCATCTTTTGGAAGAATTACGACAACTTCAAAGTGAAATAACAAAAACCAGGAAAATATTTAAAGAAAGAGAACGAGAATTGGCAGATGACTTCGACCGCCAGTTACAGGAAATGATGTCCTCTTTGGAGGCAGAAAAGTAAGGATCTTCAATACAAAAATAAGCAAAATTATCAGGAAGAACAAAACAGAGGATCATGTTGTTAATTCTTTAAAGGAGAGGATAAAAATGCTGGAAGAATTAATGGAAGAAAGAGGTAACGAGCGGAAAAGACAAGTGGGACAACTGGAGGAGAAAGTAGCCAAGTTGACGGAGGAAGTCATTGTCGAGAAGGAGAAGAGTCAACGGTTGGCTTCCTATCAATCACAGTGAGTCCCTTTTCTTTCATTCAAACTTTTCTCAGGGTGGAGCTGACTAAATTAGAAGCCAAGCGAATTGTCCAACAGAAAAATAAAGAACTGGAAGAGTTGAGAAAGTAAGCGAAAAAGAGGTTTTACAAAGGAAAATTTAGGCAGATAACAGATCTGCGAAGTCAAAAAGTTAATGAAGACATGTCTGCCGCGGAAATGGAAAGACGACTTCGTAACCAATTCTTTGAGCAATCCTTTTCTTTCGACGAAAAACTGTCGTCTATGGAATTGGTCATCAAGGAGAGGGATAGGCACATCGAAGGTACAGTCTAATTCTTCTTCGCTCGATTTTATCGGTTCGACACCCAATATTTCTGCCATTTTGTCCTGTAGCTACACATTAAATTGACATATTCAGAGTTAAAAGAAAAATTGGATGAAACCCACTTGGATGAAAGCAGCATGGAACAGTTAGAAGTCAACTGCCAGGCAGAAAAGGAAAGCCGCGAAAGGATAGAAAAGGAAAATAAGGTTATTTTTCCCCGCTTGATATTTTATATCCTATTCAGAAATTATCTGAACTGGTAGAGAAGAAGGAAATTGAATGTAGCCAACAGATTGCGGCCTTGAAATTAGAAAGAAACCGATTGGAAGAAGTTATAGCTGACTTGAAGTAAGGCCACTGTTGACTATTACAAGAGGGATTTGTTTAGAAATAGACTACAAATAACCCCAGAAACAGTTGAAGAAGTTCTCCGATTACGGGCACAATTGGCCAAGAAAGAAGAACAAGAACGGCAATTGAAAGAACATTACCGTGGACTTCTCTCGAGGATGAAAACATCTCTGAAAAATATTGAAAAACGACATCGACACACCCAGAAAAAACTAGAAGGACATATTTTAATATAAAAATTAGATTTTTATCCTTCCCATTCACATTCTGATGACCAATTTGGATCATAGCGTGGCTTGGATGTGAGACCCGTCTTCTGGCAGGACATGATGGTCGACATGTGCTGGATACAAGGCTGGTAGTTTAGGATATCCTGCATGTCGCAGGTCGGCACGTCACCTTTACAGAAAGAGGCACATTCTTTGGGTACTCCTGAAGGGAATGCAATTAGATGCCATAGTTTGTGGCAGTGCTTTGCCAAAAAAAGTGGCGGCATTCGGCCGATGACAGTTCTCATTTGGTCGATGACTTACCATTAGCCACACAGCATTCAGTCTGGTCAGTCGCATCTGCCGCGCAATAAGCCCAAGTTGTCAACTGAGAGAGACATTTCAGTCCCAAAGTGCTGCCGAGCTAAAAAAAGAATGGTGGTTACAGTAATCCCTACCTCTTCAGAAGTTGTGTTGTATCGACACAAAGGCAAGCAGAATTTCATCTCTTGGACACCGACAGTCAGACAACATTTCTATAAATTTATTTCGGTCGAAAATTACGACTTACTTGAATCCTTTCGTAATGCATCGCCTCACAAGAACATCGACATTTTCTCTGTAGTGCCATGGCTTTCAGCGTCTTCCCAAAACATTCTCCCTGGATATTTCGTCAGTCAACAAAGGTGACTCCTGTCCTACCTGTGATACTTTACTGGCACAGAAAGATGGATCTTCTGGGCATTTCTCCTTTAATCCGGATGCGGTTAGCTGTGCTCCAATGATTGGCAAAAAGAAAAGAAGGAAAATCATTTGATATCCCGTGCTGTCAATCTGACGAAATGACGGTCGACCCAGATCCCCGGACAAGTCTCGTTCTCGTCCAGTTCGATTCAACAATAGACAAAAATATTTATTTATGGAAACCACTGTGTACATGAGCAGATGGTCATATATAATTTAAAGGAAGGAAGGGGAGAGGATGAATCATCAGATAGATAAATACACAAAGTGAACTAGGGGGAAGAGATACTCGCATGACGAAGAACTGCACAAGTGGTGAGGAAAAAAGGAAGAAGAACTAACCCTTGAAGACTAAAAAAGACAGGAGGGAGACAAGGCAGAGAACACAGTCACCCGCACAGAAAGTGCTCACCGGGAAGGAGCAGGGAGGGGGGATAGGAGACAGATTGGCGGGGCGGATCACAGACAATTTTGAGGCTTACCAAAAAAAAATAGTTATCAAAGCTCTAGAAGGGGGACATTTTACCGTAATTATTTGACATTTTTTACAACTCGTAAATTGGGGAATTAAATGTGCAGGGAGCCATTCTGACCAGCTGGATTGTGGATTTGGGCATCATTCTCGTCGCTGTTTCCAATGACCAGCCGAGAATTCCTGACAGCGCCATCATCACCAAACGGATCACGGAATGGATCGTCCATGTCCGGTTCAACTGTACGCCTGTAGATCGGATTGTCGAAGTTCATGGCAGTAAAGCCGCCAGCGGAATCGCGCCTCTTCTTGTAATATACAACACCCTAGAACTTTTCTATTAAAGAAGATTCTACTTCATACCATGACGGTGAAAATAGCCAGCATAAGGAAGAACATCATGGTGGAAAGAGAGAAGCCGGAGGCAGCTCCCTCTGTAGCCAATTCCATCGAGCAAGTCAGACTGTCCAACGAGCCACACAAACAGGCGAAAGGATGGTAAAGAGAACGGGAATCTTCTTGTTTTTGATGTTGTTCGCGATAAAGAGCACGAGGTAGGCACATATCCCTCTCTTTCGAACAAGTATGATCTTTACACTGAAAATGACATCCTTATACAATTTCCTTCCTAAACTGACCTTATTTTCCATCAGGGGTTGAGCTTGCTTGTGGTAGATTCTGACAGTCATTGGAGTTGTCACCTTTTGCATAACTTTCTTGACATCATCTCCATTAAATTTGTTCACAGAATTGACACCATCGTTTTCCCAATCGGTGTAGTAGACGCGATCTTCAAAGACTGCCATGGAAAACGGATGGCGGAGATAATCATGACTATGAAGGACTGTCTAAATTGCATAAAATTAATAGAAAAGGGGAGAACAATGACCTTGACATCTTGTCCCCAATAATCACAGGAGAAAATGGATTTGATCTTGGCATCGGCCCAGTAAACGCGCTTTGACACGTAGTCCAGCGCAAGACCATTCGGCCATTTGACGCGATCTCCTTTGACAATTACCTAGAAAACAATAAATTATCCTCCGAAGCGGCAACGGGCTTACAACTCGATTTTCTCCATCCATTCCAGCCCTCTCGATTCTGGCTTCTTTTCCCCAATCTGTCCAGAAGACTAATCCCATTTCTGGGTCAACGGCAATGGCTCGAGGCTCTTCAAGATTCAGGGAAAATAATGTCCGGCGTTTTTTGGATTCCAAATCGAGGACATTGATCTGGTCAAGACCTCCATCTGTCCAGAAGAGGAGGTTGTGGATCCAGTCGATGGCGAGTCCGTCAGGAGTATGGACATTGTCCGCCAATGTGTAGATCTTATCTTTGTCACACTAAAAATGACCATTACCCTTTTGAACAGACAGTCGACATACACTCTTGGGTTCCCATTGACTCGAGTCAGAAGTATTTCCAATGTTACAGATCATTATCTTTTTGTGGGAGATGTCCGACCAGATTAGACTCTAAAAATTGAAGTACTTCCTCCTAAAAAGGCCTTTACCCTATTATCCATGTGGAAATCCATAGCCACAGCTGATCCAATGCTTTGAATCAATGGGGCATAGGTATTGGTAACCAAGTCGAATTGTCGGATTGATGCTCTGTTGCTCAACAAAACGATGGGATCCCCTCCAACGGCTCGACATTTATTGGGGACTGGGGAATGTTTCTCGTGGCTGAGTTTGTATCCTCGAATACAATCACATTCATATCCTCCTTGAGTATTTTTACAAACTTGGTCACATACTCCGTGGATCTCGTCACATTCATTGATGTCTATAACGGCTATAAAAAGGAACATACGACTACAAACCTTTGCATTTTCCGTTGTCTGCCCTCCATCCGCTTTTACAATAGCAGACTTCCGTTCCGGAGATGTAAGAAGCATGGCAGGCGCATCCTTCCGATCCTTTTGCACATTTTGCTAGAGAAAAACATAATAAATTAAAAGGACTGCTTACTCGTATTGACACGACATTCATGTCCATCGGAGGTACACACGTTGTTCTTGGTCTTACAGAAATCTGTGTAAGTAATACATTGAAGCGGCTCCGTTGGGCATTCAAATTCTTTATCCTCGTTACAAGTTGCTGGAAAAAGAAAATAAAGAGAAATTGGACGTCGACTTACTTGGCTCGGTGACATTGCATCCTTTCTCGTCGGCTCCGTCAACACAGTCTTCATTTCCATCACATCGCATACTCTGGGTAATGCATTTTCCATTTGGACATTTCCATTCCTCCTTGGTGCACTCCCGATCCTTGCAATCTTTTTCGTCGCTTCCATCGGCGCAGTCTTCCTCTCCGTCGCATACCCACATCTTGCTGATACAGGCATTTCCAGAAGTACAGGCGAATTCCTAGAAATTGGGATGACATTTTCGATTCGAATACCATCTGCGGTCGTCGACATTGATGTGGTTTGGCTGTGCAGTTTCTTTCATCCGAATGGTCGAGGCAATCGGCCTCACCATCGCAGACCCAATCCGTCGGGATACAACCATCCGACTTGACGCATTTGAACATGCTCTTGCCTTCACAAAGCTGTTCAACTGTCTGATTGCAATGTTTCTCATCCGACCCGTCTCCACAGTCATCTTCCCCGTCACAGACCCAATTATTGAAGATGCACACTTTATTATCACACCTGAAATAGTTGTTTTTTCCTTTGAATGGGAGAAAAACCCACGTGAAGTCTGAAGTTCGACAGGCTTTGGCCTCGCAATGTTCTTCGTCTTCTCCTGAGGCGCAATCTTTTTGGCCATCACATTGCCATGTTTTGGGAATACACAACTTATATTGGCCATCAAACTCGTTACATGTGAACTGGTGGTCAGTACAAGTAACTTCTGCATAAAAATGTACTAAAACAAATGGGAAAAAGGTACCGTCACAATTGAGTTCATCGCTCCTGTCATCACAGTCGAATTCGCCATCACATCGCCATTTCTCGGGAATACAGGGATTGTGATTGGCTTTAAAGGATTGGCCGTTCTCGTGGCCACATTTGAATTCTCCTTCAGAACATTTCACTGTAAAAATTCATTTGGGTAATAGGTCGACAACAGTCTTTCCCCGTGGTGACACGACAAACAGGAGCGCCATCGCCCGAGTTACAGTTCGACAGAACAAATAGAGACTATTCACTTCGAACGCTGCTGTTCTATGTTACTTTTTTTACCGAAAGGGCAGTGTTTTAGGCGAAGAAGATCAGGTACAAGAGTCGAAAGTTTGAAGCTGCATTGACTCGGCGGCCTTATCGAATCCCTTGGACATGGTCACTGAGGTGAGAACGAGTGATTTGAAACCACAGATCACAGCCTCGATTTATAGCTTTTTCAAAGGATTTTTGTCAATATTTTTTAGCATATCCCCTACGCATCACTGAGGTTATTAAAGGATCACCTGCTTCATATAACCCCCTGGCCTGCGTAAACAATCTATTGGGTCAGAGATTATCGATTAAAAGGTGCTTCTCGCATTGTAAATAGCGGCTGTAATCCTATCAAAAAAATGGAAAAAGGAGAAATATAAGAAAAAACGAACCATGATCACAATCCTTTTCGTCTTCTTCTCCTTTGCAATCGATGTCGCCATCACATTTCCATGATCGGGGAATGCATCGACCATCATTGCAGGCGAATGTTTCATTACCCGTACAGGCTGAAAATATCTCAATTTATCCGATAAAACCGGCGATTTTCATGCAATAACAGAAAGCAAACTAGTGGCTACAATTAGAATAAGTGAGTGTGTTAGTGTAAATGGCATGCATAACCAACCAGTCTGTTTAGTGGCGGAAGCCTGGGTTAGCAGGGATGAGCGACGCCAAGCATCGACTAAAAATATAAAAACTCACAACTTTTTTGTTTTGAAATGTTAAGATATGGCCTACGAGAGGTGCCTACAACAGGTTTCATTCTCTTTTTCTAGCGGGGAATGTGGGGAAAGAAGGAAAAGAAAGGATTACTCATGATTGTTTAGACCCAAATAGCTCAAAATGGCATTTTTATTTTCGCTTTAAGTGTGCTAATTTGAATATTGCGCGTATAGAAACAAAAACCATTTTCCGTCGGAGCATTCCTTCTTGAAATCCTGTTCCTTTATTACAAAAAATGCTGCGCTCTCATTCGGATTTTCAAAACTCCTAAAAGTTCCTTATCCATTTCTCTTAATTTCCATTTAATTATTCCTCTCTAATCAATATCCCCTTATCACCCCTTGGCGGTTTTTGATAGTGTTATCTCTTATTTTTCAGAGAAAATTCCAGTAGTAGACAGACAACGGCAGGGTACACCTATACTCTGTGACAGCTACTAAATCTTATCGCAGTAAGCATCGCGGCTCGAGAGTCACCGATAAGAACTGTTCCCCCTACTCTGTACTTTAAAAATGGAAAAAATAAATATAAAATTACCTTGTCTGGAGTAGGAAAGAGGAATTAATAGAAGAAAGACGGCGCACACAGCGGCCGAATGTAGACGACTCATCCTGAAGGGATGAGAAAAGGGGAAATTTGGCTGAAAAATGGGAATTATTATCAATTAAAGAAAAGGAGAAAGAGGTTAAAAGTCAATCGATAGCAATTAGGAGATAAAAAGGGCGCGAATTGGGGCGGGGACCTCCCCTCAGAAAGTCGACATTTGATATCGGGACATCGAGTGGGAGGAGCTTGAAAATGTTTGAAATGAGTCGATGATATAAACAATAAATATATCCTATCGACAGGTGAATCTACTCGCCCAACACCCGATCCTCCCGCTAATACAAAGTCCATTTCCCCGACTCATATCTGTCGACGGAAAGAGGGAGAAAGAGATTATATTTCAAGGAAATTTGACAAGAAAGGTGATCTGGCTTTTAATTCATTTCGAAATGACAAAAAAAGCCATTTGTACAAAAGAGGAATGCTGTAAACACCCGGGGATAACAGTCTGACAATAGCTGTTTTTATGAAAAAAAAAGAAAAATGGAAATTTGGAGCGGATGTTTACGAGATTTGAAAGTCGGAAAAGAGGACGGTGATAATGACGAAATTGATTATCTGAAATGTCGACGAGATCAATTCTCTGACGGGCAGTTTGCTCTTATTCAGACAATTTTGTAACGGAATCGCCCCAAGCGATTCTCTGGCCCGGATCTCGGAAAAATGCTAAACATTGAATCTTATGGAGTGGATAAAAAACTCAATTCTCATTCTAGCGTGGCGTGTCGACTTCGACTTGACGTTCGACTCTCTCGACTCGAGTCGACGCCAACACTGGATATTTCTGTAATGTATTAGAAACTTGTTCCTTGAAAAACTTGATCACCAGACAAAACTTTCGTATCACAGGGAAAAGGAAAAGAATGGAATTCCTTCCAAGAAAAAGGGAACAGAGCTATAGAATAGGCAACATTCCCCCAATAAAACCAATTGAAAATAGCGGACCTTGCCCCAAAAAGAAAAGATGAGCAATCACAGTGATGAAATCAAAAGAATAACATTGCTCTCATTTTTATACAGGCGTGGTTTATAGGCAGGCAAAAAAAACACGATGACTCGTTGCACTAGACGGCAGAGGAACAACAAAAACAGGAAGAAGATGAATAAATAGACCGAAGGACAACAACAATATTTCGACAGGGAAAAGGGCCAGACAAATTAGTCACGTGGCGACATGATGACTTCGAGGAGGATGACCAGGGCCATGTCAAAATTCCCCTCATTGACTGGCGAAATCGAACAGAAATGTAAAAAAATAGCCAGAGAAATACGGGACAGGTAGAAAATAGAAGTCGAGTCGACTCAACGTCACTGACGGGGAACTGACCAATGGTAATCGGATAAATTAGAGAAAAATGGTGACGAGGAGCCTTATCTTTTCTCTCAGAAAATTCGAGGCGAAAAAAATGTCAACAGCCACTCGAAAGCTAACAAGAGAAGGAGAGGGAGGAGAGTGCGAAATATCAGCTTTGTCAATTGGAAACGGCGTCTAAATGGGGTCAAAATCCCAAGAATCGTGGGAAAAAGAAGATACATCAAACCAAAACGATGAGAGGAAATTCATCTGTGATGACTAAAAATTCCTATAAATAAATATTTTTGATAAGGGATGAAAAATAGCCAATATTACAAGGTGGATGACAATCGCAGCCTGTTCAAACTGTACTAACAATGATTTTTCGGCTCTTTGCAGCGAACATTTTACGTGAGTCATGTGGACAGCTGGCAGTACAATCACATGAGCATTTCGAAAGATTTTTAGTGGCATTGGGCACATTGGAATATTCGGAAAAGGGAAGGAAATTGATTGTCTGACTGAGAAAGCGACGGCGACTACCGCATTGACCGCGTCTGTTCCGATTAACCACGAGAAAAGATACAAATTGACCATAAATCAATGATTTTAGACAAGAAAAAACCGGTAGCAATAGGTCGAGTATGACACGCAAGGGAGAGAGAGCGAGGGTGGTGGAAAGAGCCTGCGCCCACCCCTGTGGCAAATGGTAAACAGAGTACAGAGAGAGGGGGTCGCTGAACTGGGCTACCGTAATCGTTTTCGTGGTGAGACTCGCCACGCCAATGGGACAATTGCCAAGAGATTTTTGGATCCATAAGAGATCCGGAACGGATCGACTTTGCCGCTACATATCATCAAATCCTAGCCATTTTCAAGCTTTTGCTATTTATCATTCTTTCAAAAAAGGATAACGGTAGAAGATAATAAAATATAAGAATCAGTTGGATAAGCAATATTTCTATAAATAAGAGGTGTCACAAAATAGAAGCAATGGTCATAAAATTAAAATAAGAAGTATTGAAAGCAACCTGCTGACACTGCGCTTTCCGCTTCCCGCGATCGATATGTTGTCAACTTGCGCTTGTCCTTTTGTTTACTTTTGATACTACTCATTTCGAAATCCTTCAAAACCTATACGATCCTTTAAATTTAGGTTTAACTGAACTCCAACCAACTTTTTCTTGATTTTTCCCCGAAATTCTTCAGTTGGTACCGATGTCTGATCGACTCGACATCGGTTAAATGTCATTGCCACCAATATTGATCGACTTTTTTAAACTGGGTAATAGTCCCTGGGGTTAATTGTGTTCTTTTTTTGTTCTCCCTCGGTCTCAGCTGCTGACCGGTCTCTCGCTGACGAGAACAGGAACTCTTCTATTATTGTGCCCCCATTTATCGATCGACTCTTATGTCACTCGGCCACCTTCACCGATTCATTTAGGTTTCTCTCCTTTTCCTCTTCCTTATTTTTCTTCTAGGCCGTCAGCTGACATTCTTGTTGGTCGAGAGTGTTAGAAACTAGATCCTAGACGGCGATCGCTATATTTCTACCCAGAAAAAACTGCTTCGTTCTATTGATTTCCTTCCATTTTCTCCCATCTCCTTTCTTGGTTTGGTTAATTAGCATTCGTCGACTGCTTCATTACCATTTTCTTCTCTTTCCTTCGTAAAATTCTTCCCCTTTTCAGACGATTATCGCCCGTTGATCGAATATTTTTATCCTGCGGATGAGTATTGGATGGGGACATCGAACCAGCACTATGCGTTTATGTGTCATTTACGAAGACTTGTGCCGACGGATTCATTGGGAGGAACGGAGCCAAGCAACGACATTGCCTCTCTTATTTTGTAAGTTCAAATTCTGCAGAAAATCTTCCCACTGGGGTTATTTTTCATCAGACAGACATATCCTATTTAAAGAGGAGGTCAGGGACACTTGTTTCTCTTCAGATTTCAACCCCCGATCCCGGAAAGATTTCCCCTTTGGAAAAAGTTCAAAAATCTCCAAGGAACAAAGCGGATCATCGGCGGCTAATGTGCTTTCACGTTTTAAATTAGTCTCGATATTTCTCTTGTGATTTTATTCCGGTCGGATAAATAATTTGTGCAAATCGAAAACGAAAAGGTTAATTATCCTTTCCTTCTAGTTGGCTGCTCCGCCCGTTTCAATTAAATTCTTTTTCAGACTCGATAACCAGGTGAAGTTTGGACGATCAGAGACGTGTGATGTTGTGCTGACTTCGACTCATGGCATTAAAAATGGCACCAGGTTAGTTCATTCCTGTTTAATTTTAAAGAAAACAGTACGAATCCAAATAAAGGGGCCGGTCAAGTAGGAAGAGCCTTTGAAATTGAACGAGATGACCCAAATTGACGAGACTCAAGTCGAGTCGAGTCGACAAAAAGTGAAATGGAGACCGACTCGGTTCGACTGTCGGCAGAATTTTCGATCTCAAGTCAAGTAGACGAAATGTTTGACAGTTTGAAGCTGACAAGATGATGAGATTGCCATGACAACTGTCTGCCCTCTCTTTTGATAATATCTGTGACAAATCAGCCTCCCCGTTGGCGTGCCCTCGTTAATTGATTTTTTATCCCTCTCCCCTCAGCTACAACCACAGGGCCACAGAAAGGCAGCCTTGATTTTGTTTTCCTCTCTCGCAACTGGCTAAAAGTGACAATGAACGGGGGGATCCGGTTCGAAAATTGACGGCTCCTTATCAGTTTTCATTCGTTTTTGGGCATCGTCTGTTACTGTCTCTCCTTTCCTAACTGAACATAGGCGTCCCCAATTGATTTCTTCTTATCTTTTACTTTTTTTGGCAATCGTCCAAATTTTTCTTCTTTTTCCTTTCGGGTAAACAAAAAGTTCAAAGATAGTCTGGGGCTCCCGCGTCTTCTTTATTAATTTTGCTGGTTTCCATCATTAGGTCAAAGATTTTTGTCCTCTAATTTTTCTCGCCTTTTTAAATAGGATTAATCATCAGTTTCTCCTTTATAAATAGTCATGTTTACAAGTCGCAATTGTCATCTGATCTCGCCTTTTTACACCTGTCATCCAAAGACAATAAATTGTAATTCCATAGTAACCAGCTGCCTCTTTGATTAATGACAATATTCTTTTCTTAAAATCATCAGGAAGTTTTTGATGTCGACGGGATTATCGGGGGATCTTCCCCTTTCCTGGAACCGAACAATTCTTGTTTTTAAATGATTTTTGTCGTTTTCGACGTCTTCATTTGTACCAATACAATTCTTTTGAGATTACGAATTTGTGATATCAAAACAGACCCAACTAAAAGGAATCTTGCCTTAACCCTGAGCGTATTCGATTATTGAAGCTGTTTAACCAAAAAGAGACCCAATCTCAACAATCCTACCTTGTTCGCAATATCCACATTTTTCAATTAAAATGTTCTTCTCAAAATTATAGTCTCGATTGACGCAGGATACTATAAAATTGTCAATAACAAGGAGACATTTTGACAAGGAAAAAGTCAAGTAATACGGTAACGATCATAACAATTCTCAAGTCTAGCGACAATCCGCCTGCGCCGTTATTGGCCTAAGTTTTCTGTCTGCCATGGGAAGATAACAGTTTCTGAAGAAAAGATAACGAGGGAAAAAGCAGTCAATCAGTAGCCAGTTTAAAAGAAAAGATTGTCAATTTGACAGAAGACGAGAGACGAGTCGGCCGTCGTCGTCGGCGGTCCGGTGTATCGCCTGTGTGATGGAACTGATATAGGCGACAGAGAGAGAAAGAGAAAGACCGCGTCCCCCGGTCTGTCTCCTCTCCCGTTGTATCCCGTCTTTGATATGATTTTTCTATGCTCATTTTCTCTTTAAAATCAATTTATTTTCAGTACGAACATGATCTCCCGTGAACACGCCCATATTACGAGTACAAAATCCGCCAGTAGTAAAATCGAAAGATATACGATTACGGATCATTCACTCAATGGAACATATATCAATGATTTCAGGGTAAGTTCGCTCTTTTTTTATGAGGAAGTATGGGACAAAAAAACGCAGACTAATGCACTTTGTGTAATGTTTTTGGGCGATGATTAGGAGACCTAATTGATGAGAAAAAACCAACATTTTATGACGAGAGAAACTTCTTTTCGAAACCATTGCCAATAGATTACCGTAACCGCAATACGTGGGCGCTTTTATTTTTACGATTTACGCTTGTTGTCATAACAAAAACAATAATATCAGGGAACGGGAAAAAGTGTAGAAAAACACAACTTTACGCGCGGTTGTAAGGGAGAGATAAGGGGATTTTGGCAAAAATGCCGGGGATACGAACTTTGGGACACTTCTCTCATAACTCCGACAATTTAACCACAAGGTTTCGGTCCAAGGATCCGAACTCGCGACATTTGTGTTGCGCGACTTATCCACTAGGCTACTGACTTTCGGTCATCAGTTTTTGACGTGCGTTTTGCAACCAACTACAGTACCCCTTCTTATGGCGATTCTCTGCTGGTAATATACATCGAATCCTAATTTCCCGTGTCTCTCCCAGCTGGCGTTGATCTCCCTTCCCAGCCCCCGCAAATTGTAGACAAGATTGAGAGCACCTGTAATTTCCTGAGTCACGTGATGGATAATTAGACTACATGTGTACACCGATTCTTTGATTCTTTTCTTCTACCGAATCCCCTGGATCAATGCTATTTTTAACCCGGGCTGTCTTCTAATTTGTAGCCCATAAAAATCGGAGAAGCATAGTCGAAGAAAATGACACGTAGTGGCCATAAAAAGATCGTATACCCTGAGCACTCCCATAGTTAATGACTGCGAGATGCCATTCTGTTCTCCACATAACGGCTGAGGTCAAAATGATTATGTGACCATGGGTTTATTTCCACCTTCTCAGGGTTTTTACGGTCAATAGAAATCTGGGAACTCGTCTAAAAAGTATGAAGTTTGTCGACTCGACTTGAATCATGTCGACGAACAACCAAAGTCGAGATTCTCCTATTTTCCTCACTAAGAGTAATCTGTCTGAAATCGTTCCAGGACCCGTCCCTGGAGACCTATTTAAATGAAATTATAATTTTCAGTGCCGAACTAACGAGCCAATGACAATAAAAGAAGGTGACATCATAAAATTTGGACATATGAATGGCGCTTCAGTCAAGGAAGGAACCCATGCCCCACAGGTATCCACCCCTTTCTCTTTATGGAAATTCTTCCTGTCGAAATTTGTCTTTTGAACATACCAACCAATTGAAAACATCCTTTCTCTGTTAGAAAAATCTTTCACCCGTTTACTCTACGCTCCGCCCTCAGACTTTCGAAATTGTTTCCCTCGAAGATCTATCTTATTATTTTATAGGCGAATGCTGAATTCGCCTTTGTGATGGAGAAAGCTAATCCACAAATCGAATATCTTGGATTTCGAGATGGAAGAAGAGCCAAGACGCTGGTTTGTCGAGGAGAGAAACATTATTGTGAAGAGACGGAAGTACCAAGGGTTTGTTTTCTTCTTTCTTTTAGCTAGCTTCTCCTCATTTTATTATTAGCTTCATTTTTCAGAAATTGTCAGCGGTGAGCAGTGGCGGACCGCCTTCAATGCTTCAAATGACTCCGACGACAACGCCTAATAGTACGACGCAAATGATGAATCTTCTTCCGTTTGCCTATGGGATGAATCCTCTCGCTGCTGCTGGTTTTTATGCTGTAAGTTCTGGGTGGTCTATGTCTCCTCCAATAATTGGCCCCTTCATTCGACACGTGCCAAAGGGCAGCCCGGCCTCTTCGTCAATCTCTACCGCATTTCGAAATGGTCGGGTTATTTTGAATAACAAATCTTTTGCAAGATCTTCCTTCCTCCTTTAATAATATAAATATAGAAGAGATTACGAGACTACTCACAGTGATTATGAGCCCCACGTGATGACGAAATTGATTCTGCTTGAGTGCATCCATTCATTGGATTGAGAAGGGAGACTGATGACCTCAGTAGTCTCCTGCTTTTCTCCCTCTCTAATCCCTAGCAACGCGTAGTTTCAATTTATTTATTGTAGGATTTTGACCTCTTATATCATAGCTTTAATCCCGTAATTTTAAAGGAAGCTTGAGAGACCTAAAAAGGGCATTAATTTACGATTATAAGGGATTAACCTGTCAAAAATGCGAAAATTATTAAAGCTAGCAGTTTACTGTCGACTGTGTGGATTTCATGTCGAGGATTTTAAGATTTACATTGATTTTTGAGAGAAAGTAAGAGATAAAATGCCGTTTTTCTCGCATTTCGAGCCTCCTTATGCAAAACGAAAAGCGATACAGTAATCAGGAGAAAAAGATGCATCTTTTGAGCCCAAGTTGTTTTAGGTCCCTTAGGCTTCCTTTAAATGGTAACCCAGCATCTCTAATGCAAGTCGGGTTAAAGAATTCATAAAAATCTTCAATTTATGGGGAAAATTCAGCCCGGCCATTTCTATGAAAACTGTCCTCCCCAGTAAGCTTACGAGCAAGGAGTCAAGAGAAAATTCCGACCACTTCTGGGCTATTTTCTGTTATTTTTCTTTTGATCTTGGTCCTTATAATAATTTCATTTTCAGCCACAATTCCTGCAGAATTCTGTGACTAGCGGCTTCCGTGCTCCAAATATTTTTGGTTCGTTTCCAAATACATACGGCGGGTTGCCCGCAACAACAGCCGCCAACGTTTTCAATCGAAATTTTCTGGGACCACAGGTCAGTTCCTCTCTTCCTTTCTGCTCAACGGCAGATCATTTTTCAGCCGAGCCCCCAATTAATAAACCAATTGCTGACTTCAAATCAACAAATGCAAGGAATGGTTAGCGGTACTGAAGCTTTGATTCAATCGGCAGCGCCTGGAAATGTCACGCCAAAGGAACAGCCACAGGTAAATCTTTTCACCAATTTTTTTCCCGATCTTCTCATCCCGCCTCTTTCGTCTTCTCGGCAGATTTTAGCATAATCTCGTCGTTCTTTGGCGCATTTCATCCCATTTCAATTCTCAAAATAGACTATAATACCTGCCAATTAGTCTATCCGACGGATTAAAAATTGATTCTATTCAGATTCGAGTGCCAGAGAAGCCGATAGAAAAGCCGGCAGTTGCCAGTCCGCCGATGGAATGTGACAGTTCTGTTCCCAGCCCACCAAAGGCAACTGTCCTCGTCAAACCGTCGCCACCACCAAAGGAAGAAGGTTTGTAGAGCCGTTTAATGAAAAAAAAAACATAAATATTTAGAAGAACCATCCGAGAAAAGTTATCCTTCTTCTCCTGTGCAGACTCGCTTGCCAGATTGGAAAAAGAGAGTTCGAAATTCGCCAGATTCGGACATTGTCAATGAGGAGAAACCAACGGAGCCAGTTAAACTGGAAGAAGTGAAAAAAGAACCAGCGACAAGTACCTCAACTGTTCAACCGGCTAAGGTTTCCAGGAAAAATAAGGAGGTAAGGCGTGATTTAATTAACTGGATTGGGGTTAAAATTACCCGTCTAGGATTATCTTGGCCTGCTGGCATGTCAGAGACAATGAAACCCTTTTCAGATAGCTCAATTGCTGGAGGATATAACGGAGACCTCATTTGCCGCAACGATGAGAAGGTCGTCTACTTCCAGAAGACCGACGGAAGAAGAAAGATTAGTGAAACATGCCAAAAAGGAGAAGAAGAAGGTAACAACTGGCAGTAATCCAGTAACTTTCCCTTTTAGAAAGACGTGGCGAAAGGATCACGTCCACCTGGTAACTATGGCCCTGGTCGACCACGAATGATGAAACAGCTCAGCGACGAAGATTCCATTTCGAGTGACAGTGATAGCGACCCACCGCCGAGAAAGAAAGCTGAACCTCCACCGCCACCACTTTCACAGGTATATTACCTCCCCCGGCCGCAATTTCTTTTTAGAAGAAGAGAAAAGCTCCCAGTGAATCGCCAGAAGATTCTGACTCTGATGATTCGTCAAAAAAGAAGAAGAAGAAAAATAAAATGAAAAAGTCGCCATCAACCAAGAAGTCCCTCGTCTCACCGCCACTTCGAAGAGGACCTCATCCAAAGAATCGATGGAATCCAAAAAGGGTAAGGCCTGAGATTTCAACCGCTGTCACGAACAATGTCTTCGTAAACTTGAGTGTCATTTCTCATTTATAAATTATTTAACTACATTTTGCAGAATGATGAGAGACCGTCGTCTGCTTCGTCAGTGGAAGAACCGGCTACCCTGATGCAAGATGTCGGTGAGCCATGTGAAATGGGATCCAAGTGTAAGAGGCCTGTAGCTGTGACCATTGAATGGGTGAGTTTTGCGCTCTTTTTTCTTCCTATTCGAGTTATACGTCGCGGCGAGTCGAGTCTTTTACCCATTTCTTATGAATAAGATCCCAAATTTCAGGTAGCCTGTGACGATTGCGATAAATGGTATCATAATTTGTGTATTCTTGGCCATAATAAGCCCTTGGACGAGGATACTTTCTCCTGTGGATGTAAAAAGAAGTCCAAGTCGAAATAGTCTCGTCCTTCTTCTAATATTCATTGACGGGTTACAAAAAAGTGGCGGCCAGGGGTTCCCCCCCCCCCCCCCCCCCCCCCCCCAAAGAGAAAATATCTTATATTCGCACATATAATAATATATCCCAGGTACTACCTCCCCCCAAATATTTCCATTTTTTTTGCATTTGTCGCCCTTATATCGATCCTCATATTTTTCCCATCGCCACCCTCTAACTTATTTTTGGGTGTATATTTCTAGTCTATTTTTGAATATAAATCGTTTATTTTTTTTTCTTTTCTGTTATGACGAGACGACGAGAGAGGGGCAGAGACGCAGGAGGGCCGGTTGCGCGCACTGCCTCGCTCCCTTCTTTTGTTCCTCCTCACGCGATCCGGGTTAAGACGGAAGACCATCAGGATCTTCTATTTTAAGGTTTGTACCTAATTTTCTATAAATTTCATCCAAAACATGGAGAAATAGTCCAAAACACTAAAAATAAGTGAAATTTCACCAGAATTTCATGTAACTTCTGAGTTTTCTACTAATTTGTCCTCCCATTTAAAAGCGCGACTAATTTCCAAAGCAGAATACACAAGAAAGCGACAAATCCAAGCGAAAATGAATTATTTTTCTTGACTTAATTTCATACACTCACGTGACGAGCCGAATTGACTGTGTCCTTTCTATCAAAACGGCTTGGTGTTATTCTCGAGGCCAAAAACAATCGACTATTACGTTTTCCTCTTGTTTTTTCTTAATTCTTTAAGAACTATTCCGATGAATCTTTGAGCCCATTTACATCTAATTTTTCTCTAAAAGGTCGCGCTAATTATAGATTTCATAACTCCATGGTAACGACCAGTCATCGCAGTTTCCGTATTGTTTTCTCTCGCTTTTCATTTATTTACATCAGAAAATACTTGAAAACATAGAAATAAAGCTGAATACATATATTGTGACCTCTGGTACACAGTAAATTTACCCCCAATATCCCGATGATCACATGATTTGACAGTTTAAACCGGGTTTACAGCTGTCATCACCAATTAGAAATGGGTAACTGTCTGCCACTTCTCTTTGGACATCGAAATCTCAACAATGAAGAAGAAAGTGGTGGAAATCATCGGATGTCGTGAGTATTATTGATTCATTTTTTAAATAGTCCAAAAACATCCCAGACACCGGGCATTTTCTTCTTTTCACCAGAACGTTTCGCCTTAAATTCCCAAGTAAATCATTTTCAGAAGCAGATCCAACCAATCTCCAACAACCAATAATACTTCGATGAGTTTCACCAATCCAGTTATGCAGTTTCCCCAAAGTGTGAGTCATTTCTGCCGTCTTTTCGACGTTCTCCCATTCAGAGTGCCTATGTAAATCAACTGTACGCCGCTAATTTGGCACGGCAACGGGCAGCTGCTGGTGAATCTAAAGAGGTTGCACACGCTCTTCCCCATTTTTATTGGTAAATTTCAGATTGAAGACGCTCGACGGGTTCGGATCAAAGGTCTCCTGGAACAAATTCCAGCAGACGTTTTTCAAAATGACATGAAAGGCAGCGAGTGAGTCGACTTCTTTTCGAGCTTATTTAATAATTTAGATGCACAATCTGCATGAATGATTTCGAAGTAGGAGAACGAATGAGATTCTTGCCGTGCATGCACTTTTTCCATCAAGAATGTGTCGATGACTGGCTTATGAGGTAGGATTTTCGGTATTTTTAAAACTTTTTTTCCAGATCTTTTACGTGTCCTTCATGTACAGAACCGGTAGATTCAACGATTCTCTCCTCATTGACGGCTCATACTCAACAATCATTCCGAGATCTCGCCTTTTCTCCTGCCGGTTCTGCTCCTTCCCAGTGAATTCTCTTGTACAATTTCCTGTATTTACTGTATTTTATTTGACGATTCTCCTGTCTCGCGTGTAGTTCTCCCTAGTCCCGGCTTTTGTACATAATTTCTGTAATCACTTCATTGTCTACTTCTTCCGGGTTCTTTTTAGATCCCCAACCTGTTTATTTCTGGTCCCTTCTCCCGATTCTCTTCGTTTGTACAATAAAATTTATTTTCAAAATTTACAATTTCTATGAAAAGTTAATCTGTTATGATAATTTCTTGGAAAACCAGTATACGAAGTGAAAAATTTGTGCAAGAAATGGAAATCTCAACTGTCGCCGCTCTGAAGGCTAATCTCCTCGACTGCTTCAGTAATCTGCGGCATTTCGGATCCTTCCGGCCTGAAACAAAAAAGTAGAGAAGATGGAAACTATCCAAGTCGAAAAAAAGACACAGAAAATGGGACTAACCGTTTGGAAGAATGTCCCAATCGGCTGCCTTTTCTTTGTGTCACCTCATTTTTGCTCTCTCTAAACGGCTTTCTATATTCAAAAACTAACCAAAATGTGTTAAGAGAACAGAAAAGAGGGAGCTCTATTTTACATTGTTAGAATTGCTAACTCACTCGGGAACTTCCTGACGATCGTTGTGAACAGGCGCCTCCGGAGGGAATTCGTCCTCCTCGTCGACGAGAGATTCATCTGCTTGAGGCTGGGTCACAGTAATCTCGATATTCTGGGTTACCCCTCCTCGGAGTTTTGCTTCGGCATGTTTCTCCAAAAGATAATAAACGACCTTGTCGTGGTGGAATAAACGGGCTTCATCGAAAGGAGTATGTCCCCATCTGGGAATATTCTCATTTTTGGGATGACTTAACCTTACCTGTCCTTCACATCGATGGTGCATCCCGCCTTCTCGACCAAATACTTCACAACATCCAATTTTCCTTCTGCAGATGCGACGTGCAGAGCCGTTCTTTCGTCATAATCGGTGGCCATCATGTTATGACCCTGGGAGCAATGTCTCATCACGTAGTCCAAATCTCCATGTTTTGCTGCGTATAGATAAGTCAGAACGGGCTCGACAGTAGTCACAGTTCCATTACGTCGAGGATCTTTTTTCTTTTCATCGACATTGAGCACACTGTCATAGTTGTGGAAATTGTAGATTTGTACCATTTTCTGGCAGAATTTTACACCACGGACGGTGTTTCCCATGCTGTCGAGAGGAGGAGAAAAGAGAGCAAAACCGGCAACATTGGGAATAACTACGACCATTGTACCGGAGACGCCACTTTTGGCAGGCAATCCGACCTGAATAAATGAGTAAAAAGCCGGGTAAAAACCTACTGTAAAGGAGAATTTTCCCGAATAATCATACATTCCGCAACTGGCAATCAGGGAGAGCACATTACGGCATGTGACAGAATCGATGATTTTCTCACGAGTAAGGGGATTCACTCCTAAAATTTGGGTGCTACTTTCTTCTAACAAGGGCCAACCTCCATTGGCCAAAGTAGCAGCCATAACCGAGGCACTCTCACAATTTGCTTCCAAACTGCACAACTGGAAATAGAGATCAAGTTCCTCTCGCAATTTCCACTGTTCGGAGGTTTTCTTCTGGTAAGGATCTTCAGGTTCAACGGGCAATCCTCGCTTGATCCGCTCCTGTTTCTCTTCCTCCGCCTTCTTTTTGGCAATTTCTTCTCTTTTCATTTTTGGGAAACATTTGTTCTCCTTCATGTAATACGAGAGAGCTGAAATCGGACATTTTCCTATTTGTAGCCCTTACCGTAGTTCCGATCGGCGGTGTCTCTTTCGGAGAGGAATCTAAACAAAATGTCAAGATTATAAAAAAGAAAAAGAGATTACGTGGCATTATCGAATCCGACATATTCACCGGCGGAGAGTCGACGATATTGGCGGAGCATGTGATCAAATCTGTCAGCCATGGTCATGTCCTCCCGAATCAAGGAGGTGACCACAATGGCGCCAGCATTAATCATCGGATTATGGGGCTTTCCTATAAAAGTTAGTTATTTATATAACGGAAGAGCCTGATAAACGATGGTCCAAATCCCAAGGAAATAGCAAAAAAACTGACCAGTTGCGTCGAGACAAATGTCATTGAAAAGTCTTCCACTTGGCTCATATCCAACATAATTGTGCACTTGTTCAGCACCGATATCATTTGACACAATGGCATAGTTGAAAGCCTAAAAGGGAAAATCTTCCAGTTATTCATTTCATTTTACCTTGGAAACACTCTGAAGACAGAAAGGACGCTTGGCATCTCCAAAGCTGACTCGTTGCCCATCGACAGAGCAGACAGCCACTCCCCAATAGTCGGGATTCTGTCTCTTCAACTGGGGAATATAATCGGCTACTTTTCCTCCATTTATTGAACGACATTCTACAAAGATGCCGCGAAGAGTTTCAACAAAATCAGCCCAATTGGGGATGATGCTCTGGTTTCTTATAGTGTCACCGACCAATTGAAGACAAGGAGCAATAATTCTAAACAGATTTCCGGGAAAAGGATAAACTGACTCTGCGAATTGATCCCGGGTGACGAGACATTTGTGGGAATCTTCTTCTTGCATCGTCTCCGTAGACTTGATATAATTGGTAATCGATTTGAGACGAGGATCATTGTCTTGAAGCCCAAATCCTTTCAACAACTGAAAACGTCTACTTTTCTCGACCTGTCTGGTGTCCGTCTCTCAACCGTTCTTTTCTCTTTCCCTTTTTTAACTCATAAAAAAGGTATTATAGTCGCGGCCGTAAAGTGAAGGAGTGAGATCATAAAACTTGGGGAAATACCTTTTTGGGAAAGAATTCTCCCTAAGGAGAGCAAACAAAGCTCACAGGAGACTTTTGTGTAATAATCACTTCCTCAGAAAAGAGGGAAAACAGCCATTTCGTCCCCTTGGCTCAAAGGTGTAAACCACGTGAGAAAAAAAAGGAGCTGGCATCTTCCAGGAAAGACTTACCCTGAGCAATTTTAGGAGACTGGCCCGTTCCTTGTGCTTATTACTGGAAACAAGAAGATCAAAGATACAATTGGAAGCATCCTGCAACTTCTGTTTTTCCATGGCTTCTGCAATGTTCTCGGCTGTTCTTGGCAGAACCATCTGGATACTCGTCTTCCGATCGAGGACATTTCCCACGGCGGATACTAAATTAACAAAATTTAAAAAAGAAAATCGACAGTGCAGACGTGTTTGTGAATCATAGGAGGACAGTCTCTGACGTCTGAGCATAATTCTAATCTCTAGCACGTGGAATGAAGAGGGAGAGGAGGGCTTGATGTTAACAGACACAAAGAGAAGTTCGAATTGATTGACCCGCCCACTGTCGCGGTTAAGTCAGACGGACGGCGGGTAGATCATAAACTTCTTGGGGGAAATTCCCTTGATCGCAACGATCTCTATGGAGTTTTATGAAGCGGTAAAAAGTCTTTCCCGATGACCAAATGGAACACCAGAACGAAGGTCGGGTGCTCTTGTTGGACTCTTGGACTCTCGCCACACAGTTCTAGACAATCTTCAGGAAGGGAGTTCTGTTGAAAAGGCGCAAGTAGAGTTATGAGGGAGATGGAGAAGGGTTATGACCAAAAAGACTTGTCAGTGTGGGCATCGAGAGCGTCGACACCACGCCAGACACCGTGCTCGTCGACTGTCTGTTTGATACTTTGGCTTTTGAATTTCCCGCCAGATGAATTGAGACGTTACGGGGAATACCAAAAGAGCGGGAAATCCCAGAATTTTCTTCTCACCCAAGTTTTGAACTCAGCCCAATCTAAAACCAGTACCGCCATTGTTTTACTTCCCAATTACTGTAGATTTATTTGGTAGTTCCCCGTCCTCGTGACAGTTCAAACAACAGAATGTTTTCCTTATCAGAATCAAAAGAGCAGGATATTCCTCCCAATTTTTTTTGGGAAGTGACGCCAGGAAGATATTTTTACACAGAAGTCTAGCTGGAAAGGTCAGCTGCCTGGCCCAGGATTTCTTCGGTTGATAGCGAACTCACACGTGGTAGGAGAATACTCTTCATAGGCGGTGTAGTGCTCCAGATGCTCCTCCTTTTTACATTTCCACATTCGGCGAAGAATTCGCAGCTCTGAAAGAATTCTTATGACATTTCGTGATCGTTTAATTTCTCCCAGACTCATAGAACAGAGTAAAGAATAGGTGAGCCTGAATCTTGAGGCAAATAGACGACCGCAAATACTTTGAGTAATCGTTTTTGAGATCATTTGACCTGATGGAAGGTAGCCACATTTTGGACCTTTTTTTTGATAAAGAAGAGGTTCTATAGCATTCATCGAATGTAAGAGCAAAAATCAAACAAAGACAAGTAACGTTCCCCCGCGCAGTCAACCTGTTCGCCCTCGTCCATATGGGTTGTATATCTCTGCAGATATTTTTGCCTACCTCGAATACATTGCCGCATTCTGAAGTACATAATCCCCTTTCCATTTTCTTTTTTGACTTTATCCAGCATTCGATCCAATCGACGGAATTTACTGTCCATTATAGCTGTTGTTATACGATATTTTGGCTTTGACTGGCTCATTCCTTGAAAATGTTTATGGAATAAATGAAGAAAATCAAGGAAATACAAAACAAAAAAAGGATGAGGGACTATCTTTTAGCCACACTTTGACCGCGGAAAAGGACACAAAGAGGCGCGATTAGACGCCAGATGCTTGCAGGCAAAAAAAAACTTGACCGAATACGCTCTGCAAATAAAAAGAGGGATATTAACTTTTGAGAAAATGGAAAGACTTGGCTAAGTTGCCATTTAACAGTTTCTATAAAGCAAAGTTTTAAAGAATGTCGATTGCAGCTGGACAGAAAGAAAGCCAGCTGCATGGCCCAGTCTGCCGTTCTGGCTGACTCAGAACGGTGAGATGTCCTCTCTTTTTGAAGCAAACAAGACATAGCTGATATTTTTAGAGTTTATTAGTTTTATAGTCTACGAATAGTTAGAAGAGAATCTTCACTGATTGTACGATCAATTGTGGGAATAGATGAATAAGAAGGACATTGCGGGGATGAATGGCAAGTAGAAGAGGATGAGGAGGAGGAGGTACTGGGAAGAGATTCGAAAAGGACAGCAGGCGGAGAGGGCAACACCGAGTCGAGTGAGAAGCGGACAGTGCGGGTCGACGACTCAGACGGACGATGACTCGGTCGGCGTGTCTGAAAATTCTGTCTGGTCTGGGGAAAAAACGGTCTGGCCACCCACACAAAGTGTGGAAATAGAGCTGCACTCAATATCGACTAGATATCGCGTCGACGTCGGATTTCCGCGACTTTTGTCCATGCTGTCGACATACCTGTTCCGGTTCCACTTCAGGCGACGATATTCTTTCGTTCTTTTCTAAGAGCGGCATTTGTCTCAAATCGGTGTTGTATCTCATAGTCGCCTCTCTGCCTCTGGTCCTGACAGAAACGAAATAACAGAAATAACGAGACAGCCTGCAAAGACCCAATTAATGGTGATTATGGCCAGCTAACACGAAATGGAACGGGTAGAAAAAAAGAAGCGGAAATTAACTGACTATCATAGCGCCAGCAACCTGGCATACCATAATGACCATGTAGGTTTCCAGCCGTGTCATACTTTCTTTCATGGATACAATGTCATCGAATAATTGGACAATACGGCTGTATTCCTCCATGAAAGCCTTTAGGCGGAGCTCTCGCTCCATCCCGTATTCTTCTCTTGGCGCTATTTTGCCTCCTCTTTCTAATATTTTACCCTTCTGAAATTTAAAAGAGATTGTATAGAATGAAACAGAAAGAAGAGGGAAGAAGGGTCGTTAACCTGTCAGAGGGTTTTCGGCCTCCGTCGGGGAGTGATTTTTAACGGGACATCTTGGCTCCCACCTGGTACTACTCGCTGACAAAGGATCGGAAATGATAGACAACATCTGGTCGAGAATAGCCGAGAGAAAAAGTCTCGGAGGATTAAAGTGTGAAAAATGCGGGCACGTGTGTGGACTATTGAAAGACGATCCGGCCGATTAGCTCCGCCAACTTTGCTTTGCTTGACTGACAATTTTGAGCAGCCATTGATTCTTTGCCAAGATATTCTAGGAAAGTATTGAAAAAAAGAGCTTGTGCTCTTCTAAAAGGTGGCAGTCGTTTGCCGGCGTCTAATCCTGGGCATTCGCCGAGGCGTGTCCACTTTGTCATCTCTATGATACTCTGCCACGCAACCACGATTAGAGACCTTCTTAGGATAGACGTCAACAATATTTATTTGATGAAGAAAACAGAAGAACCTTGGAGAAGTATAACAACGAGTTAAAGATGTCCGGAGACGGAGGAGATATGGGAAATGTCCTAATTAGCCAAAGAAAGCAATCAGAAAGAGTAGGAGAGTATCGGATGGGAGAGAGAGCTGAACGGAGGATAATCTACTCCGAACGCCGGATATGAAATGAGACGAGAGTAGTTTAGTTCACAGCTACAAATTGACTTTTTACACCCGACGATGGTGGCGGCAAAAGCTAAGGAGCTGACGTGACAGATGATTATGACGGATGTGACCGCAACTGTCGTCCAGTTGAAATTCTTAAATTATTGGTGGAATGGTATCAACTGCTGGTGTTATTTTTCTGACAATGATAGGGAACATGGTCGGGGTTGAGTGTCGACTTGAAGGAAGATGATGTGTCGATGTCAAGTCGACTTGACTGTTGACTTTTCCAGTCCCCGTTCTTTTTCCGCTCTTTCATTTTTGTTCTGGAAGGTCTTCGTAGACCTAAATTCAACTTTTTCACGTTCCCCCCAATTTCATCCAACTTATTTGGTATTCTGATAATTACATTTAGGGCCCTTGAACTTCTGTTCCCTCATCCATTTGCAAATTATTCAGAATTTTCCAGACTTTTTCCTTTCCGTGACTAAAAAATAAGGAAATAAAGCTGTCAGTTTAAGATAAAAGACGAGATTTTCTTTAAAATGCGTGCCATGTGATATGTTCTCTCTCTGTCTCTCCAGACCGTCACATAAAAAAGTTGTGGGTTCTCCCAACCTAACGGTGACGTCCCCGCCTATCAAAAAGATTGGGAAAAGGGGGGAGAGAACATGTCCTTGAACCCGTATCCAGTCCTCACTCATAGTTCCATTTCATTCAATTACAATCATTTCCTTCTGTCTACAAATATTTAGACTTGTACTCTTTTGGCTGTTTTTACCGTCGACGCCGTTTCAGCCGCGATCTCGTTCCAATTCGGCTTCACTCGATCTAGTCGTCTCTCTCTCGTCGGCTGCAACAAACCGAGAAATTGTACGGTCTGATGCAATGCCACAAACATACAAACTGGGGCAGGTCCCGAGATCCTCCTCCCGACCTTGTCATATCTGTGTCGTCGCGTGCCATCGGCAATACACGTCTTCCCTGTCGCTCTCTTTCTTGCCTACAATGGATGGCTTTCTTCATCGATCAGTCCCGATCGGTTCCACCGTCACCATCAGCCAGCATCAGCAGCTCCCCCATCAGTCATTTTGACCTTTGCACTATACTTTTTTTTCGGGGGGATAGATCTCTAAAGAGTCAACTTGTCCTTGGGTTTTCTGACCTGAAACATGGTCAACAATGGGCAGGAAAGAGGGCACTAGGACTTGCTATTTTTTGATCCAGTGGCATTTTACTCTTTGACGCTGCACTGTCAGTCAACCTGTGAAAATGTGAAAATTTTCTACAAAATACTGAAACCATGTTTTTCTTTCTTTCCGGCGCATTTCTCAATTTCTATCAACTTCCGAGAAATACCTGACCATATCTGTTGCATGACCCGCCTCTCTTTTCTCCCGTTCATCAAAGTCTATCCAGGAAATGCTTCGAATTCTTCTCGTATTCACATTTCCCCCTTTTTTTCGCCTAAAAAAGATCTTCCCCGCTTTTTCCTTTGGCTCGTCGCTGTCGCCGACTTCCGACTGCCGGCGTCGTAAAATCTTAGCGGATAGACCGATAACGTGCGCTATACTTCAAGGTTTCTTTATGAGTTCAAGGCGAGAAAAAAAAGAGAGAAGCGTAACGTTTTTTGAAGAACTTCCGGACATCAACATTTCCGATTGAATCAATGGATCGTCTTTTCAGTTCTCCCGAACGCGTTCCCATTGATTCTTCTTCTTCTCTTGATAGAAGAGACCGACCGAGAGACTGTTTAAACTACTCTCCTCCTATCATTTTTCTTGTCTTCTTACCTGTTCTTGCGGACACCTTTTACCAAAATGTTGTGACAACCGTTTTATTGGAGGGTTTAGACTTTCGATGGCATAACCATCTCCCAATTTGAAATCCCAGATTTTTAGGGCGATTTTCTTTTCTTTTAAAAAAACAATCGTTTTCCTGGAATATTCATTTTCTTCACTCACACAGCTTTTTTGTGTCTACGCTTTCGGGCATTACTGATTGCATCCTGATCATAGAAACACTAGTAAAGCTCGGATTCCTCACTATCTGTCTGTTCATGTCTTTGACCACCCCGCTATTTCTTACAAAACGATGAAACTCCTAGTTTTTTTTGCTCTAGACTTTTCACCAGCTGACATTTTGCAGAAAGCGAGTTTAGCCTCTCTCGCCTTCGGGAGTTTACAATCCAAATGATGATGTGATTAACAAATTGTCAGCTGAAATGCTGTAGTGATGAAAAACTTCTGTGAGTAAAAGAACTGGATACTGAGATCAGCTGTGTTTTTCTGTGTCTGTTCTTTCCCCAAAAATTGTCCAGGCCTCTTTTTCTCTCATCCGCTTTGTCCACTCCGTGTTGACCACTCTCCAATGACCCAGAGCCATCGGCGGATGGCACTTCATTGTGCGCGTGATCTCGTCGTCCTTGCCCTTTGCCGCCGTATTTCACCTCGGGGGAGCTGCGACTCGATGGCGCCTCTTCGCCGCCTTTTTTCTCAATCCCGCCACAGTCACAGGACTCTCTGTCTGTCTGGGTGGCCACTTTCTCTTCGGTAGACAAGGACATCCAAACCAGGATGTTGTCTTCGTGACCTTTTTGAGCCGATACGCTTTAAAAATGGTTTCAATTCTTGAGAGCGACATCTTTTTCTGCTCCAGGCAGATATCGACGATTTTTTCGATGTCTTTGAAATGGACGACAGCCTTTATAAGGCGAGATGTCCATTTCCACCTCCTGTATCCCCCCACTTCTTCCGTTGATTTTTAAAAACCGCAGCAGAAAATTTTCTTTCAACTTCCGCCGAAAAATGGACAATGATGGATGCCGTCTGTCGCGGATCTCGGGGGCTGTGTGTCTACAAAGAAGGGGGCTACAGTAGTCTCGCTTCTCTCCTTTTGGTTATCTCTTCTCATTTTTAAAGACTTAGTTCTCATTAATAAAAGTCGTCTTTTAGATGGTATTATCGCGGACATCGACATCTTTCGTTGTATTCGCCACCATCTGCACGGGTATAATAATGACGCATCCTGTCTGTCGATCTTGTACGAAGAATTGTTACAAGGATTCAAATATCACAACGACTATGGCGCCTAATGGGTTAGTTCAATTTCTTTATTTAAAAATATTTGGGGAGTACGCCGTAATTAGTCTAAAAATATCTCAACATCGACGTCGACTCCTTCTGTGCTCCTCCGGTCACATAAGATGAATCGACGCCGATGTCAATAAGTAGGAATACCCTGAAATTTGGTCTGGATCCATGGGATTGCCCTCTTTCCAACATTCTTTCCGGCTATGTCTTTATTACAGTAATCTAATCTGTACTACCTAAACTTTTATCGCAACGTAGTTCCCTGTGCGCCGGAAGCTGCGTCGAGATCTGACCCCTTTCGCCGCACAGACGACTTTTTACTGTTTAGGACGGAAGTTGAAGATCTTCTCGCAGAACTGCAGTCCCGGCCGAAAAGGTCTACAGATGGGGAAGTCGAATTTCGAGCTTGTTCTCGATTTCAAGTCGGTAAGTTGGAATTTCAAAAGCCTGGATAAATAATTCTTCCAGAGATCATTCTGATTCCTCTCTCCATAGCCATGATTCCCATCGTCTTGACGGCCCTCATCTTGTGTACGTGTTGCTGTGGTCCAAAAGATTCTCGAGGTGGGTTAACTGACTAGGATGCTCCCAAAATCAGATTTTCAGGTAAACTTCCGGAAGATTTCCTTGCAACCTTGCCGATGTCCAAAAAAAGACGAGTCAGCTCAGAAGAATTCGAATTAGAATTTCGGGATGGCTACGTACAACGAAAGGATTCTAGTCGGACCAAGTTCTCTACAGTCGTTTCTTATATTGAAGCCCGAAGGGAAAGTATCTGGTCGACGAGAACTGACCCAGAGGTAGCCAGACAACCATTTTCATTGAATCAAAGAATATTTTAGAGCATCGAAGTAGCAGGCACAATTAAATCGCCACCTCCAGTTGTACGGGAAACCGCACACGAAAAATTAAAGCCATCGACATCAGGAGAGTCAATGAAGAAGACGCGATTCTCCGACACGGTGTCCGTAATCAGTGTAGATAGTTTACCAAGACGAAACTAGACGGCTAGTTCTGCCTGCTTTTCACTCTTTTCCCGGGTCGTCGACGATCTCAACCGCCTGCCCTTCTCGCTTTAAAGCGTGGGTTTCACGAGTACACACACTCTCCCTATTTCTGTATATACCTCGTGTCAATTTTTATGAAATAAATTGTTTTATTACAAAAAGACCCGACTAGACGGAGACCACGAGTTGACCGGAGGATATCACTTTTTATGACTTCTTCGTCGATTTTTCGATTCTCTTTCTGGGGTAGAAACACCGACACCAGCGACATCCTAAAACGAGGAAGTTAGGGAAAAAAAAATTTTATGACCAGCGCCCATATAATTTTTATACCTCTGCGCGTGTTACACTCTTGATTGGGAAAAAACTGGGAGAAGTCGAGTCGATAAAGTCGAGCGAGACCGACTCGACATATAATTTGTGAAGTCGAGACACAACCGTAGCTCTAACTTTTAGCCCCCGGGCTTTTCCAGCTCCACTTGATCCCACTTACATTAGCAGCAATATTTCCCTTGTCGATTTGTTCCTGTAGCTTAGCTTGTGCCTCAAAATGTAGCATCATATCATTGAGTTGTTCTTGTAGATCAGTTATTTTCTGGAATAAGGTCCATTTTCCCTCAAGAGAGAGTTCCCTACCGTTGTGTATAGTTTTTCCATGATGGCCTTCTCTTCTGTCACTTTCTCTAGTTGTTGTTTCCATTTTTGTTGATCTCCTCGAAGGACATTATTCATCGACCGTTCTTCATTCAATTCCGATGTCAATTTTGTAATTTTTTGATTATTTTGTGCTTGTTTCTTTTCAACTGTCGTCTTTGCCAGTTGACAGGCGGTTAGCTCCTCTTTCTGTTGTTTCAATTGTTCACTTTGTTGGCTGAGTTCCTTCTGAAGAACTTCCAGTTGTGCTTGTGATGTCTTTTCCATATTTTTCATGGCTTGTTCGACATCCGCCACCCGAGATTCAAAATATTTCCTTTGACTTTCCAACTGGCTGCTCAACAGACAAGTATATTCCATTTTTAAACTGTCCATTTTCAGATCTTTGTCTCCTGATTGTTCCTAAATGTATTCCATTTTAGAACAGATAGAATATCTCTTACCCCATCTTCATGGCCACGAGAATACTCCACAAATTTTCCTTCTGTGTCAGTTTGGATCAGTCGATGGACATAATTATCACCGGCATAATCCCAAACTTGTACTCCGCCTATTTTGAGACAGAAAGTATGGCTCGTCTGTTCATAATGTCTGGAAATAGTTTCCATTAGACATGTCGATCCACTTACCGATATGCATGTCCTTCGACGTATCGACCACATCCAACATTTCCACAAATGAGACAAGTCCAAAGATCTGTGCTTTGCCCACAATCGGCGCATCTTTGCTCGGCTACAAGTTCCGGTGTTTGAATGTATCGACACACTGGGCAGCTATAAAAAAATAGAGAATATAGACAGATCTCTTACACAGTATCTTTCCATTTTTGTAGACAAGTAGCGTGGAATGTATGATTACACAAAACGGACAAGACACTGTCGTCCATTCTCTCCAAACAGACAGCACAAGTTGGCATTTCTTGTAGCCCGCTAAGATCGAGAGGCTCTTCTTCATCGACGCATTCGATTTTGTCGACGAAGAGAAGACTACAAGTTTCTGGCTCGAGGCTGTTGAATAAAACGCCGTTGAATTCCTCGAAAAAGTTGACAGTATCTTTCTATAACCACGAGGATTTTTTGATTTTTTTTATAAACTGACATGTGTTTTGAATTTGATTATGACAAAATATTGATTGGGAGTATTGTCTCGGACAATTTTGAGACGTTGGATTGTTGTCAGATGAGATCCTGAAAGGAAGTCGATTAGAGAATTGGAGAGAAATACCGATGAAGGAGACGAGGTCACTGGCAGCCACATGAGCTGGGACTCCCATCATACAAAGCATTCGACAAGCGGCTCCTTCTGCTAGTTTTTCTGGGCTGAAAATTTTATATTTTTTTAAAGGACGGGTAGGCTGTATGGGGAATTTAAAATGTCAGTTGACGTCGACACTACTGATCCGTCAAGAACACTTACCTGTATTTATAAAAGTGGAGAATCCCTTCAGTCTTCTCAATTCCCGGATTACCGTAATAATATTTCAACGTGTCTACATCTGAAAACCGAGATGGATAAAAAATTAGATGCCCAACCCCAAGGTCCCTCAGACATGGCCTTCGTTTTCGACGAGCTTGACGCCTCGCTCTGCCTGTCCATTTCAATATTTTCTACGACGACTTCAGAATAAGTCCGTCGACCACGAAATGGCACTCTTTCTGTATTTACCTAAAGTATACATTTAATTCAAAAAATAGGAATTCCTACATTGTTCCTGGGCCTCAGTCCCGGCGCCAATGGGGCATCTGTGTTTTTATCTCCTCCGGGTGGGGTTCTCCTTGTCAATTTGGACATTCCCGACATTAGACGACGGCGTGTGTTCTCCGTAATAGATGGAGATTCCTCTAAAATTGTCGGTTTCTTATAAATAAACTGTGCTTACCCATTCCAAGACTGCTATTTTCCTCGAAGTCGATTGCTTTTGCTCCGTTTTTGACTTCCAGTTGTATCAAAAGCGGAACATAAAGGCTCATCGACCGAAAATTCTTGTTTTTCAATACACAGCAAAAAAATAATAGGTATTGATGCGTAAAATAACACTCTAGAGCCAATTATAAGGATAATTTGAAC
Source organism: Oscheius sp. DF5033 (assembly GCA_964036215.1). NCBI lineage: Eukaryota > Metazoa > Nematoda > Chromadorea > Rhabditida > Rhabditidae > Oscheius > Oscheius sp. DF5033. Next base: position 5,395,656 of record CAXIWN010000010.1, read on the forward strand.
CTGTTTTATTTAAAATGTAACCTGTACGAAAATGGCAGAATCTACTCGAATTTGATTTGTACAACTTCTAGGCGAAATATAAACATTTGTACAATATTGACAACTAGAATGAAAACTATAAAAATTGAGGTAAGAGAGAGAATATTAACGGGACCGGACCCTTGGGCTGAGAAGAACTCCGTTTGGTACTTCGGGAGTATGGGCTACTGTATTTAAAGAAATCTGGTCACCGGTAAAGAAATATGAAACAGCTTCCCAGAGATGTGATCTATCAATTCGGGAGAGAAACGTCGCCCGAAGTTGGAGTTCAGCAGTGCTGATAACTGGCGGTTTTAGACCTCGGGCGGCGATAGATTCAGCCGCAAGGAGACAGAGAACTCCATCCAGGGCTCGCTCTGCCTTTTCACCGAACTTAAATAATTTCTAATGAAATCTAATCGAAAATACTAACAGCTCGCAGAGATTTGCTGACAGAACTCTTTAGCTGAAGACCGGAGATTCCTGTCAGCCCGCATTCTTCGAAAAATCCCTGGACATCTGATCCAAAGCGGAAAAGTGACAGACAGACAACATTGGCAGCAATGTGAGGAAGAAGCCTCTGAAATTAAAAAACAGATTATGAAATTAAAAAAAAAGAAGACTAACCGCTTCGGGATCACGACGTAGGAGTCCTCGAACGACATCTCTCACGGCGTGGTGTAATTTGCTTGGAAGTGGTGGGACCTCCGACTCAAGGTAAGTGTCACTTTGAAGATCTGTGTAGAAGGGATTTTTCCTCGTGAATATTTCATAAGCAATTGTTCCTGCTGCCCACGAATCGGCCATTCGAAAATCCAATATCCTGAAAGTTTATTGTCCTATCCGACTTTCGAATCTCATACATTTCTGGATCAGGTCGGGCCGTTCGTATTTCAGGTGCCCTTGTCCGTAAATTACCGCCAAGATCGGCGTATTCGGATCTAAAATTATACGATTTTTTTCAGAGAAACATGGCAACATACGCGTAAGGTAATTTCCAGGATCCGGTGGCCAAAGCGCAGCCAAAGTCCGAAATGACCAAATGTGGCGCCTCGGCGTCTAGAGAGTACTAATTCAGGGCAATCGAGAAAAAAAAAACAAACCGCCATCATTAAATTGAAGAAGAATATTATCACTTTTCATATCTCTTTGAGATATTTGATTGTCATAAAGAAATACACAGCCTTCCAGCAGCTGCCCGAAAAGAACTCGACCAATCCAATAATTTCTCCGGTAAAATCGGACATAATCAGCCAAAGTCATCGTATATCTAAAGAAATGAGCAAAGAAGAAAGAACAGATACCTTTTCATGACAATGTAAAGTGTCCTTGGCTGGTCAATGATCAGATCATAGGCAGAATATTCAGGCAACGCCGCCGGATATTTCTCACGGGCATCGGAGAGAATTCGAAAATCGTCTGTGAAGGCGGTCAGTAGGCGGACAATATTCGGGTGATTTCGAGGTAGTGGACGATATCTAAATGGCAGAATATTTAATAAATTGAAAAGCTATGGAATATAGCGTGAATCTGACCATACCTTCCCATTTTCCCTTTCAATAATTCGGAGCTTCTCGGCAGCGGCACAAGTTCGGCTCCCATTTCTTGCCATAGTCGCTGCTCGCTCAATTGAAAGTCGAAATTGAACATCAACTTCAAAGCGAGGGGATATTCCTAGAATTGCTCTGTTTTTCCTTTTCTATTCTTTACCTGATCCGATGGCGGTGTATCAGATGAAGTCGACGGCTGATTTTCATCAATTACCGTGGTTCCCTTTTTCAATCGGAGAGCATAGACGGCGGCATTACATCCCATTCCAATATTTCTACCTAAAACCATCAAATGTAACGATAAAAATGGGAAAAGTTACCGATGTCATAAAAGTCTAAAGAATTTGGGACATCTTCGACGGCGAGATCTTGGTTATAGCGGACTTTTGTAGCGAAGATGCTCTAAAAACTCAGGAATTTTTATATTTGTTGGTTAACTTACTCGAATATATGAAAAAGCATCTATTGAACGAGGTCGACGGATGAGGAACCGTGGTCGAAAGGAGTCGTCCTTCCCTTTGTAGAAGGCTCTCTTTCTGTTGATTATTACCGAAGACAGCGGACGAAATCCTCGTCCTCCTTGTAGTACCAATCGAGCCTGAATCCCCAATAGTCACGAAAGAAAGGCAAGCCTACCCCTCGTAGCCATGTCCCTCTTGTCACTGCTGGTAATCGTCTAAAGGCCACATCCATCCGGAATGTTTGTGGTAAAATGTTGGGCAAGATCCTGGCCACATTCCAAAATGGCCCAACTCTGTATCGCAGAGCTATCTGGAAACAAAACTGTCGAAACGAGAGGATTTTCTCACCTGATAGGATAATTTCACAGCATTGTAAATTCTCGAGAGCATTTTATCACTAATGCTGATGGGAATTTAATAGATCATTTCTGGAAAAGAATGGGAAAAATCGATAAAATAATAAAGAGACGCAATATTAGACGCGTTTTATGGAACAAGGCGAATATCGATTTGGCAGCAACAAATGAACGCGCCAATGATATTTTAGACGGTTGAATCAAATCGAAAAGTCGCCTAACATCGTCCGGAATGAAGCCCAAAAATGAACCACCAGGTAAGAAAGCAGCTGCGAATCAAATTTCCCTTCTAACGGGCTACCATACCAGTGACTTTTTCAATTTTTCTTGATTATCAGTCATTTCGAATTTTCTAGTGAGATTTTCCTATTTTAGAGGTTATCATGTTATCCTCATCAGAAAGCGGAATCACGTGGATACAATGGTTCTGCTCGAGTAAAGGGAAGGAATTCTTTTGTGAGGTTCGTTTCCAGCTATTTTCTTTCGTTCATAATTTGAAAAATTCTGACGGAATGTCGTATCATTTTGATAAATTGAAAGCCCCACATGTTCAGCTCCAAGAACTCTACAAATAAATATCTACAAAAGAAGCCCACTTTTCTAAAAACTACGCCCAAAACACCGTTTCCATTAAAATCTTTCCCGCATCTTGTTATTTTGAAAAGGAGATCGTCTTCTGGGCTAGTTTGACGCCATTTTTGGGAATCTGAAAACATTCTCGTGACCAGGACATATAGTTCATATAGTTCTATGTGACAAATTGAAGAAAAAAAAATGCAAGAAAGCTCCCGTTTTTTGGGGAAAAGCCTGTGCCTTGTCAGCCAAGTCTATGAAAACTACCCCATCCTGGCCTTATGACTAATAGCCGTTGGCAGTCTGATGAGATCCCAAAGGTTCGAAAAAACTGAAAACATCATCTTACTCAATTGAAAAAACTCTTCAGGTTGACGAAGACTATATCGGCGATCAATTTAATTTAACCGGTCTCAGCGACTATGTGCCAAATATTAAAGCAGCCATTGACAAAGTATTGGATTATGAAGCTGGTAAGAGAATTGAAAATTTATTTGAAAACGGTGGATTAAGATTCAGACGAATCATCACAAGAGGAGGCAGATTCCACGAGCTTAGAACAAGCGGCTGAAATGTTTTATGGACTGGTTCACGCTCGATATATTTTAACCAATAGGTCAGCCATCTCCCAGTTCATTTTACCGGTTATTTTAATTTCAGAGGTCTTTCACTTATGCTCCAAAAATGGAAACAACATGAATTTGGCACGTGTCCTCGGGTTTTATGTGATCAACATCCTCTCCTTCCAATTGGATTAGACGATATTCCTGGGAGAAATACGGTCAGCTACCTTTAAAAATCCAGAATTTATCCCATTTTTAGGTTAAAATGTTTTGTTCGAGTTGTGAGGATGTTTATCAGCCGAAACATCTGAGGCACCAGAACTTGGATGGCGCGTATTTTGGTCGATCTTTTCCCGAAATGCTCTTTATGGTCTATCCAGAATATCGAAGAAAGAAACCCGTTGCTAAATTTGTTCCCCGTCTTTATGGTTTCAAAATTCATCGATCTGTCTTGGAGGATTGAAAGCGACTGTAGCTCGAATGATTGTTGTCTGTTATCTTTACTTGGGTCATTTTCACAAATAAACTTTGATTTATTCATCTGAATGTGAGAGAGGGCGACGGGGAAGGCAAGAAAGAGATTCTTCTACGTAATATTTCTAAATTTCTCCCATTTTCAAAAGAGCCCATCCACGAGGGCAGAGTTCATGAAAATGTGGACGCAGCCGAGGAGATTTCTATTATGACGGGCAACTATCGGATTACTGTTGTTATTTCACGTGAATCTTTGACTCATTCAACATCATTTTCCCCTTTTATCAGGGTTTCGCAATTTCTGTACAGCTTGTCCCCAAACAAGTCAAAAGCTGACGTTTTGTCGCGTCGATAGCTCTCGCTTTGGGCGATTTCCTCGGATAATTTTGTTATTTACAACGTATACAATCAAATGCCTCCAATTTACAGGTATATGTTAGCCTACGCTGGTTATAAATACGTCCAAAAGAAAAGAGAACAAAATCAACAACAGATGGATGACGCCTTGGGATCTTTAACTTCAAATCTTTCGCGATCTCTCATTCCCGACACCGTGAGTAGGCATTATTTATATTTTCTTTGGGAAACGGGCAATTTTTTCCAATTTCCTACGCAAAATCCGTCTTTACTTATATTTATAATCTACAGATTGTCCTGCGTGTGCCCCATGTCGCCGCTCGACTTTGTGAAGAAACAGCTGATATTATTCCTGGTACACTTGTAATCATTGAAAAGGTAGCCAATCTTTGGTTTTATATTATTTGAGTTTGTAGGTCGGCGGAGTTTTTATCGAATGGTGTCCAAAAGAAGATGAAGCCTCTGGCTGGGTTTTGACAGGAGGCAGCGACGAATCGCTTAGTAAATCGCCTTCTTCCAGTCCAATGCCATCTGACAAACCGGCAACTGATTATTCAAAATTTGCTTTTTCCCTTGATGTCAATGATTTGAGCAGTTTCCGTAATGTTGAACCAAAGAGAGGTCAGTCATCTTCTTCTAAGCCGAGCGTCGACTCAACTCGATGGAGAAATAGTCGTCGAGTCAACCGTACTCATTTTCAGGAACGCGTGATCATCCCCGTCTAGAATTTATTTGCAAAGATGGTTCAAGTATTCTCCCGCTTGTATTCCAAAAAGAGCCGCCTACCAGTTTCCTGGATGTCTTACAACGGTCAGACTGTACTCTCGCCCGTCGACCCTCGCCTATTTCAGATATTTGACATTGCGTCGATCTCGCAAGGAGCCAAATCTTGTACTTGTTGTCGATGAAAAGGCAGAAGCTTTGGCTAAAAGTGTCACTATGCTCGATCAGAATGGTGATATTCTTACGGTAACTTGGATATATTTTTTGGTATTATTGTCATTCAGCGCCTGATGAATAATCCTTATGCCACCGCTTTGACCGGACTGGGAAAGATTACAACTTTCATGCAAGACCAGGTAAATTTGAGAGACTTTTCATCATTTTCCGAGTAAATTTGCAGGTTATTCCGGCTCTTTTGGATTCGGACGAAGTGAGCCAAGAAGAGAAAATCCGCGCAATGCGAGAATTACGTCTGAAAGAGGACGACGGAGCTGGTTTACGGTAGTCGCCATTCTCTTTTGAAACTATGTCACTTTCTTCCAGAGTCCATTCGGATGTTGAATTTGAAGTTGTCACACAATTAGATCTTCCTCCTCGTCCGGATATTTACAGGGAAAAAGCAGTGGATCAGGTAGAAATCTCAGAAATATCTCACCTTTTGTAGACTCTTTGGAATTCGTTTAAACTGCCGGATGGCACATTTGATCAACAGAAATTGCATCACTTGAAAATGAATGTCTTCCGTGGCGGAATTGTACCGGAACTTCGAAAAGAAGCTTGGAAATATCTTTTGGGATATCGCGAATGGAATGAGACTTCTGCTGAATTTGAAAAGGTAACTCCTACAGCTCCAATGCTGGACTTATTCTTTAAAGAAACGTGTAAAATTAACAAATGACTACAATATAATGCGAACCCAATGGCAGACTATCAGCCAAGAACAAGAGGATCGATTTTTCCGATACAGTAAAAGGAAGGGACTCGTTGGTAAGCGACTTCTATTTTTCGGGACAATCTCCCTCTCCGTTTAGAGAAAGACGTGGCTCGAACCGATCGTACAATGGACTTTTTCCAAGGAGATGACAATGAAAATCTTAAAATGCTCTACAATATGTTGATGACATACGTCATGTACAATTTTAATTTGGGTATGACAGTTTTATATTTCCCGTGTAATCGGAGAGAATTTAGGTTATGTTCAAGGAATGAGTGACTTTGCATCGCCGCTTTTGTATATTATGGAAAATGAAGTCGATGCTTTCTGGTGTTTTGTAAAACTAATGGACAAAATTGTGAGTTTTGTACAAATACTGGAATGATCTCTTCCCCAACCTTTGGAGTTTTGACGACATCCTCAAGACCAACTCAAAGAATTCTAGTGGCCAGTTAAAAAATTTTCAGAAAAATGCCAATTTTTTGGGGAAAAATCAGCCGTTAGTCGGCCAAAAGGCTAGCGAGATCAATAATTCACCCAATTCCTACAGAAATGTGCCTTTATTAATTTTATTTAGCATCAAAACTTCGAGAAAGATCAAGCCTACATAAAGCTCCAAATGAATCAGCTGCGTGACATGATCATGATAGTCAATCCAGGATTGGCCAATTATCTTGGTATTTTTCTCCCAGAATACGGGAATATCTGCAAATTTCAGAAAGTCATCAATCTGACGATATGTATTTCTGTTTCCGATGGGTTTTGGTTTGGTTTAAGAGGGAATTCAGCTTTTTGGATACGTGTAAATTGTGGGAAGTGAGTATTTTTGACCAGCTGCTCGATTGACATCTCAATTTTCAGGTGATTTGGACCAATCAACCTTGTCCTAATTTCTTGCTTCTTGTCTGCGTGGCAATTTTGGATAAAGAGGCAAATACAATTATGGCAAATAAATTTGGATTAACAGAAATATTAAAGGTTAGTCCATCTCCAATTTCCCCTGATAATTTACCTTTTCAGCATGTGAATGATCTTTCGATGAGATTGAATCTCGACGATGTTTTAACTTCTGCAGAAGCCATTTTCCATCAATTGTCGGCCAGTCAAGACAAATTGCCTCCACATATTTGTAAATATTTGAATTTAGGAGAAGCTGCTAGCCCGCAGTAGATCCTATTATTCACACATATTTTCCTGTATATATCCTATCCTTTGTGATATATTTGTATAGATAAATTTATACAATAAAAGTTTATAATATCGGAAGAATTTTTTGGAGATCTGACATCGCTACTGCAGAAACGACTAAAAAATAAATGGAACATCGAAAAATGGCCAAATCTTCATTTTTTTCGGCATTTTTGACGGCTCTTCTGTATATTTTTCATGGCCACGAGAAGTTTCCCCTCTGTTTTGATTTCTGACATCATCGGTCACCTGGGAAACCATGATCAGCTCTAGGAGACACGAGAAGTTATTTGCCAGGTAGAGCCAAGTTCGGATGGAAGTTGGAAAACCTTCAAGTTAGAATTATAGGACTAAAAATTTTTATTGGAATAAAACCATATGAGATCAAAAAACGAGTGAATATGTGGCCCTAAAGAGGGCCGTTGGGTTTAAGAGATCAAGATGGGAGAGCAGTATTTACTCATCTCCATGTCCAGTCTTCTTGGGGAGAAGAACAGCCTGGATATTGGGAAGGACTCCTCCTTGGGCGATGGTGACACCGGAGAGAAGTTTGTTCAATTCTTCGTCATTGCGGACAGCCAGCTGGAGATGGCGAGGATTGATTCTTGACTTTTTGTTGTCACGGGCAGCATTGCCAGCCAATTCGAGCACTTCAGCAGCCAAATATTCCAAGACAGCAGCCAGATAGACGGGAGCTCCTCCTCCAACTCGCTGGGCATAGTTACCCTTACGGAGCATACGGTGAAGACGGCCAACGGGAAATTGGAGACCGGCACGAGACGAGCGGGACTTGGCCTTTCCTCCAGACTTGGCTTTGCCTCCTTTTCCACGACCAGACATCTTGAGAGAAGTTGTTGAACACGAGAGAGAATGAATTCGATGGGGAAACAAGCGACAAATCCGACTATTTATAGGCAACCAGCACGGTGGCCACGCCCCTTTCTAGCCTCTCCTCTTATCGCGCGCTCTCTAATAAAAGCGACGCTGGCTCATAGCCAAAAATTGAAAAGCGGCGGCAGATTGTGATTAGAGGAGGGTGAATACCTTGGCAGGTAGCCAATTCGGAGGTTTGAACCTACAAGAACTCGGGGAATATTCATATGCATGCTGTTTACCGATGTAAAAAAGGGGCGATTGGAAAATGGGAATAATCCAAATTTTCTCTCAAAACTCCTTTTTTTTCGGCTGAATTATTAATTTTCTTCGCAAAAAAAACTTTTTCCAGATGACGTTAGGTAACTGCGACGTGTGTAGAGAATCCAAAAATGAAGTGCATTGTTTCCCGAGGACGATGCCACGCGCCCGTTACTGGGCGAAGCTGCTCAATTGGGAAATGGAATTCGAAAAAGTTATCCGACGAAAGAAAGAGCTGAGGAATATAAATCTCTGCCAGAAACATTTCTCCGACGACGCTTATCATTTAGATGATGCCGGGAAACGAATCCGGCTGAAAAGGGCCTCCAATCCAGTATGATTTCCTTTTTATTTTTTAAAATTAAGATCGTTTTCAGATGGATGTCCGATTTGTACCACAAGAAGAAATAATTATTCGACCTGTTGGCAAAGGAATTTTCGTCAAAAATGAGCCAAATACCCGCAATTTTAATGTAAGAATCATAATTTTCAATCATTTTCCTGTTTCCAGCGACTTCCATTGATCCCGTCGAAAACCTCCTTCCCTCTTCTTACCCAGCCGTCGAAACCTAATCTTGGAGAATTTTTCGACGCAACAGAGCAAGAAGCCGATGCCCAACTTGTACTCTCGCTAGAAACTCTCCGAGGTCTCGTCAAATTTATGGGTAAATCTTTGCTTATAATCTATTTTCCCTATATTTTCTAGGTTGTACTAAATGTGGTGATCAACACGGAGAAAGGAGCATGAAAAGAGAAGGAAAGATAGCAGTGGTCACAATGGATTGCCCGAAATGTGGAATCGTCCAGTGGTGTTCAAGTAAAGCTGTCAAAAACGAAACCTAGATGAGAATACGAGTACTCTTTCATGTACAGAAAATTTTAATAAAAACTGTTATTCAATTATTTGTCTGTTGCATTTGAAATTGTATCGAGGAGAGGTGGTGTCCAGAGATCGCTTCCGAGGCTTTTCATCGACGTGGATAACAGCTGTGGTTATGAAGTAGTCGAAAACTGGAATCGTTTTTTTATTCAGCTCGAAGTCCCCTACAAGCACGAATGCATATTGGAGAAATTGACATAGCAAATTGAGGATACCATCTCGTAAATGTAAAGCGTGGAAAGGGAATCAGTCTCATAGTAGAGTCAGAGATTTCCCTGTATTCAAGGATCAGTCAAGAGTCCCCGTCCCGGAGAAAACTTAAAGTTCTCCCATTCCCAATCAGAATATTTTGTTTCTCAAGCTTATTTCATTCATTAAATCAAGCAATCAACATAAAATCGAGATCATTTTGTGGCCCTAAAGAGGGCCGTTGGGTTAAAGGAGATCACAAGGGAGCAAGAGATGGCAGCAATTTACTTGCTGGAGGTGTACTTGGTGACGGCCTTGGTACCTTCAGAGACAGCGTGCTTGGCCAATTCTCCGGGGAGGATAAGTCGGACAGCGGTTTGGACTTCGCGAGAAGAGATGGTGCTCTTCTTGTTGTAGTGGGCAAGACGGCTGGCCTCGGCAGCAATGCGCTCGAAGACATCATTGACGAAAGAGTTCATGATGGACATGGCCTTGGAGGAGACACCAGTGTCAGGGTGGACCTGCTTCAGGACACGGTAGATGTAGACGGCATAAGATTCCTTGCGGTTCTTTCTCTTCTTCTTGTCTCCAGAAGCACGGACTTTCTGGGCTTTAGCGGCCTTCTTGGCTCCCTTGGCGGACGGCTTGGGTGGCATGTTTCTTGCAGATAGCGAGATGAGGTTCTCTCACTTTGGGGCCTCTTTATATAGCGGCTAGCACGGTGGCCACGCCCCCAATAGTCTGACCTCTCTCGACGCGGCGCACTCTCTCTCGATAAAGGGACGCTGGAACTGTGCCAGGTCAGAAAAGCGCGGGAAATGGCTTTTAGCATATGGGACAACAATTCGACAAAAAAAGTTGAAATAAAAGTGATAAGTAAAGAAGTTTTAGACTGGAGAGGAGCAGTTATTCTAGAAACATGATTAATCGACTGTCCAAGGAGCAGTGGGAGCTGATTTCGGACTTTCACTAATATTGAGTACACCATTAGAATTGCCAGAACGAGAACTGCGAAAATATGCCGCGTTTTTTTTTAAATTCTTTCATCAAAAGTGTCTCACCTTTTTAATTGGCCACAAACCTGCAGCCGGAAATTTTAACTCGACTAGGGATAGATGGGGCTCATTTTTAGCAAATTTCTAGAAAATGTGGCATTTCTATGCTTAGAATTGTCAGACGGTTAGTTACAAGATGATGTCCACGGTTTTTTTATAACTCAATGATCACAAGTGTCAAGCATGACCACTTGAACACAGGACTATGATGCTCACTCCAACCCTTTTGACTCACGTATTCTAACCATGGGCGTACAACGATAGTAGTGGGATATGAATCAAGAACATATGAAAAAGAAGAATTTCGATTTTTCAGATCTCCTGCAAGTTCAGTGGAGGAAACCCTTTGCCTCTGCATGCAGTTCTATCTGACGACTAAAAATATGTCGGAAGTTAAGAATTAATATATTTTATTCAAGGTAAAATATTATTATATTTATTAATAAAATATACACATAAAAAATGTAAGGGCTACAGAAAGCATTGTGGCCCTGAAGAGGGCCGTTGGGTGGTCAAAGTACAGTCACAGGAGCTTAGGCGCGCTCTCCACGGATACGGCGAGCCAATTGGATGTCCTTGGGCATGATGGTGACTCTCTTGGCGTGGATGGCACAGAGATTGGTGTCTTCGAAAAGTCCAACCAAATAAGCTTCAGCAGCTTCCTGAAGGGCCATGACGGCAGAGGATTGGAACCGGAGATCGGTTTTGAAATCCTGGGCGATTTCTCTGACAAGTCGCTGGAAAGGAAGCTTGCGGATGAGGAGCTCAGTCGATTTTTGGTAACGACGGATCTCACGAAGGGCGACAGTTCCCGGGCGATAACGATGAGGCTTCTTGACTCCTCCGGTGGCTGGGGCCGATTTACGGGCAGCCTTGGTGGCCAGCTGCTTACGCGGGGCCTTTCCTCCAGTTGATTTTCTTGCGGTTTGCTTGGTACGAGCCATTTTGTGACGACGGTTGGTTGACTCGTCACTTGGTGTCCTTTTATACCCGAGCCCGCCCCGCCCCTGCGTCTTGGCCCGGCTGTAGGTTATCGTAATTGGCAATGAGCCAAGATAGTCACCGAGAATGGGAAATCAAGAAAAAGTGTCATAAATGTTCAAAGATATCGGGGAAATGCCTTGGAGCCCTGATATTGGTCGCCTAGCAACCGCTAGAATCCATAAATGGCACCTATTTTCTATCAAATTTTATTTCTATCACTTGTAAATTCAATGAAATTTGGGAAAAATTACGATCTTGACAGGTAGATTGCCCTCTGGATTGTAAATTCCATTTTAGTTTAACAAATCTCATCTATACAGCAAAATATGTGGAACAATTTGAAAATACGGAGGAGGGCCTCGATCTCGTCATTTGTCGAGGAGACGTGGAATGTCCAATGGATTGGAACGACTTGGAAGAATCTTTCTGGAGAAATTATGATTTAAATGATCTCTATATCCTCCATGTTTTTGAATATATTGACTTACATAAGCCATATGTCACAGTTGAATAAATTTGGTGATTCTGTTATTTTTTTATGAAAACTCCCCAATCTTGAAACCGACTGGCAAGGGGAATTCAATGACAATTGAATGTTTCGGAAAATAGAGAACAGCTGCTTACTCTGATCAAGAGGTCTATTAGTTCATGACAATATCTTCCACGGAAGTCTACAATTTCTTAAACCGTATCCAAAACTTCTTCTCTCTGCCCTAACAAGTCAGTCAATTCCATGAAATCCATCCAACTCACCATCAAAATAGACAATTTCGAGGTTTTAAATGAAATGGTCACCTTTCTAATAATTAAAACAATGCGTTCTTTATTCTAAAACAATTTCTAATTTCTCCAAATATTAGAATCTGTCCCTAGGTCATTGGAAAGCGATGAAATTGGCGCGAAAGCGATTGGCGACGTGCCAAATGGGCGTGGCTTCCACCGACTGGCCTATATAAGAGCAGATACCGCGTCAATTCCTCATTCTCGACTCGTTCGAATCAACCAACTACCAAGCTCAAGATGTCTGGCCGTGGAAAGGGAGGAAAAGGACTCGGAAAGGGAGGAGCCAAGCGCCATCGCAAAGTTCTTCGTGATAACATCCAAGGAATAACCAAGCCCGCCATCCGCCGTCTCGCTCGTCGTGGAGGTGTCAAGCGTATCTCCGGACTCATCTACGAAGAAACTCGTGGAGTTCTCAAGGTCTTCCTCGAGAATGTAAGCTTCCTTTTCTATTATTCATATTAATTGTCTAATTTCTAGGTTATCCGTGATGCCGTAACATACTGCGAGCACGCCAAGAGAAAGACTGTCACCGCCATGGACGTCGTCTACGCTCTCAAGCGCCAAGGACGTACCCTCTACGGTTTCGGAGGATAAGTGCTCTCGTCGATGTCATCTCCTTCTACGAACATTCTTGTAATCTTTAAACCCAACGGCCCTCTTTAGGGCCACAAATGATCTCGTATAATTTTGTCATTAAATAAATCATTTTGTACTATTTCTGGTCTATTCAATGAGGCGACGTTGGCTTAGCGCCAAAAGGGTCAAAAGTGGCGGGAAAGACTCGACTGTGATAGGGCGGGAATCGGATTGAGCGCCAGAATGGCCAACGAAGGGAAATTCAGATGTCTATTTTCCTACTGGAAGTTTTGTAGTTTTCAATAAAACAGAGCATCCTTCTCCTGACAATTCTGAGATTATAAAAATGACTAAAGAGGTGTGATGGAAAATATTGTTATTCCGAAGTTTCAACTCTGCCGATTTCTTGAGGTTGAGATTGAGTGTCAGCACAGTAAATCAGCTCTTACGTCAAAATTTTCCGACTTTTCCCTCCAGGTTTTTGTTATTTTCAACCCATTTGAATATAGTACATTCAGCATAAAAACTGTTTTCCTATAGGCCATGCTGAAGATCCGCTTTCGCTATTACCGTAGCAAAGTTTGCAATATCTCAACAAAATAACTTGTGGCGGAATTCTTCTTTTGGTCAAATTTAATTTTTCCCACATTTCTTTAGAAGAATTTACAGTGGATATTTTTCCGGAAAACATTTTTCGGAGAGGAAAGGCGAAAAAACGAGAATGAAAAAAGAAAACTGACAGCTCCTCAGGTTCAGATACTCATAGATAGGTATTTTCAGCGAAAATAATTTTCCCAACTTTTTCGTAAATACTCAAAGGAGGAATCCAGGCTATTTTGGTTTATTTTTGAAAAAGGAGTCCCATACAACTGGTATATTCTCTCCATCCTCTTAAGTGATAAGAGGATAGTCAGGTTTATCGCTTGTTTCCCAGTCGATCTTTAGCGTCTGCTTCCCATCTGTTTTGAATTCTCGCTTTTATTTCCTTCGCTTGTGGGCGTGGCCACCGTGCTGGTTGCCTATAAATAGTCGGATTTTTCGCTTGTTTCCCCATCGAATTCGTTCTCTCTCGTATTCAACAACTTCTCTCAAGATGTCTGGTCGTGGAAAAGGAGGCAAAGCCAAGTCTGGAGGAAAGGCCAAGTCCCGCTCGTCTCGTGCCGGTCTCCAATTCCCCGTTGGCCGTCTTCACCGTATGCTCCGTAAGGGTAACTATGCCCAGCGAGTTGGAGGAGGAGCTCCCGTCTATCTGGCTGCTGTCTTGGAATATTTGGCTGCTGAAGTGCTCGAATTGGCTGGCAATGCTGCCCGTGACAACAAAAAGTCAAGAATCAATCCTCGCCATCTCCAGCTGGCTGTCCGCAATGACGAAGAATTGAACAAACTTCTCTCCGGTGTCACCATCGCCCAAGGAGGAGTCCTTCCCAATATCCAGACTGTTCTTCTCCCTAAGAAGACGGGCGCAGAGGAGTAAAACCGTCATGTGATCTCATTTCTTGTCTAATTTCTATTAAATGATCTCCAAAATAAATAAATTATACAATAAATTAACGCGGTTATTTATATCTTCATATATTTTCGATCAACAATATAGACAATTCATCCGGAATTTGGTCCGTTTTCATCAGAATCATTTGAAGTTGTCTCCAGATCTTTGACTGATTTTCGAATCTTCCGCTTTCCAAAGAATCCATCAGCCAACATTACACGATAGAATAAAATGACATTGGTAATGGTCAAAGAAACGATGACAATGAAGAAGAGAATCCATTTCCATAATTCAATTTGACCAATTATCGAAATCAACCAATAGCAAAGATATCCAGAAACGGCCAGTCGGAAAAGGACAAATGTCAACAAATTGAGCATTGCCAATCCACGAAACATCAGCGATTGCTTACTGACACGGTAGAGATTACACAAACTGCGAACATGCAATGTCACAGAATTCACTTCCATCAAAAGTCCCAATAAAACAATTCCCATGAATTTTTCAAAGACCTGAAATATGAAGTTTATAGCTCAAAAGAAAAACTTACTAATGGGACCAAAAATGCACCAAGGACAATAAAATGATGGTAGAGAAGTTCCGCCACACGGCAAGTGCTCTCATTCATAACCAAATCAATAAAATCATGCATTAAATAGCCGGCTGTGACGAAAAGCTGAAAAATACAGGGATATTCTTGATGGACGATGCTGTTGGCAAGGATTTTTATCGTCTTCGACGTATGCTCAGCCATTTAAAGACCCCAGAAAAAGTCGAAACTGACCAGATAAATGCAAACATTGTTGGTAAATTCCATATCGTAGACGAGTTCCCGATTCAAAAGAAGGGCATATGATGTCCAAAAACCACAAATAGCCGCGTGAAGAGTCGAGACAATTTCATTCGAAATCCGCCATTTGGTTCTTGCCGGCAGCTCTTCTTCCTCATAATCAGCATTGGCCAATTCACGCTTCCAACCAAAAAGAGAAAAGTCACCGAGGATAAGTTCTCCGAAAATGTAATAGCCGACGAGATGTTGGCTGAGACGGAAAAAGGCAAATGACAACGCGATCCAGAGAAAGGCAAGGAAATAGTTCCAGGAGCTGTTGGCACGCCAGTGATCGTCAGCGGATGTCTCGAACTTTGATTTACAGAGGAAAAGAGCAAAAATACCATTCTAAACCAAGGAAATAGGTCGAAATGAAGACAATTGACAGAAAATTAGCAGTTGACCTGACCGAAAATGGCAAGTTTTTGACGACTGGACAGAAAGATCTGAAATTTCCCCGCTATTCTGGTCTAGTCTTCGAATAAAGGAAGGGGTGTCGAGGAATCTGTAGCCTAGTCTAAAAGTAGATGGATTGGGCGCTCGCCCTTTTTGTTAGTTGCCACGCGGAAGAGAGTGCAGCCGTTGCGCAGGTGTTAACCGTTCAGTTTTCTCTACCCAATCTCTCTAGGATGATTCTCTCGCTTCGGGTCTAAGCAAGACGACAGTCGAAGCTTAGAGGGCGGAAACGTGTGTATGAGAAGGAAATCTAGACTCAAAGAACAATAGAAGTATTACTCACGATTTATTATTATCAGTCGATAATACGGGCCAATGGGAGGAATCCTTCTTCTTATTCTGAGTCCACACTAATCCAGTAACCAATGATCTTTACACTTATAGAGGGATATCTTAGTTGTCCTGAGAAAGTACCGTCACAGAGACCGATGACGGGAGATCACCATCCTGTCCGGAGACAGGAAGAGAACTCCCTGACCTACGCACGCTAGAGTGCGGCCGAGACCTGGCTATCAGGGCGAGGGCGCGCGATTTGAACTGCGGAAGCCCGCAATTCCGCACACACCCGCCGCGAAAGCTGACCTTTGATTGCTGCAGAGCGGACGGAAAAGGTCAGGAAAGAGTTGTGTAGGCGAGTACCTCGTAGCTGGATCTAGCGCCCAGCTCACGAGGCCCACTGCTCCTATACTGTCCCAGAAGGACCTCTAACCTTTTGAAAAACCTAATCCGCACCGATGCAGAGGGTTTTCCCGAACCGGTTGGAACGGTTCGGAACCTCTCGGTCGCGGTGCTCTAGGTCCTGAGTAATGTCTCTCTTTTTAGCCTGAGTAACCTCTAGTTTGGTTACTGAACTAATATGGACCTAGAAAGAAAGAGAGGATTGAAAATACATACGGGTAAGGAACTTGTGGTGTCGTGAGATCCATTCCAATCATAATATATCATAGATCAATATTGAACCAAAGCAAAGTTGAACCAATAGCAATAGAACTTCTTGACCACATGCCAGAGAATGAATAACGACAGCTTGAACCCAGATCTAAATGTTAAACAATTAGAGTTCCCGTCCCGAGGATTTTCATCCTTCTGAGTCAGCTTTCCCCCTTTGCTTCCGAATCAAGGATCTGAATCCGACTCAAGGAAGCTCAAGATGATGACTGAGTGCAAGGTATGACACGTGTTGTGAGACGTGATTTGTCGACGATGCCGTCGAAGTGACTTCGCTATCCGAAGGTATGTGTGAGCAATGCTTACTGAGAGGACAATCAATGTGGGCTATAGTTTCCTGAGAGTGGCCTTACATGTGGACCGAGACATGGTAAAAATTGATTGAGAACCAAATGTGGCGTGTATCAAAGACAAGGAATAACTGAGCAATGATTCAACAATCTACTCGAGAAAGAGTGCAATACTTGCGACAAGAAGTGTAGCAAAGTCGAAAGAATCGAATACCGTGTTGCTGAGAAGGCATCATGTCGAAGTCGAGGAATATCACGTCGAGGAAAGGCTGTAGCCTTTTGGCTGTGTATCTGAGTTGACGATAGAATGTACAATTATAAAAGGTAAAAATGTTTACTCTTTTCATATTGAGGACAATGTGTGAGTGCCACTATGGCACTAATGTATAACAACATTGAGCTGAGTACTTATGTAGACGTGTGTGAAGTTTCGAATTTCTTGGATCATATCGATGCTTAGGGCTGAGTGTTGATTCATCAAGACGAGCAATTTCTTGACGTGTCAAGTCAACTTGGGAGTAAACTCGACCAAGCGAAGACCTGAATTTTAACAATCAAACCTGAGGACACTGTTTGTCGATGTATGAGTATGTTGGTGTTTTACTAACACTACTATCATCCGAGGCTCATAAGGTATTATCAACATGTCACTAGATGTGTGCAAGTTGTATCTAAACTGAGTGTAATATGTGACTCAAACCTCGAAGCTTTGCAGCTTGATGTCATATAGTATTGTAACGTCTTCTGGATATCCGTAACCTCCATAGGCTAGACTTCCACTTCCAAAACTTGCCAACTTCCAATAACATAATCATTGAAGCAGAATCAGTCGTCAGCGTTACCTATAAATGAACATAAAAACATCCAACAACCATTGAAGGTATCGAAATAGGTATGGCTATTTAGAAGCTGAGGACCTGCGGTCGTGTGAAGAGGTTTAGGTACGGCTAAACTTTAGCGATCAATGATCAAGCTTATCCTAAACATAGAAAAACTTTTAAGCAACCTGAGGTCACATAATCTTCTTGACTGATAAACTGATGCAGAGTAATAGATCATATCTGCGGAGTGACTCTTGTGTCCTTGTATCTGAGTAATAAAATATATCCACCATGTCCACACATGTCCGGCAACTGAGACCGGGATCCGATGGCGCATGAAATCAACCCATAATGAAGGGCTCTAGGGCCGTTGAGTTCGAGCCATATACAGGCAACATCTTCATCCTGAAGGAACTCAAAGCATACCTGAGGTGTCGCGCTAATGTGTTACTGATCCGTGCGTTGTCGTTAGATTACAATCAATATAAAATAGAACTGAGGCCGTTGGGGGCATATGTAGCAGACGGATCGCGATAGATACACCATGTCCAGTACAGTTCAAATATCACCTGAAGTGTAACAAACTTGAACTTACTATGATTGCCTTATGAAGGCGTTGCAGCTCAATAAACATAGATACCATAAACTAGTCAGCTATCAATATACTGGGAGTAATCTTGATCTAAGAGCAGCTTGAGGCTATCCATAGCTAGGTACCTAAATATTGATTAGAAGCTGAGTTTGTTCTCGATCGAGAATATATGTTGATCAACGTCTCGGAAAACGGACTACCCGAACCTGCGGAAGAGTTTTCTAGGTTGCGAGACGGAGACTGAGTTAAAAGTATGTTTTTGGAAGCGACGAACGGCGCATTTGCATGTGGAGACACCATGTCGAAGAATTGTAAGTCGGACCGTGTTCGAGGAAATATCACATGTCGTCGCACCATACCTAGGCATTGTGCCGAGGAACTACGCATGTCCAGAGATGTACTGAGATTGTACCATGTCGAAGATTCATGGCTGATGCGACTGTCGGGTAATTATCAAGTCGAAGAACTGCATGTCGATGAATGTACCATGTCCGTGGCTAGGAATAGCGTTGCCGACGATTTGTAACATCTGAGGCTGAAGTTTGTCTGGATGCCTGAGTAGAAGGTAGACTATACGAGAAAATTAAAATACCATGCATACAACTGAGTACTACAAGATAACAGAAACTACTAAATACCTACAAGTGTTGCTGAGGAGGAGGTCGATCCAAGTCAAGGATGACTGGAGGAGCCGGCACGATATCCGGACAAAGTACGTTACAGCAAACGAATTCGCTGAGTGTTGTCGTACTTGTCCGGCTTACCAAAAATCCTGACGATCGTGGTAGCCAGAGTTGTCGTGGCCGTAGTCGTATCCACCATTTGAGTATTGATTGTCATAATCCTCCTGAGGATAGTAGTTGTCGTTGTATGGTTCGTCATAGTAATTGTCCTGAGTATAATCATTACAATACTGACCATTATTTTCGCTACAATCGTAGCTCTCCTGGTACTGCTCTTCATCGTACTCTGCGTTCTCGTCCTGAGATTGATCTTCGTCGTAGTGCTCCGTGTTGTCTTCTTCTTCATCCTGATCTTCACCATTGTATTCTTCGTCATCGTAGCCATCGCTATTAAATTCTTCTGTATCATCGTGAGGTTCGCGGAACTGTATATCGATATGGAGACGATGTCTGTCGGTGCTGATCTTCAGTCTTTTGATGATTCCTGATGGGTCTTCGTATTCATCGTCGTCTTGACGGCTTTCATCTTCCTTCTGAGTGTCGACGTATTCTTGGTTGTCTTCGTTCTCGGGTTCCTCATTGTGATAGTTGCGTTGTTGTCGACGATCAGTATTCTGAGAGCGTCGTAGATACTGAGGACTCTCGAAGGGGGTTTGTTGATGTTGATACTGAGTAGCCTCGAAGTAACCACATGGATGTTGTTGCTGAGGAGCCTCGAAGTATCCTCGTTGATATTGAAACTGAGGAATCTCGACATTTCCCCCCGCCCGTGAATGTTGTTGAGCAGCCTCAACATTTCCCCCCGCCCGTGCATCGTCGGAAGGGTAACCTGAGTATGGAGGCTGCGCATGCGTTTGGGGGTTGCTACCAAAGTCGTGTCGATTTTCAACTTCCCAACGTCGATACCAGAGTGGTTTCATTCCAAACCCGAAAGACTGAGTTCCCCGATGAAGCGTTGCGTTTTGCGCATGATTAGCATTCGACTGAGGATACTGCTGAGGAACCGTCGCATGAGTTTCAATCGCATTCAAATTCTGCTGCATGGTACGATCCGTTTGATCGATCTGTTGCTCGAATCTGAGTAATTCCTGACGACGAAAGTTGCTATTTTGAGAAGCGCGATGATCAGTCGCTGCAATAGAATTAAAAACTTCAGTTACCTGAGGAGTCGTATGTGTCGCATTATCACCATGTGTGTTGTCGATCTTCTTCTGCGGCATCTTCTCGAAGGGCTTGCCTATTTTCGCTGAGTAAAAAACAAATTTGCAGCTGATGACAGCTGTAGACCACCGATGCTGTGAAACCTGAAGAAAAAACTATAGATTATAGTTACGAAGTGAAAAGGTGTAAGAATACACAAGCAAATGCTGTTTCCAGTTGATGTTTGTTGTGAAAAACAATAAAAAATGGCAAAAAATTGTAATAACGCGACGTGCAACCGCACGGCGTAGGAAACTGAGGAAATGACGAGAAATGCTAGTTTCGCTTCCTTTGCGATGGCGCGCGCTTACATCACTGAGTATTCAATATTTACCGTTGTTTTTGCTTCGTAGCAATTTTCTCTGAGAAAAATCAGCAAATTGTTGTTTTTCGGCATCTAACGCCGTTTCCAGCTGTTTTTAGCTGTTGTTAGCTCACTATGTTGGATTGTAACTTTGTTTGTTCCCATACATTGTATGAGGTTTCTATTGAATGTTTTTGTTTTTTCTCTGAGTATTGTTGTATCTTCCTCTTCTTCAACAATTCTACTACCGCTGACTATTATTTAATGGATATATTGTTTCACTCAGTAAATACTGGAACCTGAGTTAAGAAGATAGCAAGGTATGTTTTTTCTTTTGTTTTATTTTATTTCTTTTGTTTTAGGTTTTACTCGGGAAGTTGTCGAAGCATAATCCGTATTGTAAATCTGAGGAAGAATCCATATCGTTCCACTCTCGTGTTGATGCTTGTCAAGTGGTGGAATTGCTGAGAAGCTGAGGATCTAACTTTTATTGTGATGTAAAACTGAGGTTTTTTATTTTTTACATTATTGTTATTGTTTTTATTTTACATAAAACTTATAATTTAGAAGTTTGTTGGTTTGTACATATATACATTAGTCTATGTTAGACTATATTCTGAGTCATGCTTCTCGTGTCGAGAAGTTGTTGTTTGTTCGACTGATTCGATAGATCTCGGATGACTCAATCCGTTGATCTGATTTGTTGTCTGTGGAGTTTTGACTCCTTCGTTGACATTTCAACTCGTTCCAAATCGAGTCTCTTTCTGCCCGGAGGCATGATGATCTTGCACGGTGTGATAACGGAGTTCCTATTCTTATCTAAGGTACAACCCTCTGAAGCTTCTTCGGATTTCAGGGGCCGTGAGACGACTATGGTCGTTTAGTCCAAATAATAGAGCTAGGTGTTTCACCTTACAAGTGTATGGATGACCCGAAGGAAACCACCACCAAGCGATGAAAGCCTGTTTCTCCACGATTCTTGTAAATTTCCACGTCCACCAGAGCGCGCTTTCTGGCTGTTATACCCGCATGTACAGCCAAGTATAACTGGACAACCGTTTGCTTCTCTCCTGAGTACCGTATAGGACATCGCTGTAGATTCTCCTTACTTAGCCTCACTTGAGAAGCGTAGTCCAGGCAACAGTTCTCACTTCATGTGAGACCCTGCTGTAATCCCACGAAGGAAAAGTGCGTAACATATTCCTGAGGTCCCGCGTCCAGGGCTAACCCGTCTATTTGCATCCAAATGTGCTGAGTTCACGGATTACCAGGAGGCCAAGACACACTACCGGTTTTGTCGAAACATTCCTCCACTCCTGTATCGAACACTAGTTATGAATTAGGTATGATATTGTTTATTTCGATGGCATAATTATCTCTATCGTTGCCATGGTGGGCAAACCCATATTGTCAGATGCTGAGAACAATGGCGTGCTCCGAATGGTTACTCAGTTATCCGACGAGTTTACCAGCTGTTTGATCGGTGTTCCTGAGGGATCTAATAATTTTTTACTAGAAATAATAAACTACCTGAGTTATAAATAAATGTAGACGTATTCTTAAATAATAACATCCTTTTTTCCTGAGTAAAAAATTAAAATAAAGCCCTGAGAAACGATTCACAATGGCCGATGCACCATGTCGAGGAATCTGTAGCCTAGTCTAAAAGTAGATGGATTGGGCGCTCGCCCTTTTTGTTAGTTGCCACGCGGAAGAGAGTGCAGCCGTTGCGCAGGTGTTAACCGTTCAGTTTTCTCTACCCAATCTCTCTAGGATGATTCTCTCGCTTCGGGTCTAAGCAAGACGACAGTCGAAGCTTAGAGGGCGGAAACGTGTGTATGAGAAGGAAATCTAGACTCGAAGAACAATAGAAGTATTACTCACGATTTATTATTATCAATAGATAATATGGGCCAATGGGAGGAATCCTTCTTCTTATCCTGAGTCCACACTAATCCAGTAACCAATGATCTTTACACTTATAGAGGGATATCTTAGTTGTCCTGAGAAAGTACCGTCACAGAGACCGATGACGGGAGATCACCATCCTGTCCGGAGACAGGAAGAGAACTCCCTGACCTACGCACGCTAGAGTGCGGCCGAGACCTGGCTATCAGGGCGAGGGCGCGCGATTTGAACTGCGGAAGCCCGCAATTCCGCACAAGGGGCACATTAAAAATTCTTGCATCGACGATTGGAACACTGAAGAGGAGTCTTTAAAAGAACTCCGTCTCCTAGGAAACTGGGGGATTTCCTGAAGATTCCATGACCTCAAAGATTATTTTCTTTAAATTCCTATCTTTGTGAACTCAAATTTCTAGACGACCATTGGCGCCTGGAACCTTGCCTTCCACTGAATCGCGTAATATTTTGTCTTTTCCGGCTCAAAAACTATTCCTAAGGCTATTCGAACAACTAGACGATAGAAAAGCGAAATTCAGTCCATTTTTGCCACTTTTTGTCAAGTTGACAGGAATTAGACGCGCCAACTCGTCAAATTCTGGTCAAGTCGAC
The DNA here is from genome assembly GCA_964036215.1 of Oscheius sp. DF5033. Taxonomy (NCBI): domain Eukaryota; kingdom Metazoa; phylum Nematoda; class Chromadorea; order Rhabditida; family Rhabditidae; genus Oscheius; species Oscheius sp. DF5033. The sequence goes on from CAXIWN010000010.1 coordinate 5,418,580, forward strand.
ATCGCTTCTCGTCAGTCAGTCTTCTCTCGTCTTCGGCAGCCGGCGGTCGTCTCATCAACCAGGTCACGTTATTTTTACTTTTAATTTTTATCCAAAAATATGATTTTTACCTGTTTGACGGGTATTTTCTTTTGATCTAAAATAACCCCGCCAGAAAAAAGTCAGACTGCCAATGGGACTCACTGAGCGGCAGGCTCGCGCTTCTCGGTGGCCCTCGTTTTCGAGGTGTCCTGGCCCGGTTCTCCGGCTGTCGGCTGGTATCCTCTGTGTCCCAGTCTCACGTACTTCCATGTACAGTGTGTACGCAGCGGCCTTTTGAATAGCACAGATGGACCCCGATGCCAATAGGAGAACTGGAAGCTCTGCTTTCCTTGTCGGCTCTAATACTCCACGTCTCTTTTTGACTCATTCTTTTGTCTAAAACATGAAAATTGCTTAATGATTTCTATTTTTATTGTTGCTCTGTTGCTCTCCTATTTATTTTCAGGCTGCCTCAATCAGCGAGACATCCACTGGGAGAAATGGTTCGACGACGACGAGATGGGAGACAACGCGTCACATAACATACTTGGATGGTCAGTCATTTTTAGACCGTCCTAACTCTTTTCATCTTTTAGAAATGAGAAGAGATTTGACAACATGAATTGACAAGCGCATGATTAGTATTTACTGGACCAAAAAATTAATTTTGAAATTTTTCTACTGGAAAATAAGAGAAATTGAAGCTATAAGAAGAAGATATAGCCAAGTCTGTCAGATATTTTCTCCTTTTCGTAATGCTATTCTTAATTTTAGTGACATTTTGAAACGGCATAAATTGATGAATTTCTGTTGAACTACATGCTAAGATTGACGATTTCAACGAGTTAGAATTACTGGAAATTATATGACAAGAACCCACGGAGGCCCCGGACAAGGTTTGTTAACATTTTCTATCGATTATTATGCGCCACAGTTAGACAGCCGCAGGGCAGCGTAAATTTTGTCTTCGCGACAGTTAGACAGCCATGGCGCAGTGATACTCTCGGCAACCCGGCCACCTGGTTTTGGTGTCTCAGGTAGAAACCTTCCGGAGCAGCCACTGTAACGGATCAAAATCAATTTTGAACATTGCTTCGGCCTGGAAATTGTTTCTAAATTATTTCCCGGTTCCATCGCTCTCAAAACTTTCCATTTGCTCAGGTTAATTCCTTTATTTTCAGGTTTATTCGCAGCCGTCTTCTTGGATGTCCTTTTTGCCGTCCCCTACCGAGGTACATGAAATCTGTCTGAGCTGGGAACAATTTTTTAACCGGGGATGGATTTTATTTGGATTTACAGTCGAGGTTTGTTGTCATTTTACAGTCCGTAGTCGTAAGAAAGCAACTTCTCGTCGCCATGACGTTGGGCAGTTGATTTTTTACGGCTACGGTGAGCCATCTGCGCGGAAATACCGTTGCTGTTTCATTTTTTCTGGAAAGTTGTCATTCCGGGGAAAATGAAATTTGTCAACGGTAGTTCCACGTAGTACACATGGCCCTGAGAATTTTTTGTTCTGAAATTTGTTAATTCAGGTATTTAGGAAGTACGTGGTCCCAGTCTTCGTCGTCGTCGTCGTTCCTCCGTCGTCTTCTTGCTTTCTAGTCTAGTTTTCCTGCTCCTATTGCGCCACAGGCGTAAAAGCCCTGTTGGTGCATCATCCGTGTTCATTTTGTCCTTTTGAACTGGCCGCCGTTCCACGTTGCCAATCAACACTTAACCTGCAAACCAATGGAAATTCTGGGCCAAAAAAAATTCTGGGCCAAAAAAAATTCGCGGGACCGTGTGTACTACGCGGAACTGCCACTGAGCCGTTTCATCTCCCCTTGAAACGAGGCCTTCGTGGGAGGATGAAACGGACCAGTGGTATTTCCGCGCAGATAGCCCGTCGTAACCGCTAGAAATCGACCGCCCGCCGTCAGCGCAGCGAGAAGTCGATTTCTTACGACTACGGACTGAAAATGGCAACAAACCTCCAGTCTATCCGCATCGCATTTTCAAATGCAAATAAATCCAAATTCCGGTAAATAACTTTGCTTCCAGCTCAGTATAAATTCATTATTTTGAGCCGTATAAAATTGCCACTGAAATCATCAAGGATTACATTACAAAAAGAAAATAATAACTGACGGTCATGGCCATGTCGATACCTATCGCTTCTTTTTATCACAATTTCCAGTTAAAAATCCATTTTTCGTTCACCTTTACGTACAGTAAACACTAGTCTTATAATCGTTAGACTTATTTAGTCCAGCTCATGCTAATTTCTAAAAAATGAAGAAGATTAGAGCGGTCCGTAAATGACTAACCGTGTCTCTTCTCTGACGCGTTATCTCCAGCTCGTCGTGGTCAATCCATCCCCACAGCTTCCAGTCAAATATCTGATTGAGCCTGAAAATAAATAGGAGAGCAACAGAGCAACAATAAAAATAGTAATCATTAAGCAATTTTCATGTTTTAGACAAAAGAATGAGTCAAAAAGAGACGTGGAGTATTAGAGCCGACAAGGAAAGCAGAGCTTCCAGTTCTCCTATTGACATCGGGGTCCATCTGTGCTATTCAAAAGGCCGCTGCGTACACACTGTACATGGAAGTACGTGAGACTGGGACACAGAGGATACCAGCCGACAGCCGGAGAACCGGGCCAGGACACCTCGAAAACGAGGGCCACCGAGAAGCGCGAGCCTGCCGCTCAGTGAGTCCCATTGGCAGTCTGACTTTTTCCTGGCGGGGTTATTTTAGATCAAAAGAAAATACCCGTCAAACAGGTAAAAATACTTTTTTGGATAAATTTTAAAAGTAAAAATAACGTGACCTGGCTATGAAGAAGATGTCGACCGCAGGCTGCCGAAGACGAGAGAAGACTGACTGACGAGAAGCGATGTCGACTTGACCAGCATTTGACGAGTTGGCCCGTCTAATTCCTGTCAACTTGACAAATCATTATTTGACCCAGATTTAAATAACGTGTTTTCGATATGACCCTTCCAGCGGTGAAAACCGTTTTTCCTCCGGGTCTCCTTTTCCTGAGATGTGGCTATGATCAGATACAATTTGACTTCCAATCCTGCGGTGCTTCCTCCGTAGTCGGACGCACCCATTTCCCGGCTACTAGTTATTTTCGCGGCGAGAGTACATAGAACATCGATTGTACGACATCTTTGGCTTATATAAATCCCCTGTTCCCGTTCAGCTATGAATGATTATTTCTTTACCGAAGCAGATGTCTGTAAATGTTGTATTTTTAATGATTATGAGGTGTTTTCCCGTCCAACCAAAGGAATATGCCCTTTTAGAGAATCGGTCCAACTTCTATCCAGGTTAAAATCTACGACGGGGAGCTTTTCAAATTGTCAGAGGTACCTTCTCCTCTTTTGAAGAAAGTTTTTGAAAAGGTTAGCAGTTTCCCTTTTATAAAATAGTCGCCACAGATGAACCAGAAATCTTTTACCCGAACAAGAAGGACAAATAAATCAATCTATGATTTTATTGAAAAATATCGGAGATTTATAAAAATATCCCTGTTCCACAATTGGAATCTCACCTACGAACATAAAAAGGTCAGATTTTTGGGTTTTACAGAGCGTCGACTTCGACCGACAAGACTATCGACGCACAACTTGGATAATGAAATCATAAAAAATTCTAGACGAGCCATATTCCCATTGCCATTTTCACCAAGAATCATCTACAATTTTCTAGAAGAAGCCTGAAACCATTCGAGGATTCAAATCAGAGTTTCAGCTCTCTTGAAATGGATGAATTTTTCGGGGATAGAGCTATCGCCCCCCGGAATAAAATGGTAAGGAAACGAAATGTGGCTAAACAGCTTTCCAGACCCCCAAAAAACAAAGTTCGCTGTTCAACAAATTGATGAAATTGTCATTGAGCCCTAGGAAAAAAATCGAAGACGATCCCGATGCCCCTTATGTATGTTTTCTAATCTCTGCTCCTTACCCAATTCAGACAATCAAGGGATTGAAGAAAATAACCCAAACGACTTGTATCTCCGCTTGTGGATTTTCCCTCGATTTAGAAGAATTTCAAAAAAGTGAATTTCTCCAGAGAGAATTCACTGGCAACTATCATCCTTGCAGTCATCATGTGGTAAGCTCCCAGTATTTTTTTAAAAATGTTTTCAGGCTTATAATGAAGTAATCGACGATACCGGCAGGGAAGAGAGGTTGAGATCGAATATGGAGCCATTTATCCATTTTGCCAAGTTCATGAAACATAAAGGAGGATTCTTGTGGTTTGATAAGATCACCCCGGAGGTGGTCCATGAATTCTCCTCGGTTTTGGAGCCAACCGGGCTATTTTTAAATAATAATGGATTAATGAGAGTTTGGACGACGCCGGACCTTGACGAACACTTCTTTCGAACAAATTTCCTGGTAAATTTTGACCAAGGAAGACATTAGGAATGCCAAATTTCAGGATCTTCGAGTAGTCAGCCTGACAGATTGTCCCAAATTGAAACCAGAAGCCATTCGATATCTTCTTCAGTCGGCTGAGGTCTTTTCCGTCACATTTCGAGGAGACGAGCTCTTTGCCATCTTTATAGAAGCCCTGGAGGTCAGGCTAATATCCCCTTTCAGGCTCAAGTTGGATATTTCCAGGATTGGCGAGAAGGAAATTCAAAATTGAAAAATTTGAACTTTACAAATGGACAGAAATTCACGGCAGAATTGATGAGGTCGTTTGAATCTCTCAGCTATAGGACAATTACCCCTGGAAATTATAATCTCCTTCTTCAAGAGATCCCTCGCCTTTCCATGGTAAGATGAAGTTGGAAAAATAAAATATTACAATTTAGCATCCATGTCATTTTGGAGAATTGAAGCTGCAGTTTCTGTTGAAGACAATAAACCAAGAAAAATTCGCGTTGCTCGTTGTCTCTGATCGAAAAACTTGTACATTTCACACATTATAAATTTATTAAATTAGGAAAGACTTGTAGAAAGACAGTTACACCACTTTTCGGCAATATTGAGAGCCACATCTGAAAGCAACAGTATTATTGCCCCAAATATAACTTACAGGCAATCAGACGAATTCGGCAATCGGCTGAAAAGTTCCTTCCTCGGATCATTAGGATGTCGAGTTTTAAAAACACTGTGATAATCAATTACCAGTGATTCACCTGAATAATTTCAATCCAAAGGAAGTTTACTCTACTTACCCTTCTTTATATCCTTCATTGTTGCATAAAATAACTTGGGTACAATTCTTCTTCCCTTATAAATGTAAACATAACAGACGTTTGGCTCACAATGATGATTGAAGAACCGACTGACACTACTGAACCAACTGATTTCGATTGAAAGAATAATCCCTTACCCTGTTTTCTTAGCATCGATGATGACTTCGGCCTTGATTTCGAATTGATACGAAGTATTTCCTCTCTTATTTTGAGCCAGTTCCTGCTCATGGAAGGACTAAAAAGGTTGATTTAGCCGTTAAAAAATCTCACCTCTCCATTATATTCAGCAATAATTGTGCCGGCTGGAATATCGGTAAGAGCGCGGACACCCAGGCCATCTATCTTCGGCTCATAGCAAACCAGAAGAGGCACTTGTCGACACTGAAACAGATGTTTCTGATTAATTTGGATATGGTGAATACAGCGATAAAAACCGGAAAAAATGGGCACTAAAGGGCCCACCCCCCAGCTGACTCACCGGTACTCGTCGACTCGGACAACTCTCCGGACAAGTGCTATCTACTGAGCATATCTTCGACTTGCTAAATTATTGTAGTTATCTATTTCAAAGAGGAACTAACTAAGAATATAGAAAATCTTCAAATCCTTGAAAGGGCCCCTGGCGGAGGGGCAAAAAAGGCTCGGCAACTTTGTTGGCACAATACTCGCACAGCTTCTGGCCACACGTACAACTGCACTTCTTATTGACCGTTCGAAAAAGAAGATCCGTCTTCTCGGTTAGGGTAATGCCGGCAGTATACTGCAAAAATAGAAAGCGTTTTAAGTTAAGGCCTACAGTAAATTGTCGGGGAAGTTTTGCGAATCCCTCAGCGTGGAAGACGTCGAGATAGATGGGTGGCTCGTAGTTCTTTTCCGTCACCGAATTCCACTTCCTTTCCATTTCTTTCATAATCCACATCTTTTTCTGCTCAGAATAGAAAGGATAGTTCTATATTTTTTCATTTAAAGTAAATTATAAAGGCCTACGAGGAGTCGTTTCCAGCCATTCAGGCTGATCCGTTCTCCATTAAGAATCTGCTTCGGAGGAATCAGCATAAATCGTCGTGGATCGTATCTAAACCTTTTTAAAAAATCGCTTTAAACCGACAAACCCTTCGTCTCTCATTTTATCCAAAACAGCCGCGAATCCTTCTTCTTTCACGAAAAATTCCTCCAATTTCCCTTCGCATCCTCGCATATCCTCCAAAGTTGCCATAGTACACTCATGTGGTCCATAACTTTTCCAAAAAATGAAGAAAGCCTCTGTCTAAAAGGAGGAATATCTCAAAATCTGGTGGAGATTACCTTTATGGTGACATTTTCCCTCTTTTCCACTTGGATAATCCTCTCGACTTCATAGGCGTCGGCTTTTTCGCTGCCATCGGAGGCCGGGGAATATTCGCGCTGCTCTCTGCCTTCTGGGATTATGATTTCGGGGTAGTCATTAACAAAATCCAAATCTTGATCATCAGGGAGCAAATCGTCCAAACTGTCCGGGAGAGAAATTGCCTGAAATAAAGTGGTAGGCGTGTGCTCCTGGACCATCGACGCAGTCGTCACAACTCAACACATCATAGGGGAAAAAGCTTACATCTGATTGTGGAGTTTCCATGACTTTAACCAAATTCTGTAGCCGGATTAAATACTGTTCGAGTTTTTCTGGAGCCATGTTATCGCAGTCAGATGGTTTATAACCCTAAAACTAGCCGAAATTCTTTGTAAATGATCTCCTCTACCGGCTCCTTTTCCTTCCTTCGTCGTTTTCTTTTCGGTTCCGGTGTCTTTCTAGCCGCTCCCCGTTTCGCACTCCTTGTCATTGGACCACTTTCCTAAAAAAATAAATAAGGGGTTGACATTTTATTTTACCTCAAGAGGTATAGAAAGGGGTGGGGGAGGGAGTGGAATCAAGCTTTTTTGCAAAAATTTCCTCCTTATCCGTAAATTTTCTCTCGCATGGATTTCTTCAATTTCTTTCACAGCTTCCTGATACATTAACAGTTTACGCTTTAGGCTATTAATTTCCTCAGAGACTTTGGCTGAAAGCGACCGTAAATTTGCCAGTAATTCTCCTTCTTTCTCCGTCATCGAAAGAAGCTCTTCGACAGATGGCTAGAAAAGGATAAGCGCGGGAAAACAAAGAACATACCAACATGGACATATGCTGGGAAAAGCAATCGATACCTATTTTCTTGGGAAAAGCGAAGAAGATCGATTTTATTGGCGTCGGGTCACACTCGCTTGTTGGTCGACGGGGAGCTGTGACCCGCTGAAATGGTGGGATAGCGTCGAGAGTTGGAGGTCGAGTAAGGATGGCTCTATCGGGCTCTCGTCTAAATGCCAAGAGGACGACAGTCCCTTTATTTCACCGCGATTGAATGGGAAGGGTTGTTTTAGTAGGCAAAAAAGATGCATTTTCGTCCCAACGGCTCGTAAGGAAAAAGGCGGGAAAGTCGGCCTCAAAGTTGACCTAATCGCCATATTTGCGACGGATCTTGCGCTCTGCCCACTTGCTCAGTGGATTTCACGCAATTACTTTGTCTATGTGAATAGCATATCCTCTTTTTGGTGATCCTTGTAATAGTCAAAAAAGGAGAGAAATATGGGGGGAGTGGGCCGACTGTGCCACATGGCATTTCGCTATACAACGACTATCACATCAGCTATTGTGGGAAAGGAATATAAAGGAGCAATCCTTTTAAAATGACCATATATTATTGACATATTTATTAGTTATAGTATACCCGATTTAAATCACATAATAATTACCGGTTCAGAAAGAGCATCAGATTTTAATTGTCCGCTCTCGGTCAGCTATAAAGTATTCTAATTTTCCTGAAGTTTAAAGGTCTACCTGACACATAACAAACTTCTGCCCGTATTCCCAGCTCTGTGAAGCATTGGAGCCATAGTCGTTGCTTGGATGACAGTCGATCGCCAGGTCCTTTCACTTCGACCACCTGATAACCAGCGTATCGGGGAAGATGTCAATCCTTACCGCAACAGTCCCCGTAGCTGGATTCCACATCGTTAGGTCAGGAAACCCACTCCTGGTATTTCTGTAATCCTTTATTAGGCGGGAGAATATTCCGACGAGGGCTGGACGAGGACAGGCTGAAATGAAATCCTGCAAATTAATGGTTAATTTAAAAAAGAGGGAACTTACAGAGCACTCCTCTAAATCTTTAAATAAATTCCAGACAATTTCTGAATTTTGAACATCAAAATATTTTTCCCAAATGGCTTCGATTTCATGGCGGAGATCGCCTTCTTCCGCCCGGGCCAACCATCTCAGCCGCTCTTCAAATAATTCTCGTCGTTTTTCGTAAAATTCTGGGTAATTTAGATCGACAGGATGAGTCTGAAATATAAACTACGACAAGGAATATAATTAAAGAACCTGAACTTCACTAAACCATGCGCCTTCTACCTCGTGATTGAAAATGATATCATAGAAGAGCAGCCCGAATACGGTATGCCAAATGGAACCCTCAGCATGGAGACCTTGGAAAATATTAGAGGGGAGTGGCGACATACCGTGTGACATTCCTTCTTTTTGTAAATAATGTTGACGGGCGATTTCCTCAACTGAGCATTCTGTCACTGAACCATCGGTTCCATTTCTAATAAAGCGATTCTGCCGGGCGTCGCCCAGGTTTTTTCTCAAAATTGCTCCATTTATTCGAGTCTGCAACTTGTATTTTACTATAAAAAGGCAACAGAATACCTCCTTGGGCTTAGAGACAATCAGGATTCGATCAAATTGTCCTTTTGTCAAACGAAGTGCCCTGTCTTGTAAAGTTACTTGGTCTTTTTCCTTTACGAAGGGGTCGATGAGAGCAGCTCGCAGATGTTCCAGCGCCTCTTCCGGATCCTTTAAATGGGTTTCCAAATTGAGAGTCAGTCTCTCCCACAAGGCGCCACGAGTATCCCAACAGAATCCTTCTCCATCTGGAAAATATATTATCAGTGTGTCCACCCGACTCGAGAATCCACCCTTTTGGGAAATTACGAATATCTCACGTTTATGATACAGCAAAAATCGCTGCAGAATAACAGCATCCGCATGTTGTTTCTTCTTTTCGAAGGCTGAGGAGACATGAGCCAAAATTCGAAGAAGCACAGTTGGAGCTGTGAATCGTCGAATAGAAGGTGAAAGACTCCGGCAATATTCCAGATCACTGAACAGTTGACTTTTTTTTAAATCAGAAAAAGTTACCATAATTCCAGTTTCTGCTGGGCTTCTTTTCCGAGTTCTATGGCTTCCTCCAACTTTTGACAATAGACAGCTTTTGCTACAGTAACTTCTAAGTTTTTCGCCTCTACGTATCTAAAAATGAGAATTTTTACTTGTTCTGGGCTATTGGAGAACGATGCCCACGATTGTATGATCTCATACTTACTCTTTCAATTCTTCATAGCTTCTGTAAATATTGAGCAGTTTACATTCCATTGGCCCTGGGAAGTTGACCTTATTGCTTCCATGGTTCAACAGAACAAATCTGAATAAATGGAAAGTTTAAACAGAGTAATCTGGGCTTACAATAATTCTCCTTCAATATTCTTTCTCGGATCGTCATAAACTAGTGCGGAATTTGTTTCACTCGGTGAATAAAGGGTGAAAATTGCCTGAAACAAGGTAAATTCACTTATTGCAATGGTTACCTTCATGGTGATGTCGATATCCTTCGAAAGCCGGAAACATCCGCCGTATTCTTTCAAAAATGTGGCGACCATTCGTCCACCGACTCCTTTACTTCTCCCAAAAAGGTCATTTTGGCTAGTGGCGTGCTTCTTTAAGGCTTCTTTTAACGGAGACCGTTGCTGTAATACGGTAGATTGATACTCCCTTTAATAAAAAGCACCAGCTTATGATCGACTCTAAAAATCTTGGCTATTTTCCTCAGGACATCAATTTGTGCCATGTCGATGACCTCCTCCAGCGTGATCGTCTTCCCGCCATCCTCCAGAAATTTTGATGTTTTCAACGTTTCCACATGGTTTTCCAGCTCTGGATACATTGTGTATCTACAAAATATTGCAAAATTTATAGTAAAATCACCTTTCTTTCAGCTGATTTAGGGAAAACCATTGTCGTTTCCTGAGAAATAGTCTCAGAAAGAGCTCTTTCTCTTTATTTTTCAATTTCTCATAGGTTCTAACATGTTCATAAGCGCTTTTCCAAAATTCTGGGCCAAAAGGAGAATTTTCTGATCGAATTACCTACAAACTGGGGGAAATGAAGGGAAACGAAGCGTTTACCTTGTGAATCATTTTGTTGAATAATTTCACTGTATATTTTTCAAATTCCGCCGGAATTTCTGCTCCTTCTGGAGATGTTAGGACTTCTTCCTTGATCGCAGGGTCATAATTCTCTTTCGACGGTGTTTTCAGCGGTGAAGTTGAGGTTGACGGGATATTCAAGGGGTCAGCGTCCTCTGTTTTAACATTTTCCTGAATTTTCAAAATTTCTTGAAGAAATTCAGCTTACAGCAGGAGCATTGAAGTCGAATCCAAAGTTTAACCCGAAATCGTCAGGTTCTTTAGGCTCCGGTGGTTCAAATGTGCCACTTTCCTGTAAAATAAGAAAAATAATCAAAAATCTTGCTGGAAAACCTGCATGAGGACATCTTCCCGAGTTAATTTGACCTCTTCCCCGGAGACGGAGACAGTGGTTCGACTTTTCTTGATGCATCTCTCTTCTACAGGGCTGCCGTCTTTCTGAGAAATTATCCAATGAAAAATTAGGGGGAACTCTTACCCGAATCCGGACGGATCGTCGTCTTGCCGTCGTTATCCTCTCGCTACTTTCAATTGTCGACACAACTGTGGATGTCGTGGGTTCTGTTGATTCCTTTCGGTCTTCAAACGAATCATCCAAGACAATTGGTGGCCCAATTTTCTGGGAAGCTGTAACCACGTCGGTAATCTAAAGAAAACCACAAATTCTCCATAAATCTCAAGCTTACGAGGCATTCATCCTCTTCGATTTTTAAATCACAGCGGTCGAAATGACTTCGATAGATGCCGAAAGCTATTGTCTTCTGGCAAATTGGACAAACCTTAATTTTATCAGATATTGCTGGATGAAATTAACTTACTTTTCCTTTTAATTGTTTAGCAAAAGCTACTGCTAATGATCGTTTATGGGAAACAGGACCATTATCGAGGGTTTTCGAGTTTTTACCACGTTGCTTGCTCATTTTAAGTGGGACAGAGGGCTTTTTGAATGGATTCTCAGCGCCTATCGCGCCGTATTCATTTCTGAAGAAGAAAAAACGTGAAGAAAACTTTTAAAATATGAAAAATTTGGAAAGAAGGTGGATTTTGAAATGCAGTTTAAAGTCAGATCGGACGATTGCGATTGGAGCGCGGAAGAGAAAGGGGCGACAGTAGTACAATGGCTCCAAAATTTTCACTCACAATTTTCACCGTTCCCTATTAATTTGGATGTGGCGCATTCAGCGGGGAAAACAGTTCTTCCATTGGAACATCATATGGCTTCATTATTACAAAATGCCGATCAGCAAAATTATGAAATGGCCAAATCTTTATTTTTCGGTGTTTTCAGCATGGTTTCTCTATTTTCCAGTTCTGATATTCGGTGTTTACTGCTACCTTGGATACGGTTCATCCACCGGAATAGACCGTTTTCCAACCGCAGCTCCTATTCCGAAGACATAGGGCGATTGCTCAGAAAAATTGAAAAATCAGTAATCGTCTATCAATTGCTCAAATTCCCCTCACCACGGCGCCGATCAGCAGACCGAGGAAATCTTCTTTTCCTTTTTTGTGCGCTTGAGCTCGTTTCCACTCCTTTGCGACCATGACGATTGATCGAGCCTGTTTCAGTTGGTCGGGTGTCGTTTGTGCCGCTGTTCTCTTTGTCTGCTGGCAACCATCACATTCCACTCTCTGTCAATCTTTTCTCCTCCTCCATCACATATTATACTACCAGTACTAATAATTTCAGCTGTAAGTGGAAGGAAAGAGTAGGCGCTCGGGGAGGATCAACTGTCGTTTTTTATTCGGCTATAAGCACTTGAAGTGGACACACAGATGCTAATTACCTGTTTTGAACGGGAGGCAGCCACGTTATCACGGAGCGACCTTGACGGAGCAAGCCTCAAAGACTGTTTGGCAAACCTGGAACCTGATTGGGTCGACGTGGGGACAAAACATCTGACAACTTGAAGATCTACACCACGTGGTTCCGGAGCGAATAAGGAAATATTCTCTGATCACATTAAAATTGGCCGATTGGAATGCTTAGCCACTCTTCAATTATCTGTGGCCATGTAGTATGAATCTCGCGGACAAGTTGGAGATCAACTCCTGATGGACGATATCTTCTGGAAGGTTTGTAAAAATAGAAAATCATCCCCCACAAGATTCAAAGAGTTGATCTTATGGGAGATGATCTCCAGAGGCTTCTGGAAGATTTTTTGATATGGCCGCTGGTCATCTCTACGACAGACAGAAGGACAACTCATCTCCTAAAATGGAAACGAGCCCATTTCTAGTTAAAAAATACTCGCTTTGGGAAAAGTTGACCCCGATTTCTCGTTGTCTGATGGGGTCAAGTTTGAAAAAAGAGTCGACCGAGCAGTCGAGTTATCTTTCCGGTCACGCAAACTTACGCAAATAGCCGTAGACAATGCTCACTGACACGGATTCCCAATATTTTCAAAATGTCACCGCTCTCTGTGCTCTGCCCTTCTCAACCGACCTTGGCCGGGAAAGAGACAGCCGATGAGCATTGATCGAGCCTCAAATGTCTATACAAGGCCATACTCTGCGAATCAATGTGGAGCACCAAACTGATACGGCGACAAGCAAAAACAGGCTTTGCTTGTGCTCCTAACAACAACTGTATGTCGTTGGGTGATAACAGTCGTGTTCCTTCCCGGTTGTGGCTCCATTCAATCCCTCTCGCTTTTGTTCTTTTTCCTTTTTCTTACAGCTCTCATCTCTCTCGCAATCCCCCCATTATACAAAAGAAACGGGGCGGCTTTTTCTTTCCCTGCGGCGAGAATCGAGCACATGGTCGTTTCTCGAACGGTCTGCCTTTTTATTATTCTTCTCACATAATCCCCCCTACGGGCACATTTAATTTGATAACAGTCGAGAGCTCTCCGAGATGCTGGGCTCTTACTGTCACCTCCTTGCTCTTTTCCCGTTTGCTTTGATTTCCACACAGTAGTCCGTCTGCTGGCGTATTACTAAGAGTAATACTTTGGCATTCGGCGATCGGCCGACGGTGTGAGCCATCATTTCCCGGGCATTCACCCCGTCCACTTTTGTGCATTCGACGATCATCGTCGGGTGGTTTTTCCACGGGGACGATCGATCACGAGCAATCGCCGCTCTTTTTTTCCCAACCAGTCGTCTCGTATTGTTTTTTTAATTAGGGATCGGGATTCCTTTCGCTATCCAGCAGCCAGAAATATTTCCGGTTGACACTGGGGGTCGACTCTTATCAGCTGGTGCTCCCATTTTTAGGAGAGATCCTCTTTTATCGAGAAAAAGGGGAAGTAAACATCGAAGACCACCCAGAAGCAATTCCTAGTAATCTTTAGGATTTTTTTCTCTCGGTTTAAAGTAACCCCGGGAGTGCTCCTGCTCTGATTCATTTCTCTCCGCGGTCCCCTTGATACTGCCAGCCACACTGGGACTCATCCACGCGTGTCTTCCTTTATGAAAATCCTTCGGCTCTTCCCGTTGACTGGCCTACTTTCCTCGTTTCTCATAAACGGTGGCTGTGTGTGTGTGTCCTCCTCGAAAGAAGAGTGCCCTAATCATAGTGCACCGGGCGCAATTGAGAAATCGCGGCGAGTGAGCGCGCGAAATCCAAGAGATGGTTCATTTTTCATTTTGGAGTCTCTCTCTTCCTTTGCAGCTGGAGGGATGGACAGAAAGAACTGAAAGAGAGCTTTGAGTTATGAATCACATGAGCAATTTCACAGAAGTATAATGAACCGGCCTTGAAGACACGAGGAGCTCCGGTTCCTTTGAAGATGCCGAGCAATTTCCAAACGGGGCTCCCAGCTGCGCATCACATGAACCTGTTTTTCTCTCCTTCTCCCACGTGTTCTTAGAATTCGTCCCTCTCGGTATCAGTTGAGTATCCAGTCCCGATAGCTCATCTGGTCTCCGGTCTTTCGGCGCGTCGACACTGTCTTAATTTATGTTCCCAGTGTGTTTGTGAGCACATCTGGGCTGGACAGGGGGGAAGATGGAATGGTGAAATGTTGCCGTTTAGTGGTTCTTTGTTTGGCTCGCCCTTGGGGAGATCGCTGGAGCAGGTTGGATTTCTCTTCTTTTCCGAGTTATTCCGCCCCTCGGCTGGTTGTTGTGTGGGGTTGTCCCCATTTCTGCACAATACAAGCGGCAGCCGATGGGAGCCGGCCTGCTCTATCTCCGCGCAGACGACCTCGACCTGTGCGACGAGCGCTACTACCACCTATCCATTCCAGAGAGGCAACTATATCTCCAGGATATCTTGGTCTTCTTTTCCATTTAAAGAGAGGAGTCTCTTTAAAGAATTGGATTCCCATTGAGCTGCGACGGACATCACGGGCTCCGAGTTGCTCAGCTACCACTTATTTTCTCCCCATTTATGTTCGGAGACTCTATACTCTCCCTGCCAGTAATTATACCATTCCGACCAGCCGGAGTTCTCCTCCTGAGATCCCGACGGGGGAACCTTGACCTCCCCCGGGTAGTGTTCGCTCTCATCCCCCGGATGCACTCTTCGCACGATTGCACCTACTAAACGGGGACAATGTTGTTGACTAATTTCGCGACGCCTCAAGGTAAAAGGGACCTCCTCCTCGTCGGAGCTACGGTATTGCTCTCAACGCGCACCACGAGCCAGTTTTACCGTAATCTCTCTCCTCCCCTCGAGTCTTTGTCCGTCCCCCTTCGGTGTGTCGTTTCTTCCCCCTTTCGGAGCACCACCACCACCATCGCCCCCGATCCTGTTCCCTCTGACTGTCTGCCGCCTCCATGACCAGCCGTATTTCTCTATTCAGGGCGCACTTTCCCCGGCTCCGGACTACTCGTTTCGGCTGCTGGTGGTGTCTGTTGATGCTGCTGCTGCCAATCGCCGCCTAAGATTGTCAACAAGGCGTGACCGTATCACTTGTTGTACCTGCTCCCAGTAGCTCACTAGCCCACTACCGTACTCCCTCTCGTCCACGCCTCACCCCTTGTAAATCCAGCTGCCGATAGTCGGCCATTTTGAGAGCAAGGCGAAGGTGACCGGCGCATCGCCAATTCTGATCCGGTTTCTCCCTCCCCTTCGGGGGCTCTCTCCCATTCCTTAGACGGTCGGGCGACGATCAATTATCTTTCTGAGATCTCCCCCGCTCTCCATTCTGTTCTCTTATATTCCGTGAGCGAGCCACAGTCTCCCCATCCTACGACGATCCAATTTGCTCTGACCCGGCCCTCGACCAGTTTTTATCGTAGTTGCGCGCACGACGAAGACGAGGCCCGCTCCGTGGCCCACATAGCCGGGCGAACGATTTCCTGTTGCCATCGTATCTCTGCCTGTTGTCGCTCACTTAAAAATCCAGCTCCTTGCCAAGGTTGCCGCACCTGGTCACACGGGGAAGAAAGATACGCGACAAATCTAATGTTTATGTTTTCTTAAATGAACTTCATTGACCCGTGTCAACAATACGAGAAAGAGCCACTCGACCAAGGTTGTCGATCTCGGATGGCCGTCCTTGACTCGTCGTCGGGTGTGGCTCCAGCTCTGATCCGATAACTGATCTCATCTCGTCGAGTTGTCCGATAACCCGACTACTGTCGTCCGCAAATGGCCTTCACGCAGGGTGGACGAGATGCTCCGCGTCGTCCATCCCCTCGAGGTCATATCCTCGCCGCCAGTTTGCTCTCTTCTTCCCATTTAATGCAGCCGCTACCGTAACCCCTCTGAGCAATGTACAGACCTGTTTACGTGTTTCGATCCTCCTCTCTCGAGTTGGAATTCCATTCTCTCACCCCGAGCCAAGGCCACCAGTGCCGAGTATGATTTATTTTCGGTCACCTGACTCATTCTCTCCTTTTTGAGACACGAACTGTAGTCATCCGCCTCTTCGCCGAGCTCCAGAGAATTTGACCTTGTCGATGTTGTTTTGAGCTAACTGGTCAAAGAGCCAGAAAAAGGCAGAGAAACATCTTTCTCTCCCTTTCTCGTTGTTGAAAAAGATCACGTCACACAGGATTCCTCTCTTGTGCGCGATAAACAGGGTGTAATGCCAGAGAGAGAAAGGGGGAAAAGGAGAGAAAGAGACCGTAACGAGTCGGCTAGAGTCACCAAAAAGAGCCGAAACCCCCGCCAACTTCCTCCTTGCCCTTCTCTTCCACTTTCTTACTGTAACTTTGATTTAAATTGGATTTTCAGGTATGTTACAGTCTAAATATGTCGTCGTGGAAGTCACGACAACTACGGCCACCATGACTTTGGTCCAGTATCTGGTAGGTTCAGTCTCTTGTCAGTGTCCTTGTCCATTTGTACGTATCTGCTTCACTTTTGCTCATTTTTCTAATCGCTCCATCCAGATACCGTATTGGAATTCTAAGAAGATCACGAGCTTAATCTCTATCTCAAGACTGCGTACGCATTTTTGAATCCACCCATTGTCTCGAGAAGACTATGGAGAATCCTAATTTCTTTAAAACAACGGTGATCACTGAAAGTGTTCTCTTTCGTCTGCGAGAGAAAACAATCCCGGGAAATGAAACACCATGCCGATAGTGAGCAGCCTTGAAAATCTGCTGATGTTGTGACATTTTTTGGCGTAAAAAAGCGTAAACAAGCTCCCTTTTAAATCATCTTCCCCATCAGTCTCTTCCCTTTCTTCCTCTTCAATGAGCATTCGAGTAAGTTTAGCACTTGTCCACGTTTTTGTCCTCGTCTCTCAATGTCCCTCTTCCCCTCTTTAAACCCTCCTTTTCCTTCAGATAACTCACGGCTTCGACAAATTTACAGTTGTCTCCGATCTCTATGATCACCCATCTTTAAAGGGAAAAGGAGCCTGTAGTCCGTCGTCCAGTTCCCCGCCTCCAACAGCTGTGACCCCAGCGCCGACGCCATCTCCAGCTCCGCCGACTAATAATGGAAAACCAAAGGTACCGCACGAATTTTTATTTTAATTGAATATTTCTAGATGTCAATAAATGATATAGCATCAAATTTATCGAAGAAAACTTCGCCTAAAGTTGAAAGGCCGCCGGCCACCAACGGCAATGGTTTAAATGGACACTGTGGGATGACAAATGGGATTGGAATGATCAATGTGAGTTATCTTGAGCTTGTTTCAACAGGGCGACTGACGACTTTGAGCGATCTCGAAGCCTCGGCTGAAACGTAAATAGGCCACAGCGAGTCATCCATACCCGCGCCTAATAAAAATCCTTATTTAAATCAAAGCAAACTACTCTACTGGCAAATCTTCTGCTACATCATGCGTTACTTTTTCCAGTTTCTATGGAATTCTACGGGTCCTTACCGGCATCCTTTCTTCCTTTTTATCCCACTTGGTCAGAATATTCTTCAGCTTTTCCGCTTCTCTCTTCTCCTTCTCCAAATTACGGATTTTCTTCTCTTGCTCGCTCAATTTATACTAAAAGTTTACATTATTTTGCGTATTATGCGTCGACTTGACTCGACATGAAAAAATAGGCGAGTCGAGTGCATTTCGGCTCTCGACTCATAATTCGGGTCGAGTCGGGGCACAACACTAATTTTGTGTTCCACTGCGATCTTATTCCAACCTTGAGTACAGTCTTCTGACTGTCAGCAGCTCTCATGGTATCCAAAGTCATTTTAGTCAGCAGTTGTTTATCCAGAATATCGCTGGCCTTTTTGATAGCCCCATGAGCTTCGGCTGCTTTGAGTCGTCGTCGAAATTCCTCAATCTGGCGGGTATCCGGTCCTCCATAGCGCAAAAGTCGAAGATCATTCTATACGCCCATCGGATTACAGGAAAAAATGCGAAAGACTTGCCTTATTCTCCCCGAGGATTCCCGCATAGGATAGCTCGAAATTCACCAACTCCGCTACCCTTTTTACGAGAATATTCAACTGTGATTCGCCTTGTACATCCAGTAGCTCTGTCAAAACTTGGATAACTCCTTCCAGCTCTTCGAGTCGCTTTTGAGCAGCTTTTAATTCTACCTAAAACATTTCTTTGGAACATCCGTGATCACTTTCTCACGTCAATTGCCAATATTTCCTGCTCAGCCGTTTGTAATTTCTCTGTAATGACCGTCGCTTCATCTTCGGCTGTTCTGAAATCGGGTTGCCCTCAGTCTGCCCTTGGATGACACGGTGTGGGAAACAGTTTGGTATGGGGTTTTGACCCCGAGAAAGATGGGAAACAAAGAGAAGCAAGGGACCTTGTGATTTGTCTTACCTGGCTCTAAAGAATGCGCTTCTCAGTTGTTTCGCCTGATTCAACAGCCCGTCTTCCCTGCTCTTCGCCTCCTGTTCCTGTTTCATTTTTTCTGTTTTAATGGATTCCAATTCGGCCAGCATAGTTCGTATAGCCCGTTTGATCTCCAGTTCATCGGCTTCTTCTTTTCCCAAAAGGGCCGCCAGTGTCTCCAACAATGCTTTCTTTTCATTTTCTGATGATCGCATTAGCACAGTTAAATTCTTTGTCGATTGTTCGAGCTCATGATTTCGAGATTTGGCACAGCGGAGCTCCGCTCGAAGCATTTCTAAATCCTCATTTCTTTAAAAGAAAAAAGTGAAAAACCTACCCATTTCAAGGAGATGGTGAGTTGTGCTGCTTTCCATCCTTTGAATATTTTGTTTCAATTCCTCCGATACTTCGTTGGTTATGTGCAATTCCTGTAGTTGTTCGTCTCGCCTTTCCACGTCTTGCTTTTTCAATTGTTGAACCTCATTTCCGACTTTCTCCAGCTGTCGGGTTGCTTTTTCCAATCTCTCCTCTCCTTTTCGTATCTGTTCCAAGAGGAGATTATTCTCCTCCTTTAGGGATTTCCATTTTCCCAGGAGATCTTTTATCTTCTCAAAAACATCTTCTGGGGAATGGCGAATGATTTCCAATTCATCTGGGTCTTCTATCAAAAGGCTGGCGATATGACAGCACATTTCCTCTAGTCGCCTTTCAGAGTTGTCCGCTTTCTCTTGACTCTGGGTCTTCTCCTCCTGGAAGACACGAAATCTAGCTTCTATCTCATCTTTAGCTTCTTCTGTTTGGGATATCTGCTTTGTTAATTCCATCAACTTTGCGTTTAATTCGGGAAGATTTTTCTCCGATTTCTGGAAATGTCTAATTTTCTGGGGGATGGGAATCTACCATAGCGCGAGATTTCCATTTCTCAAGTTCTTCTTCCAGCTCCTTTCTGGCCTTTTCATTCGCTCGTAGTCGACGTTCCAAACTTTCCATTTTGACTTTTGTTTGTCGCTCGGTTTTGTCATCGACGATGTAAGTGCCAGTCTCCGAGGTATTTTCCTCATCCTCCGCTCGATGGCCGCAAGTTGTATGAGGTCGTCTCTGGGTTAGTTTAAAAAAGAAAGAGGATAACTTACGCATGCGACTTTCTTTCCTTCAATAGAAAGTTTCGGGACCATTTGAACACCAACATAGCTGCCGGACATGGTAGTAATATGCAAATTTGGCGCCTATACCTGCCCAGGGGGTCGAAAGCGGCCAAGTGGAAGAGTCGGAAGAACGCGCGAACGCCTTTTGACCTGTGTATAATAAGGGAATTTCAGAGACCACCACAAATTACAAGTTTGGCTGATGCTCATTCCCATTTGGCTAGGATTTTGGAAGGAAAAGCTCGACAGGAGGCAAAAGAACAGCATCATCACAATGTCGTCGATGTACAGAAGATTATCCTGGGACAAACGGTAGTGGAAGATGACACGGAGGAGACACACGACGAAGAGAAGACAGACTCTTCGGATTCCGTCGATTTTGGCCTTGGACCGTCTGACGACTCGATTCGGGCTTCCCTCTCCCAATTGTCAAATCTTTCCCAACTTTTTGGAGTATGTAGCACACAATATTTGATGTAAACCCTTTGATTTCAGTTCAATAATACGGTAGTCGAAGAGAATGGCAGCTCACCAGCTAGAAAACGGCATCTTGACGGCGACGGCACTGTACCAGAAAAAGGAAGAAAACATAGATGGATGACGACGAACGAGCTGGAGGAGAGCCGGTTCGGCCGGGGAAAGAACTATGGCCGCGTGCATTGCAAGGCCACATACAAGTGCGCGGTGAGTTTCATGTGATCGGGGGATCTATGGGGGGAAGATCAAAGTTCTTAATGATCGAATGAATTTGCAGCTGTGCGGCAAACCGACGACTTTGAATTCCACTGGCTCCAGGTGGAATCTCCTTCGACATGTGATTATGATCCACTCGGAGAGCAAACCATATCAATGTTTTGACTGTGATTTCATTGGGATCAAGAGCAATGTCGTTAGCCATGCGAGGCAGAGCGGACATCGAAGTGACGATGCCATGGACATCACCACTGACGACATGAGAAACGAATGGAATACAATGCTCCACAATTGTTTCCCTGATTATGTCAAGGCCAAGAGCCGTGGATGGCAGGTTTGTGTATTTTCCTTCCGTAGTTGGCCGTTTGCCCTTTTTGCGCTAATCTACCTAAATTTCTCCCCAGCTACAGCTGAGGTATCAAAAATTGCTTACAGAGAGATGCAACGATGGAAAGTTGCCGACAGAGCTGGGCCGAATATCCTGGCCAGCTATTCGGCACCGGCAGCTGCCTGGCAACTTTCCACCGCAAGCTGTAGAACGGTCCATGGAGTTTTCGCCCTGCGGCATGGCATCTCATTCCACAAAAAATGCTACGCATTGAAAAATTAGCTGACACAGATGGTTGACAATTTCAGTTGCCGAGAATTTACGGGTTTGAGCGTTTCGCTTTTTTTATGCAAATTTTGGTAAATTTTGAAACAGTTGAAAAACTATCCACCAAAATAGTGGCGCGCCATAGTCTCGGACAAACTCCGGACAACTTTGACAATTATGCGAACCAAGGTGTTCTTCTTTTATAAAAATCATAATTTCAGCCAGAAACGGAAGTAAAAGACGAGCCCCTCGAGATCAAAGACGAGTTGGCTCCGAAAATTGCCAAAATCGAAGTCTAAATCAAACTCCACCATATCATTTATCCCCTTTTATCCTTCTTCATTTCTATTCTTCTAATTTTTATCAGTTTTCTCGGTAGAATTTCAGCCTTGCCTTTCTGTGATGACTCAACATCTTGCCTTTTCATATTTTTCCCTTCATTCCCCGGGTTTTGTGCCTGCCAAGAGTGCCCCCAGTTGCCTTTTATTCATAATTCACTTGTCAAAAAACAGCATATTATTCTTTATACCAATTTTTGGATGCATATATATGGATTTCACATAATAAACTTATAAAAATGTATGATTCACAATTACGGCAGTAAAAAAGGAAAAAAGCCTCAGTATGTGCTGTTATTCCGACGCTGAAGACGGCTGACCCGATGCCAGCTCGATCTCCAGAATCGGTGGATCACATTCCGTCCACTTTCAGGACCCCTGCACAATTCATCATCGGCGGGGAATTGAACCCATCAGATCACGCATTGAAATCCGCGTCTTTACCAATGCACTACGAGGTAGTGAGGTGCAACTCCGGAAAATCTGCTAGAATAAGCCGAGACTTTGTGGTAATTACCATAAAATTGTGTACGCGCGTGTGTGATTGAGTACTGTCGACAATTGTCGGGTACGCAAGTTTACGGACCTCTAACATCCATTTGATTTAAAAAATATTTTTTGCACCCGTTAGAGCGTATTCCCTTTTATTATGAAATTTTGTTTCAGATGAATAATAATGCTGAAATTGATTTTTCCTTTAATTTATTTCGTAAATTAGCAGCTGAATCCACTGTGATTTCTCCAATTTCTATTCGTCTTGCCTTTGCTTTGGCGCATCTTGGAGCTCGTGGTTCATCTCGATCAGAAATTGTTCGCACCCTTTCTGGAGGTCGGGTACTTCTATCAAAGACTCTAGATTTTAGACATTGACGACGATGAATTCCTGTCATCTCACACCAAATTATGTCAAGAATTAAACACTAAACGTATCAGAAAAACCTTCAAACTAGCTAATCGAGCTTTTTTCAAGTAAGCGAGACAGTTAGAGTTATGCGTCGATTCGCCACAGTTTGTTTGTAAGTCGAGAAAGACGTCGTCACCTTCCACTCGACGCTATCGGCTCTGCTCGACTTGAGTCGAGCCGAGCATACAACCCTAGAGATAAATTTTTATTGTACAAATTATTTTCAGTAAAGAATATACAATTCTTCCATCATATTTAAAAGAAATCTCAGAAAGATATTCAGCAGAGGCGGTAACGGCGGATTTTGAAGATAAAGGCCATGTAGCCCAGGTTAATTGGAAATCAAATTGTTGTAATCCAAGTTTTCAGACGGTCAACACTTTTGTCAGCGATTCAACTGGAGGAATGATTAAAGATCTTCTATCCTCCGGTGACATCGAAGATAATACCATTGCTTTCCTGGTAAATGCCGCATACTTCGATGAGGATTGGAAGTCGAAATTCGTCGAAACCTGCACAGTAGAAGGAGACTTTTATGAGCAGGAAAACAAGACACATAAGGTCAAATTTATGCACCAACTGGATTATTTCGATTACTTTGAAAATGAGAAATTTCAAGTGCTCTCCATGTCCTATACTCACGCAGATTTCAGTTTTGTGATTCTTTTGCCAAAAGAAAGGTGATGTTATCATCTTCACTGTAAATCAAATTCTAGATGCAAACTAAATGAAACGTTTGAAACTTTTACCGCTGAAGAATTCAATCATTGCCTGAATTCGATGTCCAGCGCCCAGGTCCAGCTAAAACTTCCCAAAATGAACATCGACACAAAATTCAAATTGGAGGAGACCTTGAAGAATCTCGGAATAAGGGCAATTTTTGATTCTGATACAGCAGATCTTTGGAATATGATAGAAGAGAAGAAAGGGATGATGAATCCTTATATTCAGAAGGCAATTCATAGGGCAACTATTGAGGTGGGTCGAAGATTCTGCGAAAAGGCTAAGCGCTGTCAGCTTCTACCCAATAACCAGGCCAATTCCACGAACTGTTCTAGGTAACAGAAGACGGTACAGTCGCCACAGCTGGAACTGTCTTATCCTGTGCATCGGGATCTTCCCAGGATCCTCCAAAAATAATCCCATTCATAGCCGACCATCCTTTTATTTTCTGCATCCTCTACAAGAAGGAACATGTCCTTTTTATAGGAAAAATGTGTGGACAGAGTAGGCTCTCTTATAGGCGGGAAAGGCTTTTTTCAGGCCTTCCATCTTCGAATTTGGATGCTTCACATAAAAGAAAATACAAGCTAATTCCCGAGAAAACGGACGGTGTTTTAATAATCAACTGGATAGAACCCGTAAATAAAAAGAGCAAAGATGATGATGACGATGAATAGATAGGCCTCAATTTCCCCTACCTCACATTTTCTGTCATTATTCAAAATGAATATTATCGTATTAAAGGAAAAAAAAGCCTCAGTATGCGCTGTTATTCCGACGCTGATGACGGCCAACCCGATGCCAGCTCGATCTTCAGAATCGGTGGATCACATTCCGTCCACTTTCAGGACCCCTGCACAATTCATCATCAGCGGGAATTGGACTCACGCCCTTATGAGTTGAAATTCTCGCGTCTACCGCTGCACTATATGGTAATAAGCGTAATCTCTGGAAAAGCTGGTAGAACAAAGGAAAAGCGCGAATGGATAAAATTTGAAAGTTTTATTTGTCCAGAAATGACTCAAGGTCTTATCTCTTCCCACTTCCTGTCAACGTGGAACTCTTTCCAATGTTTTTGATTGAAAATCTTCGAGATTTTCTATTAGGCCCACGCGAATTCAAAGTTCTTTTTGTGGGATTAGAAGGAGCCGGTGTTTCTTCCATTATAAATTCTCTACAGATGATAGAAGACCACTGGAATAGTCGGCGAGAATACCGTAAGTGTCTGTAATTTTTTTAAAATTAATTTAGGACCAAATTTCCAGATAATCAACTACCAACGAAGCAAAATATTGGCAATTGATGGTGAATCTCGCCTTCGATATTGCGGAAAATTTAATATAAAAGTAAACGATCCTTTTATTTTCCCAATAAATAAATTGAGGCGATTGTTTATGTCGTAGATTCTAGTAGACGGGAATTATTGCTCGAAGCACGGAAAGATCTTTGTCGACTATTAAATGACCAAGATTTTAAGGGTTTATTTGATTTTATTCCTAATAATAAGCTCTTTTAGACTGCAAATTATTAATTTTTAACAATAAAATAGACAAAGAAGAATATATCAGCTCGGTCGTGGTGATCGAGCAACTGAGATTGATGAAATTGAAAGACAGAGAGGTTTGATCTCCATTTGGGCCGGGATCTCATATTCTTTTCGTGGTCTCCGAAAAATTTGGATATGGCGATGGAGACCGTTTTGAATCGGAGTTTCTCTTCCGGGGACTCCGCTATTACAAAAAAAGAGCAATTTTTTTCAGTGGTATGTTCAATCGTGCTCTATTCGAGATCAAATTGGCCTTGGTCAAGGATTGGACCGTCTCTATCGCAGTCTAATGGGCCAAATGTCCATGTTCCAAGAAAGGCGGATACCTGTGGTCTATCGTTGAATAAATTGGTCTAATTACCCTAATACCAATAGCTGGCTGAAATCCGATCCAACTCTGGCCACTTATCTCCCTCCAGTCCCCCGTTTTGCCCAGTTTCTTTTAGTCGCTTGTAATTACGACGGAAACAGGCAAATCCGCAGTCGTCGTGGCAACAGATTTGAGCAAATTCTGAGAGAAGATATATCAGGAGAAGGGGGAGGATCTTCATCCTCTTCCATATTACGATTATTTTGTCCATGATTACTGTATTTTCCCTGAAATAGGATCCTCTTCCTACTTTCCATTGGGCTCTTTCCAATCTCGACCCTTCTTAGCTCTCTTAATGGCGCTGTAAAGTGGCCTAAAACAAGCCATGGCACCCCACCCCGAGAGCACAATTAGACCGGGGCAATTAGCGGCCTTTGGCCATTTTGCAATTTTGGCTCTCGTCTCTCTCTCATGCGATAATTGTAACCCATCGATTTGTTTCTTTTTCGTGAGGAGTACCACTCCAATTAATGTCAATATTTTGGCAGATAGACCACTTTAGAGGAGGAAAAGAGAGCCGATAAATTATCCCTAGAACGACCTGCTGCTGCGTTCGATAACAGGGAGATCCTTGTAGAGCGAGTCGACTAATTGGAGCTAATGACCTGGAAAATTTACTAATTAACCTTGGAAAGACAAATGGCCTTGACCATCAATTTTGAGAAGGAGACGCTCCTGCTCCTTGTTCCTTTAGTGTCTTGCCCAAAAATGCGATAATTATCGCCGTAGCTCCCCTTGCTTTGCCTCTTTTTCGTTGATTGGATACTTTATCTTCCGGTCGCTATGTTACCGGAAGTCATTCATCTTTTTACTCTTTTCTCCTCTCTTTAAGGGAGAAAGGAGAGTATCTTCAGCTGATTAGAATCTCTTTGGGCGCATAGACACACACGTGATACAGTTTTCAGTGTTTGTATTACAGCCGGGGCTGTCGTAAAGGTGCTAATTGACACTGAAATAATTTTACCTCCCTTTCTCTTTCCTTTCAGAATTTTTTTGATTTTTTTAAAAAGCCATTGAACTCGTAAATTGACGCAGTTTTGAAATGCTGCGAGCTGATGAAATTCTGCTGTAGATAGAGATTTTCAACCATTACGCCCGTTTTGGCTTATTTTGCCTATTCTACGTCCATATCCAACTGTCTCTCTGACACCAATTATCCCAAAATTGGGTAATTATCCCCCTACAGGTCGTGGCTCCGTCTCTCTGCGTAATCTAATAGACCTGTGTCGATACCAGTGCTGCGCGTCGAGCACGTTCCGATCTCCTCGTCATAGAAAATTGAGCTTGAGTCAAGTCGAAAAATACAAAATTTATGTCTTTTCATTATGACTCGTGTCGACACACAAAGTCAATTCGAATCTCTCGACCTAACTCGACTCGATGTCGGCGCACATCACTTCCCATTATTCTCCTAGTCCCCCAGTGAATAAAAACAGTTCCCGTTTAAATTACAGGCCACGTGAAGGGAGTATCAGCCTCATGTATAGTCATAATTTCCTGTTGATTGTGTCGTCTCGTTCGTCTCTCATAATCCTACCATAATTCTTTATCAGTCGTCCCCTTCTCACAGCCCCTTTCATCACCCATAATAATTTCCGCCTCCGTGTTGATTGCCTATTGATTGATTTTATTCTTCTCGTTGTGCTTCTTCTCCTCTTTTATTAAAGGGAAATATTATAGGAATGTATTTGCTGGTTAATTTAGAGGGTCACGTCGCCAATATGGCTGATATCATCAATGAACTGGTTCGTTTTCTGATCTCATCTCTAATTCAATTAGTCTTAGGATAATTAGATTACATTTTTTATAGGTAAATAAGTACAGTGTTCCAATATCCATCGTCGACAGTATTGACCGAGCATGTCCAAATTGTAAAGGACATCCGCCCGGGAATAGCCAGCAGCATGCTCCGCCAAAGGATCCTGAACTACCGCCGATTAGCCCGGCTACAACTACGGAGATTATCGATGTCAAGGTAAATTTCCCCCTTAGTGTGATTAGTCATTAGGCAAACTTGTTGACATAGATTGCTGCGGGGGGAAATCATTGGGAGAGGAGGGGGTTTAGTGATGATTAGCACATTTGATAGTCGCCCGACAGCAGACAGTCAGCAATATTACAAGCTTGAGGAAGGAAGTACGCTTTTTGGAGCACTCGAACTTCTCAGTCTAATTAAAAAAAACCTTGAGAGAGCATTAAAAATTAGCCCAAATGAGGTTACAGGGAGAAAGTGGCGCAATCTGATAACGGACGAGGGCAAATTGTCCAATTGACCGTGTGGATTTCTTAGGGGGCTCGCAATCTGCCTCAATTCTGAGTTTTCAGCCGAATCGTACTCAATTGGAGCCAGTTAATGAAAATTGCACAATAGGACGGAGGACGGCAGCCAAACATTCCGCTGTGGCAAGAAATCTTGAGAAAAAGGATCAGGATCAAGAGGAGAAACCATTCTCAAATGAGATTCAAAAGCTTTTGGCTCAGGCCAGCAGCAGTCAGGAGAGAGAAGTAAGTTCTCCGTCTCACTCAGAAATATCCTTTCCAGTCCCACAGTCCAGCCAATTCTTATACAACAACCGACGAGCGCACTTCTCCACTGGATTCTTCTGTAGAAATCGAGGACAATGTCCCGGCCGCCGACGATTTTGTCAGTTAATTAAATCCCAGAAATAATATTATTCTAGGGAACCTCATTGGAGACAATGCACCCGACGCTCTTGGCTTGTTTGATCTCCTCGACTCCAAATGTCTTTGCCCAAGATGGCAGTACCAGTCCAAATGGAGATGCCCCACCCAATCTTATTCCGGAAGGCGTCTTGAAGATTGACGAGTCTCAACATAATGCACAAAGGATATTGGGACAATTGAGTACGTTTACTTCTGTTTTTAGTCTTGGTTCGACGCAAAAGAGCCGATGTCGACGTCGTGTCGACACATAACACAACACTAAATTATAACTATTTTCAGAATATTCTGTTTCAAGTTCTGGAAAATTACGCCGTGGTCGAATTGTGTACAATTCTCGCGACTTGGACGTGTTGGAGTCCTTTTATTCCCGAGATCCGAATGCCTGTGCCGACCCGGTCAAGAAACAACAAATGATGGATCTTCTTGGTGTCGACGCTATCCGCCTAAAAGTCTGGTTCCAAAATCGCCGCCGCAAGGATAAAATCAAATGGCTCAAAGAGAAATCCGAATAATTTTCTGCTGGTCTCTTGATTGCACACCATTTAACGGGTTTTATTTGAAAAATGGCAATAATAATTGAAAACTGTATGCTCAGATATTGAAGAATTTGATGGAACTGAAATTAATAAAGAATTTTATCCTGTAGAAAGGAAATTGGGTCATCTACGCTGTCTCGGACGCGTGTATTTGGGACGCAACGCGGCTGTGTCCGCGAATAAAGCCGTCCTTTATTGATCGCCGCTTTCCCACCGAGTCCCGCTTCTTTTCCCTCGCTAATCATCTTTTCAATTCCTTTTAAATGAAATGTACATTCTGCTGAATATCAAAGACTCGGAAAAGGCTGCCGAAGCCATTTCCCTACTGGTAATTTTCAGATATTTTCTAGAATTTTCCCAATATTTTTAGATCAGAAATAATTTTCTGTCTATGGTAACGGGCCAAGAACTCAGGGAAGTGTGTTCGGATTGTGCACAACGACGCGATGCGCCCAGTGAATCCCACTCTGTTTCACCCGGCCCATCTCAACCCTCGTCGAAAAGCATCTCCTACCAAGCGATTACCTCCCGTAAACGGAAGACATCTCCTCCTCCAACTCACCAGGTAGAATTCTGATGTTCTTTAGTTATTTACCCTTTGCAGCAGATTTTTGAAACCAAGTCATTATTCACCTGTAAAGATGAGCAGCTTGATGGCGGAATAAATATAACCGAACTGGAGACAACTCTAACTGTCCCGGATAATTCGGGAGATACGTCTTTTACCAAATTGAAACGACAACCGAAAAGGAAGCCGGCTGAAGCCAGGGAAGGAAAACAGGTGCTTCATTGTATGGTAGGTTTTTCACTTCTTTCTATTTTTTTCAAGCCGGAGTTCTGATCATGGGGTCCCGGGTTCGATTCCAGCTTGCCCACAGGGTTCATGCCAATAGCTTGTCATTTTCAGATTTGTAGCGGTATCATCACATTTGGTGGCTCTACTCCGATGGCGAATATCGAACGGCACATAAAATTACATGCTTCAAGAGAGCAGTTCAGCTGTTCCATCTGCTCCCAGCAGCATACCCGCCGATACGAAGTCCGAAAACATATTGAACAACATCATCCATTCGATTTGGATCATGCTGAGATTATTGACCACGAGTAGGCTGCTTTCTTTTCCCATTAATTTTGCCTTTTAGACAAGAACTTCGATCAGAATATGATTCTCTTTGGGTCAAATGCTTCCCCGAAGCCGATTTTGCGGATTATAAGAATAGAAAGAAGAATTATTTCCTTCCACCGGCGAGTAATTTCCATTCGGCAAAACCCTTCGAATAAAAATATTATAGTCAATTCTTATTTTATTTTCCTAAAGGGTTACAGCCCATATCTTATTTGCCCGTTTCTGGTGAAATAAATACGCAACTGGCCGGCAATTATGCGGCCGAGTACCACGCGTCCCTTTCAATAATTGTGCTGACCATTGATTTCTTCTTTTAGTGACCTTTTGAGCCTTTTATATTTATAAACTATGTTATTTTTTTAGGGAAATGTACCTTCTTGTGACGATAAAAGATGCCTCCAAGGTGTCCGAAGCTATTGCAGCCTTGGTAAGTCAGTTGTCCTCATAACTTTTGTGCGTCGACACGACTCGACTAGGAAAATTGTATGTCGACGCCGAGTGGAGTAGACGCTCGACTTTATCGACTCAATTCAACTCGAATTGGCCAACCTTACCAATAAATCCTTTTTCAGTTAAAAACCGGGCTGACCCAATTCACCACAGGAGAGAAAATGTCGGATATTTGCGTCGATTGCCAGAACAGAACAAAAGAGTATTCAATGGATGCTGTGAGACTTTTCTCAAATAAAATACGTCCCTTTTAGCATTCGCTTATCTCGGATAGCCATGAAACTACAGCAAATAATAGCCAACTTTGTGACGAAACAATATTTAAAACTGAGGTTGGTAATCTAAGAAATTTCGCTAAATATTTGGATATAGGCACCCGAAGAGGACACAGGCGTCCCGGCTGAGGATTTATTCCCAGAAAGGGAAGAAGACGAAGACATCAAGCCAGATGGCCTGAATATGCTCCCAAGTACTTCTGGAAATATAAGCGACGACATGGAACCATCCTCAAAGAAAATGAAAATGGTCAGCGAGAACGAGGCGGCTTTTGCCTCTTTGGTAAGTAATTCAATTTTAATTCTCGGGGATGTCCGCCACAGTTACTCAGTTCCATTTCTATAAATTAACAGGTTTTTTAATCCCTTACAGTGTGCAAGTCTTATGGGAGACACAAATCCGATGCCAGATCGAGTCTATGATTCTGTCTCGGCTCCGTCGAAGAAAGGACAACGGCCAATTCTACTGTACAGGTAAATTATTGGCGTTATTCTCGACTGCTAGAATTGTTTCAGATTTGGTGATAAGTGCTACGCTTTCCAATATAAACACACAAAAAGAGATGGCGATACTTACAGCTGTATCTCCTGTAAAAATGCCAAGAGTAATACAAAATCCGTCTCTATTACGGTCAGTATTACGGTCAGTTATTTTATTGTTTGCTTATGTTTTATCTCCCTTTTTGGGGCCATGGACAAATTGTCGGCCCTGAAATATGTCGAATATTTCAGGTAACCAACGGAAAATTTCGAGATAATCCAGAAACTCTTGCCCACGTCTGCACACCTCGAAATTGGATCAAAGAAATGGCAGAAAGACATGTCATGGAAGCGTTGCATAAATTCAAATCTCTTGAAGAACGCGGAGACGAAAAGCCAATCTTCGTGGAAATGTTGCGATCGATTTATGACGATCAGAGCATTCGTGAGTTGGACCTTCTTCGAACTGTAGACTCACCCCTTTTACAGCCTTCGATGAAAGAAAAGCTATCATAGAACAGTTAGGAGATTTTAAAAGATTTAAAACCATTTGTACGACGGCTTGGAGACGAAAGGCAGCAGCCGCGACGGAGGAAGAAGTTGCCGCTGAGGAGGCTTAATAATATTGAGACTAATAAACATATATTTTTGTTTATTTAAAGAAAGAAAAACTGAGTAACTGTGGTGTGGGATTGGGCATTTTCTGGACTTTTCGAATACACAAATTTCAGGGTAAAAGAAGCCAGAAAGTTGAGATTCTCTGCGGACATTTGATGCGTCTCCATCGGATCAACAAGGACGGCACATGTTATTATTATTGCTACTTCAAGTGAGTCCTTTATAGAATCCTTTAAGAAGTTATATAGGAATCGTGCCTCTGCCATGTGTCAAGCCGCCTATCGATTCAACCAGTACACAAAAACTGTTCATATTGTGACGGATCATAATCATGAGCCTAACCAGGAATTGAATAAAGTAGGCCAATTTACCCTCCAAAACAGATAAAGATAGGAATATTTTCAGGTGGAGCTAATGAAATTCCGCCAAAAAGAGATGGCCAAGGAGCGTCCTGACTTGAATCCCAAGGAAATCGTCAAGGAGACTTGCCGTGAATTCAACACCGATTTCAAAAAAGCACTGGGTAAGCTCATTCAGGGTCAGAATATCAGACATGGGAGAAATTGACAACGGGGAAATGATAGAACCCCAATTTTTCGGCGTTTTAGTTACAACTTTCCAGACGTGAATACGCTGAAGAAATCAAAATACAATAAATTTTTTGTAAATACTGAACATGAGAGCGCTGTCCGATGTTTATTATGCCCAAAAATGGCTAAAATGATAACATTCAAGAAGGGAAATGGGACAAGTTGCCTGCGAAATCATCTGCTCAAGATACATCCGGATAAATTACAGGCACGCTACCCTTTTTATCGGCTAAATTAACTAATTTCTTTAGGAATTGCCTGAAAATCCACCCTCACTGTCTTCGATTATACGGGAATGGGCGGCACCCTGTGATTAAATTTTTTTTAAATAAAGATGTCCATTCCTGCCACGACCAGCTAGTCGCTAGTCTATGAAATTGTCTCTGGTTTACTTGGAGATGAAGGGTATTCAGGGCTCCTCTTGGGCAAAATTTGACGGGAAGAGGTTTTTTGTGGACAAGTAGCATTTTGTTCGAATTGCAAGACAGTCAGCTACAAGATGATCCTCTCAGTTTTCTAAACCTTGTTAGTGACCACAAATGTCAGTGACGATCAGTTGGTCACCGGCCTTATTAAAAACGAGTACAAAAAATACAAACAATTCCTCCCATGTCTGATATTTCTGACCAATCAACAGTTTTTAATCATCAATTTCAGGAAATTATGACGCCCAGAGAAAGAGAATCCAACGAGCCAAAGCCTATCAGCAGAAGATGGCACAACAAAATGGAAATCTGTGATATTTTATTCCAGATGTTCTTGTTATTAAATAATTTAAATGGTTATCATTATAAATTATTTGAATCTAGTCTATTCTGAAGTCCGGGAAAAACGTGGCCGAACCTTTAAAAAATCGAGGGATCGAGAAGCGGCAAGAGTTGGCAGTGTCTCCTATTTACTCAACTATAAGTCGCCGAAAGTTTCTAGATTCTTGAACACCTGTTTGCCGTCTTTTCTATGCAATTTTTTACCAGCGCTGTCATCAATGAATTTCGGAAATATGAATAATCGCCAACCGGAAGAAATTTTTCCCAGGTTGTCTGGGTTACGACTGCCAGCGATATCAGCAACTTGTTGAAAATATGTAAACATCCAGACATTAATTTAAACAATCTGGGCCTATTTGCCAGGCGGACAAATGTCTTGTAGTATTGGGAAAGAGCCATTCTCTGAAATATGCAGGTTGAATATGACGCGTAGATGTCTGGGCACACTTCTGCACAAAATTGTCGACAGGTCGACTCCGACGAAATATTTCATATTTTTCAACTCATATGGATATTTTTTCAGTGTGGCCGACTGAGACATGTATCCCTAGAATTGTCCCCGACATGTGTCCAGCTGTTTCGACGTCGCCCTCGAACTGACATTCGTCGAAGGGACAATTCTATGTACAGCTAACTGTCGTCCGCTTTCCGATTTTCTTCTTATCCTTCTTAGGCTATTCACCAAGTACAAGGAACAGCTCGTCGAATACAATCCCTTCCAATTCTGCTTATCTGTCCTTTTACTGATCCTCTGTCCCGTCATAATTACTCGCATTCCAGACTGTCCTTTGAGGTCAGTCATGATTCAGCACAGAATTTTCTATTTTCAATTTTCCCAAGGGCAGGTGTTATATTGACGCCGAAGTTCAAGTACGGCTGTCGATTTAAAAATTCTGTCCTAAGATCAGAAAGTATTTCATAGTCTCTTCCGCTCCTCCGTTTATTAAAAGAAGCATACACCGCAATGATTTCTTTATCAAGAGGATGATGTCGAGCTAATAAAGCTGAAAAAAATGAGGGCGGTTGTTTTGAAAACATCAGAAATCTGCTTATAAGAGAGAATATTTTGTGTTGAATGTCGGCAAAGTTATTTGTGGCATTGAAGTTGTTTTGAAATGGCACCGACATCCGGAGGATGTTGCCAACTCTCCTGACGCCTACACAATTTGACATCAAACCAGATTTTCCTTTAAAACTAGTTGGAAAAGACCTGCTCGATGTCAAAAAAAGGTAGTGATGATCAGGTGGCGCTGGGGGGTGAAGGAGTTGCTATATTTTGTTGCCTCTGCGTCTCTGTCTCTCTCTGCTGCCGCCACCTCCTGACCCGACTCTTTCCTCGCTCTCATTCTCTCCTCTAGTCAGCCGTGTTCCTATTTTGCACTTGATGGCCATTCACTCCTCTTAATGTCGACTGTTGCCCTTTTCCTCCTGCTGCCGGTCCTCCTTCCCTCCCCAAGTGCCTCCCTCTTCGGCGGTCCTTATCGCCTGGCCAGTCGCAACAAGACCTTATC
Organism: Oscheius sp. DF5033; assembly: GCA_964036215.1. NCBI lineage: Eukaryota > Metazoa > Nematoda > Chromadorea > Rhabditida > Rhabditidae > Oscheius > Oscheius sp. DF5033. The sequence continues at coordinate 5,452,589 of CAXIWN010000010.1, forward strand.
GGTTAAAACCTCGGGCCTCAAGTCCTCAATTAGATTTTTCTTTTCTTTTTCCCCCAATCGGACTTTATTGCGTGACAAAAAAACCGGTTTGTTCTACAACGTGAAAACTACACTGGGGCACCTTTGTGTTGATATTTCACCTGGCTATCATGAGAGGAGCCCGTCTGGGCCCCGGCCAAACACCCTCCCTCATGTTTATCCCGTGAAGTGGACAGATTAACTACTACCAGCTAGCTTAAAGCCATTTTTGACCGATTGTTTACTACTTCTGTTTCAGTTTACGGCCCCTATCCCCTCCTTGCCGGCGTCAACAAACCTAACCATTCAAAAACAACCAACCCCGGCAAACAGAGGAGCCTCATCTCCCTAATAAAGAGCCTCGATTCCAGAGATCTTTTCCCCTTTTTCTACTCAAAGCATGTCATATCACCCTGCTTTTGTTAACATTTTGGACGACAACGGGAGGGACCCATAAAGGCAAACATAACCAAAACGCCACGTGACGACGAAGGGGGGACTTTCCCCATTTTTATGTAGACGAAAACAAGTTTTACCCAGGGGTTACCCTCTCTTTTTTTCCCTCTCTGTCCTTTTTGTTGTCGATCCTCGACCCCGCCGTCTCCCGCTTGAATTGCTAAGAATTCGTCGATGGACTTCTAAAGCCTGGTCCCTTGAAAAATATGGCAGGCTGGTCGAAGTACGAAATTACGAAATTATTCAATAATTAAGGAACGTGATCTTTGCTGGGAGTACACCTGTAATCATCGTTATCAACCTGTCCTGGCCCCGCGTATCATCTTCTTCATTTAAAGCAACTATACAATAGTTGACATTTTGAGCATTTTCCTCGGAAAACATCTCTGAAATTGCACTTTATTGGTCGGCTGCGGTAACATCTTTATTCGGTTACGTAGCCGACACAGGGATATTGGCAAAATCCTCTGGACAGCCGTGGAAATCGAACCAGCGAACCTTTTTCGACAGCCTTGGGACCAACTGATACTGGTCTTACGATGTGATCATTGCCTTTAGGACAGCCGAGCACACATTCTTGTAGATCTCATTTAGTTGATTTCCGCGGCATCGTTACCGAAAGTCTCGATTTTGCTCTAACCCAAAACAGGCACCGTAATAAGAATCCTGTCACATCCCTAACATTAGAACCAACTGATAATCGTGGATGACGTTCTTAGTCACAAAAATTTGTGAGAGCCAAGAACATTTCCTTGTAGTTCTTGAGGCACCGATCCCAGCAATATAAATATCATCATTTTGAGACATACTTCCTTAAAATCAGTAGACTATCCGGATACCGTGTCTCCTTTTCGCCGATTCCTCCCAGAACCTGGTCATATCCTCTCTCGCCATGTCCTCTGTCTGGTTCTTCTCTTTTTTTTCTGCTTCAGAGAATCCCAAACGTGGGAATTTACAGCTTTCCAAGCATAGAATATGAGCATGGCTACGCCCTGAGGAATTCTCTCGCGAGTATTTCTCGCAATGTCAAACAGTCGGAGGCACTCGTTGGGTGCCGATCGCCTTTGTCGCGTCGAGATACACGGGCTCCGTTTGTGTGCTCACAGAGCCCTAAACAGCACAAATCCCGCGCTCTACACGACGAAACTTCCTTCTCCTGTTGCATTGTTTGCAGGAGACACAGTCGAACAAAGAGACAAGGCTCAACCAGGTCAAAAGATCTTCTCCTTCTCCTTCTTATTTTATTTTTTAGCCCAGACGTCGATTACTTTTTCGAATAATCAGTCGGAATCTAATTTGACGTGCCACTTATTTCGTCAAAACAGATTGTTCGATTGCGATTGTGGTTACCTTTGAGGCAGCTGGACAAATCGCGGCCGTGCTCGCCTTGTTTTGGCTGAATTTTTTACGCTCTCGCTTACAAATTCATAGGGGAATCCAGAAATTATTATCAACTCTGCCCGTCACTCATACACTCACATACTACAAGTCCTCTCACAACTCCAAAGTGCGAAGCAGGCGACCAATTCCCCCTCTTCCGTCCTCGTTTTGTCCTTTCTGTTTTTCGCTGCCAGTCCACTGGCCCATCTGCCTTCCAAAGATCTTCACAAGTTCCAACTTCCCGGGCCGTCCAAATTGACTTTTTGGGTTCTATTCATAAGGCGTTCCATTGTTGAGCTATTAACTATAGAACCACCTTCACCTAACCTAATTCTTCTTGAATCAAAATGGTCAAATGCTTTTTCCCAAGTTTCAGTCTTGTTTTATAAAACTTCTATTCGTCAAACCAAACCCGACGCAGAAAGTCGACTCAGGACACAGCTCGATTGGACCAGACGTCGACACAAATTTCTGAGTCGACTCGTGTAGGGTCCACGCACAACAAGACGAAAAGATCGAAACTTGGCTGGAGTCCAGCCTGGGCCAACCTGGACCATGACTAGAATGGTTTCGGGGAGATTAGCAGAGAATTTAGCTAATTCCTTGTCCAAGCTCACGGTTTAGGGGGCGGAGGTCATTGGACGCGATGGTTGACTGGCTCCTTATAAGGATTCCTAGCGGTCTCTTCTTCTTCTAGAATTCTTTTTCCTTCCAAAAATCTGAAATTGTCCAATAGAGGCCGCTTCAATTTGTTCCCAATCCAGAAACTCTTGTTAGATGGCCCCGGTCCTTCTCTCTCCGATCGTCGATCGTCAAAATATTTTCCTCTTCGACCCCCGTCGTCCTGCACTTTCCTGGTCTCTCCCTCTCGCACAAACAGCTCCAGAGTACTCTTTTTTATTCTATGTTTTTCAGTCTCTCCTAATTCTTTTTTGGCCTCCATTTTCTCACTTCCCTTTCTAGTCGATGTTGGACCGTTGGCCGCCGTCCTGCACCATGGAGCGTTTTGTCAGTAAACAGGAGGAAATCGACGACTATCCCATGTACTCGGGTAAATTTCTCTTGATCTGATTCCACTTATTTTTCTCCTTCAGTGGCGAATACAAGTCCTTCAACCTCAGTGGCTGGCGACCCCGGAAACTCAAAGCTCATCTGTGATGTCTGTGGCGATGTCGCCTATGGAAAACACTACGGGATTAATGCTTGCAATGGATGTAAGGGGTTCTTTAGACGGAGGTAAGCAAAAAAAGAACATAGGCAACAGATTTTTAGTGTATGGAGTCGGAGACAATACTCCTGTCGATTTGGAGGAGACTGTCCAGTGGTTAAAGAACACCGAAATGTCTGCAGATCGTGTCGATTAAAAAAGTGCTTTGAGGTCGGGATGAACCCAGACTGTGAGTCGCCTTTTCTTACGCTTGGATTATTTTTTAGCTGTGCAAAATGAACGCGATCGGAATATAAAAGTCAATGGCGGATTGGTATCGACAAGTGGCAAGAGGAAAAAGCCTTTTGCTGAGACATCAGAAGCTGAAGTGCAGACAGAAAAGGAGACGGTCTTTCCTGAATTAGTACAAGTGAAAAGAGAGCCAGTCTCCCCGTCAGAAGAATTGCCCAGTCCTTGTTCATTGGATGCTCACGGATTGCCGGAGATGCTCCTCTCACTCGAAAACAACGTAGGATTATGCTTCCCCGTCAAAATAAGAGGCAACTTTTAGGTCTTCTATCACACGCCGATCGAGGCCGACTATTCTATCGGAGCTACTAAGATGCAGATCTCCCTTCCTTTTGAGGTTGTCTTCCGTCGGCCGGTGCTCGTCAGCCCACGATATCCCATGCGATTCGCCGCGGATAGAATTTGCACTCCTGAGGATTTAATCAACGGTTACTTGACTTTTTTATAGTTTAAACATGTCAAATTTAGGATGGAGGCGACATTTCATCTATTATGCGGATTGGTGTAAGAGTCTCGATGACTTCACCCAGTTGACAGAATCTGATCAGGATGTCCTGGCCAGGAGGCGGATACACTTTCATTACTGGCTGAGCCATGCCTACTATTCAGTCAAGGCCAATGTACCCGGTCTCTGCTCCCCCAACGGGGCATTCCATCCCTTCACTTCGAAGGATGCTCATCCAAGGTACGTAAAAATTCTCGGGCCGGTTTGTGGGTTCCCAGCGTAGTCTCTTACGGGTGCGCCGGCCGTCCGCCATTTCTCTAATTTGTTTTCTTTCAGCCTAGCGGAATTCTACAAGGATTGTACTCCTCGCCTATTCAACTACATAATGGGCCCCATGAAGACGATGGAAATGGATGACGTCGAATTTGTTTTGCTCAAGGCTATTGTCTTCTTTGCAGAAGGTTAGTCATGGCCCTTATCGAACTGATAATTTTTAGACCATGGGTTGTCCTCAGAGGGTAAAGTGGCCGTCAGTCGTTGTAGGGAAAGATATCTCAGCGCGTTGTATCTCTACGTTCGACGGAAATCTGAATCCGCCTTTACGGCGACATGTCGCGTCGCTCGATTTATGGTCATGCTCAGTGCCATTACTGTAAGTCCTATTTATTTTAAAATATTAATTTCCTTCAGAGTCTAACCCATATGATGAATGAAACGGTGCAGATGAATTCTCTATTTTCTATAATTGAATTTGACGAGTTGATCCAAGCTTGTCACAATACGACTCCCCGCTGTTGCGGTTCTCCTGTTCTCCAGTGCACTTAACCATATCCCAGTCTCCTACCAAATGATTCCTCAACTCTTCTTTCTGTACAAATGTGAATAGAAAAATCTTTATTTCCAAAGAAATAAATAGAATTATTGAAATAAATAGACAATTGCATCTGACATAAGGGATAAGGCAAAATATGAAGCTTCTAAACCACAGCTAAAACTGAATTGTTAGCATATGCCCTTGGTTTCCGAAGACAAATATGTCTCCTCAACTCGGAGCTGCATAAAATTAATCCGTAAGGAGAGGTGAAAGTTATTAGGTCGAAGAGATAGACCAAGATGACATTACCATAATCATGAAGAAAACCACCAGGGATAAAATGTAGGCAACACTAAAATTAGGATTTCTGTATCCATAAAACTCACAGCATAGATTGCAATATTCAAGGTACAAAAAGAATTGAGACAAGAATGAATAAATAATTTTCCTTCTGTTGCTCGATTTGGAAGAAGGGGCATTTTCCATAAGGCTCGAATGGTCATCGCCCCTTGGAGAAATAAAACGACAGCTGCGACGCATTCTCCAATCATGACGGTTATTTCACGGCGATTGATGTCTTCTGTGGCTGTTGGACGATAAAGATCAGCATCCTCAACATAGACAATTATTGTAGGATTGATGTAGGAAGGATAGGCAACGGTGAGGGCGACAAGTTGAGTACCAATGATCGAAATGGGGAAGAGATATGACCAAATCTGAAAAGAATAAAACTTAAGTCGAGTCGAAGGCGAGGTTGACTCGACATCAATACAGGAACCTGGATCCTTACTTTATCATAACTTTGATGGTAGGCAATAGCTGTATATCTATTAAATGACATGTATATTTCTGTACTTATCATTGCAGCCATAAGATAAACATAGAGGAATCGCATCGTTGTCAATCCGGGGAAATCTCCCTGGTCATAGACAGACCATAATGGACATCCTTTACAGACGACATTTGGCAATCGAAGTATTGGATAACTATTCAAATATGATGCCACATTCTGTAATCTTCTTTCAAGCAGAGGTGCGCTCACTTACAAGCACAGATGACACAAGGTAGAGTTTATAGTAAGAACTGTTAAATAAATGCCAATGTGTTATAATGGTTTTGGCTATGAGAACGTAGACAACGAGGGTTATTAAACCAAAAAATGTCGAGATAACAAAGCCTATGAATATTATTTGATTCTGAAAGTGGGTCTTTTTTTATTAGCGTAAATATACCATAGAAAGCCCCAGGAGGAAAGTTTGATTCGAAGTTATCCGACCGGCAGGTGGAAAAAATCAGAACATTCTCAAAAAAACTTGTGACGTTTTAACCTTTTGCTTTTTTTCAATGAATTGTGATCATATCTGTTCTCCTCGACTCGGAAATGCCCATAAGACAACTTGGGAACAGTGGATAAGACTCAATCGCTTTGAGGAACTCAGGAAGGCGGACGACCCTTGGATTCTTCGGGTTTTTCGATTGACAAAATGGACGGAATACCAAAAAGATTGTCAAATGTTAATTTTTCATCAGCCCTGAGCAAAGAGTTCACTAGTTGTGCAGCCTGTAACCACAGTTCGCCGCCAACATCTCAGGGACAAAGAGTTGTGTCAACTGGACAGCACAAGTGACAAAAACTCTTGTGTGACTCGGGTCTATGGTCATGCCAGTCAATTTGATGTCTTACCGCTAGTAATTAGCAATCCATGAGGATAATACACTTGAGCTACTGTAGCCAACTGTTTGCCCTTTTGTTTATCGGACCGGTTTGACAAGGGGTCTAAAATTTGAGACAGTGATGTGTTTGAGACAAGAGACGAGGTTTGTCTACAACTTGCACAGAAACATTGGGATCTTTGGAAAGATTGCAAACTCTTGGGAGGATAAAAAAATATTTGAAATAATGGTCTAGAACTTTTCTATGTCTTGGAAAATGCTTCAGATATTTCTCCCGGAAGCGGCTCTACCACCGGAAGATCCACTGGAAATGGCCGCAGAAAGGATATAATGTGTTCCGGAAAAAGGTTACGGCAAAAATCTATTTATGGCTCCAATTTTGACACAAAGTTAACACTGGATTGCACAAGAAACACGGCCAGCGAATAGAGTCTGAGTATGCCAAGGTTCAACATCTATGTCACCATGTCGTCGCGTTCTGTTGATCTTCAGCTCAGAATTGGCACCTCTCTAGCTACAAACCACACGGGCTGGACTCTCCCGGCTCTGCGCGTTACCTCCCGCCTTTCTGCCACCTTGTGTGCCAACTACATCGGCTCCTGGTACTTAAACCCGTGGGGACACCATTTGCACCGCTGTCTAACCAATTCACATTTCTTCTTTTCTCTTTTAAAGAGAATTATTCTATTCTTTCAGAAAGAAAAGTTCCCTCGAAAGAGCCTCAACCGCATAGGATGGCCCCTAAGGAGCCGTCACTGCGGAGGGGTGCGATCTCCCCTTTACGAGATTCACAACAATCGAAAAAGAGTACGGTATTGGCTGTACCCGCCTTTGTCGTAAACGATGCTGACGACGACGACGATATTCCGAAGGGACAATATACCCCGTCTATTTGGGAAAAAGCACTGAATATTGCCCTCTGCAGGTACTGTAATAATTTACTTGGAATTTAAACGAGCTCTTTCAGAGGAGATTTGGCCAATCAAGTTCTTGAAGTTCAGCCGGTGACCATTTTTGGATTGGTGAGCATTTTTCTCCTTTTATTGTTCCTTTTTACAATAGATCAGTGTGGCACATAATAATGAAGCCATGTCAAATTGAGTAGAGCGTCGAGTGGAAGCAAGGTCGACTTTCTCCATTCTACAAAACTCGACGAACAACCCTAACCTTGTTGCGAGCAAGAGTTTTTTGACATGCGACCAGGGAATTTTCGAAACTTTCCGTCTATGAATGGACTCTATTTAAAAACTATCCCCTCCGCCTGGCCACTCTATACAATGTACCCAGACGAAGTTTGTAGTAGAAGTTTGAACACGGCGAGTCAGCCAGTAACCCTCGTTTTCTCCTCAACAAACAAAAGAGAGACCCCTGCACATGGAAAGGCAAATAGAACATTTTCTTCTGATCACTTGAACACGAGTACTTTGTCTATTTTCAGTTCCGTTACGCTACAAAATGGGACTGGATTATGTTACTGATTGGTGTCATCTGTGCCATCATCTCCGGTGTGTCCCAGCCTGTCCTGGCTCTGGTATCCGGACGCATAACCAATGTTCTTCTCGTCTATCCCCCGAATAGTCGAGAATTCCGAGTGAAAGCCTACGAAAATGTGTATATATTCTTGGGAATTGGTGTCTTCATCCTCATAACCAATTTCATCCAAGTTTATACTTTAAATTCTTCTTTAAATCGGATTTTAGTACATGTGTTTTCAACAAGTCTGCACCCGAGTGATTGCCAAAATCCGTCATAATTATGTTCGCTCAATTTTGAGGCAAAATGCTGGCTGGTTCGATAAGAATCATTCGGGAGCCTTGACAACGAAACTCAATGAGTAAGAATCCTTTCTTTCTCTTATTTAACTGGTTACAGTAATATGGAGAGAATCCGCGAAGGTATCGGAGATAAGCTCGGTCTCCTGATTCGTGGTGCTGCGATGTTTGTCGCCGCTGTGATCATCGCCTTCATTTACGAATGGCGATTAGCTCTGATGATGCTCGGAGTGGCTCCAGCTTGCTGCATTTGTATGTCTCTCATGGCCAGAGTATGTCTTTAAACTCTCTACAGTAACCAACAAATTAAGAAAATGACCTCAACCACAATGTCCGAGCTGGCAGGAGTCGGAAAGGCTGGTGCAATCGCCGAAGAATCGTTGATGGGAGTTCGGACAGTGCAAGCCTTCAATGGACAGCCAACAATGGTCGAACGGTATTCAACAGAACTCCAGCGTGGAAAAGTCTTCGCTATTTGGAAAGGATTCTGGAGTGGTCTCTTTGGTGGCGCCTTCTTCTTTATTCTCTTCGCCTTCCTTGGGTGTGGAATGCTCTATGGTGGATATCTTCTCAAAGTTGGAATTATCCCTACTCCCGGAGATGTCTTCATTTGTGTCATGTCCATGCTCCTGGGAGCCTACTTCCTCGGCCTGATCTCTCCTCATTTGATGGTTCTGTTGAATGCAAGGGTTGCTGCTGCTACAATTTACCAGGCTATCGATCGAGTTCCAAAAATTGATGCCTACGATGAGAAGGGAAGAAGACCGGATGGTATCATCGGAAGAGTCGAGTTCAAGAATGTCCACTTCCGATATCCAAGCAGGAAAGAAGCCAAGGTCTTGAATGGAATGAACCTGACCATCGAACCGGGACAAACTGTTGCCTTAGTTGGGCATTCCGGCTGTGGAAAATCGACTTCCGTCGGTCTCCTGACTCGACTCTATGAATGCGAGGCTGGAAATGTTCTCCTCGACGGAGTAGACGTCCGCGAATTGAACATTGACTGGCTCAGAAGTAATATTGGAATTGTCCAGCAGGAGCCAATCCTTTTCAATGACACGATCGACGCCAATATCAAATTTGGAAACCCAAGAATCTCAAGAGAACAAATGGTTCATGTCTGCAAAATGGCAAATGCTCATGATTTCATTATGAAAATGCCCAATGGCTATGATACTTTGATTGGAGATGGAGGAGTCCAACTGTCTGGAGGACAGAAGCAACGTGTCGCCATTGCCAGAACTTTGGCCAGAGATCCTAAAGTTCTTCTACTCGATGAGGCCACCTCCGCTCTGGATGCCCAGAGTGAGAGCATAGTCCAAGAAGCCTTGAACAATGCGTCGAAAGGAAGGTCGACAATTGTCATCGCCCATAGGCTGTCAACTGTCCGAGAGGCGGATAAAATCGTCGTCTTTGAAAAAGGACAAATAGCCGAGCAAGGAACCCACGAAGAGCTCGTGGCCTTGGGAGGAAGATACTTCGATCTAGTCAAAGCACAGCAATTCCAACAAGAGGAACCTGCTGAATTTGATGAGGAGGATATCGACTTAGAGTAAGTGTCAAAAAAGCCTGTAAATTGCCTATTTTCAGCGACGACAACAGCATTTCCCGCAGTTCCCGGGCTTCTTCTCTGACAGCTTCCAAGAGAACAGGACGAGATGCCTTTGTCCGCGGCGCTTCGTACCAAGATTCCCTCGGCAACATCTCCGGAAAAGAGGTCGACGCTGCCGAGGCCGAAGCCTTTGCCGAAGAAGTGAAAAGAGTTATGGACGAGGATGGGCAAATCACCGCCGGCTACTTGGATATCTACAAAAATGCCCAAGGAAATTATCTCTACATGACTCTGGGCTTCATCTGTGCCTGTATCCGTGGTCTCGAGCTTCCTGCTCTTTCTCTCATATTTGGCTACGTCTTCGAAGCCTTCGAATTTGTTCCATGGGGCAGCGCCATGATGCATCGGCTGGCCATGGCTGTCATTATCTTCTGTTCTGTTGGACTGGGCGTCTTTATTTTCCAGCTCCTTAGCGTGAGTTTCCACTTCCTTACAGAAGAAATCTTCTTTTTAGAGCATCCTTTTCTCCGTTGTCTCCGAAAATCTGGCAATGCGATTCAGGATCCAAGTCTTCCGCAATCTTCTCTATCAAGATGCTTCCTATTTCGATAATCCTGCTCATACACCAGGAAAACTTATCACTCGACTGGCATCCGATGCACCGAACATCAAGGCAGTCATCGATTCTCGAGCTCTACAAGTCATCTACGCCTGTGCGGCTATCATTGCCTGTATTGTTATCGGATTCATCAATTCGTGGCAGGTAAGGAGGGGGTCTTTAGTATGATAATGTGATCTTTTTCCAGGTAGCCATCATCGGCACAGGAATGATCCTTATCCTGGCAACCGTGATGATCTCCCTCTCCTACATTATCATGAATGAAAATCTCGAGTTGGTGAAAAATGACGAAGCTGGTCGAATTGCCATCGAAATCATCGAGAATGTCCGAACAATCCAGCTCCTCACCCGAATGCAACGATTCTACGACCATTACGAACATGCCAGCAAAAATCAAAAACATAGGGAACTCAAGAAAGGTTTGCCATTTAAATGGCTGATATTACAGTAACCCAGGTATCTACGAGGCCATCAACTTCACCGTTTCCCAGTCTTTCATGTACTTTATGATGACTGTAACATATGCCGTTGGTATTCACATCATTTACATTGAAGACAAGACATCGGACAAGGTTTTCAGGTACCGGATCCTTTTTGGAAATCTAATTTAATGGGATTTATAGATGCATTGTGGCCATGCTACTAGGTTCGGTGGCTGTTATGAACTCGTCTCAATATTTCCCCGAATTTGTCAAAGCCAAGACGGCCGCCGGTCTTATGTTCAGTATGATCTATCGTAAACCAAAAACGGGTGATGCCGATGTCGGAGAACAGATCGTGAGTCAGACATCCAATCAAAAAAACAAAGAATTTTAGAATATCCGAGGAAATATCCTCTTCGATGATGTGAAGTTCTCCTACCCGCAGAGACCAAGGCAGCCGATCATGAAAGGATTACAATTCACAGCTACGCGAGGACAGACTGTCGCCCTTGTCGGACCATCTGGATCAGGAAAATCGACGTGTATTTCAATACTGGAAAGATTCTACGACACGACAGGAGGAGCATTGGTAAGGGATAGGCAGTTGACGGGAATAATCGGTGATTTCCAGAGATTCGACGGTACAGACGTCAAAAAATTGAGTCTAAACCATCTGAGAACTCAAATGGCTCTGGTCGGGCAAGAACCTCGACTTTTCGCCGGTACAATCAAGGACAATATCTGTTTCGGGCTGGGAGAAGTGTCAATGGAAAAGATTGACCAAGCGCTGGAATTGGCTAATTGCAAGCGATTCTTGTCCAATTTGCCACAAGGACTGGACACGGAAGTCGGAGAGAAAGGAACTCAATTGTCAGGAGGACAGAAACAGAGAATCGCCATAGCCAGGGCATTGGTCAGAGATCCGAAGATTCTCCTCCTTGACGAGGCCACGTCGGCACTCGACTCCGAGTCAGAACGAGCGGTACAAGAAGCCCTCGATCGGGCTAGAGAGGGTCGAACCTGTATTACCATTGCCCATCGACTGTCTTCAATCCAAAATGCTGATAATATTGTCTACATCGAAGGCGGAAAAGTACGGGAAAGTGGAACACATAGTCAACTGATGCACAGAAAGGGACGATACTACCAGCTCATCAAAAAACAAGATCTTGCCACCTAATGCGGTGTCCTGTACAATTATTCCCCCAGATTCATCCGAAAAATTGTATTTTTTTTTCATAGTTATTACGATTACGGGTTACTGTAGTGTGCAGAAATTCTGAAATAAACAGTTTAAAAATATTCGCAATTGTGGATGAACAAAGCTCCCTTCCAGTTCTCTCCGATTGGCAACCTCTAAACTTGGTATCTCTCTTGACGAGTATGCCAAGACCAGACAACCAGCTAAAGAAAGCGAGTGAAGAGGAGAGCGATTGGAAGTCGAACGGCGGCCGCCACGGCGACCTGCCATCGCCATTTCTCGCTTTTTCCTTTCTCTCCGCTGCCCCAATTAATACGGCACGAGATCAGATGTTTCCGCCATTGGCAGTTTTTTATCTCTTTGCTTTTTTCCTCAAAGACTGCCAGTCTTGACGGTTTTCCTCGTCTTTATTACCACACCGTCGTCCCTCTGTTGTTGTTCGTAAAAAGTCAGAAATCATACCCTCATGTCTTGGTAGTAAACCAAAAACCAATTCTCTCCATTAATTTGTAAAGGAAAGTTGATGAAGGGTACCCGTTCCCTGTCGTTTTGTCAACGTCAGGGCATTTAGTAAAAAAGGGCCATTGTCCCCTGTAAAAACAAGCCATCTCAAATTCAACCAGTTCTCTTTTAATTTTCTTCCCAGAGTGCAATTGCCAATTTCTGTTTTTGGCTCTTTTTCCATGGTTTAAACTTGGAGAAAGACGAGATAAAAAAAGATGTCTGGCCTCGTCTGTCATCTTTTTCTCAGAGAGCAACGACTGAGGTCTCTTGCAGTAATGAACAGAGAAAAGTCAGATGGGAACGGGTGGTATTCGACAGCTTTGTATCAAAAGAAAAAGATGTCAAGAAATGCAAAGATCAGTTTTGTTGCCAGCGGCGCTTTCCCGCCGACGGATACCCGCGAAAGGCTGATTGATCGAGAAAATTATGAATGATCGGCTTGTTTTCTTCTTTGCTGCAAAAATAAAAGACTGCAGTAATTACACTTGGCTGGAGGAGACAACGGCGAGGATGCCAGTATTCTTCCAACAATGGTCAGAATATGTCCTGCATTGGCAGAGAGAATCCGTGTGTCGCAAGTTCAACTGGCACCCGTTTCCATGGGGTTTTCCTCAATATTTCAGAGACAGCTTAGTAGTTTCCTTTCCCTTTCTGGCTGCCAATACAATTACCAGTTTACTTTTACACTTCTTTACTTCTCGCCGTCCTCCCAGGTGTCCAGCGGCTGTTTATGTTAGTGGTTGCCAGTGTGAGAGTGGAGGTGGTTCTGCCCAGCCGGTTTCTCTCTCCAAAACTATGCAACCACTTAGTACATTATGCGTCTTCTTATACTATCTTAAATTAAATAAGGGAGGGACAGGTGTTCCTCTCCTGGGAACAGGACGATCTCTCTCCCTTTGCCGCCTTGTCACACGTCTATCACACCTTTTCTCAGATGTTTTCCTTTTTCTTCTCTATTTATTTGGATGATCTTTACCGTCTTGAGATGCCCCCAAAGTTCAGAAATCCTGAATTTTACTGTAAATCTTCCGGGTACATGGAGACCTAGAAATTCTCCAAAGGAAACCAAAGACGTCGAGATTGTCCAGCCGCCTTCGCCTTGTTTTCCTCGACTTTTTCCTACTTTCCCTCTTTTGCAATTTGTTCAAGGTCAATTTCTGTTTGTTTTTCTTCATCCTTGCCATAAAAAGCTAGTTAACAGTTGACAGAGAGAGGTCGACTTGTTCTCTCGTACAATCCCTCCTCTTTCTCTTTTTCTTCCTGGGTCCCGTTCATTGATATTGGCATTCCTTTCAGCAACGGCTGCCATGGAGGCGCTTGCGCGCCCCTTTTCCGACCATCCACGACGTCTTCTTCTCATCGTTACTATTTTTCTTATTCCATTGTTTAGGTAAGTGAGAAAATTGGCGGGGAAGCGGTAAAATTAGCAGAATCGCTGACTATCTAAGGGTTTGAAATTCGAATTCCGAGTCAATCGCAGCTTTATCCACCAACTCCACATTTTTCCGAAAGATTTCCTTGTTGCAAAAAGTGTAATTCCTTATCAACTTTCTCTATTGTTCATTGGTTAAAATGGAACTCTTGTTCCCCAAATGTTATTGTGTTTCGCTTTCAATTTCAATTTAAAAACTTGAATTTAGAGGCCCTCGGAAAATGGTTGTTTGCCCAATTTTTATTGCAATTTAAAGAAGAAGACGAGGCCTTGAAATTCCTCTTCTTACTTTAAAGAGATTACAGTCAAGTCAATGTGGCATGCCAAGGTGTTCACCCTGGTGACCCCCTGTCGTGGTTGATATGCTAACCGGTTGCATTTTACCAAAAGGAACCGTTCCGGGGATCAAAGCACACAAATTTTAAAAAGGGCTTAAAAATCCGAAAAAGAAACAAACATGTTTTCTCTTTCCACGGCGCGTGGCAAGTGATACACGTCGCTAATGGGAATGATCAATCAAATTTTCGCCCATTTACCATAGATGATGTCAAGCTAAAGAAAATAGAGAATCCGATATCTATTTTGTGCAAAAATGTAAAATCCTCTGATCTGGATGAGAAATCGAACTCGGGTCTTTTGGACTGCCAGTCGCACGCGTTAGTTTACCGCAGACATCTGGCATGCGCCCCGATTCTGAAAAGTGTCCCTGTAACCGTGCAAAATGAAAGCTTTCAGTTATTTTTTCATTTATCCATTTGATATCGAATCCGATGTGAGAAGAGGTTTCGCCCAAGAAGGTGGCCGATCAACTGTCGAATTTAAAGTACTGCCCCCCTTTTACAAAAATGTAACAATTCCCAGAAATTTGCTGATTTTTACAATATAACATACGAAGGTCTCGAAATATGGGTAGTGTTAGTGACTCCAAAGAGAAACGGACACGCAGATGATCTCCTTATTACACAGGATTTATTAGACGAGGTAGGATGTCTGCCAATTGTCACAGTAATCCATCTCCAGGTACAACGATTAGATGAATACGTGCAGAATTTCTCAGTGTCATATAATGGCGCTCCTGTCCATTTTAATGATCTCAAAGCATCTGAAATCAATTATTTATTCCGCTGGTATAAGGTACTGTACATTCCTTTAAAATAATCCCTAATTTATTGTAGAAAGCCTTCGAAGCTCAGGATCTATTCGGCACCTCCCTGATCAATCTCTCGTTCCCCGTGGCCGAAGCCTTTGGCCATCGACTCTTCTTGGGCAGCCACTTCTTCGGAGTCAATGGCCATAAACCCACAGTGGTAAAGGATACTCTCTTCAAAATTAAGGTCTTTTCAGAGAGGACCGCTCGAACGGACTAAATACATCGCCCTGTGGTACATGAGCGAGGCGGCAGATCATGCAGCCAAGAAGAAACTCGAAGCCCTTCAAATGGCCATCTTCCGAGACAGTCAATTGGATAATTTCAGTACAAAAATGAGCTTTTGGATGTACGGTGATCAGGTGAGAAGATGGTTATCAGCAAAATGATAGACCGGTTCTTAACATTTTTTTAAGACCACCGGGGAAGAATGAGCGATACGCTTGTCTGGAAGAAAAAAAAGTACTGAAAAATGTAGGAACGGGAGATTTTATCTGGGAAATTTGGTCTTCTATAAGGGAACTTTTGAAATCGAAAGTATATTGGCGCCATTTATGAATTTACCAATCGCGAATTCGAATCCCGGGGCAGAAAATGCGCGGAAGCTCTTTCCAAATATTTTCCCCATCACAGATACTGTAGTTTACAGGTAGCAAACGCTGAAATGCTTCGAGGTACAATGACCACAGTTAAGCTGTTCATCGTCGGCGTCGTCCTTATGGTTGTCTTCATGCTGACCATGTTCAATTATCTCACTGTCAAGTCCCAAGTTGGTCCCTTTCTCTCCCCTATCCTACCCTGATATTCAGATTTTGTTAACTTTTGCCGCTCTCCTGGCGCCTGTCATCGCCTTCACATCTTGCTTTGCCATATTGGGCTGGTCAGGAGTACCATTCAATTCCATAATGTGTATCACGCCATTCCTGGTGATGGGAATCGGTGTCGACGACGCTTTCCTGCTTGTCCATTGCTGGAAAAGACGAAGTACCGAGGCTTCCTTCCATCGAAGATTTGCCCATGTGATCAGGGAAATTGGCCCGTCAATGTTGATAACCTCAGCCACGAATTCATTAGCCTTTGGAATTGGAATTTTCTCTCCAACGCCGCAGGTATATCGGGCTTTGAAGAGAAAAACTATTTCTAGATGGCTGGATTCTGCCTCTGTACCTCGATCGCAGTCATGCTCGACTTTGTCTTCGAGTTTCTGGTCTTTGTCCCGGTTATGATTATGCATTACGATGAGAAGAATGAAAAGTCAAAGTTGGACACCGGGTAAAATTGAGAAATCCCCTAGATAATCATTGTTTCAGACGGACTTCCCTCTGGAGTTGGTTGAGTTACACTCGTCTTCTCATTTCTCCTCTTGGCAAAGTGACAGTCGTCGTCTTCACCGGGCTGCTCTTCGTCTCGGCCACCGTCGGAGTTCGCAAACTTGTGCCCAACTTCGATCCCTCCAAGACATTCCCCGAAGATTCGGATCTTATGCAGGCTTTGAGGAGTTTTGAAGAAATTCAGAGCGAAGTAAGCATCACGGATAAAAAATATTTGGATTTTAGTACTATCCTGTCAATTTTGTATCAATGGATGTGCCAAAAGCGGACGACACGGAGGGATTGAATCGACTGTTACAAATGGTCGACCGACTGGAAGAGAGGAGTTATTGCTATGGAAAAGAAAGGAGTCAATTCCTTTTGAGAGATTTTATCGAGGTCAGTCCTCATTTTTTGGGATTTTTGCCAATATTTCCTGACCGAAACCTTGCATCTCACTCAAAATCCTCGATATTTCCAGACTTCTGCGAGGCGCAACCTTACACTTGATTACAATGGTCTTCCTGCTTATTTAAACGAGAGGATGGTTGCCAAAAATACTGTAATTCGGCTGGGAAATGAGAGCGGAGATGTGGAAGTCGAAGGCATCAATTTTATGGTTGTCTGTCGCGGTAGCTTGGATTGGAATGTCCGTGCCGGACGAATCGACGAGACCAGAAAAATCATCGACGAGTATCCAGAACTGAATATGAGCTTATTTGATTATGATTCGACTATTTATGATCTTATTATTACCGTCAAGGTGAGAGTACATAGGAATAGTAGCAAAATAATTATAGAGAGAATTGATCAAGGCCGTCTTATTGACATTTTTGAGTATGGTCATCGCTTGTGGGATCTTTATTCCAAGTGTCGCTGGGACATCTTTAGCCACACTGTCGATGCTCTCCATTTCTTATTGTAATTTTGGATATAATACAACAATATTTGTAATTTTTAGCTCTTCTTGGATGGCTCAGCATTTGGGGACAAGATTTGGATCCAGTTACCATGATCAATGTTCTGATGGCCATTGGATTCAGTGTAGATTTTAGGTAAGCGGAGGAGGGGGAAGATTAATGTTGATCCTTGAAATCAATGCCAAAATTCCGTGTCAGACAATGGTAGTCGAGAGGGGCAGGACACCAGGCTTCCACCTCAAATTCGACTTGTCGTCCTGTCCAGATGATTTTTGCCAACATTTCTATTCCAGCGCTCATGTCTGCTACCATTACCATATCGACAAAAATCTACCAATGCCTGTGGAACAACGGATAAGTCACATTCTCTCCGCCGTTGGTCGTCCAATGATCGAAGTGAGTCACTTTTCTTTCTAAGTCTAATCACCCTATTCTAGGCCTCTTTCTCTACTCTTCTCTGTATGATGCCTCTTTTCTTTGTCCCCGTGTACATAATTATTTCATTTGCTCGGACAGTTTGTCTGGTCGCCATTCTTGGTCTCCTCCATGGGATTGCCATAATTCCTGTGATATTATCCTTCATTGCCAAAGAACCCGAAACAAATTTAAGGATACCGTCGCTGGAACAGGAAAATATGCTCAAATGATTGAAATATAATTATTTTAATAATTAAAAACGCTAGAAAAACGGGGTTCCTGTCTAAAAAAATAAAAATGTTCAGATTTCTTATTTTGACGAAACACAGATAAATATTGACATATTTACCTGAGAGGGTGGAATATTCAGTAAAATTGAATTCTCCTCAATTAGCGAGATCAAAACAGACAACTATTTACACTTTTTTATCACCTGCAATCCCTTTTTCAGTCGTATGTGTCCTGTTAGTCGATCTTCCTGGTTCATGATGATTCCTTCAGACCCAAGAAAACACAATCTCAATTAGGATTCTTTGAAATGGGAAAGATCGGCATGAGATCATCTTCTTCTATTTGGTCGACTTCCTCCTTACAGTAATATTTGATACTCTGACGAGGAACATGATCAAATCCTACAATTTCCTTTGTATGATGCCAAATTGCCCAGAGATCCCGCTTCCTTCCGGCTAATAATTGAATAATGCGTAGAATGAAAATAGGAATAATGTTGCGTAGATCATCGAGTCCAATATTTTCTCGTTTCGTTCTTTTTACTGGATTTTTAATCTTTTATCATCCTCGTACTTTGTTTTTCTGATTCACATATGAGATGCGTGGTTGCGTCCTCGAAATCTGTCACGTGTACTTACACTTGGATAGTTATCAGCTGTCTTTTATAGAGCGAAGGATAACTCGCATCCCTCTATGACTCGCTGTTGACACGATGGACCCCTGCCGAACTGATGAACATCTGAAAATTGCTTTTACCTGGGTGGAAAGGAGTATTGTCGTGGTAATTTTCTTCCTCATATTCTGGGGGAAAACAACATATTTCAGCTATGTTTACCTTTAAATTCTTTAAATTTATGGTGTATTTATACGGATAAAACGACTCGGATCAAATGGATGTTATTCATATGCCAGTTTTGGTGGGTTTTTAGTCCTTTGGATTGCAATTTGCAATCTGACGCCCTAACCATTCGACGACGGGTGCGAAAAAGACGGGAAACTACATTAGGTATATAAGTATCCGCAAAAATTCTTTGGTCATGGATGGGATTCGAACCAGTGCCCCTAGATCCATCAGTGACCGCTTGGCCACGGGAGTACCGTGATTCTGAAATGTCAGATTGTTATACGATCCCCAGTTTGTCATGTTGACATCTAAATTATGAAAAACTTTTGAAAAACCGAACTTTCGGTGGATTTTGCCCAAACAGCTCAAAATTATGCTAATTTTTACATTAGCATAGGGGAAGCGAACTTTTGCTGCACCCGTAAACAATCGGCAGTCAGTTTTATCAATCCTGCCATCAATGTTAAATTCGGCATATATTGGCATGTATATCGGTTATGTTAGGTTCTGTGAGACTATATAGAAGTGGTCTCCGGCCTTGCTTCTGCCGGAATGCCCACTTTTGCAACTTCGAAAGAAGCAGCAAAAATTTTTGGATATCCTCCCGGGGAGGAAATAAATTCCTTCTTTTTAGTGTGAGTTTTCCCTAATGGAAAGAAAAAAACCTCTTTTATGAGTTAATTTTTCAGGTTTTTCTTCTGCGACATAATAATCTCCATATTCTGCGTGCCCATCCTCTATCTGCCATTTCCTGCCTTCAGTTCCGTCGGTCTTTTGTCTAATTTCAACATTTCCGTCGAAATCCAGCTCTACCTAATTATTACTTTTATGGGTCGTGAGTATTTCCCCCATAAAAAAGTGGCTGATCCTTTCAGTGATGACGGCGATAACAATTCATTTATTTCTCCAGCGACATCAGACAATTATCCCAAAAAGTCATAAATTCTCGCTGTCTAGAAATGTCAAACTGCTGGTGACCGTCGCGATCTACTTGTTTTTTGGTGGAGGAGCAGTTCCATTTTATCTTTTTATGTTGAACGACAAAAGTAAATCTCTGTTGAATTATCAAATAGTAAGTTTTATTGTAGGCGGACACCTCAAATTCCAGAATTATCCCTGTGTCTATCCAGAATTATTTAAAGAAGATACCGTAATCATTTCCTTTGATCACTATCTCCCCTTGTCCATTTATTTTGTGACTTACCTTCTTCTCCACATGAGTCTGCTCAATTTTCTGGTAATTT
Organism: Oscheius sp. DF5033; assembly: GCA_964036215.1. Classification (NCBI taxonomy): domain Eukaryota; kingdom Metazoa; phylum Nematoda; class Chromadorea; order Rhabditida; family Rhabditidae; genus Oscheius; species Oscheius sp. DF5033. Next base: position 5,472,447 of record CAXIWN010000010.1, read on the forward strand.
ATCCCCTGGAAATTCAAGTCAATTTGTGTTTTTCAGGTGGCCGATTCATTTCGTTGTCTCCGTGTCCAAGCGATGTCCAAGCACACCCGGGCACATGTCCACCGATCACTGCGGACGATCGTATTACAGGTAGTCGCCCGGATCGAATCTAATCAGAGTCTCAGATTGCCATTACTCATCTTTTCTTGATAATTCCCATCGGGATTATGGCCTATTTATTCGCATTCAAGGTCTATAATCAACGTGAGTTGTCACAAAAAAAATACACACTTTTGATCTGGGAAAGCACAATATTTTCTGAGGACCAAAGAGTAAAAAGTAAATTGGGTTCAGATCTATTAGCAGGTGTTCTTTGAATTTTAACGGAGCCAATGGTAGCGGGGAAAATATAGAGAAATAAAGGGAAGAAATACACTGTGATTGACAGAAATATTGGCAGAATTCCCAGTAGTTTTCATGGAATTTATGGGCCTGGTGGCAAAATATCGGTGGCTCGCTCATGGAGTGGTTGACGGTAATCAGAGGGTCAATTACCCGGATGTCTATAAGAATCCCCATGAATTTAGCCATCACCAGAAAATGAGCAGCTCTTTCAGTTGTGTGTTGTATCGCCGTAGCCACAGCCTCGTTCCACGCCACAATAGGGACAATTGCTGGAATCTGTCTGAATCGCCAGTATCGTGTGAAGATACTGAAATTGCTACAAGTTTCTCGAATAGGTACAGTTCTTCCACAATTTCCAAGATTTGACCAATTTTCAGATAAACGATGGGCCCAGGTGACTACCGTATCCCGGGCTTCTAATTCATAATTTGATATTTTATGTTTTTTGTAGATTAATCGGGTGAAATGAGATGTGCTAATTGTCAAAATATAAATAAATATTTGTAATTTTGAGATTATGCAAACAGAGTGATAGTTTACGAGGAGATTTGGTTGCGGGTTTAATTCTTTGCAGATGTTGTCGTTTGTCTGGTGCTCTCTCTGTCGACACTTGCTGCCTCTCAACTTGACTCATTTCTGCGTCCTCCCGTCTCAATTCACACTCTCGGCAGATCCCTTCTCTTACACTTCTTCTCGTCTTCCTTAATTCCCGGGCCCGGCCCCACGCGGTCTCCTCTCTATCCAAAGCTATCACCAGGTCATTTATTTTGATCTGCTTCTCTCGTTTATTTCGTAATCACAAGATTTCGGTTTTTATAAAGTTAGAATCTCTTCTTGGATAAAAGGACAACAGAGGGTAAGTCCTGAGATATTTTCTCGGTTTTTACTTGTAGAACCGGGGTGACTTTTAGAGGGAACGCTTCCCCTTCAGAAAATCCAATAAAACCGCGCCTCAGCCTTGTTGTTTTGCCTGAGTTCCGGGTTGCGGAAGGGAATCGGGCGTGTCAGTCACAAATCTTGGGGGTCTTTCTAATTTTTGAGCTCATCCCATATTTCCCGGGTAATTTCTGATCATCCTAGTTGTAGATTCTACCCTCATTTCATCGAATTATACTTTTGCGGGAATTTCTTATCTCTTTATCATGGTTGTGCTCGAAAAGCTCCAGTCAAAATACCCAAAATTTGGGATATTTTTGGCAGAAATATTAACAAAAATTTCCTGGTCCCTGGGATTCGGGATTCAAACTTTCGTGAAATTTTTAAACTTAAAAGAATTTGACCGTTTCAGCTTCGTCATCCGTGGCCAGCCGGTGTGTAGTTCAGTGGACGGCGGCATGGCATGAAACGCCAGAACGTCCGTACCCTTTCCCTCATCGTATGTACATTCACTTATCTACTGGTAGGAGCAGCAGTCTTTGATGCTCTTGAATCGGACAACGAACTCCAACAGGTAAGAGTCGGCCAATTAGTCGCAACCCTCGACAATTGATGTCTCCCATCTCTTGTCAATTTGTTGTTTGCGTGGTTGGTGGTAGTGCCGAGAGGGAGAGAGGTTGACCCACTGAGATGTAAAGACGCTGATCGATGTCCGCCATCCGGCTCGACAACTTGCCCAGGGGCTTGTCAGTGCACAGCTGACCGGAACATGCGTAAAATCCTCAACAATTACAACTGAAATTATATAATCGAATAATTTTTAGAGAGCTCTCGTCGCGCGTGTGCGGGAACGTCTTATGACCAAATATAATATGACCGATGCAGATTACGAAGTCTTGGAGGTTTGTTGGAGTTGTTCTTCTTTAAAGAACCGTCTATTTTTAGGCAACAATCATCAAAAGTATCCCACATAAAGCCGGGTTTCAGTGGAAATTCAGCGGCGCCTTTTATTTTGCCACGACTGTCATCACCACCATCGGTAGGTCATCGATTCATTTTGATTTCCAACGATTTCGACGCTTGGCCATCTCAAAATCTTTTTCTTTTTTTCCAGGTTACGGTCACAGTACTCCAATGACAAGTGGCGGTAAAGTCTTCTGTATGTTCTACGCCTTGGCCGGTATTCCTCTCGGTCTCGTCATGTTCCAAAGTATCGGTGAGAGAATGAATACCTTCGCTGCCAAGTTGCTTCGGGCTGCTCGTCGGGTACAATATCCCATTTTCTTTAAATATCCAGTTTTTAGGCAATGAATAAAGACGCCAAAGTAACATCCGGCGATTTAATAAAAGTCGCGTCTGCTTGGGGTTTCTTCATAATTGTCATCGGAGCCTTGGCCTTTGCCAAATATGAGAATTGGTCCTATTTAAACAGTCTTTATTATTGTTTTACAACCTTGACAACTATCGGTAAGGGACTAATTTAAATCAGAGAGTACTATATTTTCAGGTTTTGGTGATTTCGTCGCTCTTCAAAAGGGTGGCGCCCTTCAAAATCAGCCGGAATATGTCGTCTTCTCGTTGGTTTTTATTCTTTTCGGTTTGACGGTCATTTCCGCTGCAATGAATCTGCTCGTCCTTCGATTCTTGACCATGAACACGGAAGATGAAAAACGGGATGAACAGTAAGTTTCTGTAATTCTGACCAAAATCAAAATCCATCGGACTTCAATCCCCTCAAAAGTTGAATTTTTTTGTTTATCGGGCCCCTTATGCATTTTTTTTTCAAAAAATCCAATTTCCATTTAAACTTTTCCTTTTAGACAAGCAGAATTGGCTCGAAAAGGTTTGGTTCAAGTTCGCGAAGGCGACGAGCACGACGAATCGGATCCTTATTCTTTACCGATGGCTGATAATATTTCAGTCAGTTTATCTCCTTTTTCCGGGTCAATGCAACCTCTTTTAGGTGTGTTCCTGTTCCTGCTATCGGTTGCCCTACGGTCGACGGCAAAATAGCATTCGTCGACGGACATCAGCCCACAGGAATAGCGGAATGGCACAGTCGCAATTGTAGCAATACGGGTGTCTCGTCTTTCATCAACTGCCATCACTTTATAGAATTTTTTGTTTATTTTTTTCCTTTTTGCTCAAGCAGTTGTTTTTATATTTGTTTTTTTCCTGAATGAAAGAAGTTATTATGCAGAAATCTTTAAAAATCGATATGATGAATTAATAATTTATTGTAAATTACATAATATTTCAACTAACGTTTGTTTTTACTCTCACCAGTAGAGTATTTACAGGACTAAAAGAACGATATACAATTGCACTTAGAGATAACAGTGCTACTTTGAAACTACGGAACTATGAAATATTTAAACTCTGATCAATACCTAAAATTAGCAAACATAAAACTACCAAATGAGCAAAAAAATCGCAGCCGTGAAATATTACACGATACAAGTATACAGAGAACAAAACCTAGCACCAGTGGTTATTTAGCTACCTCGAATCTTGGCAGGAACAGACCGAATTTATGTTCAATTCCACTGAACGTGGCAGCGGCTAACCGATATCCACCAACATGATCGGGATTTTGAGAAGAATCATCCACGATACTTTTCAGAGCAGCAGATTCTGATCCAGTTGGTCGACTTCCACCAAAATCAACATAAAATATTCTTTGTAAAAACTGAAATCTTATTGAAAAGTGGCAATAGAGCTTCTTACTTCATACGTCAACAATGTGACGGCAAATTGTGGACTTGATCGACATACCCTTGCCAAGGAACCTTTCCAGAAAGCTTTAGGTCCTTCTTCTTTCATTACTTTTCGAGCACAATCTGAAACAGCTACAATAAAGGATAAATTAATTGATAAACCTAATACTCCAGAATAAGTTGTTTGTCCAGCTCGAGCAGCTACTTGTAATCTTGTTTTAATAACATCAGCGGGAGTTACAAGACCAGCAGCTGGAACACCAGCAAGGAAAGAACTGCAGAAGAGAGATGCTGGACTATTTATTCCCTGAAAATGTAAATATAACATTAGATAAAAATAATCACAAACATCTTCATCAGCTGTAGCTAATTTCATATGAGCGTAGACGGGGAAGAAAATAGCCGAAAATGGAATATCCCTGAGGAAACAAGCTCTTGCTCCTTTGTAGAGTCCCAGGAAACCAAGATCTTTCAATATTGTGAAAACGGATATTTTCGGGCCAGTTTGTATTTCTCCTGCCACTTGTAGGCGAATCTTCACTATTTCTAATGGATTGGTAAATACTACCTAAAATATTTTTGAAAAATAAATTAAAAAATAAATACTTGTGACGCTCCGGCCATTCCTCCTGCCATAATTTCCGCCCATAGTGGAATTCTTCCATCTTTTGTCATTTTATCTCTAAATAATAATTATTATAATTAAAAAATGATTAATATGTACCGGACAAAATCATTCATCGTTAATTTTATGGCCTTTTCAGGAGCTACTCCGACAATCTGAGGCAGAAGACCTCTATAGAGACCAAGAAGACCTAAAATAGCGATAATAAAATAAAATATAATTTTTACCTTCAAATTTGACGACCTTTTTAAAGCAATCCAAGCTGTTTTTATACATTACTTCCCCCACAAATGATCCAGATCGCTGATTTTGCATTCGAGTCTTCACCAAATCAATCGGATATACAGCTGTGGCACCACAAGCTCCTGCCACGGATCCCAGCGTAAAACGGTAAGCACTTTCCATTGCCTAAATTAGCTAGATATCTTGTAATTACAGATAAAATACAGCAGTTCCAATTCCACGTTCTTCTTTACTCGAAACGGCTTGGAAGTTAATTAACCTGTTAACATGAGAAACTCGCTTCAAGCGTTCTGGATCAATTAGTTCAATTTCCTACAAAAAATTCTAGATTCAAGAGCGCAGCCAGTTTTTACCTTTATCGACAGTGTTTTCTTGCCAGGATGGGATAATTCCGATAGATGGAAAAGTATTTCCACTTCGTATGGCGTAATATGAGCATAACTTTGTGTAGCAGCCAAAAATTCGTCTTTAGTCATCTCGAGATCCAAATTTCCTCTGGCCTAAAAATGGGAAATATTGTCAATTAAACTTTAAACCAACCTGGCTAAGAAAAACTCTTTTGATCAGTTCCATCTTGGCAAGAAGACTGTTGAACGCAGCGTAATACGGGAAAGTGACCTGAAACCAACAAAATTAGCTCTTATTACGATAAATTTTTAATTAGACATAACAAATAGGTTATTTTATCTTATGTGCTACTGTTAATCATGCGGTAAGAAAACGACAGAAACACGGGAAACACAGATTAGACTTACTCTGCCGCTACTGAGGTCGCGAAACTGAAATGATCATGCTCACCACACCACACGCAAATACAATTCTAATTACCGGTGCCTACACTACTACATCCACTGCATCGTTAGCACCAATTTATTAAATTCATCGCCTACTTTGTGGCCACTTCCTCCTCCTCCAGAGACAGCTATCAGATTATTTCTAACAAAATCCGTCAGTAAATGACCTTTGACTGTGGTCATAATATGTTGAAAGTCGACCGAAGAAATTGTTCCATCTTCCTTCTTGTCAAATCTTTTGAAAGCTTGAATACCCTGCTCTTCGTAAAAGTCGTGTAGCAACTGAGTAAATGCATGATAACCAATAGACCGTTTTTTCTCCCTGAAATTTAAGTAAAATAGTAATATAAAAATGTTTTACTTACGCTCCAAAATACTTTTTGATGAAATCCGAATTAAAATCAAAATCCATCTCGTGGAGCGGTTGTGTATGCCTAATAACGGCTTCAAACTAAAAAAAATAAAATAAAACTGACTCTCTTTTCAACTCGAACCTCATCACAAGTTATAGTATCCGATGAATTCTTATCAAAGATTTCGAAGGCAGTCAGATATAAAGCATCTGGGCTAAATTTTAACGATTTTATAAATATCTATTTTCAAACCTGCACAGAAGTGCTTCAAACGCACAGAATTCCTCAAAGCTGATGTCCCCATCTTTAGTGGTATCAGCTGCTGATGCTAGAAGTCTTACAGTTTCTTTATTATAATTTTCCTCTGTGTAAAGACCCAAATACCTAAAAAACTGTGATATACCTTGTTTACAATAAGAGAAAAATTTCTAGATAAAAATGAACCTTCTAATAAAGTCTTCCGGGGACATATAAATTTTCCCATTTTTAGACTTCGAAGCAAATTTTTCAAATATCGGCCTCAGGTGGTCAGGATTAGCACGTGGTATGTAACCTATAAAATAGAATAGTCTCAACAAGAATGTTACCTCGTGTAGCTAGCGCTGTTTCAGCGTTGCAGCTGATCTTCCGGAGGGGCAAAAAGCCAAGGAACTAAATATATTCGAATCTACCTCAACAATATAAAGAAACACTTACAGGGTCATTTTTTCTGATTCCATCAATCGATATCCGTTTTCTTTCACTGGAGAATGTCCAGATCACCATTCCACTGCAGAGATTCTTCTAAAATAAAGAGATTTACATTGTAATATTGAAAGAAGACAAATTTTCAAAGTTATGCGGCGATTTTCTCAAAAGTTAAGTTAAAAGTTAGTTCTCTGAGCGACAGACAAGATTGTTTGCGTGAGCGGGAGACGAGCCACTGCATGCCAACAGAGGTGCAAGTTTTATCAACTGGATAGTGTGGTCACTACTCGTTGCCAAACAAGAATACTAGCATATGTGATAGAAATCAATACATAGAGGCAACAAACAGTGGAAAACAAATAAAATCTGTCAATATCAATTGGAGATTAGAAAAACATGGCATTGACTAGACCAGGAAGCGTAGTACTTGACACCCGCAGTGAAAATAGAATAGACTAGACCGCTGGCATGCTTTGATAAGACACAAAAAGCTCATAATATCGGCATTTCAAAAAATTTAGCTCCACGTAGGTGGGGAAAAGGCTGCAATAATGGCTGATCGCGACTGTGAGAACTGCATAACGGCATGAGAACACCAGAGAGATGAAGATTACGTGCCGTTGTCAACAATGCTTACAAAAATATTGCACAACATAGGTGCAAATAGTATGAATACGCCACGTGCAATGCACATGGGACAAGTTTTCGGCAATAGCGGGCCTGACCCCACGGCTTTGCGAGATTCGACTTGAGACGAAGAATAATCGATGGGGAAAACAACTGTCGCTCAACATGCGGAAGTCTGGTGGATATTTTATCACCAGATCATTATGTAACGCTTTTTGAAGAAAGCTGCTTCAAGAATATGACAGCTATTTATACAAATTTAGAATTCGGGGCTTCAAAAGATAAACTAATTAACGAAAAAAAAATACACAGAACAAATGTGGCACCGCCTCACGTAAAAATATAAACACACAATCTAACCGGCTTTATTTTTAGGAATGTACAAAAAATTCACATTTTGAACAGCTGCTTTACACCGAATACAGTATGCGCCTTCTCAAGAACGTCTCCTGCTTCTTCTAATGAACGAATTTCACATTTCGGGGGATGTAGTTTTCCATCTTTGATTAGTTCAAATAATTCGTCAAACATTTTCCGCTTCTCCTGCAAAAAATAAATTTTCGAAGAAAGAAAAACTAACTTGATCATTATTTCTATCTTTGCTCCATTTTGTCAGCCAAAATCCAGTAAGCACAACATTTTTGAAAATTAGTGGGCCAGTAGGACTCTACAAATAAATGAAAACGACATAAAAGTCAGCTCACACTGTGTAATTCTCTAGCCATTCCACCGTAAGTTACTCTATGTCCGCGTTCTCCCAAAGCATTTGCCAAAAGTACGCTACTTCTGCCTCCAACGCAATCTAATGCCAATGGAACATTTCTTACATCTTTTCTAGAATATAAATATACTAGAGAAAGAAAATGCGAACCTACTTGTACTCTTTAATCAGTTGTTCTTCAGTAATTACCAAATCTGCTCCCAGACCTTTTAATTCATCCACCGTTGCGCTCATATCGTTACGTTTCCTGACCATATTAACAGATTTAAAACCCCAAGCTTTGCAGAGCTGAAACCAATACAGCATAATATTTTAATCTAAAATAAAACCTGAATAACGGCCCGTCCGACAGTGGAGGTTGCTCCATTTTGTATTACAACATCGCCAGGCTTCAGTTTAACAAAATCTTTGAGCAAACGATAAGCAGTTGGAGGATTTACCTTAAAAATCGTAAAAATATATAAAAAAAAACTTACTTGCAACGTAGCAGCAGCTTCTAAGGATAAATCTGGATCAATTTTAAACAATTGCTCGGCATTGTGATGTCCATATGTACGCCATGTTCCAGGTGGGCATAAATTCCGGATAACATTATCGCCTTCTTTTAGACATGTAACTCCTGAACCTATCTAAATTGAAGTTCTGCGATAACAAAGAAAAATAAAACCTTTTCTACTATTCCGAAACCTTCATTTCCTCCAATTGCTGGTAACGATGCTGGTTTCTCTGGATAGACTCCTTGAATTTGGTTCAAATCAGCAGGATTTACTGGTGCAGCAAGCCATTTAACTAGCACTTGACCATCAGGTAACTTATCCGGTATCTCTACAGTTTTCAGGCTAATTACCTAAAATATCTCAACATAAAAAGTTATATTTTTTCAAACCTTCGAAGGGTCTCCATATTCACTGTACATCAACTGCTTCGAATGCAGTTGCCTTACTATTGTTTTAAATGATTTTCCAATCATTTCTGTTCATTCCAGTTGCAATATGTATCAGGAACTATAAATAGTGTAGAATTGAAATCTAAAGATAAAAACATCTGACAGAGTGAATGAATAGATTTATTTTGAACAAGCAAACAATATCAAACGAAATTAAAATAAATGAGATCGATACAAAAGTTTACAAATTTAATCACTGTCACTGGCATGGCGCTTCCGTTCATTTTTCCTCTTCGATGGTGTTTTGGGGCTTTCGGCATCACTATCCTTATCAGACGATCTAGATCTATTATACGATTAGATATCATAATAAACAAAACTTACTCTATTCTTCCATTTTTTTTCGCCACTTTTTCTAAAAGCTTTTCGCGGAGAGCTTCCTCATTCATCTCTACGTCGCTCGTATCATCTTTTTTAGTATTTTTGATAGTATCTTTTTTGCTTGGGCTTTTATCACGCTTTTCCTAAAAAAATTATCATATCCTCCGGTTAATGCAGTTACCCTCTTTCTGTCTCTTTCCTTACTACGACTTCTGCTTCTCTTACGATCTTTTCTATCCTTGTCTTTCTTGCGGTCTTTCGAACGTGATCGAGATCGTTTTCTATCTCGTTCTTTTCGATCACGGTCCCGAGAGCGTGAACGACGTTTTCGATCCCTTTCTCTGAAATGCTACATAATTATGAAATACACCAGTACAAACCTGCTCTTGCTGCGTTTTCTATCTCGGCTTCTGCTTCGTTTGCGATCTCTGTCACGACTAGGACTACGCTTCCTCCCACGACTTCTGCTTCTTCGTCTCGATCCTTCTCGTCTTCTTGAACGACTTCTTCTTTTAGGTGACGGCGTACGACGGCGACGAGGAGACCTAGATCGACGATCTGTAGATTTACAAAATAAATTGATGAAAAGTTGGCTAACCTGTAGTTCCTTTATCTTTATCCTTACCCATACGAATAGCTTCTTCAACTTCTTCCAAGGCTTGATCCGCTGTCTTTTGCTGTGGTTTTATAATTGCCACTCGCGAATGTTGGATCCTATAAGTTTATCATTACATACAAAAAATATCTTCAAATTTCCCTATAAACTAAATTTCAAATTTTTAACTCACTTCAGGGGACGTCCTTGAAATTCCGTCCCGTTATTCTGTAAAGCAATTGGAACAGAAGTTTGTTGAGAAAATTCCACATACGCATAAGAACATGGAAGTGAATCCGGAACTTGGGCCATCCGCACGTACATTACCTAAAGGAATTGAATATTATTAAGGAAGAGTTTTAATTTACCTCGCCAAAAATATTGAAGAAGTCGACAACATCTTGTCCATTTACACCTTTGGGGAGATTTCCGACATAAATGGTCCGACGAATTTCTTCGACTTTACTAGGATCCGTGTCACCAGGAAGATGTGGATAGGCGGGAAGACCAAGTTGTTCCAGCGTTGGGTCGACTGTAAGCAACTGAAATATGACGTATTAAAAATCAAGTACAATTTTAAAATGGGGCTGCAAAAGTTATCGACAAACCACGATCAGCAGACAACCGTCTCAGGTGCTGGATGAGACAAACCCTGCAATTAAAAAAATACGCAATAAGTGTCAAGAAGAGTCAGTACTATTTTCAGGTAACAGATGCAGAGCGTGCTGGATGGATGGACTGAAAATTAGAAAAAGTTTTGCGCGGAATGGCAATAGAAAACTGCTTAGGATGAAGAAGCGATGCAATGCACTGAAATACTTACTATAGAATGTCCATCTGCATCTGTTTGAGTGCGATTTTGCACATGAGGGGGTAGTTGACGTCCTCCAGCCATAGACGGGCCTCCACTATTTAAAAATGTTGTTTCATCGGGGATTGCATCTGTAAGAGAATGTATTGCTTTATATTATATGATAAACAAGTATCTATTACATCTGAATTCAAAAAAGAAATCTCACCTTGAAGCCAAGGAACGCACACTAAAGCTCTGTCAACAAGTACAGTATTAGTTAGATGTTGGCCGACCTCAACACATCGCTCATCTTCGAACTTGATGAAAGCCACTTTTTGAGTTGTTGTAGAAGTCATATTTGCATCAGTTGGGTATACCTGAAAATTGGAAAATCTTAAAATCGCGAGTTACATCTTCTCATTTCCACATTACTATTTCTATCAAATCAAGAATAGCGAATAAACATCAGTACTGGTTAATACTAACCTTAATATCGTCTATTCTTCCCAAATATTGACACATACTGAATATTTGATCTCGTGTAGCCGCAATAGAGATATTCGAAATCTGCAGAATTTTGATCTTTTTCTTTTCGTCTCCAGCCATGGCTACACTGCAATATTAGCTGGTAATAAAGCAAAGATTGAAATTATGCAATAAAGGAGGGAGTAGAAGGAAATAAAAGCACAAGAAGAAAAGCCAATCAAAAAAGCGAATGCTCTGGTTGCTGTTCGAAAGAGGGGTCACCGTAGAATTGCGCGCTGCAAGACCGCGATACGCAAAATTCGAATTTTTGGATTGCTGCCACTTTTTGGGCCTACGCTTTCGAAAAACTTTCCATTTTTCTGCTTGTCCCTTTGCCTTCTTCAGTTTCTTCGTCATTTATCGACGCAATTACTCTGCCTAAACATATCGATTTCCACAATATTGATGTCAACGCTTTCAAAAAATATCATTATGTGTTTGTCGATGATTGTTTACCTCCCACGTCTTTGTTTTTTTTCTATCTCTCATTTCTTCATTATATTTTCAGGTGCTTGGGTAAACTTTTACTCTAGCTAATTTAACGAAAAAAAAATGGCCGATGATGGAGTTAACCCGAAGGCCTATCCACTCGCCGATACGCAGTTGTCACAGAAGCTCTTGGACATGATCCAACAAGCCATGAACTACAAGCAGTTGAAGAAGGGAGCTAATGAAGCCACTAAAACTCTTAACAGAGGAATTGCTGAGGTTGTTATTCTTGTAATGTTTAAAATATTTTTGTATTTTTCAGATAATTGTTATGGCAGCAGATGCAGAGCCATTGGAAATTCTTCTCCATTTGCCTCTACTCTGCGAAGACAAGAACGTTCCTTATGTGTTCGTCAAGAGCAAGGCTGCACTGGGGCGTGCTTGCGGAGTAACCCGTCCGGTACGATTGTTTACCTCCTATTTCTTTCGTTTTTTTACAAATCACAGATTTTTCATTCAACATTCAATTTTCAGGTGATTGCTGCCGCCATTACTCAAAATGAAGGTTCTCAGCTCAGATCTCAAATCCAGAAGCTGAAAGAAGACGTGGAGAAGCTTCTCATCTAAGTTGTTAAATGTTTCGTCGTTGTTATCTGTTATTTTTGCAAGTTACTTTTCTTCTATCGTTATCAAATAAACTTGAATCACTTCAAAATCATGCCTTTTCACAATCGTCAAGTATCCGATGGTTCTACATATAGCGAACAAAATACTGGAGATGAATTGATATGCAAGTAAAGTATGCACTATGTTACCCCGCCCTTCAAATTGAAGGTTCTTCATTGATTGACTGTAAGCTATAATTTTGCTCAGCGCCGTGGGTGTCTGTCGTCTATCGCGGGCCGACATGCGGTATACCCGCTTTCGGGGTTGTCCCTCCACGTGCTTGACACGTTTCATGATCTAGGATGCATTTTCTCCTGATTGTAGGCATCATAATTCCGTTTGCGATTATTTCTGTCTGCTGTTCATTTCTCCTTGCACAGCAGTCAGAATTTATATTTGCTCACTAAAATTGATTGTATAGTCATCTTCAGCATTATAAGCCTCTGTATCATCCATGTGGTGAGGCTTCTGGTTTTATTTTTGAGAGTGTAACTAATTTCTCACATTTTCTGCTTGGTTGAATTTTCAGTTGCATGAATTCTTGTCTGTTTCTGTATTGTTATTTATTATTTTCAGGGTAATTAGCGTGTGAATGAGTGCTATGAACAGCGACGAAGAAATGTACAAGCAGGCCCGGTTCCTCAATCGTCTAGTTGCTTCTTCTATACGGATATCAGAGACTGCTGGAGAAATTATCAAAGTTAGTACAATTACCAATTAATATTTCGATAACTACAGAATGTAATGGTCGGTGGAGATTTGCAAATTGTTGATAAAAGTGTTGATGGATCTCCTGATCTTCAAACAGAAGCCGATCGAAGAGCACAATATTGTATTGTTCAGTCACTTCAAAAAAGATTTAGTAATTTGAAAATAGTTGGAGAAGAAGTGAGTCTTTTTTATAATTTTCGTTTATTAGCAATTTACAGGAAATAACTAGTGTGTGCCCTGAATTAGAAGAATCATTTGATAAAGCCCCGTTATTAATTAATTGCTCTAATGAACTGCAAGAAATCAAGGAAGAAGAAGTTGTTGTGTGGGTAGATCCTCTCGATGGAACGTCAGAAGTAGCATTAGCATTAAAAAATAAAGACGCAGGTGGAGATAATTATTGTCATGATTATTTTTATTTTCAGCCTTACTAGAACAAGTAACTGTACTCATTGGAATTGCTTATAAAGAGCGTGCGGTAGCAGGAATAATTCATCAGCCTTATTACAATAAAACTGGACGAACGATTTGGGCAATCGAAGGATGTGGAGTTAATGGTATCATCCCAGCTAAAAGTAAATTTCTTTCCCATGTTTTTATTGATTTTTTTCAGGTGCTGAAACTAAAACAGTTGTTACTACTAGAAGCCATTTAAGTCAGTCGGTATTAGCTGCACTAGATGCTCTTAAAGAGAAAAATCTAGCGGATAACGTTAAAAAAGTTGGAGGAGCAGGTTACAAAGTATATCTCAGGTTATTTTCTAAATACTATTATTCTTTCAGGTTATTCAAGTACTAGAAGGATGCGCTGCCTATGTTTTTGCTAGTCAAGGTTGTAAAAAATGGGATACTTGCGCTGTTGAAGCTGTTTTAAAGGCATCCGGTTTGTTGTTCTTTTTTTATGATCAGTAATATTTTACTTCAGGTGGGCAGTTAACTGATATTTCTGGTAGACAGTTACGATATAACGCGGATGTTCAACGAAATAATACCGGAGGAGTTTTGGCCACCGCTAGCTGGGTAAAACACGAGGTTATTTATTTGTCAATTATTATGAACTTTATTCTTAGGAATATATCAACGCCATTCCGAAGAATCTCAAGGATTCTCTTCCCGAAATCTCTTCTAAACAATAAGTTTTTTCTTTTGAAAAATAAATTCTAATGTAGACACATCATTTTCTATTTTTACTATCTAGACGGATTCTTTTCTGAACAAAGTGGATTAATTGTGCTCCAGGTGGGAAAGCCGGTAAATCTTCAGGTTCTTCTCCGATATCTTTTACAACGATTGTTCTTCTTTTTGTTGGTACGGATTGCCAGAATAGTTTGTTCCAATATGGGCGCCAGTCTATCTTTTTCTTTTGTTTTATAAGGGCTCCATCCGGAGAAGGATCTTGAAGTCTCAAACGTTTTTGATGAATAAGCTCGCCATCATTCAATCGGACTAATTTCAATGGAGGTCTCTAAATTTTTTTTTCGAATTTAGGATAATTTCACAAACCGTTGTCTTCTTTTTTTCTCCTGGAAATGCCACCTCATTGACTAAGAGAGTTGCAAAAGTTTCCGTACTTTTTGTGAAGGACATATTTGGATGAGGAAATGGCGGAATAGGAGCCATTGTAGTTCGAGGATTTATTGGCATTGTTTCAATAGGTTCGTCAATATTTTTTCGTGTGGCTGCAGTACTTTCTACTGGACCGCCGTCATAATAATATTCGTCATCAATAGTTGATTTCTCACTAAAAGAATTTTTTATGGGTAGAAAAAAATCTTTGCCTGTTTGTCCCAATAAAAATTGGCGACTGATTTGGAAGAAAATGGCTGTTAGCCAATGGAGGAATCGACAGGGATCCAGATACTGAAGGATGATATTGGGAGGAAAGGACTTACCCTCATCTTCCGAAGTATTCGCTGTTACGACGAAAAATATAAAGGAGAAAATTAGAGGAAGATAATCTGCAGCCATGTCGGTTACATCTATTAGATTGATCAGGACAGGAGGATGAAACCAGTAGCCTCTGGCTGAAAACGACATAAACACCAGCGGTTGATGAAATGGAACCGATGAGGACGAGTCGTCTTCTCTATTTTTCAAGGTCACCTTTGTAGCCATTGGTAGGATTGAGAGAGTTGTTGTTTCCTCTTCAAAGGATAAAATACCACGTGTTGCATTTCCTCCATAATTTTTACGCCCAAGTAATTCGCTTATTCCTCATGTCACCCACCGTTGGTAATGTCACCTATCCAAAATGTTCTCCCCCAAATGGCTGCCTCACATTCAATGCTGATTTTGAAAGTGGCAATTTGGGACGAGTAGATGTCATCAGCCCAGATGAATATGATCTTTTTATCAGACCAGACACCTGTAATTCCAAATATCGTGTCTGGTTTTATTTCGAATGTCAAAATTTCCTCCCGGAACAGGTTATTTTATTCTGGAAACTGAAATACCCAGAATTTCCAGCGTGTTGTCTTCAATATTGTGAATTTTTCTAAAACTCGAACCCTTTTCGACAACGGCTACGCTTCGCCAGTTTTTCTTCATCCAGGACAAGCAACATGGTAAAAAATAAAGAACACAATACAATTTTTTAGGTCTCGAATTCCTTCAAAAGATACTTTCTATTATCAGAGTCAAGAACACAACGATAATTATATTTTATCGTTTGTTTATACTTTTGAAAATGAAACAGCTGTGAAATTTGCCTATTGTGTCCCATATACTTATAGCCAGCTAATAAAATGGATAGAAGATCTTGAACAGAGAAATCTACCATTTTTTGAGAATAAAATTCTCTGTAATTCAATTGTAAGCCATAAAAATAGAAAAAAAAATTATAAAATTTAGCAAAACCGAATGGTAAATGTTCTAACAATCGGAGGAGATCCTTGGCGACTTTTGCCGATGATAATTCTGACGGCTCGTGTTCATCCAGGAGAAACACCAAGTAGTTTTGTTGTTCATGGTGAGCATCATCTCTTTCAAAGAAATGCTACAAGGTTTTGTTGAATTTCTCCTGTCATCTGACCCACGAGCATGTCGTCTGCGCAGTTTGTATGTCTTCAAAATAATTCCCATGCTCAATCCGGATGGCGTTGCTCTTGGAAATTACAGGTTTCTCTCAAAATTCCCATAATTTCCTCTTTTTTTTTCTAACACAGAACATCCTTGTGTGGCGTTGATCTCAATAGACAATGGAGGCAGCCTGTCGAGCAATTACATCCGACAATTTTTGCTGCCAGACGACTTTTTCTTGAATTCACTTCAAATTCTGTAAAATATCTCCATAAAATAGCGTAAAATAATTTAGCTCTGCCCAATCGAAATGTATTTTGATATCCATGCTCATTCACAAAAGACGGGCAGTTTTCTCGTGGGAAATATCAATTATGACGTGAGTTTTATGCCAGCTGACAAATAAAAATAATCAGGATCGTCAGCTCTGGCTGCCACAGCTTTTAGCAAATTTAGCTGATGATTTTAGCCTTTCTAGTACTGGATTCAATGCAGATGTCGACAAGGAAGGCACTGGGAGAAGGTCTTTTTGTTTGTTTTCGATTTTATCCAAAAAAATTTAGGTCAGTAGGACAACTGCTGGATTCGTCCCTCTGTTATACACTCGAAGTATCTTTTTTCAGTTATCGTCAAAATACAACAAACGATCAAATTGTCCTGCCATATCTACAATACAAATGTGAGTGGATTGGCATTGTGAATGGACTTGGATAGCCCTTTACGCGACATTATTTGTAAATACTTGGGCGGAGGACATTTTGAAGGTCATGAAGGGCAGAATATTGTACAAATTCTTCACTCAAATCTTCAAATGGTCGAGCACAATTAGCATAATAAATGGTTGTCCTGGAGTGCCTCCTACGGTGCTGGAATAATTATAACCATTGTGACAACAAATGTCGACAGTCTTTTACAATGGCTCTATTTTTCTTTTGCAGATGAGGCTCTTGGAGAGGCATTGGCTCTTGCTATTCTAACAAAAAAGGAGCTAGAACTGGAGAAAAAACCGATTACAATAAGTCGAGAATACAGGACATTTGTGTCGGAGAGAAAGTCATTCAAAGATGTGAGGAATTTCGCCTGTTTCTTGAGCTACGCTATAAAAAAAGTGACAGACGATCTTTGGTCACGAATCCTCCAGTCTTTTTGACGTTTTCTCTCTAATTTTTAGGTGGCCATAAAATTCATGCAACTCTACAAGCTAAAACACCTAAATTTCCTTGTACTTCCTTTGTAAAAGCCCAAATTTCAGAAAGTTGGTCTCCTCAAAGCCGCTCATGCTGTTAGTAAGCAGCTGTAAAAAGGAGAAGGAGGAGCCCATTTTACAACCGTAGCCGTTTACCATCCAGCCCCTGTATAGCCAAAGGGCAACAATACAAATGAGAGGTCTAGAGGTCGACAGCCATTGTGTTCCATAATTACAAGGGCAAGCGTCAGACCTCCTCCCTCGACCACCCATTTCTCGCCTCGAACTGTTGTCCGGATCACTTACAGGTCATTACCCCCGCACAACTGAGCGTGTGTGTGACCGTGTTCTCATCTGAGTGTTGTGAGGGGAGGGCATATTCCGGAAGAGAGGCCGCCGCCTTCCAGTCTCTCTTCCTCTCTTTCTATTTGTTTTTCGACTATGTTCAGTATTCGATCTACCTTTATCTTCATATTCTTTTTGGTATGTTTTTACCCCCACTATTTAAATTAATTTCTGTATAAATGAATTTGTTTTCAGTCTATTTTCATAGCTGCCGTAGTTTTCCCGTTATTTGACTCGAAAAAAAAATGAGAAAAAGGCCAAGACGTCATAAAAAAGCGACATTGGGGCCGATTTTCCTCCAAGCTGTCAATATTATAAGGATACAGTGAGCGCATAAAGTCAAAAAAAGCAGCCTTTCTTGAAACCACATCTGACCTTTCCCATGCATTCCCGCCATAATTGACGACAAAAAATGAACCCATCATGTCCAACCATAATGATCTTCTTCCCTTTCAGACAACATCATATGCCACATCAAAGTTTGACAATGAAATTATTGGTAGGAAGCAGAGAGTGGGCGGGCATACAAGTAATAGTTTAGGCCTTCCGAGGGTATCATGTGAAAGAGACAACATTCGAGTCAAAGTGCAGACAGCCCGACCATTTGAGGGTCGATTCTTTGTCAAAGGAGAATTCCACAACGAACATTGCGGAAAGAGTTATTCCAGTGGATTACCTGGTAAATTTTCGATTGGATTTCTGGGTCGTTAACCATTTGGCTAGGGATCCGACAGAAACCCGGCAATTGTCTATCTATCTTTCTGTATTACACTCCCACAGTGTGTAAAATTATACATTTTTTCAGTATCCACTCCCATAGAAGATGCCGCCCCTTTTATACCAGATGGCCCTCCTCTACGTGGTAGGCCAGCTGCTGTACCTCCACTAGACAGCGGCAGCTTCCAGCCAGAGTCGGAAGCCCAAAAACGGGGTTCGGTAGAAGGTCTTCATTCCCCGTCTCGACCTTCCAAAGAAGAATGGCACGGTCATGGAGGATCAGCTCCTTTTCAACCCGGCAATCCATGGGTCAGTGTCGGTGGAACCCAAGCCGGTAGTATACTTCCTCGAGGTATTTCATTGAAACCGGCAGTTCGCAAATTTTTAAGGGAAAGTTTCGGAAGCCAGTTGTCCCTCGGTAGAGGAAATTTGTCCCCCGTGTGAATGTGGACAGCATAGACAGAGACGAGAAGACGCCAATTGGGTTGAACTGGTCGTCCCGCTTGGCTCTTGTAATGCCAAGCGCGATCGAGTGGTCAGTTTTTGCCATAAAGATGGTTAAAATTGAGAACTTATAGATGAATCCACCATCTTTGGTGACATCCTTCGTGGCAATTGTCTCATTTCATGGAAGTTTTATCACAAAAGTCGACAGGGCGTATCACATAAAGTGCGCCTTCAATGAGAGTAATCTCCACGTGGATACGGAACTCAACGTCACGTAGGAAGTCGCCTTTAAAAGTTACAGTAATTTAGGATGAAGGAGGGAGCTAATCTTACCGGGACATCATCGCCACCAAGCTGCGAGTATCGTCTCCTGGGAGAAGATGGCACGCCACTTCGGCATGTAAATGTCGGCGACCTCGTACGACATGAATGGGGATGCCAGGGACCGAGTGAGTTATTTTACTACGCTATCACGCACATAATTTTGACAAAAATCCGTAAGGATGAGAACTAACCACGAGACAACGCGTTACTTTTGAAGCAGATTTTCGTATGGCATGGTTATTCAGAAAATTCGAGGGTACTTGTCCATGACTGCTATGCCGAAGATGGCCACGGCAGCCGACAACAAGTCATCGATGAGCACGGCTGTTCTCTGGACCCCTACGCCATTCCAACGCCTCTCTATGATGATGCCACAATGGTTGTCCATGTGGATGCTTACGTGTTTCAATTTCCTGATCAGTAAGTCATACAACAGGATTTAATCAACCTTTTTCAGAGCTTCGGTCAGTTTCCAATGTGCAATACGTAGCTGTACTGGGCTGGATGAAAATTGTAGGGAACTTTCGGTGAGTCATCGAAATATGCGTCGATTCGACAAAACCGAGAAGTCTCAATTTCCCGTGTCGAGTCGATGCACAACTCTGCTCAAAACCAAAGATATTTCCAGCCTCCTCAATGCGGATCAAATATGACTCGACGAAAACGATCTGCTACCCACGGGGAAGAAGTGATGACCATCCACTCGCCGACCCTTACCGTCATCGACCTGGATGGAGCCACATCTCCCAGTTACTTGGCTTTATCCTCTCCGGAACCTGAGCCTCTTTGCCTGTCAGTGGCCTCCTTTGGAATTGCCATATCCCTGACCACATTCCTTTTTACTTCTTCGGCTGGAATTGTAATTGTTCAATTTTTATATAAGAGAAAGATCTGATCGTCCTTCCTCAAAAGAATTACATATCGGGTTATAGCCTTGCCTAATAAAAATTAATTAAAATGGTACAACAAGCCCACTACTGCCACTTATTGTATGATGAAGGGGATTGCGACAAAAGAAACTCAAAAAGAAATGACGATAAGGACTGATCATGGTTACGGTAATTGTACCACTGACAGCGGGATACAATTCGAAGAGAGTATTGAAGATATACCAGGGGAGATCATGAAGTCCCGTGGCTAAAAAGACATCCAACCCGACGTCGACCAGGAATATTGAACAGCCAGCGGCGAAGACGATTGGGACAAGACTCTGAACAGAAATAAATAAAATGAACGCATCTTACCAAGACCAGAAATATTTTTGTAAGCTGGCGTTGTTTTTTAAAAGTGTCCGCCGAGAGGAGGGAACTTTTCAAGTCTTTTCGGTATTTTCGATGAGTGATAAAAGAGCACAGCAATAGCCCGGAGGCCCAACCCATGGCACCGACGAAGATAAATCCACCTAAAAGGAATTCTTTCATTGACAGAGATAATTTTACCGATAAGATAGACATCAAATGGAGAGACAACAAAAATATGGAAATCTGGGGTATTTTTAAAGTTAAATGAGCTCAAAAATCGAGTGAGATTTCTTGGAATGGCGTAGTCTAAAAGACCCTGAAAATGTCATATGAATATATGCAACGGGTCAGAATAGGAGGCAGATGTTTTTAAAGAGTAGAGCTTAGAATACCAATGAGTATGACACATTCTGTGATCGTCCAATCGGATTTCCGACGGCTTACGATCATATTTGTGGTCAGATAAAGGTTACAAACATCTCTACCTGATGGTCCGTAATGACATTTTCTTCCAAATAATACGCGAAGGCAACCGAACATACAAATAACATAATTTCATTGAAAATAATCCTATAAAATTATTGGAATATAATCAGAAGAAGTGACACCTACCAGCGGTAACTTCCGGTTGTTTTCATATTATAAGCAACTCGAAATCGATGGACACTACAATAAAGAATCGCAAATAAACTCGTATTTATGGACATTGTCATATAGACAAACTGAAAGAGTTAGAGTATCCTTTGAATCGGATAAAAATACCGCAATTGTTGATCCAAAATATGGGATAAATGGAGAAATTCCGTAGACTTTATAGACAGGAAGAGGGAAATACATTTGTGGCCAACCGATGAAAACACACATGGACATGGCGAGATCTGTACCGGCAATCAACAGAATATATGGCTGGATACTCTTCATGCCCAAGGGGGTTTGGGTTAGAATTATGTAGAGAACACCAGTTGAAACTAGAAAGGAGATCGAAGACAACAAAAACCGCAACCAGGCCAAGTCCATTTGTGGCGATTTGTTTGCGAGGAAACAGCTGCCAAGGCGAAGAGTAAAATATCAGAGACCGATTTTTATTTGCGAAGATACTTGTAAAGCTGGAATCGGCTTGTCTAGAGGAGCAAAGAGGTTTGCTACCCATAGGTCTCAAAGATGTCAGACAAAAAGAGCTCTCAAAAATGTCAGACACGGGAAGGTGGTCACGTTGAGATGAAAGAGTGTAGAATTCTAGTGAAATAGTGTTCGGAGCATTCTTGACCGTTATTTCAGATCGACCTAATTGATTTTTGGTATTTCCCTCAGAAAGTGCCGGAATTCTCTCTCACAACAATGGTCATTGGGATCAATGGTTCACTACGTGCAGCTGACACTATTGTCGCGTCTTTTATCTACTTCCTTGCATATGACTTCGTCCTGTTTTCCTTTGTTTTCTGAGGCTTCTTCCATGAAAAAATGTCAATTTTGACAAGTTTTCTACTAAAACAGCTCGTGTTTATATCAAATCTAAACCATCAAGATATTACCCAAATTCTCATTGGAGCAACGAGTTGACCCATTGAGAATAGCCGAATTTAAACCAGTTTCAATATGACGTTGTTTACTAGTTCCTCACATTTCTCCTATTTCCAATTCCCGCCAAAGAAAACAAGAAAAATAGCCCCACGTCGCTTATCATGCCACAGATTGCCACTGCCATTTGTCGATCGTTCTATCGACGGTTGAAATCAACAATGGCCCAGTCAGGAGAGAAAGTCGTCGCTAAAAATGAAGTCAGTTTTCAGTTTCCATAATAAAAAATGTGCTGTAAATAATTTAGATGCATAAATTTATGGTAAAATGTCTAACAACCGCTGGCGCTGCTCCGGATCATGCGAAGCAAATGGCTGATGTTTTGATAGAAGGCGATATTCGTGGTCATTATAGTCACGGACTGAATAGATTAGGTGGGAAAAATTGTCATTTTGGTTTTATTTTAGGTGTTAGACATGTACGTGAGGGATTTGAAGATGGGCGTTTGTAAAGGAGAAGGAAGTCCGAGTATTCTCAAGGTAAGCTCGATGTAAACCGTCATTTTTCTTTCAGGAAAGAGCAGGAACCGCTTGGGTTGAGGGAAACAATCTCCTCGGTCCTGTAGTTGGCAATTATTGTATGGATTTAGCCATAAAAAAGGCGAAAGATGCCGGAATCGGCTGGGTTGTGGCCAAAGGATCAAATCATTTTGGAATTGCCGGCTATTATTCCCTCCGGGCGCTGGAACAAGGCCTTTTAGTTGGTTTTTCCTGTTATTTTTCTTATAAAATTTTCAGGGAATGGCTTACACAAATACCTCCCCGATCTGTTATCCCACAAGATCAGCGAAACCGGCTTTAGGGACAAATCCCCTTGCTTTAGGAGCTCCGGGAGTTAATGGAGATAATTTTGTACTGGATATGGCCACCACAACTGTCGCTATAGGAAAGGTTTGTGTTTTATTCTTTTCGTAATGAGAATTGGATCGTATCGATGTGTTGATTGCTGAACAAAGCCGAGCACATACAGAAATAGTAGCGCCATTTACGATGGAAGGTTTCGGATAAGCCCAAACGACGCAACTCATTCTCTTTCTCTATCCAAGCCCTGTAAACCCTTGTATTTTGCAAAATGACACGCCTTACTTGAACCAGACATCCAATGTCTTCGCATAATGCAGCCCAATATGGGACTTTTCCCCAACTGTAAGGCCAGATGGCAGCGCCTTATGAATGGCCCCTAAAAATCATCAGAGAAATGATCAAAACTTACCAATTGATGGCATATGTCCGCCTGGGAAAATATACTTTTTAATGAAATCTGAAGATTTGCAATATTTTTCATAATAAGCATCGGGACAGGTGATTGCCTAAAATTGATCTCTTATGGAAAAATCATAGGGGATCTCACCTGTAAGACGGCAATTCCTCCTTCTTGCAGTCTGTCATTAATTGTTTCAAAATATTGGGGAAGAAAATCTTTTCCTACAGCTTCAATCATTTCTATTGACACAATTTTTGTATATTTTCCTGTACACAATCTGAAATCTACGTTAATTTCTGGCCGGGCGTAACAACTATCAGTTGCAAATACAAGCATTCACCTATAATCCTGGTACCGAAGTTCTATTTTACTTTCCAATCGCGCTTCGAGAACTTTTTCCTGTGCCCAAGCCAGTTGCTCGTGTGACAGCGTAATACCCGTCCATTTACATCCGCTCATCTAAAAGATCCTAACAAAATTCAAAGGAAACACCTTGCCTGTACTCCCCTGATGGCTGCTGCTCCCCATCCGCAACCAATTTCCAGCACGTGGTCATCTTCTGTCAAATTCAACATATCCAGCAGTCTGTCAATTTTTCTCATTTGAGCTGCTTCTAATTCTTTGAAAGATAGACAAGCTCCGTCTGGATTTTCGAAAACGGCACAGGAATATGTCATCGATGGGTCCAAAAACTGTTGAAACA
Organism: Oscheius sp. DF5033; assembly: GCA_964036215.1. Lineage (NCBI taxonomy): Eukaryota > Metazoa > Nematoda > Chromadorea > Rhabditida > Rhabditidae > Oscheius > Oscheius sp. DF5033. Next base: position 5,496,221 of record CAXIWN010000010.1, read on the forward strand.
TTTCATTTCCCAAATCGTAGTGGTCTAAAATTGTTTCAATTTGAAGAAGAGCTGGATTACCTTCAATATTTTTGGCACTTTGTCCAATGGTATTGTCCCTCAGTCTATGGGCCAGATAATTTACCATTGCAACAGCTTTTCTAATTCCTTCAATAAGATATCCCGTCATAATTTGGCCGGCTGTTCGCCGTCTTTTAACATTTTGACGTCCGCTGTTCTCTTTAGAATTTGGAGATGATAAAAAGGAGAAAACAAACTTTTTGATCGGATTAAAAGATTGAGGAAGTGTGTGGGATTAGGACTTGCATTCCAGTATCCCATCATAAATGACTCGCCCAATCCCATTTTGGCATCTAAAAGAAGTCGCCAGAACATACGAAAAGGATCGTTTATGACCAATGTGACCGTGTCTCCCAGTCTGGAAAAGGATATCTGTAGGAGAGGAGATCTGATCTCGAGTCGACTCGCTGTCGTCGCATCGAGCTCGACGTATCGCGTCGAAATGTGTAGCCAGTGAAATTTCTTACTTTTCATTGTTGTTGGCTTCTTTTCCATAAGTCAGCTCTTTCCCCACAATGGGAATTACGACTTTTAAAGTTTCTGTCGACTCGCCAACTATAGAATTAAGAAATTTATGTAGAAATGGAAGACAAAATTGTTGGACGACCAGACGTTGCAAGGTCTCCATGACCAGTCACAGTCAGAATAACAACCAAGCCGGATATAGCTAGAGGGGTTTGACAGAAGGGGAGAGTGAAACAGATGAAGGAGAAAGCCCGAGGCCAAATGTATGTCATTGCGGTTTCGCGACCCCAATTCACGTGGACTTTAGACAAGCACAGCACTCATCGGGACTAGGACTAATATAGAGCTCGGCTCTTCACGGGATACAAACACGACCAGAATATAACCATGAATTTTAGGTTGAAATGGCTCAGCGGAAAGGAGTGACAGTGCCAAATTCATGGGGAGTAGCAGCTGAAGGCAAGGAGACCACCGATGCCAATCAGATTCTGTCCGGTGGAGGGCTTCTACCAATTGGAGGAAATGAACTACATGGTAAGGCTAGAAAACTTTTGAAATCGTCGACATTTTCCCTTGATTTAGTCGAGTTGACTTCAAAGGGAAAATCGCACCTCGACTTTTCACCTGCTTATTGCAACTTCCGCCGTACCCTGTAAACTCTAGGAATTGAGCTAAAAGTCCTTAAGGAGAAGGCGAAATAGATCTCCCGTCAAAATTGACAATTTTCGAGCCATTTTGAAAATCCACATTTCCCGGTGACCCTGGTAATATTCCGAATCTTTCAGGTGGCTACAAAGGAACTGGACTGGCTTCGATGGTAGAAATTTTCTGTGGAATCCTCGGCGGCGCCCATTGGGGTCCCCATGTCCGGAAATGGATGAGTACAGCAGCTGACGCCGATTTGGTAAGCCCACTTGGACTTTTCTTCCGGGTTTCTTCCATGATTTTTGATTTCGTCGGTAGTCCTTGATTACGCGTCGTCTACTTATCAAGGCAACTGATATCCCGTGAGACTGTTTCAGTGATTCCCAAAACTAGTAAGAGTTCAACTCGAAAATTGGGAACAAGGTCACTCATTTATCTCTGGTGAAGGAAATTGAAACTTTGACCTCTTACGTCATGCGGCTATTTTCAGGGACAATGCTTCGTGGCCATAGATCCCGAAGCTTTTGCACCTGGTTTTCCCGAAAGAATGCAAGAATTCATGGATACATTGAGAAATCTCCCTCAGGTGAGATCCCTTCTGTAACAAAAGTCATCTCCCGTGTTGTTTTCCTCGGGCGGACAGATGAAAAAGGAGGTCGAGCTGAACTCCCCGCCGTTTTCTTCCTTCCAAAACACGTTGAGAATGTTGTTAATTGTTGAGAAGTCTCCTTAGAAAGGCCTAATCTAACCATTTTCCAGAAAGAAATTGTCCTAAAAATGTCCTTTTTCAGTCCGATCCTGAGAAAAAAGTCGAAGTAGCCGGCGACATGGAAAAACGCCACGAGGAACTGGTCAATCGCCTTGGAGGAATCCCCTACCATCCGAACCAGATCGACTTTGCTGTGAGTTTGTTGGCGTGTCCCCCATTGAACGCCACATCGATTTGTGGCGCTCGCGTTCAGCGGCTGTCCCGCCCGTCCCAACGAACTCTCTTTTTCGAACAGTTTTGCGTCGAAAAAAGATGAGAGAAAATCTAAAATCAAAGCTAATTTGATAAGAATCTTACTCTAATGCGAGAGAAAATCGCCAAAGTCAAAGGACACCGAATTAGTCCGAACACGGGACATCTGGCCTTGGAGAGGAGACTGTAGACGACCTAAATTCACTCTTCTAACAAATACCGTAATGGGTATACTGTAGGATGCAAGACTGTTCCCACGGAGATCTACGCCTTTGTCCTGTTAAAAAATCCCCTGCGTTTGCTGTTGTTGCGCCAGAGAGCGAGAGTGAAAAAGTTCAAGTTCTCAGCGTAGCATTGTAGGTTCAGCGCGAGGAATAGAACGGGATAGTTCCTGGTTTACACACACACACACAATGACTTGGTCGGTTCCTGACAGCATTTTTCTGGAAATATTGATAAAAATCCTCCAGGACAATGGTTAAAATCTTTTGACCACGAAAAAATCCCTGGGACAAGAAGGAATCGGATTGGAAATCTTCGAACGCGCGGCTGTATCCGCCGGTACAATGCCCCAGACATCCCCCTTGCATAACAAAGAAGTGACTGAATTCTGCCAGCGGATCCTTCCTCGTGTTTCTGCTCAAAACACACAGACACGGAAGAAGGTTTCGATGTTTTGGATGTCAATTGTTTACCGTTGGGGCAGAATGCTTACGAACTGAAAATAGACATCGTGGACAATTTGCAAGGCGGCATCATAAATTGCAGTCTTTCCCTCCTGGGAGTACAGGTGCCCTTGTCCTTTGGACTTTTTGTTACTTTTTTGCACTTCCCTCGATGTTATCAATCTGCTCCAGAATTTATTAGTCCCCTAATTGTAACACTTTTATCATGGCGTGTTTCCTTTTTTCTTTTCTTTATCTGGCCAGGCTGGCACTGCCATGCACCCCGCGTTCAACAAAACAAGGGCTCCCCCTCTTTCTAAGAAATAATTCTGCAGTTCTTTTTCGGTTAATGAGGAAACTTCCGTACGAAAAAGAATATTGCGTAGGCAGGGATGCAGCTAATGAGCCATGACACGTGGTAAGGGTGAACACTTGTCTCCGGTTTCTGCCCTTTAATCTTAGAACAGCCCCTGCAAAAAGTGTCCAACTTCCTGGACAAACATAAGATTCTCCCCATTGTTGACTAGAGGGAGGTCTCTTCTTTCACACAAGTTCCCCCCGCCAAGTACATAAAAGGGTCAAGTCAAAAAAGGAAGTTGCTACAAAAAGAACAACACTTTGTCCTGTACTTTGAGTTTGCAAGAACGCGGTAATTATAAAAGACACCTGTCAATTATGAATTCTACAGTAAGAATATGTGAACATTTTCAGAATAATCTGGCGGAACAATTGAAAATTGAAAAAGTCGCCATTCTCAGTGAACATTAGCCCGGAGATTTGTTGTCATATTGTACAAAGATATAAATCTTCCTGATATTTTTTGTTTTCCCCGGAGCTTTGGAGTTACGCGTCCAGATACGAGGATATTGGCTCAAATCCGAGAGTACAAGGGAGTCGAACTGGCGACAGGCAATTTACAAGTCCGACCCGCTATCCACCGGCTACTGGAGAGCCCGTGGACTTCGATCCGTCCAGTTCTGCGAAAAGCTACAGTATATTTCTCATTTAATTTTAAATGCTGACAGCAAAGTTCATTTTCCGCATCTTTAGCTATTATTCTGCTTGATTAATGAAACGCGGTCATTTTCCCCTTCAATGATTTATAACTGCCCTTTTTTCTGCGAATTACCCTTCGAAAAGATCGCTATGTAATTAGTAATATTTATAAATCTCTGTGCATGGAAGGAAATTGGGGGAAACAAGGGCAAGCCTCGAAAAAAAGAGACATAACATGGAAAAATATGGAAAAAAGAGACAAAACAAAGGGATACACGGATAGAGGACACAAGTAAATATACACAATTATTAAACGGGGGGCATACGGTAGGAGGTACCAGTTGTATTAACAAAAAAATATGGAAAAAGAAAAGGAAATTAACCGGGAATAACCGTAATTTTAACAGAGAAAAAAGGGGGAAAAGAGGGGATTTTTAGTCTTCGGTAGCGGGGGCGATAGCCACAAAGAGGTAGCTAAATTGCTCCGTTAATTTGTTCTGGATACGGGAAAAGAGATCAGGGGAGGCAGATTGAAGAAATTGGTCGGTAAATTCATTTGGTGGGAAGACGTACAGGAACGATTTTGGGGAGATTTCCTGAAAATTCACAATATTACACGGAAAATTTTGTGTCGACGTCGAAGAGACTCGACGCTCGATATTTACGACTCGACTTTTAAAAGAAGGACAACTTACCAGTGGAATGACACCAGCGCATCCTCGTCTGATGAAATAATCAGCAAATTCTGTTTTGAGAGTTCGGGCATGTTGTTGAACTTCTTCCTGGTTATTTCCAACTGGCACACAAAGACATGTAGTTCCTAATTCTTGCAGGCGGTGCAAAAGACCTGGAAAAATGCGAGTTATTCATTGGTTTCAATTTGGAGTATCCCCCGTGAAAACAAGCTGTGAAAATCATCAAAGATTAGAAAAATATTGAAAAACTTACGGTATAAGCCATCTCCTTCCGCCTTCATTCGTTGTCCGATTCGCAGGGAGGGATCTTTCTCCAATTTGTCCAAAGTGGCCATGGCCTTGTTCAGATATTCCTTCTCACCGAACATGTAATGCATCTGGACAGTGGCCTCGGCAGCATTTTTGATGATAATTCGTCCTTTCCAAACTGGTGGCATTTTCTGAAAAAAAAGTGAATTATTTCCGTGTCGGAGGGGTTATCGATTGGCGGGCATCTCCCTCAAATATTTCAAGGCTACCAACCTCTAGGTCAAGTGTGGCTGGTGCATCTCCACGCATAGATAGAGCAACATGGCGAATACAATCAAGAAGACCAGAGGAAAGAGGACCAGCAGCAGAATATTCAGAAGGACTACCGCCTGGAGGAGTGACAGAAGTTAGCAGCGGAGGAGACAATGCGCCTTTTGATTCGGCCGACAGATTCAAATCAAGAATGTCCTTTAAAGTGTATTCCTTTTCATTTTCCTTTTCTTCAAATTCTTCTTTTAAAATCTGCTCCAAACGACTGTCAAATTTCTTCATAAGTTGGCTATGGTGATCGGGGATTTTTTTGACTGGAATGGGGGGCTCCTCCCTCATCGGGCGCTTTCTCCCATTTTCAATTGGCGCTTGTAATTGTAATCCCCGTGTAAGTGCTTGATATTGTTGTTGTAAATTGATAACATTTTGGATATTAGCCATGGCAGTAGCCGGATCTATTTGCTGTTGATTGAAGATGTTATTCAACATGGCTTTCAAAATGAAATTGTTACTTTGTTGAGTGACAATTGATTGCAAAGTAAAAGCATTAACAAATTGTTGTAAATTGGATGACTCCAATCCGGTTAGAACTTGTTCCGGAAGACTAGGATGTAAATCAGTTGTAGGTATGCTCATCCTCGCTAGCAATAAAAAATAGAACCGGGCTCCTCCCAGTACACACAATTTTATGATACAATTCTAATGACTCCGAATGTACACAGTTAGATAACAGCGGCGCTAATTATATACAGTTGCCGGAAGATGAGGTAGATTTAAGAGAGGTAGAGAAGAGGTAGAAACAAGACGACGACGAGACTAGGAATGCATCCCCTAGGCGTTCGTCCAACAAATAAATGTGAGGGGCTGTGCCTGGGGCGGAGACACGAGAGAACACCTTTTGCAGGGGGCGACACAGTCAAGAAGAGAGACCACGTGAAATGAAGAGACGATTGAAAAACGGGCACAGTTGTGGTACTTAGTATGTCCTGTGAAAGAACAAGCGCAGAGACTAGACGCAGACGAGAAAAGAGACAAGGGACTAGGCAGTTCGAAGAGATCGACAGAGAGGGGCGGGAACGCCGTTCTCATGCGCTACTCGCATCAAAGAATCGCCCGTTCTCAGCCGTGCCAGGCTGAAGCGAGACACGGCAGAGCGCAGAATTCCTAGGCAACAGCAAAATAACAAACTTCTATCCACCCCTGAGTCATCATATCTCTTACCTTGCCAAATGAAGGCGGAGTACCAGGACTGGAGAGGGACGAATTGCCAGAATGTTGATGACTGGGCGACGGTACAGCTGCCAATCCACGATGTTGTTCCAGGGTCACCGAGGATGATGCCAGACCATTCAAATGAGGAACAGGACCAGAACTCTGCAAAATGGATTTCCTGCTGGAGAACTCTTGTTCATGACATTATAGAGGGGAAAGCAGCTTAGGGGATCAGCTCGGATAAGATAGCCGATACAGTATGACAACATCTACACACTCACGGGGAGATTTCGGACGAACGCTATTTTGACCTGGGGATCAGCGCCAATTTCGACCTGGATCGACCTTTTCGGATCGAATTTGAGGTTTTTTAGATAGCAGAACTACATGACACGCCGGTGTCGAGCAGAAATTCGGCAAAAAGAAGTCGACATCAGTGTCGACCGCGATGTTGAATGCCACATTGACCCGTAAGAAATGAAACACAAATGTTCCTGGTTCTACAATTAGCTCAAGAATTTAAAATCTTTCGGATATAGGGGCGTTTGATAATAAAATGGAGGAGAAGAAAGGTGATGTATCCCACGATTTCAATACACAATCTGACTCTGTCTCTCTCCTTTTTTCCCCTGTATTGATTAGCCGGCTGTCTCGATGTATAAACACCTAATATCTACCTGATGAACTGGAGCCATTTGTTGAAGTGGCACTTGTTGATGTGGCATCTGCTGAGCCATTGTACTTCTGATATTGTTTGGATAGAAAGAATTCGCAAATTGCTGCTGTTGCCCGGTGTGATAGACGTTCTGATGTGCCATGACTGAAAAAAAAATCCGTATATGACTGGCCACCGGTAGAACCCACGGTTTTGTGTAAAATCGGCATTCCTCATCATATCCATTCGAAGTGGAGGTGTTGCTGTGGCCATTCCCGGTGAGACCAGCGGTGATTGGGCTACAGCTGACATCGGAGTATGATTACTTCTGATCGGAGAGATTAGACCATCGTTTGAAGATGAGGTAGCCACAGGAGAGAAGAGATGTGGAGTACGGATTGGTGCAGGCGGTTGAGGACCATCGACAGCCACAGAGAGAGGCGACTTGACAGCGACAGCATGAGCAGCCAACGTCGTTGGAGATGGGAATTCATTCTCTTGATTGGGATGAGGAGTCGATGTCTGGAGAGGAGTAGGCGGCTGGAGAAGTTGCGATGGCCGTCGATGATCAGAAGGAGGAGGTAGCGGCTCCTCTTCTTCTTCTGGAATCGGCTCTTCCGCAAAGGATTCCATTAAAATTTGCTCCTGAATGTTGTTTGTTAGATAATGACCATAGTCCTACTTCTGAAATATCCACTGGATTTGGATCGACGATGATTGGTTCTTCCATTCGAGTAAAAGCATGGGAAGGATATTCTGGAATCGGATCCACACAGTCGTCGAAAATTGTCGGCTGCCCAGCAACAACTTCATAATTCTAAAAATATCATAGAATTTTAAAATGACAGTAATTTGAAAAGAGAATAGAACATAGAAGTAGCATGCAACAGAGATTCCATGCCCGCTCTTACTTGATCATCGTCGCAAATGGCCTGTGCAGCCAAATCGCCTTCCAAATCTCGAACCGGCTCTTCTTCCACAATTTCCTGGAATTCATACTGAACTTCAGCTGTTTGTGGTGGAAAGTGGCTAGGTGGCGCAGGTGGTGCAGGTAAAACATCCAAAGGAGCTTCTTGACTTTGTTCATTTGGCTCAGTTGTTGCCACAGTCGATTGGCCATCATCATGCAGCTCCTCTTCATGCACAGTACGTGGCGAGAGTGGCATACTCCCCGATGCTTCACTATCACTACCACTAGTCGAGCTAAGATTTTGACTCTCGGCTGGACCGGCCTCATCACTGTCATCGGTGTCATTGGCATCCGACAGCTGCTATAAAACACATCACAACATTAAAAGAACAAAAAACACAACGACTGTACTCGGGAGAAAGAGCGCCATTCCAAAAAATAGTCAGACACGTGACAGCGTGCTCACACTACAGTATTTCTTTTAAAAGAACTTACCAATTGTTGATGAGATGTCGACGGTGTCTCGAAGACTTTCATCGCTGCCTTCGTCAGTAGACGAGGTTTCTCCGTTTCCTGGTGGATTGGATGCTGAATCAGGAGGTATTTTCAGGTTTCAAGAGAAAATGGTACCTTATCTTCGGATCCACTGGTTGTCGGGTGCTCATCTTCTTTCTTGACGCTTTGTTCTCGACTCTTCGCCTCTCCACTGACTTCCGAGCTGAGCGAGCCACGCTTGCTTCTCTTGGCTTGGGATTCTTCATGAGTCGAAGGCAATCGTTTCCTTTGCTTTTGTTGTGCAGGAGACTGTGACTTCTTCTTCTCCTTCTTCTCGTCGAGACTGTCAGATCCAAAGAGTGAGTGATAATCAGGCAATTTTGACTTTTTATGATGATCACTCTCATCCGAGACACTTGTCTTCGGTTTTCTGGCAATTGGCGGTTTGACCAGCTCATCTTCCGAGCTATCGGCCCCGTAGACATCGTCATTGCTAAGGAAACTGGATGATTGCTTTTCGATTTTGGCTTTCTTTGGCTTCACTTCAGGCTCCGAATCACTTTCCGAAGATAGAGCCAGGTCATCTTGCAGGGAGGATGTTTTTGGCTTTTTCTGTTGTTCATCGTCAGCTTCTGGCTCGGAGTCCGACTTCTTTGCGTCGGATTCTGCACTGGAATCGGCTTCATCTTCTGAAGAGGACAGGAGAAGACGCTTCTTCTATAAATGCCAGTAATTTAAAGAAAGAATGGGTCCATACCTTTGGGTGTTTATTCTTCAAAGCTTGAAGAGCTTTCTTTTTCTGATCGTCTTTAGCCACTCCAGAAGTTCGTCTCTTCACTCGGTCATACATATCTGGTCCACCTATCATACTTGCCAGCTGGGCATCGGCACTCAACTCCGATTGATCTTTCATTACTTGTTTCTAAAAATATTCATTTAAAAATGTCCCAGCCCAGTATTTTACCTGGAAATGACCATCGACATCCGTGTCATCGTCACTGCTTTCCCGATGTTTCTTCTTCTTTTTCTTCTTTTCTTTTTCTTTCTTGTCCTTTTTGTGCTCTTTTTCTTTCTTCTTTTCCTTCTCCTTCTCTTTACTATCTCTCTCCTTCGATTTCTTCTTTTCTAACTTTTTCAACATCTTCTTTTCCCTTTCCTTGTTCGCTTTCTGCATTGCTTTTCTTATTTTCCTCTCCTCCCGAGTTTCATAAGTTCCATCGGATTTCATCCTTAGCTTGTGCTCCTTATGCTTCTTGTGTTCTTTTGTTTTGGGAGGAATAAGGGAAGATGCGGGTACCGGTGCAGGAATGGCCGTCGGCTTCTTCGGTATCCTACCAAAGGGCTGGGGGACAGTTTCCTTCGGCTGTTCTCGAGGTTTAACATTTCCTGCCCAAGGCGGAGGAACATTCACTGCTGACGCTGTTTCCTGAGGAGCAGGAAGGGAAGTCTTCTTTGGTGGGACTGGAGGAGATCTCATAAAGGACAAGGAGTCATGTCTTTGGGTTACTGGCTGAGGCTGAACCTGGAAATTCCGTTCATTTGTTGAAGAAACGGTTATTTCTACCTTCTCTTTATTCTTATCCCAAGGATTAACAGCTCCAAATTCTGCACGTCGTTCAGAGTCACGTCTTTCCATGGATGGTCGAGAACCAGGAGGATAAGCAGAACGAGGTGTATTCGGCGTCTGAGGCGTCTGCTGCTTGAAATCTGTCGGTCGACCGGGGATTGAAGGTGATGGTGTCGAGACCGCTTGCTGTTGTCGACTGGCGGACGGCGTCACAGGAGGACTTTTCAAGTAAGCATCCAATTTGGGAAGAACCGGCGGTGGTGGAGGAGCATTCAACAGAGGAGATGGATGTTGCTCAAAAGCAGAAGACGGCTGGCTGGTGGAAGCAGGAGGAAATGGCTGGCGAGTGCTGCTCGTCGGAATGGCTGTGTTCAGCTTTCGGACATTCTATAAATTTGCCTTATTTTGACCTGGGACTGCAGACTTACATCAACTCGTGGAGAGAAATCACTTTTTGCCGAATTTGGAGTAGTTGGAAATGAGGTGGCAGCTGCCGGAATCTGGATGTGGAGATTCGGACGCGTCGACGACGATGGCAAAGGAGGTGGTGGCAAATTGCCTCCGCTCATTGCCGTTGCAAATGTCTGGGCACTCAAAGGAGTAAATCCTCCTAGTTTGATCGGCGTATGTTTTGTAGTAGTTCCCAATTGTCGCAGCTTACTCAGCCGATCTTCATAGGAGATACTCCCGGTACGTGATTGAATTAATCCAGGACTAGGAGCAGGTCCCGGGCCAGCAGAAAATGGCGCCGGTGTTTGAGGCGTCTGCGGTTCCAGGGATTTTTGATTTTGCCAGGTCTAAAATTGTTTATCAAAAACATAGGTCAAAATAGGCTTACCGGAGCTGATTCGGAACGTTGTTTGAGTCTCGCGGTTTCGTCAATATTGAATAATGTCGTCGGTGGTAAGGGCTGTGCAGGTGTTGGTGGAGCAGGAGCCGAGGTAGGTGGTTGTCCATACAAATGCAATGGATTATGGCTGTCGTCGTGGCTGTCTATCCGGACGGCACCTCCTCCACTGGCTCTTCTCGCATCATTTCGATTGTCTCCTTTATTGTGGTCGACACTGTGCACACTCCCAGATGATCTGCAACAGTTTTCATAAATTCTAGCAGAAATCTCTTACCGTTTCCTGGCTTCTGGATACACTTCTCTTTGTTCTGGATTACTTGACGGTTCTTTGATCTTCCTCGCCTCCATAACTGGCTGGCTTCTAATCTCCCAGGTCCCGTAGATGCATTGGAAATGACCAATCTGGCCAAGTATCGGCCTTGGTGGACAATCAGGCCTTCTATGTATCCTCGGATCTTTTAATCCAAGCTCTCGTTGCTGAAATTTCGAATTTATTCTTGAATATTCTATTAAAACTTACATTTTTAGGGATATGCTTCAAAGGAGGTAGCGTATTTCCTGCATCGACTGACGGTTTCTTTACCAGCTGGTCATGTCCGGGTCGTTGCTCGTGAGGCGGTCTTCGTTCATGTTCATGTGGTGGTCTTCGATTATCCGGCATCGGTTGACCTGGAGGTCGTGGTTTGTCCTCTCGCGGCTTTTCCCCATGATGTTCCGGATGTCTGATGATGGATTCCTTCCTTTCTTCCCTCTTCTCCGGTGGTCTTTGCTTTGAGTGATCCCTTTCATTACTAGGACCCGGGTAGGGAATGTGATGCTGCTCCTCCGGTCTTGGCCGATGCGGTTTCATAGCTGCCGATAAATTCAACATAGGCGGAGGAGCCACAGGTTGAGCCATTAATGGAGGAGGTTGTGGTCGAGGTGGTGGCTGTGGTTGTGGTATGGACTGATGACCAGAAGGTACGTGATGAAAAAATTGTGGCGGTGGAGGTTGTTTCGGCAACGGTGGAGGTGGCCCGGCTGGTGGAGCAGGCGGTGGTGATCCACGGTGAATAGAAAGCGGAGGCACCAAAGGAGGAGGAGCTGGCGGTGGCTCTAGCTGGCTTCTCTCTTCGTAACTAAAACTGGAGGAATTTAGTGAGACGTAAAAAGATTCCCCACCCGCTATCTCCATTGGATGTCCCTGGCGGTTGCTGATGGTGATGGCTATGGGAATCCGAATGTTTTGGCAACGACGCAACAGACTTCCTCCTTTCCCTTGAATAAGATCTTTTTGGCGATCGATCCATCTCAGAACTGTGATAATGATCGTCGTCTAAAATTTCTACTTTTAAATGATAAAATGAAAAGTTGCTTACTTCGTTTTTTCGAGGAGGACTGTCGATAACGGGAAGGCAACCGCGGCGAATCACCTCGAGATGGCGAAGGCGACCTCGAACTGTTGCTACTCGACGGTCCAGATGACATCGACGAATCCTCACTAAAATATTCTATAGTTTTACAGGAAACAGTTTCCCGGTTTGGTAACCTTGAAGGCTAACAGGTGCCACAAAAAAGAGCCAGCTGTCCATCCAAAAAAGACCGTCTGTCAAAAAGTCGAGGCACGTGGTCAAAAATTGACTACAGCTCCATGATCAGGAGAGGGAGGAGGTCGAGTAGCCGGTGAGGGACAGAGGGGGGAGTTCGCAGGGGGACGTTTGCAGACAACCGGTTTTGACGTGAACTCGCGCGCGATGAGGACGGGACGATTTTTGTCGTCAAAGGGAAGCCCCGCGAAAATTGTTGACCGCCAGAAATTTTGAAAACATGTGTCTTCCTACCACACCCATTCTTCTGATTCGAATTAACGCTTATGCGATCCGATTAGGTCTTTTAGTCTTTTCGCCCGTTCCTTTTTTCTACAGTAAAAGTAATGTCACTCACCTTGAGGATCTTGTCCGTCGTCGAGCACTCCGCCTTCTGTTTCTTCTTCGTGATCCAGAGCGACTTCTTCGTCTGTCACGAGATCGAGATCTCCTCCTGGAGGAGCTCTTCCTGTCATCATATCTCGAATATCCGGGCATATCCGTCGGTGGATTAGGCGGTGGACTGAGGTAATTGCTCTTGCCCAAACGGTCTCGAAAATAGTTCAGTAGAGCCTCAGTGCCGTAGTCGACGGATAGGCGGTAGACTTGACCATCGTATTCAAATTCACTGAAATGAGAGCCATTACGGAATGTCAGATGGCGACAGAGAAAGAAAGTCAAAATTTCGCAAGACAGACTGTTATTGCATAGGCTAGCGGAGATCCCTCTAGTTATCCATGTTTTATGTTTTACCCTACCATATCGTATTCCAAACAGCTGGCAAACGGCCTCTAGGAAACTTTTCAAAGGCGGCGTGGGAAGAAGGAGATGGCCACGTGGCGTAGGAGACTGGGGAAAAAGAAAGCCAATTGATGACACTGGCCGTCATCCGGAGCCTTGACAGCGAGGTCGTACAGTCGCTATCTTATGACTTCAACCAGTTCTTGCATAAAATTATCACGGATAAACTACTGTAGTTTTAAAAATACTCAACTTTATGGACTATAAGAGATCACAAACCCCGTCTCCATTTTGTCGTCTAATCCTCTCGCGCCAGGTGGAGGATGTCGAGGACAGGATGAGGGCTAATCCTTTCCCGAGCTAATTGGAATCCCCTGGATTGGCTCCCTTTCACTGATTAGAGGTGTGTGCCTCCTCCTCTCATCCCACGCCGAGGGGCTAATCAGACACGAGTCACGAGAAAGGGGATGGGATACAAAGAATTAATAGCTTGCCCGAGAAAGTTCTCATTTCCCTGACTTCCTCTCATATGACGACAGGCTACTGTAGCCAGTATTATCGACTATTATTATATTCTGAGAATCGGAAAAGTCGTAAACATCGGGGAGAAAACAGTTTCCGCCTTTGTGGACGGCGGGAAGAATATCAAATCGGGCTAATGAGCTCTCCGTTTTCGTCACGGGAGTGGGGATGAGGAGTCTCACGAAACGAGGGGATTAGGATCAGGTGGGAGGCATCTCCGCCGAGATTCGCCTAAAATGGCCGACGACTGTATAAACTATATCCAAATGACTAATTTCCGGGAGAGGGAGGAGCCCGATGAATGAAATTATCGAAAGATCAATGACGATCTCTGATTTCTGCCAAAATGAATAGAAATGACGTGTTGAATTAGCCGTCTATTGAACATGGCCGAGATCAGTTCATCCAGCTTTTAATACTCATCTCCAAGTCGGTGTGGATGTGATCTGTGCTGCCAAATATGGCTGATATTAGTCCGAAAAAACGAGCAGCCAGTGATTTCACACCGCTTTTAAGAATATTAAAAAACAGATGATGACTATAACTCGTCTATCGCTTGCTCATTTAAAACCAAATTTCTTTAAAGCAACGAACAAAGACCATTCGAGGCGTTGTCCTTTAACAAGGAAATGACCGTCCATGCGTGCAGTCGCAACTAAAAGTTTCAGCCATTGTTAAAAGAATTGCTCTAGTTTTAGGGAGATGTCAACGACTAAATTCAAAATGTTTTTAAAGGACTATTTCATTTCCGGCCACGGTTATCCCGTCTGTTTACGCGGGAACAGTCTCCCAGCCGCTGTGACTCACACAGTTCGCGCCATTCCTTCAAATTTTTAAATGGATTGGAAGACAAGGTAAGTGATTTAAACGTAGCAGGATTAGATACTTTGGAACGAAAAAAAGACGACGAAAAGGAGGGAGAATGCACGCAATGTCGAGCCATAAAGTGTGTGCACTTTCGCGGTCAGACACGCGGCTATAATAAAGCCAATTTGTTATGTGAAAATGCATTTAAAATACTTCTACGTGGTCAAAGATCATCCCTACTAGTTAAATCATTAGAATGGAGGAAAAGTAGGCAGTAAGGAGGTGGTAGGAGCCTGTAAAGAGGGCGGTCTGGCAGGCTGCCAGCCCCGGGCCACAGCCTCAGCCGTCTGCCTGCGCGTCGTATCGACCGCCCCCTTCCCATTCTCATTCTCTCCCTCTCAGAGGGGCCTCCCCGTCGTCTCCATCCATTCAATTGACGCCCGATCCTCCGGCTCCTGATGAGCAGGCGTCCGCCCTTCAACTTCTCTACGACACACATAAACGATGCCGACCACACGTGAGGTAAATATGACGACAGAACGGGAAAAAACAGCAGCGCTTAAATAGCACCTGCCAGTCGCGTAGATTGACTTAATGGGAAAAGCGAGGAAATCAACGGGACAAAAGGGGCTGCTCTTCCCAAAAATGGCGAAATTGCTTCTGGGAATTGCCACGACGGGGGATGAGATGGGGCCAGCCACCTGTCTAAACATCTCCTCCCCAGATGGACTATTTCTGCAAAACGGCTTGCTTTTCCCACTAACTAATCCCAGACGGCTAGACAGGCGTAGTCGTAAATTTCCGTTTATTTTAGCGTCCGGTTCAAATTTTCGATGATTGGGCCATTACTCAAAAGGGGACTCTCTGATGGATACAGTGCATAGTCATCTTCGGATCGTCATCATAGTCATAAACAGCTAACCTCGTAACTGTTGATTCAAAAATAGTCATCGCCACTCATATGACCTGCCCTTTTCCTCTGCTAGACGCCTTCTTGAAATTTCCAAAGAGCTATCCTCACTGTCCCTTGTTAGTCGCGTGTTTACCCCGTCCTCCCCGTCTCTGACATTTTCTCATACTCACATGTTTTGACTCCTGATACCAGTATGGCCTTTCTGTGTATTTTCTGCCGAGTCGAACCTAACCAGCGCTTGATGTGAACTCTTGTCATAAAGAACATCCGTAGATCCATCAAACATTGACTTGAGCTTGGATTTGACGATGTCTTCTGGCACGGTGGATGGTATACAACCTAGCCAGAGCTTATTCGACACGGGGGTACGGCCAAAGTTCACCTAAAAATGGTGTTTGTTTTCTTGAATATCCATCGGGTCGAGCCGACTCTTTCGAAGCCATTCGACTCGACCATGCACTGTCGAGTCGACGCTCAACTCGAAATATCAAAGTCTTACCCTTGTTTGTTTCTTTCCAAATGTCGTACTCGTCGACGCGCCATGTTGTAGATGATGATTGACGGCTTTCACCGTCGATTCCAAATCCACATAATGGATAAAAGCAAACGGTGTCGGGGATTCAGGATTCTTGACATCGATTTCCAATATCGTCCCAAAACGGTCAAATCTCCTTCGGAGAGATTGTTCCGTCGGATTGGTTTCCAATCCGCCGACGTAGAGGGTACGTGACGCCTGAAGACCCCGCTAATCTCTAGCAAGAATATCCCTTACCCTGTCACTGAAAACTGTGAATTCTTCTTGTAAATTCGAAGGGAGATCTCGTTCCCTTGCCGCACTGATGGCTATCCCCGCTTTTCTGGCGACCGTCTTACTATAAGCAATTTGGACATCGACGGGTTCAGCTGGTCGGACACGACATCGTGTCGTTCCGAACATTTCATATTTCTCCGGTGTAAATTTTACTCTAAAATCTTTTCTTTTCCCCAAAAATATTGGACATACTCGTTGAAAAGTACCAGGGCTCGCCAATAATTTCCATTAATATCTTCTAATGTGATGTCGGCAATGCTTCCGTTCGTTTTAAATTGTTCAGTTAGATCTCTTTTAAGTACATGGGGGTCCACTTTTCTTGGCAAATTTTCAATATAATATCCTTGCAGGCCCTCTGGTGGAGCTGTCGATGGACTCGGTGGACTTCGTCTGAAAACAGAGATCTACAGTCAAAATTATTGGAAAAAGAATGGAAAAAGGAGATCTACTACCGGGTGCCCGAACATGCTCTAACTTATATCCCAAGGGTTTATTTTGTGAGAAAGAGGTAAGCTTATTGTGGAGGTTAGTTGGGGAGAGATGCATAGAAATTTAAAGAATCCAATTGATCTGTCGAGAAGAGCCAAAGAGCTTCGAAAGATCCATTGGATACAGAAGAATAAAAGTCCTTTAAAGGGAAAGAAAGAGAGAGCCAAACAGGGAAGTAGTTTGAGTGATGACGAGTGGCGCGTGTATATTTCTATAAATAAGCCTGATCGCGGTGCGAGAAGGAAAAAGCTATATGGACAGAGGAGAGACTGTGCGGCTGAGGCGGCCCCGAGGAGAGAGCGTGATCGGGCGCTTCCCTTTCCTTTTCTTAGGGCAAATGTTTGCGCTTTTCGGACCACTTTCGCAGATCATTTGACCTCGTCTCTCCTCAACATTTCTATATTAGGTCTACTTCCCTGTCGTCTTCTCTTCTCAACCCATCACCCCCAAAATTAATAACTTACCCATCCCTCCTTTGATTACGATTAATTATAGAATTATTTAATGGTCTTTTTGTTCTAGACTTTAGATTTTTCTCTAGTTGCCATTGGTCAAACTTCTCTCTCCACGGTGAAATTGAACGAGGACGACGAGGTGGCTGATCCTGGGCTTGTGGAGAGGCCGAACTGCGCTTGTCCATGCAGCTGTTAGAGGTCGAACTGGAATAAGAGAAGGTTAGCTGTGTGGTGTGTTTCCGGTTTAGAAAAAGGGGAAAAACGAGGTTTATGATGTCATTATGGTGAGGAGGTTGAAAGCAACGCAGCGGGTAAAGAGGCGGCCCTTCCTCCTATAGAGTTCCTCACCTTTTTCTATTAAAACTGTCATTATCTTTTTCTCATTCTATTGGTTATTGGATATATTGATCCATCTCTTTAATTTATATTCTAGCCCACAAAAACAACTGCCCACCCCCATTGTCACGTCGACATCTTGTCTGTTCGCCATCTCCCTCCAACCATTTTCTCTTCCATCTGTTTTAAAAGCTGCTATTTTGTCTGCTAATGGACTTTTGATGTTCTTCCTCATAAAAAGCGGCCACCAAAAGACACAAAATAATCAATACCATCCCAGTATAAAGAACAATGACCCTTTTGCCAAAAGGAAACTGCCACCGGAGGTCCCTTTCCCAGCCGAGAACACCGCGGTCGTGTTCATCGACAGGGCAGTTACCCCTCCCGCTCGCCCCGTGATTGTAATCCGTTTACAACAGGAAGCAGCTGCGTGTAGAAATATTGATTATATGAATTTGGCTGTCATATGTTAATTAAAAGAAAATAGTCTGCCTTACTTTTTAGCGGCCGTATTTGCCTCGTGGTAGGACATTTGATAATTAAGATTTTTCAATCGTTGATCGCTTTGAAGGGCCTTCTGAGCTGAGCGGATATCTCGAAATGAGATAATTACTCCGTCTGGACAACGTACGGCTTCTTTTTCTAACTTCCCAAAGCTGAAAAAATTAGCATTATTAGGAATAAAATATAGAAAGTCGAGGGCGAGAATTATTCCTCTCGACGTCGACACCAAAAATATAAAATCGAGTAGAGTCGACGCTAAAGAAAATAGGCAGTACTTTGAAAAAAAGTTGTCGATTTCCTGAGCAGTGGTGGTATCGGACAATCCTGTGACGAGTACGTGTCTCGACTCTCTTACATTCGGTGAATGCATCCTTTTTAGTAGAGAATTGCATTAGAGCATTTCAGCCGTCTGAAAACGGAGCCATTTTTAGAAGATTTTAAAGAGAACAAGAATCCATTTAAAGAAAAAGAAAGAATTTAAAGGACTGTATGTCATAAAAATAGAAATATAAGTATAGAAATTATGATGAAAGCGAAAAGTTTCACTGCGTTTGCCGCTGCCGAGAAGTAAATGGCTTTTGAGTATATTATGAGACAGCAGCCAGCACCTGGGACAATAAAACATCTGCGTCGGGTATTGATTGGGGTCAAACTGATCCCGTCAAAAACTCATTATTCTCTCGACTTTTTTATTTTATCAAGTTTTCGCAAAAGGACAAGCAAAACGTGGACTGAGTGCAGCCTCCTGGAAACCCGCAGATTTACAAGATTAATCGGTTTTTGGCTGGAATGGATCTTTGCTACGGCTAAAAATCTATGGCTAGGTATGTAGTTTCCGACATTTTATACTAATTTAACAGTTAGTTTACTGTAGCCCTTTAAAGGAACATTTTAATGGTCAAATTGCGACGATTTCTAGAGATTCTTTTCTGATTTACCGCTTTTTTCGTTTTATGCACTAGTTTAGAGTGAGAATTATAGAAACAATACAAATTTGCTGAGAATCCTGCCACAAAAACGGCTGTAGAATAATCAGAGATCATAACTTTACCCCCAATAATGGATAGTTTTTAATGGTCTTTTGCCTGATCACCGGCAAATAAAAATAGTCTCGTCATAGAATTACGTGGCCATAAAAAATGGTCTCCTTGGCCATGTGATTGAGCTGGAAATTGGCCTAAAAATGGTACAGAAAAAGTCAGGAAAGCACACAGATGAGAGAGCGGGAAAATGGTGGGAAAGAAGGAACAAACAGTTATTTTGGACGACAGCCAAGTCGAATGCTAATGACCTTGGCGGGTTATTGTATCACATTTTCCCACTCTCTCGACTTCTCTCCCAGCTAATATTTTACTATCGCGTGAAGATGAAAATATTTCCCTTTTGTAGGGGATTAAAACCATCTGAAATTGGTATTAAAATGGGCAGGAGGGGATAAAAAAGGGCAAAGAAACCTGGGAACTCCCTCGCGGACGAATTTTTTACGTCCCGAGCTCGGGGTTTTGGCCAGGGGACGGTGGTCCGACAACGAGGCCGACGCGTCGCAGCCGCGCGCGGCAGCCAGGCCTCCTCGACACGCAGACAGCCTCGTGATCATCTCGATAGTGGGAGCTTTTCTTTTGTGAAAATTACAATATTCTGAACGGTTTTTACGGCTATTTCTCTTCTCAGGACCCACATGGAGATTATTATCCCCTTTTAGGGATTTTCTTGGTTATTAAAGGCTTTTTTTAGTCGTTTAAAGGACTAGTCGCCAAAAATTAGAAAGCAGCAGATGTTGAGGGGTTAATGAACCCTCCAGGAGTTTTTAAAGGATTATTACTATGCTACAGAATGGAGGAGAACGAATATTTGAATTTCTCTTTTTATGGAGGATTTTTCGCCTTTTTTCAGGATTTGCTCAATTTTGAATGGATTTTCAGTGGCAAGGGGATGCCTGCCTTTGCCGTAGAGCTTATGCCATGCTTTAATTGCTTTGTTCGAATTTTTAAACAAAGTTTTATGGAAGATACAGGTTGGACTACGCCTCCTGTAAGCGATTCCTCAAGCCATTATCCAATTTTCCAGTAATTTTGGCCCAAAAATAGACAATGCTTCCCTCTGTCGTCTTTTGTTGTTGTGACGTGTGACGGTGAGCAAAAAAAGCAATCGATGACCGGGGTCGCGATAATTCTCCCACCACCCCGCGCCGATACCAGCAGGGGGGTTCGGCCTCCTCCTGTCAATAAATGACGTAGCCCCTCGAAAATGATATTTGTGTAAAGATACCCACATGTCAAGCTATTTAGCCATGAATCAGGGCAGGTTGTTTGTGTTTGGAGGTGGGGTCAAGGACTGACAGGCCGGGCAGAGGAGGATCGAACAATTTCCCAAAACTGTTAAGAATTCTCAAACGATAAAAAATTTGCCGAAAAATGACAGCGACCTTGTTACAAAAGTAAGAAAGAGAGAAGTGAAGCAATCTTTTCCTTCTCTCCGATTACCGTTTTCTTTTTTTTTCTCGCCAAGTATCTATCACCTTCAATTTGGAACATCAACTCGTGTCCGAATGTTGTACAATTGCTGAGCGCACAGGCCATCAAATCTTATCGGCGAAAGATAAAAGACAGAATTTATTGATGACTAGATGTGGAGAGGAGGGAGAGATGACTGGGCCTATGGGCCATTGACGATTCTTCGTCGATGGAGAACCTAAATTCTTTTTTTATTTTTACTTTATTTGGTCTCTTACTTTATATCCTGTGATTATGGGAACTCCAAGACGAGCTGTAAACTTTTTCCTTTGTGGAGGATTCCTCTTAATTTCATATAATATTTCTCATTTCACCACGGACCTTTTTCCATCGAAGTCCGGCTTTATATTCCCAATCAATTGTCCCATTTTTATTCCATCCATCAGGTAAATCGACCAACCCTCTGGCCCTGAAATAGCAGCAGTTTGCTCGAGAAATTGGCGTCCTTGTACAACATGAATTACAGACAATGTTGTCTTCGACTCGAGATTTTCGGCGACTGTAACTTTCCTTAAAAGCTTCCCGTAATCACTAATGGTTCAGGTTTTCAACGAGAGTCAACACAATTATGACGGTGCATAATAACGCCAGGGGCATACAAAAGAGGAGAGTTCATTGTCCCCTCGCCACGAGAGATCAACGTCATTTCCCTCCTCTTTTGTGTCGTCAAATCGGAGGGGTCACGTTCCACTTCCATCCCGATCCCAACAAACAAACAAAACCTGGGGGCTTCTTGAGCTACTTCTGGATTTATATGGGAATCGTAATGAGTCAACGGTACGCCTCCAGGGGGGAGAACAGCACTGATTCTGAAAGTTCTGATTGCAGACACAAAATAAGGCCGACCCTTTTGAAAAGATTGCTGTACTTTCTATTAAATTGGCAGAAATTGGAACCGGATAACTGTGATCCTGAAATTATTCATAGAGTAATGCGTCAACTTTATTCCACGGAAAATTGTGCTCTCGGCTTCATTTGCATCACCTTGACGCTCGACTATATCGGCTCTAGTGGTCACAAGTTCATTGCAGTTTTAGTTTCATTGTCTTATACCCTACTGCCCAAAATCTAATTGAATGCCAACGGAATTCATTTACCTTTAGCGAATTTATCTGTGAATGGGTTAGCCCAGAGGTTGTCGTGGCGGCTTTCATTCTGGGTAATGTCCTGGATGACGGACTGGCGCAGGGAACCCCAGCTAATTTGGTGTGTTTCGAACAAGGGGATTTCTAGTAAAAAAAAGGAGATCAAGATGAAGAGGTGAGCTATTACTGCACGTGTCGGATATGCTTCGTCTTGTGTTTCAGAAGAGTCTTGGAACATGGCTTCGCTCCTTCGAAGCCGTGAAGACCTAAAAGTGATCGTTTTTTAAAACATAATCCTACGGTTTGAGAATTTTTGGACTCGGTTCACCAGCTTTCGACCTTCTGATGAAGGACACTTATTAGCTTTGTCAGCGGCCATTAACGTCAAGGAAATTGAATGTTATTTAAAGAAATCGGCATGAACGAGAGCTAAACTTCGGATTGATCTCACCTGGAGTCTATTACAGTAGTCAAATAGATTAGAATGGAGAATAAATACATCAGTCGGTGGAGGTCTATCAAGAGCAAAATATAGCGAACAACAAAGCGTCTAATTGACCTTGAATCATCGCTTGAGACGTTCTTGACTGAATTAAGTCTGGTTAGTAGACGACAATAATAAAATCTTTATTTATAACTTGATCTCTGGATGTTTTTCTTTGATCTCTTCCAGTTTCCAATAAGACTTCTGGGTGCCTTCCCGTTGGACAGACAGGGAAGCAACGGCAGCCGCGGATCTTGAAGCTTCGACCACCGAGAATCCTCTCATAAGAAGAGCTGCTACTGTGCCACAGAAACAGTCACCAGCTCCCTGGAATCAGTTAAATTTTATAAATGGAAGAGGATACGGTAGTGTCGACGACTTTGGCTTTAGGCACGGGGACATGCTCAACATCTTCTTCTCCTTTTGTCGAGATGAGGACACCTGGAAAATTGTCGATATTTCAATGTCCTTTGCCTTGTTTTCCAAGCGTGATAATTGCATGTTCTGGTCCCATTTCAGTCATTTTCTTGGCAGCCTTCTTCGCCGCCTCAATATCTTTCATCTCGACTCCCGTTATGAATTCTGTTTCATTTTCATTGGTACAGATAATGTCAACCAGAGAAAGAATTGAAGTGTCCAGTTTCGGATCGCCTGGTGCTGGATTGAAGAATGTTTTTACTGAAATCGTCCATTATTTTAGTCGAAAAGGGTTTTACCGCCATGTTTCCTGGCTAACTCAAAGACTCGTTTATTCCCAGAATCAGCGATCTCGGCCTGAGCCAGGACGAGCCCAGCCCCGGAGATGACATCTTCATGTTTCTCCGCTGCCGACGCGTCCATTTCCAGATTTGCACCCAAGGTGACGACAATCGAATTTTCTCCTATAACCGATTGTTACTAAGGATGGCCCAGTACCTTCTTCATTTACAGTAATAGTCGCCGTCGCTGTGGCTGCCGAATCCGATTTATCGATGTGATCGACATTTATTCCAGAAGATCCCAAGTCTTTTATATTAGAATCGCCGAAGAAGTCTTTCCCCACCTGAAAAACCACAATTTTTAAGAGAAAGACCTTACCTTGGCCAGGAGGATGACATTTGTCCCGAGTCTGGCAGCCGCAACTGCTTGATTAGCTCCTTTGCCACCGCTGCCAAGTTGGAATCCTTTTCCCCGAACTGATTCTCCCGGACGAGGAAAACGCTCAGTATAACTGAAGTTATCCATTATAATGAAAAAGAAGACAGCAACCTAATAAGATCTTGGACAATACTCCCGAATACGACAATTGTTTTACTGGGCATTGTCAGAAGAAAGTAGCCGAAGGACAATGACGATGTGATCAATATTGGTGGGCATGATAACAATCGGCGAAAAAAGGCACGTGCAGGTTTTTCGGTGGTTAAAGTTGTACACAATTGTATTTAAATATAGCTGCACATCCACTTGGCTTAAGTGAAGCAGAATCACGTCGATAGGAAGAAGTCAATGTCGAATCGACTTGATGTTGACTCAGGAGATTGGGCTCATGTCGAGTTATTTCCTTTTTTCCGATATTCTCGACTTGATGCATAAAGTCGATTCGACTCCGTCGACCCAGCTCGGTTCAAGATGGAAAATTGTCTCGAAGCGTCAAGCTTCGATGAAACACCAACTCGGACCAGAGTATTTTTCCCGGATCTAGAAGCCTCTCCTGATTCGTGCACACAGCTCATTTCCCATCAAAGATCTTTTTCCCGATAAGGAATTGCTACTTATTTGCAACCGTCGATGACCCCATCTCGGAGCAAAAGATGCAAACAGGCGGAATGTCGTTTCAGTGAAATTTTCACTGTTATCTTATTTTGTTTACGACAATTTCTGCTTTCTCCTCTTCCGAGAAAATCCCCTCACGTGTTTTTTTATCGATGGTATTCCCTGGCCGATAGCTCGGGTACACCAGTACCTCCTCCTGTTTCCTCGTCAGCTGGTTTCCTCTCTCCTTCTTATCTAAATCCGTCCACGGGGGCTCAAAATTGCTTATCATTCAATCCCCATCATGTCCCTTCAACATGCACGTAAGTATCTTTTCCTGCTACTGATGGCCGCTCATTTTTAGCCCTTTTTACATGGAAATCTCGGCGACTTCATCTTCTTTTGATGGTCATGTTCGGCCTATTCAATTCTCAATATATGAATACAAATCTGGGGATAACCATCACCTGCATGGTCAATTACACAGCTGTAGATGATCTTAACCTAGAGATGGAGTAAAATTGTCATTTTAACCATTAATCCGGGCAAATTTTAGCAATGAAACAATGCTGACAAATGTCACAGTGCCGTCTTCCTGTGGTCAAAAGGAGACGGGAGAGAAGCTGCAGATAGATTACGGGGTAATTGCAGGAATTTGCTCACCTAGCAGCTTACTAATCCAATACTGATAAGGGTTCTATTCTGTCAATCAAGGGTAGTCCAAAAAATGAGGTGATCTTCAAAGATAAAAACTTGAATTTCTACTTTCCGTCGACTTTTTTGCTTTTTTTAAATCCTATTACAAGTTTTAGTGTCAAAATACAGCACAAAATTTTTTTTAGTATAAGTATAGATTTATTTTATGTTTTTGTTTTAATTTAAAGAAACGGCAAAATTTTCAAATATGGGAATGTTAAGAAATTAAATGAATAGGTCCACCTGTCACTTTTTGTGATTCGTAGTCTTTATTTTCCCCTCTACCCAACTAATCGGTATGACAAGAGAATTATGGAGATAACCTCCTTTTCTCCCTCCACTGATTTCACCCGGAAATGAAGAAATTCCATTCTATTTTAGGGTACGTTGGAATGGAGTCGAGCTGCCCAAAATTGGTTGTTCAGTGCCGCTTTCTGGGGTGCTTCAGCCACGGTAATCCCGTCGATTCTATTCTCCCATCGTTTTTCTCCGCGAATTCTTCTCGCCGTATCGCTGGCCATCAAGGTAGGCTAGACCACAATCATTTTGCATATTCTCCCATCTTTTCTCTTTTATCTCAGCTGATTACAGGCCGTTGCCAATGCACTTTTACCTCTTTTGGCTCGGACTAAATTCAGTTTCTATGGAGTTTTTGGGGCTCGATTTATGCTTGGAATGGCTGAGCCTTTTGTCTATCCGGCGATTAATACAATGATCGGGAATTGGTTCCCAGTTGAAGAGAGGAGCACTGCCGTGGCTCTTTTTACCACCGGAAATCAACTGGCGATGTTCATTGGAAATCCGATTGCCGCTTGGTTGTGTTCCTCCAAGCTCGGATGGCCAGCTGTCTACTATCTTTCCGGTATCTGGTTTTTATAAATTTTACCACGTTTCAGCTGTGTTGGGATTCATCTGGCTCGGCTTATGGATGTCTTTTGCCCATAATCGGCCGTCCCATGTCAAGTGGATGATGCGTCGAGAGAGGATCTATCTCCTGAAGACGGTACCCCGTCGCCAGCCGGGGACTGATCATCCTCGTCCGCCTTTCCTCGCTTTGGCTACTAATCCGGCCTATCTTTCTCATCTCTTCTCGACTTATGCCATTTCTGTTGCCGCTACTTTTATGATGACTTATCTGCCGACATATTTCAAGCAAGTTCTTCTCCTAGGACTAATTGCCGTAAGTTTATAGAATTTTGATAAGAAATTCCTTCAGAATGGCACATTTACATCAATTCCAATGATGTTTAACTTCAGTTTTAAAGTAATTTGGGGCTTGGGAGTGGATAAATTGAAAAGAAGAGGATACCTGACCCCGACGCAGGGTGTCAAATTGTCTCAATGCTTCCGTAAGTCCGCTAGCCTTTATAAATTTCGACAATTCCAGCCACATTCGGGGTAGCTATCCCTCTGCTTTTTGTCATGATTTTTGTGAATTGTGAACGTGCCTGGTTGGCGTTGCTCCTTATTTGTATTTCAAATATGTTCATGGGCGGACATACCAGCGGCGCCTACACTTCGTTGCTCTCCTTGGCTCCGCAATATACTCCCACTTTGACATCCATTTCCCAGGGTTTTTCTATGATATCTCAGCTGACTTCTCCTTTTATTGTTCATTCTTTGATCACAAAGGTACTGTTTCTCGTGTACAATATTCTCTTTTTAGGGGACGGTGGCAGAATGGAATCGAATGCTTCTCTTCACATCAATTCTCTGTATCATCAGTGGAATACAATTTCTAATTTGGGGATCAGGTAAGCAGAAATTAATTCAAAACAAGGATATTTTCAGGAGAAATCCAAGATTTTGCGAAAAGTGACGAAGAAGTGGCTGCGGTAGAAGAGCCGCCAAAAAAGAAAATCCTATTGACTGTAGGAGACGAGGAACGGGAAATATTCCTGAGGCCGTTGAAAAACAGCTTCAGAGCTGACTCCGTATCCCTAATGTAATATCTTCACTTTCATAATATGCATGATACTCCGAAACATATCATATATGATTGTAATAAATTATTTCAAATTGTCTGACGCCATCCCAGGAGCGATGGCTGGTTCTCGTTGATTATTTTGCATTTTCAGCAAAATTTTTAATTCTTTATTGGGAACTTTTAATAAAATCTAATATCAAAATGTAGCCCAGGAAATTCTATGCAATGTGATAATATATTCGTAATTTTACGGCAAGTTTTAGAGAAATGGCGAATTTTTTTAAAGAAACATTGCAGTGTGATGTGATTCTATCCGCCAAACGGGCAGAGTACAGTAGTTTCAGCCGCATTCCAAGATATTATTTGCCCAATTTTCTAGTCATATCCGCCATTTGGTAAACCAGCAGCAGCCGGTGCTGTAAATTGACGTCTAAACCGCGTGCCAAGCCACATGTGCTTCGGGATACCCTTTGCACCCGTTCGCGAAGTTTCGCAAACTTCCTCCTTTTCGAAGTAAACAATACGTGAAGAAATGAAATTTATAAGAGATCGATATTTAAATAGATTGTATAGCGGCGTGTTCCATTTGGGCCGTAGAACCAGTAGCTAAGGAGTCGATAGCCGGTGAAGAGGCAGATTCCATAAAAGGCGGCCGTCTTGATGGAGGGCAGCTGGGAGTCGGAGGAGACTGCCTTGCTTTCTGACATTGGGTAGAAATGGTCTGATGTCCCCCATTGGGTAAAATCCTGTTGTATCCGGTCAGCTTTCAAATCTCCCGTCCGTCTGTCCGCCGTAAAGTTTACCCAGAGTGCAGGAAAGTCGTGAAAAGGCCAAGTGAGACTGAGCAATCGGGATCTATTTTCCTCCAGGAATACGAAAAGTATCTTTGACTTTTGAACAAACAACAGGAAACTTCTACGCCAATAGGGGCGGGATAGCAGAGACGACACCTGGCATGCGTCAGACAGCTGTCGATGCACCCAGCCAGCACCCGTCTTGTCCCTGAAACTAATCCCCGAATCCCTGTCATATCTCATCCTTGTCCATGACAGTATCATCCGGTTCAGACGCTGAATCAAGTCCTTTGGCAAAAAAACAAAAGCTGTGTAATGGTTTCGTTAGTAAACCAACAGTAGTCAGTCAGAATCTTTGACCTACAGCTGTTATTTTGCTATAATTATGATGGATGAAAGCGAACAGCCGTCTATTACTTCCCTGGATTTCTTCCTCCGATGCCAGCTGACTTGCCTCATGTTATACATCCCCCGACTTCTAATCTAATCATTTTTCGTCGTTCTTGCTGCCACACAAACAGAAGACAAACGGGGGCATATCAGACCACACCCCCTTCCCACGAGGCAGTTGCTCCTCTTCGTTCTCTTCTTCCTTATCATCTGCTTGTCATTCCCCCACGTGGGACCAAGTTTAGAACTTGTTCCTCGTCTATAAAAGGCACGTGGTGGCTGAGAAATTCAGTCTGAAACTGGGGACAAAAGCCGCTTTTTCGATTTCTTTGATTACTGTTGCTTTTTAGTCCTTTAAAATTAGACTAAAATTTACAGAAATTGGTGTACAATGGTAGCATTTTCATCATCTGGAGGTGAGCCCCTCCAGCCGATGCCTGTAACTCTTCCGGATCAGGAAAGAACCCCGAATTCTGGTGAGTTTTTGAACTTTTAGAAGGTAACAAATGTTTACCATCAGTGCAACCTTGCAAAATGGGCAAAAGATCATCCAGCCGGGTCATTTTTAGCCACTGTCGTTGAAAAACGAAAGCGATTTATTTATTTTTCATCCGGCTGATCAGTCGATCGTTTGGGTACATTCAGTGATTTTTGACTCAACCGAACAAAGAGCCCAGTCATCTTTGTTTTCTTGGCTGTATATCATCACCATCCTCCCTTTCAGTCGCCGAAATTCGATATCCATAACAAACTGTCCCTGGGCTATCCTGCCCTCAGCACGCACTGTCGCGGTGCACACAAACCGCCCAGAGTTGAATCAGCCCCCGGCTGCCTGTCTGTCGACCTTTCTTTCTTGTCTGCGATAGAACTTTGACCATTTTGACCTCTTCTGTCTTCGCAGAACCTTATCAATGGCGATCGGAAGCATCCAGCAGACGATCTGTGAAAGACATAAAGATAGCCTCCTCCTTTTATTGGACTAACCCACGTTGCATGGCGGGGGAGGACATCGTCTTACAAGGAACAGAATACAAATTGACAGGAGATTTGTCATCCAAAAAGAGACTGTTGAGTCCATTTCAAGTGCGGGATTTGCTCTCCCTTCTCTGCCGCTTCCTTCTTTTTCTCTCTCTGCTTTCCCCAATAGCCCGCGGTGTTTGTCTGCTTCTCTCCCTCATGCCAAGTCTATTCGACGCTCTCTCTCGTCTGGCTCAAAGCATATTTTGGGCGACGTCGATCGACAGCTTCTATCGACTGTCTCTCTTTTATGACCTTCAGCAGTCAACCACAGCTACCGCAACCTGTCTCTTTATCTCTTTTCTTTTTTTTCGGGAGATCTATCATCTTTTTCTTTAATATTCAATGCAATTGTTAGAGTTTTCCACTTTCTAATCCACCTTTTACTTAAAATTTAAAGACACTGAACTGGCAGTCGCTAGTAAAATTTGAATTTCCCTTATATCCAAATCCCATAATCGTTGTCTAAATGGAACTTTGTCAATTTTGTCAAAATGCTAAGCTATTCCCGACATTTCGCCGCATTTATTCATCGTTTTCTATTTCAAAACAAGTGTAAAAACCGTCCGGATACGGTGTGATCTGTAATCTCCCCCATCGAGAAGAATAGCTCCGCCTTCGACATCATAATCTCCGATCACAAGCTGAGATCTCTTTTATCAGCTTCCTACCTCTCACCGGGTCACATTTCCTTCGCCTGTCTCATTGACATCTCATCCCTTTGTCAATGACATCATCCAACTTATCGCCGCCATCTTTTTTGGCTCCGTTCCAACCGACTTCCATTAGGTTATCTTGATGTCGAAATATCAAATTTCACCATAGCTTTTCCCGCATTTTTTAAGTACAAAGTTCATGTCAATTGTGCCCACCCCAGCAGGTGGCTGCAGCTGTCGAATATCTTCTGACCAGCGCAACTTATGACAGCCATCTGGCGGAACTCTGCAGATGTAGTTTTCCAATTGTTTACAAAAAGACAAGAGGGTCAAAGGATACTCTTGGAAAAAATCAACAAAGGGGATCGATTGGCTGTTTTCGCCAATATTATCCCGTCATTTTTTGCCACTTTCCTGGGAAGTTTTGTTAAAATCTTCTTTGTGGGGTATAATCTTTATTTGTCGCCATAAGAGGGATCCAGACGGATGGCGTGGCCTGCCCTTTTCGGTTTGACTAAAGAAAGGAGCCGACTCCGCCCATTTGTACATCTGAACTTCTGGATTTCCTGCTGCAAATTCATCCCGTCTGAGCGGAGGGGGTAATTCTATTTTTCTAGCTTGGAGGTTCGCTGGTGTCGGATCTTCGATGTCTGTCCAGTCATTGACCCAGGCCGATGGACCCCTCCGCGTCTTTTCCTCAATATTTGAACTTCTCGCGATCGGCTTTCAATCTTCTCGCACTTTCGGCCATCTTCCCTTCCCTTCAATGGGAGATGACTTCTTTTATGCGCCCTGCGGCTTTTTTTCAGTTGTCAAGCTGTGTAAACATTGCTATGAATTGAAGTCAGGAAGGAGTTTCCATGAATAGGGAACTTGCTCGCTTCAAAAGACGCCTGGAAATGATCAATTTGAATTGAATTAGCCTCTATTTAATAGGAAGGCAATCCAGGAAAACAATCCCGATTTCTTTCTCCCCTTTATTTGCTGTCCGTCTGGGCGGCAGGGCCGGTCATTGACACCGTAGCTTCCAGCAATTTCTTCCCCTTTTTCGCTTTTATTAACTGTTAATTTCAGGCATGGCCTCGATGGCCACAGCTGGCAAAGTCCGTGTCTGTTTTGCCATCGACGTTGATGTCCAACCCCATGAATTTGTGATGGTATGCGGTTCAATTGACGATCTCGGACGATGGAATCCAATCGACGCTCTGCCTCTTACACGGGATACCTCGAGACCGTCAGTTCCTGGTCTTTTTGTATTTTACAGTTGACCTCTGCCCTGCCATGCCATGTGAGTGCCAGCTCCTACCGTGTCCGACTTACTTGCGAATTTTGATTTTTAGAACTTGTGCGAAATAATTTGGAGGGCGTCTTTGCCCTCCACAACATAATTCGGAGCCAACGCGGTACCCATTTTCCCCACAAAAACATTATTTACAGAGAAAATGTCACAAATTTTACCCATTTCAACGCGGTCATCCTGTAATAATCTTTGAATTTTAGTATCCGATGGAGAGGAGAAGTCAGCACATTCGAGACATCCATCAAATTCCGATATCTGGTCGCCTATAAACTTTGTAGTGAAAATGGAGAACGAATCATTATTGGTAAGCTTATAACTCGACTAGAAAACCTCCGAATTCTAGCAAAATGGGAATGTTTCCGGATTCCTCGTCATATCAGCATCCTCCAAGAACAGCGGAACAATGGCGTTTGTCACGAGGCTTTTGTCGATCTCTTTGGATATTATGGTAATTTATTTATTTTCCTAACTGGTCGGATTCCAGCTGGTCAACGTAGAATCTCGGAAGGATGGCTGCAACACGAAGAAGAACACCAAGTTCTGTTGAGAATCCATGGAAACGCCCTGAAATTCTATAAAGCCACGAAGGAAAGAAAGAATTGCAAGATAAAGATTACTGCTGTCGACGTCCGCTATCAGCCCGTAGGTTTCTTCCGCAACTCGTTATTAATCATTTCTCTTGCCTAATTTCCGTTTATGTGTCAATTTTAGACTGTCCTCCCAATGAAAAGAAATGAAAATGAGCAGGATATTGTCGATGAAGAAGATGAGGAGGATCTCGTCTTGCCAGAAGGAGCCTACCCGTCGCACAGCGACAGTATCGTCGCCGTTTTGTCCGATCCAAATCCTCGTTTCCATTGTCAATCTACGACAGGCGTTGTTTTCAATAACAATCGGGAATATCTCATTTTCAAGACACATTCCGTCGCTGTCGAGTAT
Source organism: Oscheius sp. DF5033 (assembly GCA_964036215.1). Lineage (NCBI taxonomy): Eukaryota > Metazoa > Nematoda > Chromadorea > Rhabditida > Rhabditidae > Oscheius > Oscheius sp. DF5033. The sequence goes on from CAXIWN010000010.1 coordinate 5,527,591, forward strand.
TTAGTAAGACTCTTTCCAATTCCAAGACAATCTTTTAGGCATTTTACGTGGAAGTCTTCTCAGATGAGGCAAAGCGCATTGGTGGGTGTTATGCTCTTCCTTCTTCTCTTTCCGACTCTTTCGGTTCAACTGTCCTGCCTTTCCTCAACGTTACCGGACGGCCAATTGGCCAGATTAATGGTAAATTTCCTAAATTTTTGGATAATATCCAATTTTAGTTGAATATCTCTTTATTCGTAAACTGAGACGAGCTGTTCCTTTCCAATCGATGGAGACATCTTTCGCCCGTCATTGGAAGAAACGAAATGCTGTCGAAGTCGGTCACCGTGGAGCTGGTAACTCGTACACGAAAATGGCCGCCGTTAGGGAAAATACCGTCGACTCTCTCAATACAGCAGCGAAAAATGGAGCAGATTTTGTCGAATTTGATGTTCAATTGACCAAAGATAAGGTAAGAATATTTGTCAGCCGTTCGACTTTTAATTCTTCAGGTAGCCGTCATCTACCACGATTTCCATGTCCTCGTTTCTGTCAGCAAGCGAATCGGCGGTGTTCCTTCTGGAGACACCATGGATTTCCATGAGATTGCTGTAAAAGATCTGAAATTGGCTCAAGTGAAGTTGCTGATGTTGGAACATGTGAGCAAAAAGTCGTCGACGGGCAGTCGACCCCGTGAGCCGGATGACAATGAGGACGATAAGAAGCCATTCCCAACTCTTGTCGACGCCTTGACCAAAGTCGATCCCGATGTCGGATTCAATGTCGAGGTCAAATATCCCATGATGCAGACGGTACCGGATTCTAAAATATTTAAATGGCTTTTTACAGACTGGTGAACACGAATGTGAGCATTATTTTGAGAGAAATGAGTTCATCGACGTCATCTTGGCCGACATTATGAATTCTGCCGGCAATCGACGAATCGTCTTCTCCAGCTTCGACCCAGATATTTGTCAAATGTAAGCAGTTTTCTATTTTATTAAAAAACCTTTTAGGATCTCGATGAAGCAGAATCGCTACCCGGTGTTGTTCCTCTGCATTGGTACCACCGTCCGTTACACGCCATTCACTGATCAACGCACCAGTACAAGCCTGACAGCTGTCAATTTTGCTGCCAGTGCTGATATTCTGGTATTGCATCCTTTCTCTTCGTGAAGGACATGTTTCCAGGGAGTCAACTTCAATTCCGAGGATCTCCTTGTCGATCCTTCGCCTGTCCAGCGAGCCAGTGACCTGGGATTGGTTAACTTTGTCTGGGGAGATGATTTGGATAAGAAAGAGACTATCGACTATTTCAAGAGAGGACTGGGAGTCGACGGGCTAATTTATGACAGAATTGGAGAGGAAGAACGTCGGAGAAATGTCTTCATCGTCGAAAGAGAACAAAAACGAGCTCTCTTTATGGTCCACAGTTCTGTTTCCGGTGCCAGTACTCCCAGGTAAAAGATTTAGTCCATTTATAGCAATGTTTCCCATTTTAGAGCTGTTTCACCTACTGATTCTCTAAAAAGTAACGCGTCTTCGGGCGGTGGAGCAACTCCCGTGGCCAGCGGTGTCAATTTGCCTTTTGTCGAGATGAAAATCAACCCGGCTCCTCGTATTACCCTCAGCTAAATTGTGCTCAATGAGTGCTATCTTCTCAAAATTCCATTGGCTTCCGTGTGCCCCGTCATGTTTTATTCCCCCACGCGCCTTTTCTTCTAAAACGATGTTTAATTTAAATTTCGGGTATAATTCCATTTTTAGAGCTAAATTCTACCTTTCCGTTTTCTTCATATCCAGTAGAAAATGACTCTTTTGACTAGAATGAGAATGAGTTCTTCGATCTTCTTTGAGCCGTCCATTTTTTTGTATTTTTTGGGTATTTTTCCCCCAATTTCGGTTTTCAGAGAGATTATTTGTAATTTGTATGCGCTCTTCCCAAGTTAATAGGTCTAATTAATACTTAAAATTACATATGAGTTCAAATGAATATATTATTCAATTTATTTTTGCAACAGTCGACGCCGAACGAAGATCGAGTGGATAAGTCGAGAGAGTATCCAATGAAAAAATAAAAGTTACAAACAATGAAAACACACGATATTGGTGCAATTTTGGTTTATTGTTCAATAAAAACAATAAAATTTGCGCACACTCATCATTTTAACCGAACGTCTGCCCATTGATTGCATATCCCTTTTCCTGATATTCACCCGTCGGCGGTCCCGCCATCACTTGTCCAATGGCTGTCCTGGTCGACGGCATTGCCATCATCGAGACATTTGACGAGGACATTCTTGCTGCCGAGGGCATTGTGACAGCTGATGGCATAGTGTCGATCGACGGTCTAATAGCAATCGACGGTGTGTCGCTGGAGATTTGAATCGTCGACGGGCTTTTTGTCAGATTGGTCGAGCTTTTCTTGGCCAATAATTTCTTTTCTTTTTTATCCTCTTTCATCATTTGCTCTCCATCATGATCGTCGGTATGAACCACTCTGCCGATGTCTGATATATCCAGGTAAATCCAAAAGCCGATAATTGCCAGGCCGCAGAGAGCAAAAGGAAGAGATATTGCTAATATTATAAGTAAAGCATGGCCTCCCCCATTGTCTAAACTTCCTTTAATTAAACATAGACTATAAGAATTACCGTATTTAGCGTCGTTTTTCTTGAATTCACAGACGGTCGTTTCGTCCTGATCAACACATTTTGATTGAAATTCACGAGACAAAAATCTCAGCTCGGACATTTGATTATTATTGATAATTCGAATTAGCGGCTTGCCAGTGCCAGAAGTCTCAATAGTTTTTAATTTTGGGGCAATTAAACTGAGCATTTCTTTGTTATCCATAATCACAAGGACAGGAGCTAAACTGAGCGGTAAATTTAAAATTACGGTATCCAACCTTTAGGGCTTGTAATATTTCGTAACATAGGTAAATCCACGTATTTTCGGGTCGTTCCATTGATTATGAGTCTTCCATTAATTTCTTGCAATTCTCTCAGATCCTCATCCCGAGTATTGTCGTTAATTATTAGATCGCCTTCGAATGTTTCACAATCTCCTTCTCTCAAATACACACAAGCTGGAATCTCGTATTAAATCAGCCAGAAAATGGCAACTAACCGCAGTATTTCGTCCTGAAGGTTCCCTCAACTATGACTGGAATATCGCCTATTCTTCTATACTTGCACAGATATGGATTATTCTTTAGGAGGATGTGGCCGTTACATTGAATATACGTCTCTTTCAGGAAATCGAGATTTGTCAGGCTCGAATTTGCGATGGTAACACAGCCCACGATAAATTTACCCGCCAGGGGATTGCTTTCCATATCTTGTAGTCCTTCCAATATCAAATCTCCTCGGATATGAGTGCAAATGGACAAGTCGGTGATGTCCCTGATTGTCTTATCGGGGCTACATTCAACGTAGGACCTTTTCGGTCGAAGATGTTTGAGTGTCGGGAAGAAGGAGTACTCCAAGCTGGGATTGTGAGCAATTGTCAGTTCTTCGATCGAAGTCAATGCTGGAATGTTAATCTCGTAAAGATATCGATTGTCTGTAATCCGGAGATCTAAACACAATTCTTGAATAAAAGAGAAGATTAGCTGACTTTTGACAGTTTCCAATTGGGGAAATCGGATGGTGCTACAGCCTGTATTTACAAAGTTTAAAGTTGCCGTTGCATTTTTCAAATAATTGGGATAGTTATCCATATAGGAACCTGGTATGCACCATTTCTCAAGGTGGAATACATCGCCAACAATACTGCGACACCCGCCATATTGTTGTTCAACCTCCTGGGCAGTTGTACAGACGTCGAGAACTAAAACCATAGCATCTGAGTGCAAAATGTAACGTACTGCAGCTGTCGTGTGCTATGACGATAGGGTTAGATGGGAAACGCATCTTAATGTTTACCAAATCCGCACCACAGAGTCCTTTGACTCTGTAGAATTCGGAATATCGTCCATTTTCGCACTTAATTTTAAATTTTGTACGTTCGAGGTCATAATATAGAGTAGATCTCAGATCGACATCAGTGAGGACGATACAGCCGCCGCTATGGAGTTTTAGATTGTACCTGATTGTTCTCTGTACGAGGATCAAATCTCCGATAATTTGCGTGCATTGATTGAGATGATAATCTGTTGGAGCTGTGTAGTTCCTAGTGTACGGATTGTAGAAATGGCATTCTGTAATATTAAAAACGTTGAAAGAACGGCCAAATTCCACGATGATCCATGGTGTTCACTTTGATGTCAAAACATTCAAGCGGCCTCAGTTGGACGCAACCTATTTCTATAGTCTGTTTCAAATGGAAAAAATCGGCCCTTGGGCAGTTAAAGGTTAATTCGATCTAGATAGAGCGCATCCGGGCGTCACATGGGTCAGATTGATACTTTTATTTTTGAAAACATGTATTTTTCTACCAATTTTGATATTATTTCAATTATAATTTTTATTGCATTTGATTGCTCGAATTTTTCTTCATCTAACAATAGAAAGAATCAGCAAAGTTCATGTCAAACGTAAAAAAATGTATTTTTTTATGAAAACGCTCTTGTTAAAATTTTTTTGAATTTTCGGAAAATTGCGCCAAGGTCCCATAACTCCGAAAGTTTATCCATTTGAATCAGACTATATTTCAAAACAAATCCCCGGCAGGTCAATGAAACAAAGGAAGAAAGATTCACTTACCTCCAAAATTTTTTTGTATATCCATACGAGTATAGATACCTAATCTTTTGCTCTGGTTTAATATGTTGCGTAGAGTGGCTGTTGATAGCGATGGATTGTTGTATATGACGACTTGGTGTCGACTATCACTTTTCCCATGTAATGTCAAACTAGGATTCACATAAATGTTTTTCAGATATGGATTGTTCTGGATGCTTATAAAAATACCGTCTGCGTGATGTTATCAAAAACTGTTAAAACTGTAGCTTACCTTTAGGAGTACCTCCTGGACTCCAATCCTTTAGATCTCCAAAATCGATATTTACAATCTTATTATTGTTCTCAATTATAATGGCGCCTTCGATCCGATTAAAAGCACGCTTATCAACGGAATTTCTTCGAGCAAGAAATTCTTTTATTGTTCTCTCTCGGGCATCAGAAAAGTCCAAAATAGCCGGATGGTTTTTATTGCCAAGTATTGATTGTTTCGAATCAACTGAACAGGTCGTATTCTGGCCATTTATTGCATCGAGTTTAAGTTCTTTTATCTCGTGGCATTTTTGTGTAGCATCGGCAACTGGCACCATCAGAAGAAGGAGTAGAATATTGGCCAGGTTCCAATTGCAACTGCTGCCCGGTAGCCACCATCCAGACGATACAAGCACTACCATCCAGGAAGGAATATTGGTCCAAATGGACTAATTTTCGGGTTAAAATCATGTCAAACTATAAGTAAACAGGTTTTGACCCGAATCTTACGAATAGTCGAGTAGAAAACAAGAGAATATCAAGCGAAATAGGGAGAAGTTGGAGAGAAGGAAGGATCTAGAAGTCAGACGCCGTCAAATCGGAGGCAGCTCCCTTGTTTTCAGCCCTATGGCCATTCTTTCGAGACTTATATCATTCGAAAGAGCGTAAAAAGTTGGGAGATGTTTTTGATATACATGCTAAAATTTGTAAAATTGGTAAGCCGGACTGCATACAACAAAAATTTGGGATGAAAAACTATATTGATGTGGGTGGAGAATGACGGAAAAGGGGAATAGATTCCAAAAAATTTCAAAATTGACTCTGACGGATGGAGGAATCGAACCCAGCCAGAAAAAGGACAAAAATGTTATAGACAAGCCTTCTAACCACTAGGCTATCGCAACACTTTTTTTGGAATACAGCCGGCTGCTTACAAGACAAAAACTAAATTCGACTAAATTTACATGCTAACTTCGAAGTGCGTTTTCCTCTTCAAAAACTCGATTTCTGCAAAAATTAAATTATACGTCTTGACGAGCAAAAAATTCTCTACAAGATGGTGTCGAAAAAAGAGGCTATATTGATACCGAGTAGTTGACCTTCCCGTGTGAGCATATGCGCCTCGAGACGGAGATTTTTTCCACCTATGCCGTTTTCAAAATCACTCGATCCTCAAAAACTACGGCTCAAAATGTTTTTTTCTGCGAAACTTCGAACGAACAGATTGAACCGAAACCGAACCGACGGCAGCCCTAGCCTAAGTGCGAAGGTAACCAAAACACAGAGAAAAACAGAAAGCTAATAAAAATGATGATGTGTTTATTCTATTCGATATGAACAAGAATGGCACACACATCGTTTATTATTTTTTTGGAGGATTGTCTCGCTGCCGGAGCCCGAGAGACAGGAACTTCCTCATCTTGGATGCCGTCTCCTTTGCCGTCGGCTTGCTAACTGCTGGTTCCTTCGTGGCGGTAGGTGTCTTGTTGCCATTTGGCGTCGCCTTCTTGGTATCCGTCGAGCCCGAATTCTCCATTTTCTTCAATTCCATCTCTTTATTTTTTGCTTCTTCTTCCCGCATCGCGTTCAAATCCTCTTTATATTTATCGTCGACGTAAATCCAATGGCCATCATCGTCCGTGTCGTACCAGAGATGGTAGCCAGAAAGGGCCATGACTCCCGTTAGGCAGATAAAGAATCCCACCCACACCAGCATGAAAATGTAGAGAGAAGAAGAATCTAAAATGAATAATTAGACAGAAAAAAAACGAGGGAGATTACCGGCAATGCTGGCGATTCCGTATTGGCACACACTGTCGTCATCGATGTCAGCACATTTCAATTGAATCTCACGGGGCAAAAAGCCCACATGGTGCATCTTCAGATTCAGGGCAATTCGAACCAGTGGCTTGCCACTGCCAGTGGTTGCAACAGTCTTCAATTTGGGCGCCTTTACATCAGTCAGATACCAGTTTCTCAAAATCGAAATAACTGGAGCTGAAAATCGACAAATAAAAAAAGGAGAGAAAGGACGATCAACCTTTGGGGCCGGTAATATTCTCCAAAAGGGGAAGTTCCAGAAATTCCAGGTATGTCCGACTAATTATGAGACTGCCACGAATCTCTTCCAAATTGGCCAAATCCTTCATCTTCGTATCGCTGTCAAGGATCAGATCGCCGTCGATAACATCGCAATCTCCTTCGGTGATGGACTTACAAATCTTTTCTAAAATTAATAAAATGATAAAAAAAATAGAAAAAGTAGATTACTGTGGCATTTTTTTGTCCTGTATGCGCCTTTCATCGTAACCTCCAGATTGCCGATTTTCTCCAGCAGACAGAGTTGGGGATTGTTCTCCAGAATAATCGTCCCATTACATTGGATCTTCTTCATCTCCTTCAGAAAGTCGACATTTGTCAAATTCGTGTTCCGGATGATGACACAGCTCTCGATCGTCTTGTCCTTCATGAACATCTTGTCAAAGTCCTCCTGCACTCCGTCGAAAACCACAGGAGTCCGCTCCTTGTCGCTCTTGATCACAGTGCAAATGCCCAGATCCGTGATATCGCTGACGGCTGTTCCATTCAGGTAACATTCCACGAGGGACTTCTTCGGCCGGATCGACTTGAGTTTGGCGAAGAAAAATTTGGGACAATTGGTGATTGTCAGCTCTTCAATCGACGTCAATTTTGGCAGATTAATATTTATCAGATCAGGATTGTCAACAATTTTGAGATCTACAAGATGTCGATTTGAATATAGACGAGATATCTTACGTTTGATTGATGTCATTTCTGGCAGGGAGACCGATTCAAAACTGGTCTTTATGATGGTTAGAGTTCCCTTGGCAATTTTCAACATCTTAGGATAGCGCACAAGGTTTCGGATAGAAAACCAATTGTTAATATTGTAGGTCTTGTCGTCGATGCTCTGGCAGCCGCTGTACTTTTGCTTGAGATCGTCGGCAGACTTGCATTCTTTCTTACCTAAAAATTTGGCATTATTATCGGAATAAATGACTACGAGCCAGTGATCTTCCGTTCTACCCGATGAGATGAAACTAAAACTGACCACAATTGGCATGCGGCTCAATGAGGACATTTGACTTGGGGGGAAAGTAATTCTCGATGGCTTCCAAGTCTTTGCCACAGAGACCATCGACATTCTTGACCATAGATTTATTGCCATTTGCACAAGTTTCCGATCCTCGCCCATGGGCGTCTTTATTGATAATAAATTTCGACGTCATTTTGCCATTAAGCAGATGGAGACATCCCATTGTCAGCTCAATATCACCCTTGATGATTTTGCCTTCTTCCACATAAAGATCGCCGTCAACTTTCTTGCACTTTGCGAGGAGGCCTTCCGACGGTGGTATGTAATTGTCCAAATTCAATGGATCGGAGAATTTACAGACTAAATGGATTTAAATAACAAGAAAGCGATCGAAAAACTAACCGCCACTGCTATCCTGAATGATTGGGATAAATTTATCGATCCCTGTGGCGTGCCGAATATTAGCCAGTGAAATGTTTGATAGCAATGGATTATTGTAGACCAAGACATAGACATCGCTCACCGCCTGCGATTTTCTCATATCTATGCCGTTCATTAAGAGCACCTCCTTCAGCTTTGGATTATTGGAAATCTGGATAACCCTGTCACCTAAAAAATGTTCTTATTGCTTATTTTGAACTTCAGTTCTTCTCATAGTAATGTGTGGCATATTCGTAATTAACAACGTTAATAAAATTGCATACCAGCTTTAAGTTTTTTCGAATCCCAATCGAGCAATTTCCCCAAATCCAAGCTTTGAACATCTTGATTACCATCCATCAGCATGGCGCCATGAAAGTGTTCAAAATTTTCAAGAAATTTTTTGAGAATTGCCGGTTGAGCTTTAGAGAAATCCACAAGGGACTTGTCCAATGGATTTCCAAGAACTTTTTCGGCTGCTACGGGATCAATCTCACAGGGGTTCTCTTCATTGGTCACCACAAGAGTCTCGATCGAATGGCATTTTGGCTGAGCATCGGCAACTGGCACCATCAGAAGAAGGAGTAGAATATTGGCCAGGTTCCAACGGTAGCTGCTACCAGGTAGCGACCATCCAGACGACATAAGACGAAAACCAACCATCCGGAAAGAGAAAATTGGTTCAAATATGGCTCTGATTGAACTGACGTCCCTTATATAGGGTGAAAATCATGTCAAATCATCGGAAAGCATCGATTTTGACAGGAATTTTACTGGAATCCTGTCGAGGACGGATGGAAAATCAGGTCAAATTGTGGAAAGCCCTGGAGTTAGAGAGAAACTAAGACGGAGAAGAGAAATACACGTGTCGAAGTAGAGAAGAAAAGCACAAACATTGAGGAAACAAATGTCGTCGCTTCGTCGACACGTCGACGCGACTCTCGGCTCAACGTGTGACTTTTTAATTGTACTCACGAGGGAAGATTTGGGATTGAAAAGCATTTTCAAACAAACGTCAATAAAACATAAAATATCTGGATTCACTGAATGAGCAGTTCGTCACAGTCGATGCACAAGTCGAGGAGATGGCGCACACCTCTCGCTTTGACAGACAGGTCCACATCCTCGTAATTTCCGATATTTGAGTAGGATAAATCCTTTATTTCATCATTTCTAGTTACTACAGTAACCCGTAATAGAACAGAATTAAGAAAAATACAACGTTTGGAGAGCTCTCAATCAGCTAGAAAGATCTTGTTTCTTGATGAGCTGATAGTAGCGTCCCTTTCTCTGGATCAGCTGGCTATGTGTTCCACTTTCCCGTACTTTTCCACCTTCAATGTAGACAATATTATCAGCATTTTGGATTGAAGACAGTCGATGGGCAATGGTAATACAGGTTCGACCCTCTCTAGCCCGATCGAGGGCTTCTTGTACCGCTCGTTCTGACTCGGAGTCGAGAGCCGACGTGGCCTCGTCAAGGAGGAGAATCTTCGGATCTCTGACCAATGCCCTGGCTATGGCGATTCTCTGTTTCTGTCCTCCTGACAATTGAGTTCCTTTCTCTCCGACTTCCGTGTCCAGCCCTTGTGGCAAATTGGACAAGAATCGCTTGCAATTAGCCAATTCCAGTGCTTGGTCAATCTTTTCCATTGACACTTCTCCCAGCCCGAAACAGATATTGTCCTTGATTGTACCGGCGAAAAGTCGAGGTTCTTGCCCGACCAGAGCCATTTGAGTTCTCAGATGGTTTAGACTCAATTTTTTGACGTCTGTACCGTCGAATCTCTGAAAAACAATATGTTAATAGGCTGTTTAAGATTCTAGGAAATTTGTCAGAAATGTTAATGTGGCTGTCGCGGCTGATATAAAAGGGTCGCCAACCGATGGCATCAACATTACAAAATGAACGTCCCGCGTCTTGTCCTCAGCCTTTTCTGTGCCTTGCTGATGTTCGCTATGGTCGACGGGCAAGTGCAGTGCTCCCAGCCTCCCTGTACCGTTATGGAATTGTAAGTAAATGTTGTCTAGAAGTATTTCAATCGTTAAAATTTCCAGAAACCCCCGGTTCCGCAGTTATTCTGGTCGAAACAGCGGGAAAGTCGCTTGGAAGCGCGAAGCCGTCTCGCCGCCTCCGCTCTCATCCATCTTCTTCACTAATCTCGACGACTATCCCGAATAAAACTTACCACTGCACCGCCCGTCGTATCGTAGAATCTTTCCAACATCGATATACACGTCGATTTCCCTGATCCAGAAGGGCCGACAAGAGCGACAGTTTGGCCACGACTCGCCGAGAATTGCAATCCCCTCATTATTGGCTGTTTTGGTCGCTGGGGGTAGGTGAATTGGACATCTTCAAAGATGATATTCCCTCTGATCGCCTGAAAATAGTTATTTTGCGATCAAAAAGGGGATTACCAGTTGCTCTCCTTGGTTGGAATCTCCGGTTTTGGATTTTCGATTGATTACGCTAAAGAGAAGACCAGCGGAGGTTTTGGCTTTTGTGAATTCAGGAAAATAGTGGGAACTGCTCATGACTCCTTCAGCACTGAGCATTACAGCTGTGATTGCTCTGAAATTGTCACGGATTGACAAGCGGAGAAACCCAGACGCCCCCATAGTTGAGCTGTTCGCGAGCCAAAGGAATTTTCGGTCACAACCAAGTTCACCACGTGTATAAATCACAAACCCACCGAAATACTTTATCCGGAGTTTGGAATTCTTTATAAATGATGTGTATTCCCACGGCATAGCTTACAGTAACCATGAGGTACATAAATGTCTGTGACAAAGTAAAAGACATCGCTTCGAAAATGCCTAAATGTTCAAATTCTTTGGGATCATTCCATAGTTACCTTTTTTGAACTCGCTATGTTTCTGTTTCTTACTGGAGATTTCATACTTCTCATACATATCCGCAGTCCTCGTCAGAAGTTGAATGGTCCGAACATTTTCAATAATCTCGATTGAAGTCTAAAAGCCCTCTAATCAAGAGAAATAGCGCCGTACCTTTCCCGCCTCATCATGTTTTATATGTTCCATGGATTCGTTCATAATTATTGTGGCCAATCCTGACATTGCCAAGAAAATGAGCACCGTGATTCCTGTTCCCAGAATGGCTACTTGCCATGAATTGATAAATGCGATGATTATACAGGCGAGGATAGCTGCCCCGGCGAAAGTGACTTGCATTGCCCGGGAATCGACAACTGCCTTGATATTGGGCGCGTCCGATGCTAGGCGAGTGATTAGTTTTCCCGGGGTGTGTTCTGGGTTGTCGAAATATCCGGCGTCCTGAAAACATGGGAATTGTCCGCTGGCGAGTGGAAATCATGGGCCCGTCGAGTGGTTTGTGGCCAGACTTCCAAGAAATATCGCCAGAGGATTTTTACCAATGTATCCAGCGTTTATTACCCGAAAAACGGCTCACCTGGTATAGAAGATTCCTGAAAGACTGGACCCTGAATCGAATGGCTAAATTTTCTGACACAATGGTGAAGAGCACACTCTGTAATTCAAATATTACAATGGCAGAAAATTTTCCTTACGCTAAGAATTTGGAATATCATTAGACCAAAGCCAACAGATGCGTGAATAATGACGGACATGGCTAATCTGTAAACTCTCTGTCTATAAAATGGTTGTCTCTCACCTGTGCATCATTTTCCCACCATATGGTACAAATTCAAAAGCAGTAAAAACATAAGCGAAGAGAAGTGTCCATGAGGGAAGGTCCATTCCTCTGATCAAGGCACAAATGAAACCGGTTATCATGTAAGTATAATTTCCATGGGCATTTTTATAAATGTCTAGGAATCCAGCTGTTATTTGACCGTCTTCCTCCATGGTTTTTTGTACTTCAAGGGCAAAGGCTTCAGCTTCCAGATTATCTACAGTTGACTCCACAACGGAGGAGATTACAGTAGGACGACGGAGCGAATCATTTAAAGACGCATGGCGAATAAAGGCTTCTCTTCCAGATCTCTTCGATTCCATTAGGGTGGAAGCTCGGGAAGAACGAGATATTGTGAAGGACTCGTCACTGAAAAAGTGGCCAATGAGGTGGTCAGAAAAATAGAAAAGTTTTCCCATTTTCCCAGATACTTACTCCAAGTCGACATCCTCTCCCTCCTCCTCTTCTTTGAATTGTTGTGCCTTGACCAATTGATAATATCTTCCTTGCATGGCCACCAGCTCTTCGTGGCTTCCCTCCTCAGCTATTTGTCCTTTTTCAAAAACCACAATTTTATTTGCCTCCCTGACAGTCGACAGCCGATGGGCGATGATAATAGTCGAACGACCCTTTGAAGCATTGTTCAGCGCTTCCTACAAATATTGACTGATGGTTTTAGGGAGTACACTACCTGAACTATGCTCTCGCTTTGGGCATCCAGGGCTGAAGTGGCCTCGTCGAGTAACAGGACTTTAGGATCTCTGGCCAGGGTACGGGCAATGGCTATCCTTTGCTTCTGTCCTCCTGACAATTGGACACCGCCATCTCCGATCAATGTTTCGTATCCTTTTGGCATTTTCATTATGAAGTCGTGAGCATTTGCCATTTTACAGACACGAATCATATCCTCCGGTGAGAGATCCAAGCAGCCCATTTTGAGATTGGCCTCGACTGTATCATTAAAGAGGATCGGCTCCTGTTGGACAATTCCTATCGTATTTCTCAGCCAGTTGATGTTCAATTCCCGCACATCTTCACCGTCGAGAAGGACATTTCCCGCTTCGCATTCGTAGAGTCGAGTCAGCAGCCCGACAGATGTCGACTTTCCACATCCAGAATGTCCTACCAAGGCGACGGTTTGCCCCGGTTCGATGGTCAGGTTCAATCCGTCCAGAACTTTAACTTCTTTCCTGCTCGGATAGCGGAAGTGTACATTCTTGAACTCTACATGACCGCGAACTTGTTGAGGTTTTTTACCACGGTCGGAGTAGGCATCAATGTCCGGCACCTGAACAATCATTGTTTACTTACTTTTCAAACTATGTTAGAGCCCTGCGCAAGCGAATAGTTTTGAACGGAAGGTGTCAGAAAAGAATGGGCAATTTACACAGTAATTTAAAAGGAGAAATATAAACTAACCCGGTCAATGGTTTGATAGATGGTTGCCGCCGCCACTCGGGCATTGAGCAGAACCATCAAATGTGGCGATATTAATCCCATAAAATAAGCGCCCATCAACATGGCCAAGACGACGATGAAGACTTCACCAGGATTACTGATAATCCCAATCTTTAGCAGATATCCCCCATAAAGGGCGCCAGCTCCCATAAAGGAGAAGAGAATAAAATAGAACAATCCACCAAAGAATCCACTCCAGAATCCTTTCCAAATCGCAAAGATTTTGCCTTTCTCCAGCTCTGCTTCATATCTTCAAAATAAATCTTTTAAATGGCTGGTTATTGTACCTATTGACCATCGTTTCTTGGCCGTTGAAGGCTTGAACTGTCCTGACGCCCATAAGGCATTCTTCCGCAATGGCGCCCGCTTTTCCTACTCCTTCCAGCTCGGCATTTGTTGTAGAGGTCATTTTCTTAATTTACTGATTACTGTAGATTTTAAAGGCATACTCTGGCCATTAGAGACATGCAGACACAGCAAGCTGGAGCCACTCCGAACATCATCAAAGCCAATCGCCATTCGTAGATGAATCCGATGATGATAGCAGCGGCCATCATGGAGAATCCGCCAATCAGGACACCCAACTTATCTCCGATCCCTTCTCTGATCCTCTCCATATTACTGCAACCATTTAAATGAAAAAGACAGTAGCTTACTCGTTGAGTTTAGTCGTCAATGCGCCCGACATATTCTTATCGAACCAACCAGCATTTTGTCTCAAAATTGACCAGACATATTTATGCCGAGTTTTGGCAATAATCCGGGTACAAACTTGGTGAAAACACATGTACTGAAATCCCATTTAAAGAGAGGACGATGTAAACAAACTTGGATGAAGTTGGTGATCATGACAAAGATAAATATTCCTAGGAAAATGTAGACACATTCGTATCCTTGTTTTCGGAATTCGGGACTAGTAGGAGGATAGACAAGGAGGACATTGGTTACTCGGCCAGATATCAGGGCCAGAACGGGCTGAGAAACACCGCCAATTATGGCACAAATACAACCAGTTAGCAACATTAAATGGTCCCATTTTGATGCGTAGCGAAACTGAAAATAGCCAAGAATTACTGACTTGGTCGATCTCGACTTGACGCTCGATTTTATCGACTTGAGCCAAGTCGGGAATTGGTACTTGAAAGTCTTTCCCTCTTTGAAGTTCAAGAAAAAAAATCACAAAATAAATCGGAAAACATACCAATCCAATAAGAGAAACAGGCTCAGCTTCAAGCTCCTGATCGACGAGGTCGCCTCTAAAATGAATTGATTGCCAGAATCTTTCGACTATCCATACCTGCATAGCAGAAAATTTAATATTTTTTCGAATAGCGAAGGTTTATAGACAATTTTTTCGGAATTACTGTCGGTCGGATATTCAGGCAGAGGGAGGGAAATGTCTTTCGATTCGACTTCTTCGATGTCGTCTAAGGGTGGTTTACCCCGTCGAATGGATGGCTCCCTAGGAGCCATCTGATCGCTGAAAAAATCTACTCGAAAAGATAGAAAATAGGCGAAGTTTGATCAGGAAACGAGTGGTAAAGCAGAACCGAAGAACAGCGCCCCGTTTAAATAGCATTTGTCAAGTACACAAGGACAAGGATTGGGGGGTGAGCAGCGAGAACGCGGACAAACTGTGTTCTTTGTGATTTTTGTGTCCAGCACAGCGAGAGATTTTATGGCATGTCTGGGTAGTTTGGCCAAAGAAAAACCACAAGTTAGGAGGCAAATGATAAGGAGAGGAACGGTTATGATGACGAGGAACTTTGATCTTGGCCGATCTCTTCTTGTCTGATTTTTCTTAATTTTACGGGGTATTTATAAGGAGTCGGTGAATTGCACAATGTTGGCTGAAGTCAGAGATCGCACATCGCAGAAGAGAAGGCAGCGGATAAGCATGTCCACTTATAAAAATGATGAAATATTACATTTTATGGCTCCACAGCCCCGATTTTCAATGTTTCCTAATAATTTGGTTGCTGCGAATTCATCGGAGAAAATCGGTTTTTACTTGAATTCCCAGGATATGTCTCCGCTGACAATACAAATGACGAATAGAATGACGAAAAATCGTTTAAATCTTCATTTCCTCCAGTTACAGTTCTTGTTTTCATTTGTAATAGCGGAAGGAAAGGGTAATGTAACCATTTTCAGGAAGGCAAAACAAGTGTTTCGCCGCATAAACACGGATGGATTTCAATTGGGTATTGTGTTCTATGTTCTGTCACGCTCTTTTCTAAGTTCGCCGGGTTTGAAAGTAGCTTGACTACCTTCGACAAAAGGCAAACAATGACGGGTTTTATTTACTGAACCCGGATCCGAGGTCAATCCTCTGTTCTATGGTATAGTTACAACAAAATATCGCGATAGGACCAGAGGCAAGAACTTGTTTCTGATAGTTTACATCGTCGCCATATTGATCTAACAATTCTTATGATCTTGGTCTTTCTCTCGTCTTACATTTCTCTAATCCTAGCACTTTCCCTTGACGAATTCGTGGGTCAAAAAAGAGCCCAGCCGGTAGTCGGCGTGCCCAGCCACCTGAAGAAGACCATTTCGGATAAGGGAAGACAATTTGTACAGAGGAGTAGACGAGGAGAAGTAATAGCTGATCCAGTAAGTTTTTTTTATATAAATATCAAAATAGGGGATTTCAGTCTTGCGGAAAGTTGAAAGCGGAATACGATCAAGTATGTTTCGTTCTTCCGCCAGCAGCGGCTCTTGTGGAAACAAAGGTCTGATCTAGTTTTGGATTACTATTCTAGTTCGGTCGAAGGCCGACTCGGCTCGACGTCGTCATACAGTCCCTCTAATCGAGTCTACGCGGTTCAAAAACTGTATCAAAAGTTTTCTTACTCTTTCAGGCTTTCTGCGACGCGTACGCCGAGACCTGTGCTGAAACATTGAAACAAAATGTCTTTACCAATCTGGAGTAATCCCCCTTCAACCATCCAAAACAAAATTCAGGTCAATTGAGATTGACTTCACCCGATATTGTAGAATCTATCGAGAGCGATTCCGCTACGTTTGCCCAGATCCCTTGAGATTTCATACTTATGCAGATGATGTAAGTTTCGTCGTCTCTCTTGTTAGAAAATTCGCATCTCCAGGCGTTGGCTTTCTGCGCTCGGTACATTGAACGATGTCCAAATGAGGAATTACCAGGCGAACCGGTTCAGTTTAAAGATCCCCTGGCTGGTCACATCTACATCCGGGAAATTGAAGCCTTTTGTAAGCCGTTGAGACGCTGGGCCAGAAATTATTGCACGGATCCGGATCTCATAAAAGTGCCAAAATATGCCGTTCCATGTTATATTTTTAAAGTTAATTGTATCGATGTTTATGCGAAGGTCATTTACGGATAAAAATTTCTCTGTGGACGAAAAAAGCAAAAAATTTATTCAAGAGATCGGGCCGAACTTTGTTTCTGAATAAGGGAAGAGTACACCCCTTTCCTCGACAGCAACTCGTCATTGGTTCCTAAAACGACTTCTCTTTTCAAAAACGACAGTATCCGATACCTTTCTCGACGACTTTTCCCTCCTTGAATACCACAATTAAATCAGAATTGACTATGGTCGACAGTCGATGAGCAATGACGAGACAAGATCGTCCGGTCTTCGCCTGGTCCAATGCCAACTGTACGTGTTTCTCGCTCTCTGTGTCCAAAGCCGACGTGGCCTCGTCCAGAATTAAAATCTTCGGTTTTCGAACCAGAGCTCGGGCTATGGCTATCCTCTGCTTTTGTCCTCCCGATAGTTGAGTTCCTTTGTCGCCGACTCGTGTGTGGTAAGCCTGTGGCAAGCAGCTGATAAAATCATGGATATTGGCTTTCTTTGCCGCTTCTACCATTTCCACATGACTCACGGAGTTCTCAGGTAGTCCATACATTATATTCTCCCTTCAAAAAAACATTGCCAAGATAGCTACGGCAACCTACTTTATAGTGAGATCAAAGAGAACGGGTTCCTGACTAACGATAGAAATATTCGATCGGATGTGGTGGGTGTTAATTGACCTCACATTATTACCATCGATTTCCTAAAGCATACAGTAGCCAGCCCTTTAAACTCTTACAATTGTTCCATTATCAGGATTGTAGAGCCTTTCCAAGAGGGAGACAATCGTCGACTTGCCACAGCCACTGGCTCCGACCAATGCAACGGTCTGCCCTTGTTTCATGTCGAGATCTATTCCCTTTAGGACTTGAACATCTTGTCTTTCAGGATAACAGAATTGCAGATTCTTCACCTAAAGATTCTAATTTAAATGGAAATATTATAGAGATTACGGTAATATTCCCCTCAAAATCTGGTCGACTTCCCGCCATGCTCATTCCATCAATTCCTGGCTTTTGATCCATCATTTTAAACAGTAAGCCAGCCGCCATTTTGGCTTTTATATAATCCGGAAGATATTGAGAAATAGAGCCGAGGGAGCAAGAAGCCCAGGCGGTTATAAAAATCGATCGGAGGATCATTTGAGGATCGGCGATATTGTGATAGACAAAATATATTCCAGCCAAATAACAGACACCGTAATTCAGAGACATCATTGCTTGAGCCAGTCCGTAGCAGAAGCTCTGAGACATTTTTTTTAAATATTTTTATAAATACAGTACCTGGAGAAGATCTTTCTTTAAATTAGTAGCCATTGTATTATTTAAATGACCACAAAATTTTTCGTAGACTTTTTTCTGTAAATTGAGAGAGTGAACAGTTCGAATGTTGGTGGCCGCTTCCATTGCAATCTTCCCGCATTCTTCCATTTCTTTCTCGTCTTGAAGCGTCTTTTGGTGGATGAATTGTTCACACAAAACCCAAGAGAAATAAGAAATTGGCCAGATGGGCATCGCCTGAAGTTATATTCGACTTGACTCGATACAGAAAGTTTTGCGCCAATGGTGAGTAGAGTTGACCTCGATATTTCGACTTACCACAATGGCCATTTGCCAACAAAAATATATCGACGCTGCATTTCCGAGAATATCCATTGACAATTCGGAAAATATCATTCCCAGGCGACTATTCAATGCCGGTTTCATGTTATTTCCATCCGATCCTAGGCGAGTCATCAGTCGCCCAGGGGAATGCAACGGCTTGTCGAAGTAGGCACCATCTTGGCGCATTAGATTTTTATAGACTTTGAGTCGCAATCGACTGGCTAATTTTTCACTTATCACACCGAATAAAGACGTCTAAAGCGTATTTTCCAAGAAGGAGAAAGTATCTCACGTGGGTCAACTGGGTCAGCCCGTAGTAGACTCCCATTCCAATGAAAATATAAAGCATTAGATTACCTTCACGGAGGATTTCTTCCTTAGGGCCACTGAATATCTGGAGAACGCAAAAAAACCATAACTCAATGGAAGTACTATACCCGGACAAGTTCTGTGAATCCGAAAGCCATCAAGGGGAAAATTATTCCTTCCAGGAGACAGGCGACGAGACAAATGGCCAGATGTTTCCACTGTGGGCGGGCTTCTTTAATAATTCTCCAAATTGACGCTGGCTTGGCGTTTTCTTCTTGCAGTTCTGAAATGTCGAAGGTGATCTCGTCGCGGCGGCGAAACCTTCTTTGAGTCGTTTCATAGTTTCATCTTCCATGACATCACCATCTTCCTCTCCAATTGCATCACGACTGGATAATCGTAGTCGACGATGCTCTGGGCCGGCTTCTGAGCTAATCGACCGGGACCATCTGTACTCTGGCTTAGTTTCTACAGTTCCCAGTTAAACTCAACATTTGTGATGAGTACCTGTGTCGTGAGTGTCAACGAAGACTTGATTATTAACCAAATCATAATAAAGTTTTTTCTTTTCCAGTAATTCTTGGTGTGTGCCACTTTCTTGAATTTCTCCATGTTTCATGGCAATGATTTTATCCGCATTTCGAATAGTCGACAGTCTATGGGCAATGACCAGAGTAGTACGACCTTTCGAAGCCTAAAAGTGGTTAGAATAGAATATTGAATATTTCCCAACATTTTCCAAGGCATCTTGGACAATTCTCTCTGACTCAGAGTCCAGTGCGGAGGTGGCCTCGTCGAGGAGGAGAATCCTCGGGTCTCTGACCAGTGCCCTGGCAATGGCGATCCTCTGCTTCTGTCCACCAGATAATTGGGCTCCTCTATCTCCTACCAAGGTTTGTAATCCCTAATAAATGGTCTCCTGGTAAATATCTCGTACCTTAGGAAAAGCTTTGACAAAGTCATAGGCGTTAGCCTTTCTCAGAGCTGTCCATATCTGCGGCTCGGTGATATTCTCTCGTCCGTATCGGATATTCTCCTCAATTGTTGTATTAAATAGAATCGGCTCTTGGGAAACAACTCCAATTGTCTCGCGAAGATATTGGATGTTAAATTCGTCTATTTCCATTCCATCAATAAGAATCTTAACAGGGATATTGAGTCGGAAAGGAGGGCTCTCCTTACTCGGCCACCGGTAGGATCATAAAATCTCAAAAGGAGCTGAACTATGGTACTTTTGCCGCTACCACTGGAACCAACAAGTGCGACAGTCTGTCCAGGTTCAACGGAAAAGGTTATGTCCTAAAATTGAGCTTGACACTGTGGAAAACTCCAACGCAGCGCGCAGGCTTTTTCCCAATTTCTGTGCACAAACTATATGGCAGAAATCATACCTTGAGTACTTGAACTTCTTTTCTGGTCGGATAGGTAAAGCTGAGATTCTGTATAGTTATACGCCCCTCCACTGGCGGACGAGATCCCTCAGTCGAGTAGGAGTCAATCTCCGGTACCTGGACATCCTTTTTATAAAAGTAAGAATCTAACAAACCCTATCGATTATTGCATAAACTGATTGCGCTCCAGCTTGAGCTCTGTTTATCTTCGTAAATATCGGTCCCAACCACACCATACGAATTAGGGTAAAATTCATAATAATATAAATCTGTAACGGCCATTTTCCTATTTTTTTTCTGTACAAACCGAAACAATTGTAGCGGCATCAATTTCTCCATAATAAAATAATCGACTCCCCGCCCAAATGCATAATCCAAGCGAAGGGAAGACTATCATCTGCTGGGCACAGTACCATATCCCGGTACAGAGAGCGTGGCGGATTCCAACCTTGTCAAATCGCTCCAGAACCTCGGAATATCTGGGAACTGCTAAACGGAAAAAGATTCGATACCTGGAGATCTCTTGTTTTTGTCCATTGAAATAGAGGACAGTCCTCATGGAAGTCAAAGCCTGCTCGCAGATGGCGCCTGCTTCTCCGTCAACTTTTGTCTGTTTGGTGGCGAGGTTCATTAGTTTCTTTAAAGAAAAGATTACTATATTGGTTGTTAGGTTCAATCGACCGGAGGTTTTTACCCATATCCTTGCCCAAAACTCACTCTATTTTGATACCAGCTGAAGAAAATATTTAAAGGAGTCAATGTCATCGTAATCAACGTCAACTTCCAATTAAAATAAAGGGAGAGAATAGTTCCTCCAATTAACAGCGACAACATGTACATCCCGTAGCCGATATGATCTCCTGTTCCTTCTTTTACCCTTTCGAGATCACTGTAAATTTTATGAATATCCAAAAATTAAGCAAAAAAACCTAAAAAGTTGGGTAGTAAGAGCTCCTGTCTTCTGACTATCAAACCAGGCGACGTCCTGCCGCAAAAGGGCTTGGATGAAGTTTTTTCGCAATTGTATTGTCATATTGTCACTGACGTAAAGGAAACAAGTATTCTGAAGAACTTTGAGGCTTTGAAGAGAGGGACAAACCATAACAAAACCGGTAATGAAGGAGAAAATTCCGAGGAAGAAGAATAAATAGCAGGCTTGCATAGCTTGATCATGGAACTGATTGTAAATAATTTCACGACGGGGATCTGGAAACCATGCGATGGAGATGAGGAAAAGACGGCTTGACTCGACATCGACCCACCAATTTTCCTGTCGACAACATCTTTCTTACCTGTAGCATTGAGAGGAGCAATATCTCGTGTGAAATTGACGAAAGTCTGCATTATTTTACCCTAAAAGTCGCGCTTATTTCAGCAGAAAAGGGAATAAATCTACCGTAAGAGTCCCCAAAATGGGTCTCATCATTCCAACGGCGGCAGCTATCACTAATCCGAACATTATCAACAGTCGTTGACATTTTGTTGTAAATCGGAACTGAAATTTTTCCCATTTTAGTCAATTTCCCACAATGGAAGCCATTTCCCCTGATAACAATCAAAGGAAGTGCAACGCGGGTTGGTTTTCGGTCATCGCACAAAAGAAAATAAATGTTCGCTTAGAAAAATATTGGAAACTAACCAACTGAAGGAAGGACACCTTTTTTTCATTATTTTGATCAGAAGACGGGCTAAAATTTGGACTTTTGGGATGAAAAATGAAACTACCTTCTCTCCAGGAGGCTCTCCCTTGAGCTGTAGACGCTTTCCATTTAAATCTGAAGTTTTTCTTGACCAAAAGAAGCAGGTAAAAAAAGAGAGGGAAGTCTTTAATAGTTAAAAATGATTTGACGGAAGAGCGTGGTATTTACAAGCGACCGCGAGATTGCACAATGTGGACGCCTGCGGTCAGAGATCGCTCAACCGTGGGAGAGAGTGCAAACGATAAGCAATTTTATAAGAGAGACAAGCCAGCTACTGCTAGAAGTGATGAAAAATGACGTGGAAAAGATAAAAAGCAGCCAAAAAAGGCGACTCTAGTGTTGTCTTGAGTAATTTGGATGCAATTATTTCTACGTCTGACAGCGTTGAACTGGACTCCTCAATTGGATAGAAGATGACATCAAGATTCATCGAGAGAGAAGAGAACGACAAGAGACAATGTCGATCGAGAAAAGGTGGACATCATCGACGGGAGCAACGGACAGCAGAGAACATTTTTTCCTGAGTGGTAGAATCATGGCAGACTTTACCGTTATTCATCCTTTGATGAAAACAGAAGTAACATCAAACATTTATTAACACGAAAGTGTACAGAGGACCAGTAGAAATAGAATTGAAGAAAGATGTCAACCCGAAACGATGAGATCACAAATGACTCCGTTTTGGATTGAACTATCGAAGGCTCTGCTTCTGTGTCAAATTGTAGTACACCCCTTTCCTCGACAGCAACTCGTCATGGGTTCCTAAAGCGGCTTTTCTTTTCAAAAACGACAGTATCCGATACCTTTCTCGACGACTTTTCCTTCTTTGAAGACTACAATTAAATCAGAATTGACGATGGTCGATAGTCGATGAGCAATGACGAGACAAGATCGTCCGGCCTTCGCCTGGTCCAATGCCAACTGTACGTGTTTCTCGCTCTCCGTGTCCAAAGCCGACGTGGCCTCGTCCAGGATTAAAATCTTCGGTTTTCGAACCAGAGCTCGGGCTATGGCTATCCTCTGCTTTTGTCCTCCCGATAGTTGAGTTCCTTTGTCGCCGACTCGCGTGTGATAAGCCTCGGGTAAGCCGTGAATAAAGTCGTGGATATTGGCCTTCTTCGCCGCTTCGATCAGCTCTTCTTCTGTTACAGTTTCTTCTGCCAGACCGTAGACAATATTTTCTCTAATTGACATGTCGAAGAGGATAGGTTCCTGTGACACGAGAGCCATTTGACTGCGAAGATGGGTGGGATTCATTTCTCGAAGAGGACAGCCATCTACGTCCTGAAACTCAAGGATTTTGTCTATAAAATAGGAAAGCTTACAATTTCCCCCTCCAAGGGATTGTAGAATCTTTCCAGCAGCGAGACCATGGTTGATTTCCCACAGCCACTTGGTCCTACCAAAGCGACTGTCTGTCCCGGTTGGATTTCCAAGTCGAGATCATCCATAACGGTGACGTCTTCTCGCTGAGGGTAGGCGAATTTCAATCCCTTGGCGGTGATGTGTCCCTCTATCCGGGGCCGTTTTCCCCGTTCGGTCATGCCGTCAATCGTCGGTTCATGTTCCAACATTTTGAACAGCAGACCAGCAGCCATCTTGGCGACCATATATTCCGGCATGTAGCTGGTGATTGCCCAGATACTTCCCGATGTGAAGGAAATCACAAAGAGAGTCCTCAAAGCAGCTTGGAGATCCATTATCTTGTGGTAGATGTAGTACAAAGCTACTCGGAAAGAGATGGCGTAGAGGAAGAAGTGGAGAGAACAGCCAAAACCATAGGACACTCCCTGTAATTTCAGGGTTTTTTAGGGAAAATTAGATCTAACAAATCTGTGAATCGACGTCGAGTCGAGCGTCGTGGATCAACTCGACTATATTTACCACAAACCTGCATCAGCGCGTTTTCCCTATTTGTCTTCATCGGAATTTCCAAATGATGACAGAATTTCCTGTACAGCTTGTCCTGCAGCGTCAGCGACTGTACCGTCCTCATATTTTCCATAGCTTCCATGGCAATATTTCCACAAGTTTCCATATGCTTGACATCTTTCTGCCATCGCTTTTCGAGGTAATTTCCTCTGACGGCATGGATTAGACCAGCGATTGGGAATAGGGGGACAACCTAGGAGTCATTGTATTCTGTTGGTAGTAGTACATACCACAAGGGCCAATTGCCATCCAAAGAAGAAGGCGACCCCAACGGCCAGGATATCGGTGCAAATCTCACTGAATATTGATCCCATTCGAGCATTTATAGCTGGTTTCATGTTATTGGCATCGGTTGCCAGGCGGGTAACTATTTTCCCAGGAGCATGTGCCGGCTTATCGAAATAGGCGCCATCTTGCCGGATCACATTCCGAAATACTTGACTTCTTAGCCTTTTTGTCAAGTTTTCTGCTGCTTTTCCATAGAACGCGCTCTGCAATTTCATCTTGAGACTCGTGTCTTCTTCTTACCTGAATGAATGTGGTCAAAGCGTAGAGAAATCCTAGTCCAAGAAATCCTAAAGCGATCAGATGACCTTCCCTTCGGATTTGGTCTTTATCTTCGTAGGAAAAGACCTAGATTCAATATTTCTAAAAAAAATAAAAATTCAAGAAATACCTTGATAAGTTGGGTAAAGAGCATGGATAGAATAGGATAGATCCACCCTTCGAGGACAGAGAAGCTTAGGGCTACGGACATAACCCTCCACTCTGGCTTGGCTGCCTTTATGATAGTCCAGAGGCTCGCCCTCGTGGCTCCCTCCTCGGCCAACTCTTCTTTTAATCTCTTGACTGTTTCATCCTCTCCATCGTCTGCTAATTCGTCCATTATTGTTGAAAGATTTGAGTGCATTCTCTAAAATTGTGGTGTGACCCTGGATTGGGCTAAAACTCACGGAGAATTCGTGCCTAGCACCTTCAGAACTGATCGACCTTGAATGAAGGAATTGTCTGGGCAATTCTGAAGTTAGTGTTTACAATAAATTAAGATAAGTACCGTCGTCATAATCCACAAAGACCTGATTATTGACTAAATCGTAGTAAAGTCCTTCTTTGGCTAGGAGTTCTTCATGAGTACCTGTAAAAAAACTTTTGCAAGAATACTCTGCGAATCCATTGTGTTTAGCAGAAACAATCCGTACCCAAATTTACCCAGGAGTTTGCAAATACCCTGGCTACAAAACATCCAAAGGGATTTTCCCATTACCACGTACCCTCTTCAACAATTTCACCGTGTCTCATGGCAATAATCCTATCAGCATTTCTGATAGTCGACAGCCTGTGCGCCACTACAAGCGTCGTTCTTCCTTTGGATGCCTGAAATAAAAATATCAATGAAAATGGGTAGAATCCTACATTTTCTAAGGCTTGTTGAACTACAATTTCACTTTCAGCATCGAGAGCTGAGGTGGCCTCGTCGAGGAGGAGGATCTTCGGATCTCTGACCAGCGCTCTGGCAATGGCTATCCTTTGCTTCTGTCCACCTGATAATTGAGCTCCACGGGCTCCGACCAGGGTTTTTAGACCCTGAAATTAGATGTTTCTGCATATTTTGATAAGCGCATACCAGTGGAAATCCTTTGACAAAGTCATAAGCATTAGCCTTTTTTAGAACTTTCCAGATGTCCGTCTCGGAGATGTTTTCTCGTCCATAGCGGATATTCTCCTCGATCGTTGTATTGAAAAGAATTGGCTCTTGGGAAACGACTCCAATGGTATTTCTCAAGTGATTGATATTCCAACGATTGACTTCGACCCCATCAATTATTATCTATAAGCAAAACTTGAAATAAGCCCTGGTAGCGTCCTACCTGTCCCGCGGTAGGATCATAAAATCTCAAAAGGAGCTGAACAATGGTACTTTTGCCGCTACCACTGGCTCCTACCAGAGCGACAGTCTGCCCCGGTTCTACATCGAAGGAGATTCCTTTTAATACGGGAACATCTGGTCGAGTTGGATAGAAGAATCTCAGATCGCGGAACGACACTCTTCCATCGACGTGGTAAGGCTTTTCGCCTTCGGGAGAATAGGCATCGATCTCAGGCTCCTGAAGAGAAAAATTTCATTTAAAGGAAAACTTACCCTGTCTATGATCTCGAACAGAATACCAGCTGCTCCCATGGCTTTTCCGACTTGTGACAACATCGGGAAAACCATGTCGATGTGGCCGACACTGATCATCAAAGTGATGAAGACGGTTACGACAACACCGCCGTTGATTGTGCCAGCGATGACAAAGTTTGTCCCAATCCAGAGGGAAATACAATAGGAAGTGAAGATGAGGATGAACGAGGTACCATTCAGGATCCCGTGGAGGTAGGCATAACGGGTACTGGTACGGCGGATTTTTTCCAGGACTGTGTTGTACCTGGAGAATTTTTTATTTTTTTACAGTGTGGTAAGGTGGATAATGTCAAAGGTTTTTTTTTACAAATATCTATGAATTTGTCCTCCCACCTGTCACATTCATGTTGCTGCCCATTGAAGGCCATAACCGTCCTAATGGAGGTCAACGCCTGTTCAGCAATGGCTCCCGAATTGGCGTCAAGTTCTTCTATTTCGGATTCAACTGCAGAAATCTTCTAAAAACCAAAAATGAGCGCAAACCGTGTATCCACCTTTGTGTCGAAAACTCCTAAAAGAATCATAATCGGGGTCAACATCATCCCAATCAGGGTCAGCCTCCAGTCGTAGTAGAAACAAATCACAAAAGAGCCGAGAAATTCGGTGAAATATTCGAAGATATAGCCAATGTGATTGCCTGTTCCTTCTTTTACTCTTTGGAGATTACTGTAATCATTGAAATAAGAAATTAAAGGGAGAGAAGGACCTAAAGAGTTCTGTTCCCAATCCTCCACTTTTTTGAGAATCGAACCATCCAATATTTTGCCGTAGAATGGCTTTCATAAATGCTTTTCTCAATCGATGGACATTATTCTCCCCCGAGAGCATGAAACAACTGTCCTAAACAGGATATTCTACAATTAGAAGTGGTTTTACTTGAATAGAAGCTGTGACGAAGGCCACGCCAGCCAGGCATAAGTACATTAGACAAGAATACTCGACTTTGGCGTGGAATTCTTCAAAGATCCTCTCTCTTTCTGGGTCAGTATCATTCAAAGGAGCCAGTCGATTAGTAAAATTCATAAAAGTATGGGAGAGATCTCCAACAACCCCAGCCATTAGAGGTGTCGTCACTCCTGTGGTCACCGCCACGATGGCTCCAATTATCATTAGGAGACGGTCACTCCATGATGTGTAACGGAACTGAAATGGTACGTTCAAGTGTATTTTTTGCCGTATCCTCAGAAAATCAGAGAAACATTTTATAGGTCGTTAACATTCGATCTTTTGGTCTACGCGGCCTTTTCTCCGGGACGATCAATGGCTTTTGAGTAAACATTGGCTTTACATCCCCAACACTTACCAATTGAAGTAGGCTAGCCTTCCTGGGCTTGCGCTCTTCTCTAAAATTTCTTCCTTCAAAGGATAAATATTTCACTAACGGGGATATAAGCAATTCGGTGGTATTGGCTCGTTGCCGATCAAATTCTTCGTCCATTTTGGGGCAGAATATTCCATGAAAAACGAGTCAAAATGATAAAAGCTTGGTCTATTTCTAGTCCAAGCTGATAAGGGTTCAAGATATTAGATTTTTCCTCCTTTTATAGTTCGACGAGGTAGGCGGTCGCCTAGACGAAAGATTGCACCACCGGCGGCTGGGAGAGCCCTGTTGACATCATGCGAACGGCGGAAGTTCACGTGCACTCGCGTCTGCAGCACAGAAGAAGGAATTTTAGAATATCCTGATGGTAGCCTGTGATAAGTAGGATTGCTTTGTGTAGTTTTGGAGAGTTTGATGGAAAAATAACAATGCCCAGGAGCTCCTCTCCCCATAGAAGCTCGTCTTTTGAGAAATGGCCAAGATTCAACCGAGTTATGATCGAATCGACCCGATATCCGGGTGAACTTCACTAGCTAAAAAATCATTTTAAATTCATCCGCCCTGTTCAACCCAGCTACTACCCGTATTTTCTTGTCAAAAACAGTCAATTTAAATTCTCCTGCTCCGTCGTTTATTCGCTCATCTCTTTTTCTTCGAAGCCGGCTGGCTGGCCAGTCTCAGTCCCCAATGAGTAAAAGCAGCGATGGCGGCGGTGGCGGTTCGCGTGAAAACAAGAATTCTATACAAAAACCACCGGATGACAAGAAGAAAAGAACCAGGAAATCACGCAGTACTGAAAGGGAACGAGATCTCGAGCAGGATCCAGATTATGCCCAGCTGTTGAAATGCATCCAAGAGGAAGGAGTACAAATTGGAGACAAACTCGGCAGTGGCAGTTATTCTGTCGTCATCAAGGCAATTATCAATAATGAGAAGGAAAAAGGCCTGCCTGTTGCTATCAAAATCATTCATACCAAGTCCGTTTTTATTTGTTTTCATTTGGTCGCTGGTTGACGACTTCGGGCGGAGTGCTGAGGTCGGCGTCGACTAGACCCGGGAGGTCGCGCGTCGACGTCAAGTAGAGTCGACCTCACATTCGACTGGCGAGCTACCACTTTGATCTGATAATTTTCAGGATCCGAAATGATTACGTGGTGCGCTTCCTTCCTCGTGAAATGAAAATTGTCCAGGAGATTGAACATCGAAATATTCTTGCCTTCCATGCGGTCAAAGATTTCCGAGAAAGTGACAAACCCTTGCCTTTTGTCGTCTTCACGACGGAATTTGCTGGCGGTGGTGATCTTCTTTGTAAGATTAAAAAATTGGTGAATTTATCCTATAAGTTTAAATAATATTGAAAATTCAGCAAAGTCAAGGACACAAAGGCATGACGGAAAAGGATATGAAAATAACTTTTCGCCAACTTATCGACGCCTTGGATTATCTCGACAAGAAGCATATTGTCCATCGTGATCTAAAATGTGAAAATATCATGCTAGACGTCTATGAAAATGTCAAATTGGGTGACTTTGGATTTGCTAGACATCTTGGGTCAGTTTTTATTGCAATGGTGCTGAAAACCAGCAAAAGCCGGGCCGATCTTCTTGTAACTCGACTGAGTCAATCATCTTGAGGATGAATTTTTGGGGGACATTATTTTGAATCATGGATAATATTTTTTTCAGACCAAATGAGAAGTCGAACACCTTCTGCGGCAGCCGTGCCTACGTAGCACCGGAAATCGTCCTCTCGAAGTCATATTACGGTCGCCCGGCTGATGTCTGGAGCGTCGGAATAATTATGTACGTCTCGACAACTGGTCACTTTCCATTTGATGATCGAAATCAAGAGAAAATGATCAAGGATCAACTGGCCCACAAGATAAAATTCTCCTCCAAATGGCAAGGAAGTCGTGAGCTGAAGACGATTATTATCGAGACGCTTCATCCTATGCCCAAATCACGTCCCAGCTATGAAGCACTCCTGCGCCATGAATTTCTTCGAGGGACGCCATCTCAAATGAGAGGACCCGGCTCGGCTGAAGAGAAAACATAAGAGAAAAAGAAGAATATCCAACGCCAGAGAGAGCAACAAACAACTCGAGATCTAGAATAAATGTGAGATCAACTGGCTTCCAGGACTGAATATTTTTATATTGGGTTGACTGTAGTAATTTTTAGAAAATGCAAAAAATCGACATTCAATTTATCGGAGAATTCTATTCTAGAATACAGCAGTTCCCAGTTGACATTGGTTAAACATCGGGCACATTCTCTATGACTGTTTATGGTTGATGGCATCAATCATCAATCAACTTGATTTATTTGTCTGCTTTTCCAAAAATATGTTAGTTGCACGCTGTACAGTACAGCCTGTACTACTGTACCACTTCATTTTATGCTCATTATAACCAGTAATTAGATTGGAAATATATACATAAAAAAAAAAGAAAAATTCATCTACATTGCTTCTTATTTTCCCTTTTTTATTTTCACTCATTTTTCATTCCTTTTTATGTCTAATATATTATCATTTGCAGCTTTTCACTTCGTTCTTTTGCCTTAACAATGGCGTCCGATAATTTATCGAATGGAGGTTGCATTTTAATTTTATGTTTTATAGCTTTTCTATTTGCAGATAATATTTCTAATAGCAAAACACCACCCAAGCCTATGAAGAACGATAGGGATGATGCAGAAGCCCACAATATTCCTCCTGGTTTTACAAAAGCAGAGCATTTACGTTAGTCTCTTATTTTTTCAATTATATCTGTATTTCAGTAGCTATCGCTTTGTGGGGCCCTGAATATGCGTCCAATCAGACGTTTGGAAGAAATAATGAGAAAATGATCAACACTTTTGGTTAGTTGCTTCAATAATTTAAATAGGCTTAATTTTAGAACAGCCGGAGCCATTTGATGATTTAAGCGGTAAAGATGATAACATCAAAAATGGAGATCTTTTACTTCCGCATGAAATAGAAGCTTGGAGTGGTTCTTCCGGATGGCTTACCGCAGTGGGTTACTGGCTTAAAGATCTGCCACCGGTTAGTGTTTTCCTATATTGAAATTCAGAACAATTTAGGCAGAGGAATGGGCCGATGTAGACGAGCCTACACCTTATCCCAAATCCAAAGAATCTTGTTCAGTTGTTACTCTTGAGAAGACAGGTTTTTATCGCGACTATGAAGTTGACCTTTTGGATATCACGATCATAAAAAGTTAGTTTTCCAGATCTGCGTTTAAATTTTCGTTTATTCAGAGGGCCGTACTCAACACAGCAAGAAAATGAGAAATAGTGAGAACTTCGTCAACTCTTCAACTTGAAGATATATCAAAAGTTTGTTGATCCTCTGTATATGTTATTTATTTATCTAATTTATTTGTTTTCCAGTTTGAATGGTTTTTCTGTAATTCGAATATATCAATAAATTTTATTTAGTTTTATGCGTTCTTCTCCAAATAATTTGATTTTTTTTCAGCTGACCATGTGTGAATTAGAACTGCTGAATGGACACTGATTTCTGGTGAAATTTCACTTTTTTTGAAAGTTCATTGGCAGCGCTCGTACTTGAAAATTACGAAATTTATTACAAATGGTTCTGCATCAGATCCTGCAATTCCTATTGTCAAACGAAATTTCGCGTATATTTCATTCTCGTGTTTTTTTAGCTTTCTCAGTACTCAATATAATATTATTATTTCAGGAATTCGTAAAATGGATTGGATTATTCCTGGAGTTGCAGGAGTCGCTGCATGTGTAGCTGCTCCTTTCGTTATCCCAGCAGCCGTCACCGCTGTGGGCTTCGGAACTAGTGGAATTGTTGCCGGCACAGTAGCTGCAAAGGCTATGGCTTTAGGAGCTGGTTAGTTTCAATTTATATATACATTTCAATTTATACATCACAAATTATAGGCACGACCCCAGCAGTCGTCGCTGTTTGCCAGTCTATTGGCGCTACTGGAGCTATTTCTATGTCGACTGCAGCTGCAACAGGCGCTGCTACTGCCATTGTAGTCAAAGCTAAACAAAAGGAATAAAACAAATGGAGATGAAAAAACAGTTTAGTCTATATCTTTATACTGTGAATTTTTGCTGTTCATAAATTGTTATTGCTTTACTTTTTCTTATGATTTGGCGTGTAACTTGGACACATGACTCATATGATATGAGCCATACATTTCACTTTTTCAGGCTGATATAGATCTATTACTAAAAGTCGCTGCACTTTCTAGGTTCTCCCTCGTTGTCATATTAAGATTCTCTAACAACACAACAATTTTTACAACTTCTTTGTTTTAGAGAAACTGCCAAGCATTTTAGCCATACGTAGTAGAATTGCCAGATTTTTTGAAAAACGGCGGTTTTCGAAGAATCATTTTGCAGCTTTGATCCCTTTTTCATTCTCTTGCAAAATTTTATTGCTTTTCACAATATCTTTTTATTTTCAGTAAAATGATAACATCGTATCAATTGCTTCCTTCCCGAATTATTGCTTCATCGTCGCGGATGGTCTCTTCAAAATATCCTCGTCCTACACCTCGTCCTTATAAGTAAGAGACTTTTTAAACTTGTAAATATGTGAAATATTATAGGAGACGATTATTTGAAGCCGCTATTCAACCGATATTACCAAAGCAGCTAAAAACATGCACACCGCCTGGCCTTCTTCATAAACAAAACCGTGAAATTGCACAGGAGGTAAACGGTTGTCTAATTTTTTAATTTCTGATTTTTAGTATGATGAAGTTGAACTCGCCCTAGCTAAACTAGTTAAAAAATGGCTTATTAATGAAGATTATCGTGTTTTGGCTGTGTGCCAATTTTTACCCGTTGCTGGAAGAACATTGTGGTTTTCAAAAAATCAGTAAGTACATCTGAATTTTCGCACATTCTATCATTTCAGATTCCGACTTAAAGGTTTAGAATTTCGTAGTTATAGCAACAAAATATTGAAAAAGGTTTTTGAAGGTAATAGCTAACTGTCGCTTTATTTTCAAGCTGTTTAGGAACGCCGCTTTCCTCATTGGATGTAGTTTTGTGTGGAACAAATGCCATTCTTGCTGGAAAAGATGTTGCCGTTTTAAAGTCAATTGTAACAGAAACTGATAAACAGAATTGGATTGTTCCATTAGGTGAGCTTATTTTCTTATCAACTATACCATTTAATTTTGCAGCTGTTGTAGTAGATAATCGAATTCTTTCGATGAAAGATGTTCGCGATTTGGCTCAGTTGAATTCTTTAGAAGACCTTCGGGCGCAAACTTCTCAGATTCTTTCAACCCAACTTCATCAACTACCTATGACATTAGAAGCCAATTCTCAGCAACTTGTATCAAGTCTTTCTGCCCTTTCCAACAAAGAACCATCGTTATAGATACTTCAATATTTATAATTGTTATTAGATTTGATGTTTGTTCCGAATTAAATTTTTCTATTTTTATTATTTTAATTTGTCTTGAAGTTCAATTCTTTTCAAATATCTCTATCATACATATTTACAGGTGTTTATATAATTATATAAGCTCAATATACAGGAATATGAATACCTCGATATTGACTCCGGAAAGAAGAATTGAAACGAATCCATATGATGTTGATGCATGGAATATTCTTCTCAGAGAGTCACAGGTTTGTTTATTTCTTTAAATTTCAGGTTTATCTATTCATTTGATATAATTTGCACTTACGAATGGTCATGTTTATAGTCACGGCCTATTGATCAAGCACGCTCATTCTACGAAAAATTGATCAAACAATTTCCTAATTCTGGACGTTACTGGAAAGCATACATCGACCATGAGGTATGTTTTCCTCTTATTTCGCGCAGTAAAAGGAGCTGCTCTTGCGCTTTTGCTTATATAATATAGATGAATAAAAATCGTGCTATTTTAGCTGGCTGCAGTTGCTCAGGACATGCACGCCTTCCCTGCAAAACTTAGATTTTTACTAAGTAAATTTTTTCATTTATTTACGGACGTAATTTTTTACTGCGAAAATAAATATTTGAAATCTGGGGATTTTATAGAACGCTTTCTTCTCTTGTAAAATAAAAATAACACTTTACTAATCGAGTTTAATTTCAGCTGCGTGGAAAGAATTTGGAAAATGTGGAAGCGGTATGGAAATTGCAAGTTTTCAATGTTATGCGTTTTTCTAGATTTTTGGAAGATGTCTTGTTCACGTCTTAAATATTGATTTGTGGAAAACTTACGTCTTCTATGTTCGAGAGACTAAAGGACATCTTCAGTCATTTCGGTGGGTCTTTTTTCATTTTATTTACAAACAATAATTCAGAGAAAAAATGGCAAAAGCATATGATTTTGCTTTAGAAAAGGTTGGATTAGATATCCATGCATATTCAATCTATAATGACTATATTACCTTTCTCAAGACGGTGTAAGTTGACTTTCTTGTATGATTTTCAGTTAAATTCAGGCCAGCCGTAGGACAATATGCTGAGAATCAGCGTATAACAGCTGTAAGAAAAGTTTTTCAACGTGGTGTTACGACCCCAATGCTGAATATTGAAACTCTTTGGGCGGATTATTGCACTTATGAAAAAAGCATCAATTCAACATTGGCGGAGAAACTTATTGGTGAAAGGAACAAAGAATATCAAATAGCCAAGAAAGTAACAAAACAATTAGAAATTGTAACTAGAGGCATAAATAGACAAGCCGTCTCAGTGCCTTCGAGAGGTACAACACAAGAATTAAAACAAGTAAGTACTCTGCATGTTTTTTATACATTATTTTACAGATTGAAATGTGGAAGAAATACATAGAATGGGAAAAGAGTAATCCTTTAGAGACGGAAGAATATGCACAATTTGCTAAACGAGGTCAGCCTTTATATTCTTAAAATAAACGAATGTCTATTTTAGTTGTTTATGCTTATGAACAAGCTCTTCTCTGTCTTGGATATTATCCTGATGTTTGGTATGAGGCATCGCAATTTTTACAAGAAGCTGGTAAAAAATTAGAAAATAAAGGAGATGTTAAAACTTCTCAACAATTTACTGCAGAGACTATACGTAAGTCATTACTTATTCACTTTAGAAAACAAGCATTTAGTATTGTTTGACCGAGCCATCAATGGTCTAATGAAGGATTCTCCATTAATTTACTTTGCCTATGCTGATTTTGAAGAAGAAAGAATGAAATTCGATTCCGTCAAAGCTATTTATGAGAAATTAGTCGCTATTGAATATATAGATCCTACTTTGGTAAGGTTTTTTTGTATATTCTGTTTATTGTTTAGACCTACATACAAATGATGAAATTTATTCGTAGAACAGAAGGAGTTAAAGCTGCTCGAACTATATTTAAACGAGGAAGAGAAGACCCGCGTACTAGTCATCATATATTTGTAGCGGCTGCTTTGATGGAATATTATTGTTCAAAAGTATTTTACAATTTTTCTTTTTCTAATTGCAATTGTTTAGGATAAAGATGTTGCTATTCGAGTATTTGACCTTGGTCTTAAAAAATACGGTGATGATCCTGAATATGCAGCGGCGTATGTGGATTTCTTATCTCATTTAAACGGTCAGTTTTTTTTAGAATATTTTAGCAATTTGGTTTTTCTAGAAGATAATAATACTCGAGTAGTTTTTGAAAGAGTTTTAACTTCTAATGCGATGCCCTTAGAAAAACAACAGTAAGCAATTTTTGCATTTTTGCATCGCATATTTAGTGAAATTTGGGATAAATATTTGGAATTTGAGTCATTAGTTGGAGATCTTGCTTCTACTCTCAAGGTAGATCAACGACGTCGTGATGTTTGCAAAGAAGGAGAGAAAAATACTGCCATGCTTATTGACAGATACAGATTTTTGAATTTGGTTCCTTGTAGTGCCGAGCAGCTTCGGATTATGGGCTATCAT
This sequence comes from Oscheius sp. DF5033, assembly GCA_964036215.1. NCBI lineage: Eukaryota > Metazoa > Nematoda > Chromadorea > Rhabditida > Rhabditidae > Oscheius > Oscheius sp. DF5033. The sequence continues at coordinate 5,562,783 of CAXIWN010000010.1, forward strand.
GTAAGTTTTTTTTCTTTTGTAATAAAATTTATTTAGAAACCTCTTCGTGGTAGTGCTAATATTGCTTCAGCTAATTCGAATGGAGCTGTTGCTAAAAGCAGTCATGGTCCACAAGCGGCTAGTGTAGTTATGGGCGGAGGTTCTGATAACATCGAGCTGGGAAGGTAGACAATTTTTATTCCACGTCGTTTTACAAGTGTTCTCATTTCTAGACATTTTCGAAGATTTTCTATATTGTCGTTGATTTTAGTGTTTTCAGTTATCCTCGACCGGATACAGAACAGATGATTCCTTTTAAACCACGGGCAAATACCAGTGGAAGTTATCATCCTGTCCCTGGCGGAACATTCCCTCCTCCACCGGCCGTAGCTCAACTAATGGCTATGCTACCTCCACCGCACAGTTTTCGTGGGCCCTTTGTTATGGTGGATGCTTTGATTGACCAATTACAAAAATATGAACCACCGCAAAGTTAGTTATAATTTTTTTTTTCTATAATTATTCACTTAGTTCCTTCCGTAGATTTATCAATTAAAATAGAAAATGGTACAATGGTTGGCCCGATGAAAGTTGAAGATGTAAAGAAAGAATTTTACCAACTTTTAGCAACAACAACTGATCCGAATGTCGTATGTTTAATTTTCTACAATTTTATTTATATTTTCTAGGCAATTGCTAGTGGCGAATATAGTACATCACATGTACCAAAACGACGACGAATTAATTCGGACAGCGATGATGAAGGGCCATCTGCTGGAGCAAGGGATATTTACAAACGGCGGATGAATCAGAAAGCGCACGACTAAGAAAACATAATGGATCTCTTTACATTTTTTTGTTTTGTATATACGAATAAATTAAATGTTTAGATATCTAGAGCCAGTAGTTATTTCAGTCTTAATTTTCTATTTGAAAATTAGTTTATTCGATGATGAATGTGGTATCGTCAAAGTTGATAGGCTCAATAGTCTCGACGTATTTGAAGCGAAGATCAGTCACGCCGTAGAATAAGAATCGGACGTCTTCTTCGAGTTCAGCTGGCAGTCGATTCTGTTTGATGCCATCCAGGAGCCTTTTCAGATTTTGATCCAGTCGATTCAAGGAGTCGTTTAATTCGGCCAATTCTTTTTTATCCTTGATCGTAATATTTTTCTCCGTAAAATCATCAACTTCTTTCTTCAAGGCTCGAATGTAGACTTTGACTTCGTCAGTAGCTTTTTGAATTTCGCCGTCGGTCGCCGGACAGCCGTCCATTGGGGAAAAGTTGATAAAATTACATTGGAATTTACAAATTTCGACATTTTTCCGAAGTGACACGAATTTCAACACGTCTCCTGAGTCAGGATGGCGCAATTTTTCACCTGTTCAAATGTCCAGGGTAATCTTTTAAAAACATGCAAAAGTTCCTCTCGTCCTGCCAATATTTTCACTTCCTCGTTCAATTCTTCTCCAGTTGAGGCGCGTCGACTCGACTCGAATAAAAGGATGTCGACGTCGAGTCGAGTCGACCGCCATTTCCACTCGACTGGACGCAGCCACTTCGAGCTGGGTCGTCTTGACTACAGTGAATCTTGCTAGTTTATACCACGCTAATTTGGCAATTACAGTAACCCTCTAAAAATCCTTATTATCTGCATCTATTCTCGTAGAAAAACATGTGATGTGTAGTTAGGTGGGTGGACCTCTGACCTCTGACGTCATGTCCATTCGGAGGAACTATTATCTCACTGCTGAAAAAAGGCTATAATTCCATGGAAATGGGGGTCATCTCATTGCATTTCACCGTCTCCGGAAATATCCTAACTGCCGAGAATTTACGGGTGCTGTCGTCACCTAGAGGTGTTTGGTTAGTTTAGATTCTTCTTATCAAAACTGATAAAATTTCCCTGAATTATTTGAAGACCACCCAGATTTATGTCTTTTTTCTCTGCTCCGCGTCCCGTGTTCAGGGTCGCCGGTTGTGCCGCCGCCGCTCGCGGCTGTGGGCGGTCCGCCATGTCCTTTCAATGGATGCTCGATCGATCGTCACCGCTCGCCACTGCGCCCCGGCTACTCTTATAAAAAAATTAATTTATATTTTTTTTTCTGATGGGGTCTTGAAGGGGAAATTTCTATTTCTAAACCATCGGGGGATTGGTTTCTGCTCGTGTTGCCCAGGGAGATGCTGATTTGAACTTCTGACGCCCGTTCGTCAATAGGAGCTGATTTTGCTCATTCCTGTGGCATTTCCTTGATTTTCTTTTCCAAAAAACTTCCGGGAAGACTAAATTTCTTATTAAAATTTTGTTTAAAAAAATTAGAAAATCAATAAGAGATCCAATTTTGCACTTTGCTTATTCTCAGGCGTATCTGATTTCTTTTCGCTGGCTAATTTCTCAATTTTCTTCATTTTTTAGTTAATTGTAAACAATATTCAATTGATTTTGATTTTATGTTTTAATTGAAAAATAGTATAACTTATAGAATATGGCATAAATTTCGGTGCAACTGTACTCAAGTTGTCTCGACAACCGCACCGGCGCTTTTTATGCCATCCCGATTCAAATCGCCGTGGATTCCTGCAAAAAATGGATGAATCCCTCTGTTTCCCTCGCATTTTCTCACAGTTCGTCAATGATATAAATCCTAAAAAGCGGTCCATTTAAATGGGAAAAGATACTGTAGCGAACGCGAATCGAGTGATCAGCCGGCGGAGTCCCATCTGTCCGGTCGGGCCGGCCGCCTGCTCCACGGTTGTACTTGACCCGAGCTGCGTCTCTCACTCTCTCTCCTCCCTTTACAGCAAACCACGACTTAGCTTCTCAGATTTCATAGCGTCACCGCGTTCATTTTCTCTTCATCTGCCGATATTTTACGGGTGCAATGGCAGTTGACCTTTTCCCGCAAAAGATAACCAAACCCCAAAATTCTTATCGCGGTAGACGAAAATGTTGCCACCAGCGATCTTTGACTACTAACAAATATTACACTTTCTCCTTTAAATCATCTTGGACCATCTCCGTTTGGCGGGAAAAGTTTGACATTCGAATTGGTCGACGGCGCCTTCTGTTGCGTTCAATTTTTATCGATTTTCTCCACTCCTTAATGTCAAATGTTCGACAAAAAGCGCTAGTTTTTATTGATTTTTTTGTCCAAATTCAAAAGCTAAAAGTCTTCGTAATTGTATTCGCTTCATTGACAGCTTTGATTGACATTTCCTTATCGTTGTGCCATTTGCCTGCCACTACTCCTTTATCCTGTCGTCTTTTCTATATTTTCCTTATTTTAAAAATTAAATATTTTCAGCGCAAAAGATCGCAAGATCATTTGCAAAGGGAGCGTGCGCTCGAATTCCAACTGGTAAGATCTGAGCGTCGACTCATCCCCCAAAAAAACGGAAAAAAACATGTCCGATAATAAGAACGTGAGTTTTTCTCTTTACAAAAGAAATTTACGCACACTCCGCAAGCTGAAAACCACATCTAACTGGAGAATATTTTTGTTTAATTATAAAAATTACAGGAAGTTGCCCCCAAGACCCAAGAGGCACAGCCCCAAGAGAAGCCAATCTTGGCTCGCGGAGTCACCGGTCAAGTCAAATGGTTCAATGTCAAGAATGGCTATGGTTTCATCAACCGAAATGATACCAATGAGGACATTTTCGTCCATCAGACGGCCATCTCCAACAACAATCCAAAGAAATTCCTGAGAAGCCTTGGCGATGGAGAAGAAGTCAAATTCGATGTTGTCGAAGGAGTCAAAGGACCTGAAGCTTCAAATGTCACCGGACCTGATGGCGGGCCCGTCCAGGGCTCCAAATACGCAGCTGATCGTGATGGCGAAAATGGCCGCGGTTATCGTCCTCGTCGCTTCTTCAACCGTCGTCGTGGAGGAGGAAATTCTGGCGGCGAAGGCAATGGCGACGACCAAGGAGATCAAGAAGAAGTTGGCAGAATACTTTTCCATTTCAAAATGGCAATTTTCTAGGGCGGACAACGTCGCAGCTTCCGTGGTCGTCGTGGCGGATATCGTCGTGGAGGACGTCGCGGTGGTCGCAGCGAAAGTGAACAGCAACAGGGAGGAGACCAATCGGAAGGAGAACAAGGACAAGGCGAAGGAGGACGCGGTGGCCGTGGACGTGGACGTGGTCGTCGTGGCGGCCGCGGCGGACGAGGAGGTCGTGGAGCCGCCGGCGGAGCTGAGAAGGCCGCCCAAGACAATAACGAGGCTTAAATTTCTCCCCGAAAATTGTTGCAAAATTCCCTTTAATTTTCACAATATTTAGACCAAACTCTGTCTCTCCTCTTTCTCTCTTATTTCCCCTTCTATCGCAGTCCGTAATTAAACCACAAACTTTTCTTTGGGAGATCTTTTGCTGCTCATTAAAACTGCGGTAGAAGTCGGTTATTATTTTATCTATTTGAGATTTCGGCCAGCAATGGCAAATTCTCTTTCTGGCCCTTATTTTCTTAAATTTATCCCCACACAAGAACATCTGACCCACTCTCCGTCTATTGTTTCCAGTTATATCTGCTCGTTGATAAATGGTTAGATGTTTTGCCACTAGAAAATAGCTCCCTATTCGAGGGAGGAAACAAAAGGTACGGAAGGATATTTTCCCAAACTCATCTTTTCCTTACGACCTATCTTACCTTTTTGAAGCTCGTGAAACATAGCACATGCCAGCTTGTTTCATAAATATGAAAGCAATTCTGAACTCAGCTTGAAGAGCTTATTCTAAGCATATAAGTTTCTCTTCGGGAAGAGCACTTTTCTTACAGAAATCTTCCCAAACAGCTCGTTTCTCCATGATCCCTTATTTTGCCATGACAATCATCCGACCAGTGTCTGACATTTTTGAGAACTTTTCCATAGCCGAGCACGTTTCCTTCTTCCTTTCGATGAGCTTATCCCACTGATATAAATGTCCCTAGAAGAAGTCCCAGATTTTTTTGTTCTTTCCGTTTCATAAAGTTAGAAGTCTGACCATAGGGGAAATGAAGGTCTGGAGGAATTTTTTTCCGGAAAAGTGGACAACTTGGGAAGATATTTGTATGTGCTTGCTCAGCTCGAAGCAAGCTGAGTTCGAATTTTTTTATAGTTTTCCAAAAATATGGAGGAAACCCGTCAGACGCCAGCGGTTGAATGAGAAAGGCAATTAGGACGAGACCGAGACCTTGATATGTTCATTTTCTTGTACAAATAGAATATACAGTAATATACGGCTAGTTTAATCAGAATTATCAGTTTTTTCGGAGATCGTCGATACGGAAAAAGCTCCTTGAGAGGTTGCCGATGCCAGGAAGCCAGTCCTGTAGGCAAATTCCGGGAAACATTGTCCCATTATTGTGTCCCATTCGGCTCTCTTCTCATCCGTACAGATGTCCACAGGATCGAGGTCTTGCCCGTGGATCAACATGGTGTGTTTCCTCATTCCTGGCTTCCTTTAAAGAAAAAATTAGAAGGGGAGATTGAGAAGAAATTGGGAGGGTACGACCTGCTTGTAAACAGCGAACGAAACTGTGAATAATATTCTCGCACGGCTACTTTGCGCTTTTCCCCAATCTTTAATCATTCATAAATTTTCTAATATTGTTATTCTGGGTCAGCAAGAAATTGTGATAATTTCAAACCCAAGGAATCCCAGAAAACATTAAAATTCCAACCTGTAATCGGTAAAAGAGCATTCCGGACATTTGAAAGGTCTTTTTTGACTGTGCATGGCCATTACATGCATTTGTAGATTCCAACGGCCACCTCGAGGAGCTTTTACCCTCGTGTGACAAAGTTGACAAGTATGGTAATCTTTCTCCGGGTCGCTGCTTCTTGTCTTCTTCGCTGGGGGACCACTATCCGAGGGGGAAGCTGCTCCAGCGAGGCAATGTGCCTGGGCAAGGAAATCTAACTGCGATGTGGAGGCTCCCAAATCAAATGGAAAGGGATTCTGCTCCTCGTCGGCGTAACTGTCCGCCGTGTGATCATCGTCCATTCCCTGAAACACGGGAATTTTTAAGCTTTTTTTTGGATTTCGAACTTCTTCCTTGATTGAATTAAAAATTTCCGGTGTTGAGAGATTCAGCAGCTCGAGAAGATCGCTGGATTCTTTATCGGACTGGACTTTTGGCGGCGGTTTAGCCGCCGTAAGAAGATCCCTGAAACAAGGAAGAATATTGAAAGCTACGGCGTGTAAACTCTAATAAATTGGATCAAATATCGGGAAACACTCAAAATTCGTAACCACTTCTTTTTTCGCGTTTTTCTGTCAATTTGCGCCACTTTTATTAATTCCCATGTTATTATTATTATTAATTGGTATGAAATGTTGGGATTTTTAAAAGATTTTATCGTGTTTTACGTAAGTCCAGGGGTCCCTTACTTGAGTGCATTGCTCCTCGAAGGTCGTTCCTCTGCCGTCGGTGGTGTAGATTTCCTCGAATAAGAATTTCTCGGATGCTGGAGGGACGGGTGCTTTGAGAGGTCGTCGAGAAGCATCAACCGGACGTAGCCATGCTCCAACTGAAGGATTTTTTAAAAGGGAATCATAAATGCCTCGACACTTCATTTCCTCCCAATTATTCCTCCAAAATGGCCAAGAACCTACCATAATCTTAACCATTTCCAGTGCTGAATTGTTGTCATCACATTCGACTACAATAAATTTTGCTGACATTTTGCGGGGTGAGAGACTCTAAACGGGAGATATAAACTGTGTGAGAAAGTGAAGAAGAAGAGGATTCTCTCAGCGGGGGCAATTGAGGCGCGCTCAGGATGGCCACAATAGTACCCGACGGGATCGGGGGCCGGCCAACAGTCCTAATGTAGGCCACGGCGGTTAAGTGGGACAGAGACCGGACTGGCCGACGAGCGGGAAAAGGCCATGCTGCACGCTGCCTAGGAGACTCAACCCCCGCTGGGAGAGAGAGGGGCGACAGATTAGAAAACTTTTCATTTTTAGGCATTGCGATTAGAAAAATTGTAAGATTATAACCAAATATAAGAAATAAAGATAAATTCAGAATAATTCAAATTAAAATGAAGACCTCAATTGAATAGCGCGAAGATTACGAGCAGAGTTCCTCTTGAGAGGTCGGCAGGACTGAATCGATGTCCTGCTAGGCGGGAAGGACGTAAACGAGGTCGCGAAAGCGACCTTGCGGAGAGAGCACGGTACTACGAGGAGACGGCAGACAGTGCAGCAAATCGGTACTTGTGGCTGTCTATTAATCGTTCGAGATATTATAACTGAAAGTAAACTTCTGTAAAAAATAACAATTTAATATCACAAGCTAATTTTACAGGATACCCGTTTAAATGACGAGAAAAACAAAATTAGAATAAAATAACAAAAATTTAAAATGATACAAAGGCCTTATCCGTGCTTATATCTTGCATTGTACTATCATTCTGAGGGCCTAACTCTTCGTTCTTGTCCTTTTTGACTATGTTGCAATAATATTGAGCCTAAAAATATAAGTAAGTTAAAAGAAATCGCTAACTTCGTGAGCTCTTGCACGCTGGCTAGTCATTCTCGGCTGGATTTGAGTAATTGTAGGGAAACACACTTGCCAGAGATTGTCAAATTTTACATTGTAATCTTCTGACGGCTCTAATTCGACAATTGAAGGAGTAATTTCTTTGTGTTTCAAGAGATAGTGCCGTCGCACGTGTTCACGAAGAACTCCCTAAATAAAAGCCATAAACAAAAAAACAAATAAAAATAACCTGGAAGTCACAATGTCCACATTGGGCGGTGTTCATGTTCAAATGTCTCATAACATGTTCACGAAGTCGAGTACGGCCATAGCTCGCTCTCAATGTCATTTTTGATTGGCATAACTGTAAATGAATATAACAAAGAAATTAAACGTGAACATACTCCGCAGACAAGCGTCGTCTCCGTGATCTTCCTTCTTACAGATAAAGCACTTTCTCCATCTTCACGTTGACCTCGTTTTCTAAGGCTACGAACAAGTCCTTCATTAAATGTTGTATCAGCAGCATCTACAAATTCCTAAAACAAGTGCAAATAAATTTTCCATTAATAATTGCTACCTCGAGCATACTAGCCTCTAACGCCATTTGGAGGTTTTCTTTTAGTCCCTCAGAAAAATCTTCTTCATTAAATATTTGTGTGATTTGATCACTATCAGGTATGTGGGCATCGTCCGTAGGTGCACAACGCCTCTAAAAATAATCAACTTCAAAAAATTATATGACGCTTACTTTTTTTGCAGAATTGATGATTCGGCTTTTAGGAGTTGCTTTGATACCTTCAGAATTAGTAGTTTTACCACCGTCAAATACACCAGGAACGTCATCAACTACAGCTAATCTTTCAGAACAGCTCTAAAGATGCAGCAAATAAGATAAGCAATTGAAAAGACTTACGGAAAGTGCTGCGACGACTTTACCCAAATCTGAGTCATTTTTGATTTCCACTACGAGATATTTTGTTGGCATTTATCTGAAAAGAAATCGGATTAAAGCATATGAGAGAAAATAAAGATCAGAAGAGGAGAAAAAATAAGCTTTCAAACAATTCAGAAAAACATCAAAGAAGCGAAAGGTAAACGCGGTGGCGGTTTGGCTGCGGTTGCAAAACGACACAATCGATTTCCCACAGCCAGCACCACAGCAGTGAACGTGACAGCCGCATGCCTGTCTAAATCAAATACAATAAATGAACAATTCAGGAAGATAGAAATAAATTTACGATGTAATCTGTGAATACACACGTTAGGTGACAACAAATAGGCACAGTCAAATGAATTTGCTCAATTCTCTTTTTACAACAATTGTATAGCAAACAAGGGCCAATTTAGAGCATAACATAGTGCATTCTACAAATTACTATATCTTGAGCAGATTATATAGCCATCAACTCAATAAAAAATACATTTTTCAGCAAAAAAAATGACAACATTCCGGAGTGCACTTTCAGCTTGCATTTTTAGGGAATAAAAATGAAACGCGAGAAAATGAGCACGCTATATATAGTCGGTTCCCAACTCTGGGGAAAACGGGCGTTGTAGGAACTTGAAAATCAGGCAAATATTTCGAATTTTCATTGGATTCAAACGCGCGCGTCTTGAGGTCCCGCAGCGCCCGTTTCCCCCAGATTTGGAAACCGACTATATATATAAAGGAGACGGGAGGGAATTCAAAGAGCCGTTTCTTGCATTTGGGATCTATCAGCTGGATTTTTCTACTTCTTGTGCATGAATCCACTTTTTTTACGCAAGGATAATCTATATTTTTTTCAGATTTTTCGTCGTCACATTTCCCTCAATCTTGGGCTGCTCTCCAAATTTCTGAAGAAAATAGAAAATTGCAAAACCACGAGATGCTTCCATATCAAATTTTACGTGAATTAGCATGTCTGGACAAGCCCGGCGGATTAAACAGAAACTGAAGAAACTTTCAAAATCATTCTACTCGGCCTTCCGTCTACCAATGGGTCGGCCAGGGCTGCGTCCCCCCAGTCAACGACCGGTGGCTGTCGTTGGACAACTAGCCATGAAGCCATCCAGTCAAGAAATTTGGCTGAGAAAAGAACTGGCCAAAATGACAATGATGTTCATGAAGGAACAACAGGGAAAGATGACAGCAATGGAACAGCTGACCACAATAGCTGCGGACCATCACCGCCGCGAAGAATATTTATACAAAATAATTCGAGGCGAGCTGGACGAAGACAAAAAAGAGGATATCTGTGGCTCCTGAGCAATTGTACGTCAGTTTTGGTACCGCTTCCGACAACAAAGGTCACCATAATGGCTTCTGGACAGTAAATGCATCGTACGAATTTGCAAAAGAGCATACAAAGCCACGGGTCATTTTGCCGGGAAAGTCAACTGTCGGTTTCTAAAGCGGCATTGAAAATTGCTCGGGAGGTTAGCTGAACACACCTTTCCAATAAAATTTATTTTTTAAGGACGGAGGCATTCGGCTTCTATTTGAGTGCAGAGGGCAGCGAACAGAAAAATGGATTGCCTTTATTGCTTTGCTCCTTAGTGGATGTCACTCCAACAAGCGCCGTCGTCTACAATGTCTCTTTGAAAAACGTCAATGTCTACCCGGATCTAACCTATACGGACATCGTGCAATGTTCCGTGCACACTCGTTTTTTAGAAGAAGACTGTAGAAGTCATCAGCGGGAGGAAAGACAGCGCTGTCCTGCTGAAGATAAATCACTCACTCCAGCCCAACTACCCCTTCCTCGTCAAAAAACAATAATACACAAATGGCAAATAAACTACTCGACTTGAATTGTTTCAATAATTTCTACCTTCACTTTAACTTATTTACTTTTGACTGCTGGATTGTACATGCTCACGCATTGCAGCATGCGGATATCAACCGTCTATCACAACACCGACAGTCACGCCGCTATTCATCTGCCTAACATTCAATGTCACTATTAATTATTTTTTGATGTTGCGGCGCACAGGGATGCGTTCTAGCCGTAAAACTTTCGGAAATAGTAAAATAGGCTCTACTAAGCCTAAACATAATTTTGACAGAAAATGAGCGGAAAATTTTCTAGAGCTTTTTTTGGCGAGCAAGTGTGCTCAATGTCACCAAAATAAGCTCCGCTTCGCCGCCGCGTAGCTCCTCGGATTGGCTTTTAAAATCAGTTTAAACGACTGTAATGCATATTATTAAAGCGCTCGCCATTCATCTTGAGTTCCTACCGCCATATCCAAACAGGCTTCCACAAAATCACCAAGGCTCCATGGTGATTTATCACCAATCCCTGGTGATTTTACTCCAATCTTTGGTAGAATGTTCGCTGATTTTTGATGCAGCCTTGGGTTAGATTCAGGAAATACTAACCGCTGAAAAAGTTGGACAATCCACTTCTTCTGAGCGGAGGGACTTTTGTGGAATTGTATACAATATTATTGTACCTGAAAATAAGTTTCATAAAAAGGGTTATTTTCCAACGAGCACGGCTTTGCAATGCCGGTCAGAAAATAACCTGATCATTTCCGAAAAGAGCGGCGGTTTGACTTCTGAAAATATTGTTCTCTTTTTGTACACTCTTTGATATTTTTCCGTTTTCGGGCGCTCCTTCCCTTTTTCTTATTTTGTGTTCTATCGAGCTCTTTTTGTGCACTCGATTTTGCCCTATTGTCCCCCTTTTTTACCCTCTTCCAGTCAAACCACGGAGTATCTTTGAGCTGCGCTCTTTTTATAACAGGATTCAAAATTAGCTTACAATTGTTAGAAGTTTGAACGCGTATTCAACTAAATTTGTCGTGTATAGAGTAAAAAGCTACACCGGACACGATGGTGAAGTCAGATTTTAAAAATCCTTTGAAAAAAAATAATAAAATCTTTTCAGACTACTGCTGCTTTTTGGCCTCATATCTCGAAAACATAAGGTTTTCACGTTTTTCTGAGAACGGAAAAGCGTTCAGCGTAAAAAAATGAGTCTAGGGGTACCAATTTTGATCAGTCTCATCATACTTTGTCTTCAACTTTCCATTTAGCTAAAACTAAATAGCTTCGTCGCTCTTCTCGAAACTTCGGGGTATAACCAAGGATTGGAGTAAAATGACAGATTGCGAGGGAAATGGCTCGGGCCCGATTCCGAGGAAAAGGTAAGCTGCCATCTTCTTCGTCATGTGAGTCTTTATTCTGTCTATATTTTTCAGATTTTTCATCGGCACATTTCCCTCAATCTCGGGTGTCTCTCCAAATTTTTAAAGAAGCTAGAGAATCGTCAAACAACCAGGTCGCATGAAATTTTACCTGAATTGGCATGTCTGGACAAGCCCGGCGGATTAATGACAGCAGAACATTTCAATATCATATCGTCAAAGGTTCCAGATGGTTCGGCACCGTCTCGGTCTGCCATTGAATGCAATTACTGCCGTCTACCAGCCGCCATTGAAGAAGCCTTCGAAAGAAGAGCAGCGGTTGCGTAAAGAACTTACAAAGATGACCATCCTGTTCTTCAAAGAAAATACGGAGAAGACGAACGCAATCGATGCAATGCGAGAAATGGCAGCTCTACACGACGAAAGAATTGACTACTTGTACGGGATGATCAGAAAAGAAAAAGAAGTCAAACCGGAAGCAGCAGTTATGATGGAGCCTGGAAGACTTTTCGTGCCCCACTGCCCACGACAAAAATCCACGTAGCAAATAATGGGGTCTATGGAAGTCAGTTACGAATTCGCCATGTATAATCAACGTCCCGTTGTGATCGGATCCGGAAGATCGAAGGATGTTTCAATATCGAAGAAAGCTCTGGCGATTGCCCGTGAGGTTTGCTCAACCACATCTTCCAATTATATTTACCCTTTTAGGATATAGAATTCGTGGATGGTGGCATTCGAATCTTCTTTAAAATCCGCGGTGAAACAATTGAAAAATACTTGCCTTTCCTTGATCAATACATCGACGTGACCAAATTGTCTGAGCATCCATATCAAGTTGTGCTGGATAACACCCTCCATTTTCCGGATATGGAATATTGTTCACTGGATCTTCATTTCGGAAGCCCACCGTTTTCTCTTGTTGGAAAAAAAATTTTGGGCATCCTGTGCAGTAAGAAGGCGACATCGGTGCTTCTGAAGCTCAAGCATATTCCACAGGCAGACTACCCATTCATGGTCAAGATCAAGTAGAACTTCGCTCAATGTCCCAACAACGATCGTCACAATACTGATTTTACCAAATAACTGACAATAAATACGAATAATCACTGTTTAAATAATTCCTCACTTTCTATTTTCTTGACATTCTTACTCGCCTTCCACCGTGCAGTACTACAGTTTCCTCGGACATTGAATACCAGCCGCCATCTCCACGGACCAATCTCCTTGGTAACAGCGGATAAAAAAGTACAATGAACAATATGCGTCTGGGCATAAACTCATCATGTTCTGAGACGGATATTGCAATAATATGTGAAGGATTAATTTTACTGATGCGTCAGGAATACAACCGTCATGGGAACACAACCCCAGGTTTTAGCTTGGAGAAAAAAGGGCAGTGCTTGGAGAAATCAAATGGTGAAAATTACAAAGGCGGCTATCCTGCCTTGGTGGCAACTGAAAAATTGCTGACCGGCCTAGTTTTTCACAATCTCTTGAATGGTACTGCGCTCATCTGTGGAAGTGAGGATAAGTAGGAATATTTCCCTTGTGAAGAACAGAGGCACAGCAGACTAATCGTCTTGGACAATCAAAGACGGCGCACAGCGGACTTTCTTCTGAGGATCCCGGGAAAGGGTAAGAAATTCGCATGAAAGTTGATCTATTCTGCAGGGGTCTAGTACTATTTCGTGGAACCACCGGGATTTCCATACGATCGCCTATCGCATATAATAAAATAAAGAGAAGATCTGAAACGTTCACATCTTTTCCTGACAAGGTTATTTGGTTTTTAAACCTGACAATGTTGAACGGGTTGCCCTGTGCTGCCACCGGTTGCCGTAATCACTGTTACATCATCGGCGAAACTATTGTCGATTGTTCGGCCAACTGAACCGTCTTCTTCCTATGTTAATATTTCTTCTGTTGTTGGTTCCTCTGCTAGCCGGGCAACAATTTATTCCCATAGAGAAGTCTTGCCCTTCATAAACTGTCAAACCAGCTGGTTGTAGGGATTCCACAACCATTGCTCCCCCAGTAGCTCATGGGAATCGAGCCTCGTTTTTTCGGGACTCACACAGGGGCCAACCATCACCATCGAGGGGGATCCAAAGGGATCCAGGGCGTTTTCCCCAGCCACAGCCGACATTCCAACAAATTGAGAGACAACCAATGCCTCATCAAGGTAGACGGAAGCACCACAGGTTCGTTTTCTTGGCGGAATCACTCCATAAACAACGTCGACAATTATTTTAGGAAGCATGAAATGTCTCCTCAGGAGGCTGCATACTTACGACAATTGGAAGAGTACGACGCCCGTCAGGAGCAGTACAAAGAAGCCGTCGAAGCCCAAAGAAAAGAATATTATCAGCAATATTTCGACCGGATGAGAGTCTACGCAATCCAGACACATGTCCAGAAGTAGGTTTATTACTTTAGAAAAATTACTGTAATCTTAGATTTAATCAAATGTTGGCCCAACAAGCTCAAGAAAGAGAAAAATTTGCTAAAACTATGAAAGAATTTGGAGTTAGAGAGGAAGATGTCCTGAGGCAAACTGGATCGGAATCGGCTGCCGTCGAGAGAAACAACGCACCGTCAGCTCCTTTCTAAATATTTTTTTTTCGCTTTTTCTATTTGTCTATAATGATTTCTGTCCAATTTCGGTAACAAAGCTTGGAACAAACTACTCGGATTGCTTGGGGAATGGGCGAACTAACCCGGAGTGTCAGAATTGACCGTCGAGGCGAGCGTCGAATCGACTCAACGTCAACCCACAATTTACCGCGCCGAGTCGGTAGTCAAAACTACCGTAATCCCGTGTTCTACTTACACTCTAAAGGAGGATAATGTACCACTCATATGGAGACAGTCCTTTAATTTGTCAAACCTGGCAAAATTGCCAAAATCCCTGGATTTCTTCGGAATTCAGCCAAATAACGTGATTCCAAGAGAAAAACGACTATTTTTCATTATTTTTGGATTTTTAACATTTTCTAGTTGTTCTTCAATTTAAAACCAAATTTATTTATAGGAAAAGTCCGTTTGGAGATGCGCATTCAGCCAGTGAGATTAGGGAAGGTGGAATGAGGACAAGGGCGGCGCCGGTAAGTCTCCTCCCCAGAAAGTCGGCGAAATCCCGTAATTTCAGAATCTAATCGAACCCCAACGACCCTCAGTAAATGTTCCCCGGCCGGAAAATCAAGAAGTTCATAGGAAAGCCGCCGCCTTGGAAGCCCTTTGTGTCAAATTTATGCCAACAGTTCGAATGCATTGTTTTAGCGGCAACAAAACGGAGAAACAATTCGCCAGAAGATGTGCCGCGTATTTTCATGTGAGTACCGTATTTCCAATATAAATTATCGTATTCAGGATTGTCATCGATTCATACCGCAACCAGATCCTCTTTATAATATTGCCAATGGGTTTAGTTCAAATGTTGGGGTAGGACTGGGCGTCGGAGTCAAGGTTTCGGACAGAATAGGGCCTACAAACCATTTTTCAGGGAATTCCATATTATCCAATAAATGAAGAAGGAGCTGTCGAAGTCGCTCGACAAATAAATGTCCCATTTGGTACTTGGGGCGGCGGATATTCCGATCATATCGGCGTCCGGTAGACAATTTCTCCCTCCACGCGACAATTTCAAATTTCAGAGATTATTGGAGTCAGTACATGGAAGCCGGAGCGAATTGGTACGAGGGAAAATATGGCTATAAATCGGGATGGAGTGTGCCTTTGGTCCAATCTCTGGGAGTCGAAGGAGACACCCATGCTGTCGTCTCGGTGCCGACGAAACAAGGCGACTTGGGAAAGCCAATCGGAGTCGACGTCGGGGGAGGTGTTGGCCCTTATTACCAGCAAAATCAACACGTCGGAGTGGATTATTTAAATGGACATGTAAGGATTTATGACGAGGAGGAAAAAAAACGAATTTAGGTTGGGACTAATTTCGGCGTAGGAGTGCCATTCGCAGGAGTTGGAGTCAATACAGGACTCGGAATCTCATTTCCATCTGTTAATGATGTTATTGGATAAAATAACTTTATAATTAATAAATATAAAAAAAGAGAGGAGTGTAAAGAATGTATTCCCCGTCATTGCTGGACTGCAGACTGTTTCAAATGGAATAACTACGGCTCAGCTTTGGTTCTCCTCTGCCCTTTGACCGCGTCCACTCTGCTTTCCCCGGAAAAGTGCTCAAAAAGTTATTATTAGTCTACTTCGTTGAGAAATCCCCGATAAGTCAATGCTAGATATTGTAACCTTTATAATATTTTTATACTTTTAGCAAATGTGGACACAGTCCTTTGAATGCACTATTGGAGCGCGATTCTATTTTGTTAATTCATACATTTTTCACTTTTCTCTCCTTCTTTTTGTAGTTGATAGATATATATTTTGTAGATTTAGATGCAATGATTAGTTTACAAAGAAGCACTGTTAGTCGACTTATTCAATGTCCATCAACTAGTTGCCTATTTTTCCACTCTTCTACTAGGCACAATAATTTAGCAAAGGTTTGTTTTTAATATTTGTTTATTTTTTATATTTAGGTTGCTCCTCATGAAGATGAACTACCATCACAATTTTCACCAGCATCTAGGAAAATTTCACCGAAAAATATTATTGAATTAGGAAAGAATTCTAAGAAGAAGGAGATCAATTTAATCCGTATGATTAATTATTCATTACATATTGATGTTTCTGTTTTAGTATCGGATGCTCATTTACGAGAATGGACAAAGATGGAACCTAAAGGATTAGTTTCAGCTTATTTGCAACTTTCTAAATCAAGATTGACACTTTTAATTACATCTACTGGTAAGTATTCAAAGATCTGTCTGTATTTTATATTTAGCTGCTGCTGGTTACATGTTATCACCATTGGCATTTTCATTACCATCATTTGCTTCATGTGTTGTCGGAACAGCTCTACTTTCTTCAGCTGCAAATGCATGTAATCAATTATTAGAAGCGCCGTACGATGCGCAAATGAAAAGAACGCAAAATAGAGTGCTTGTCGTTCATAGGCAAGTTCTTATCATTCTTCTGTAAATATTTTGACAGATTTTCACCATTACATGCACTGACATTCGCTGGAACATGTACTTCTGCTGGATTAGGTCTTCTTTATTTTGGTTGTAATCCATTAACTGCTGCCTTGGGTGCTCTGAATATATTTCTTTATGCTGGAGTATATACGCCTATGAAACGAATGCATATTGGTTGTACATGGGCAGGAGCTGTAGTTAGTTTCTTAAAAAATACTTTGTAATATTTGTTTACAGGTTGGAGCTATTCCTCCACTAATGGGATATGCTGCTATGAACGGAAATTTGGATATGGCTGCAGCCTGTTTAGCTGCTATTTTGTATTCATGGCAATTTCCTCATTTCAATGGTTTGAGTTGGAATTTACGCGGAGATTATAGCAAAGTAAGTTCTAGAAAAGATAAAAATAAAAATATTTTAGGCTGGATATCGTGTAATGTGTGTAACCGATGAAAGATTGTGTCGAGTCACAACTATTCGCCATTCCCTTGCTCTTGTCGGATTATGTTCTGTAGCAGCTCCTCTTACAAATCTAACAACAATGACTTTTGCCTTAGGTTTGGTTAACTTTTCTAAATTACATTCTTTTTTAGATTCTTTACCAGTTAATGCGTATCTCTGCTATCTATCCTATCAATTTTATAAAGCACCTGATGCTAAAAATTCACGGAAATTATTTTTCTTCAGGTATCTTTTATATTTATATTGTTTTTAAAGTTATTATTTAGTCTACTGTATCTCCCCCTTCTTTTACTACTAATGGTAATAAGCAATGGTGGCCGAAGGCCTGAGCAGAAGAAAAATGTTAATCCGGTTGATAGTGAGCTGGTCAAAGATGTTTCTAAAGTGGTCGATTTTTAGATTCTTGTTTGTTATCATTTACGGGTAAAAGTATGTACTCATTATTGTTTTTTATAGTCAATATTCCAGAAATATTGTATGTATAGATAGGATTTGTTGATTTTTCTTTATTTTCTGTTAGATTAAAAATTACTCCTATAATTATTTTCACTTAATTTGGTTTGTGCCACAATTTTACCTTGACATATTTATTTACTCATTTTCTTGCTTGTTATGCATTCTTTCCTTTGCCATTTCTCGGCCGCGAGTAATTAGCCCGCAACGAGATTACTGCGTAATCCATCTGGTTCATCCCTTCCGAATTTTGAGTGAATATTTCCCAATGGACAAGCCCATTCGTATTTCGCTTTCCCATATGAATTTTTTTTTATTATGATAGCAATTTTGTGGTCTTTCCAAAATTGCCACCATTATCAGCACGTTTACATTTGATCAAATTACGTGCTAGATTCGCTGTTTCGCTGAATATCTCGCCAATTACGTGCCTGAAACGATGTGCACAAACCTGTGGTCTATTTTGAATAGGGATTTTGGCCGAAAAAGTGGCGTGCGACACGAAAAGGAAGAACTAGCCCGCGGCCAAAGTTTCGCACTATCCTGTTCCAGCATTCTTCTATTTTTTTCAATAAGTCTTCCTTCTCGTTTTTTTAGTTTGTTTCCGCCTTGCGCATAGGGCCAATCAGCCACTTGGGACCATGCTTTTCGTGTCACAAGGGGAAGAAATCGATTTCCTCTTGTTTGAATTTAGGAAGAGTTACTTGCGATGCACTTTTACGCACGTTTTGAATATTTATCTATGGGAAAAGCTCTAAATTAGTTTTGAATGTCTTTGGTTGTTCTTTTAGTTCTTGAGCAATTTACTTTTCATTTTTTTTTCAATTTAATTTATTTTAGGATGAAATAAGATTGATGGCCAATCAGCAGCCTCGTTTAATTTCTTACGAAAGAAGAGCCGAATATGTCAATTATAACAATTTAAAGAATAATTCATATAATACTGATAATCACTATTACAACGTGCCAAAGTAGGTTTTTTTCAACTTATTCTAGGTCTTTTTATTAATAATATTGCAACCTGTATAACACAATTGATTTAGCAACGAATATTACGATAATGTTGACGGTGTTCGTCGTCTTTCCGATGGTCCAGAAACGGATATAATCGATGATGTTAGCGAAGAATTTTCCGATATTTATCAAGCAGGGCAACATGAAGGTTTGTTTCTTTTTTTTATGAATATTATTTGTAAAGCCATGTTTTTCATGAGCAATATGTTTACGACCACGTCACATACGGTCAATCCTAATCATAGACAAATATTAATCCTTCCTTGCCAAAATTCAAAGCGAAGGAATTAGGCGTTCTCAAATTTTTCCAAGGCTGATAGTAGGGTATCCATGGCAATTGTATGGATCTCGTTTACTCTTTATATGCCGCCCTTTTATCCTGAAGCCGTTGATATTTCCGCTTCGCTGAATTATCTTATGTTTTTTCAAAGCGTCATCCTTTTTTCACCGGAAGTCCATCATAATCAAAAATTTGCGCCTTTATGTCCACTTTTGTGTTCTCCCACTCCCAAATGTTGACTATGCCGCTCTCTATTCGTGCTCATCAAGTTACTCCGCCGCCCTTTGTTTTCAGGATCACTTGGAATATTTTTTGGAAACGCCCTTTGATTGCGTTAATCTAAGACATTTGGCCTTCACACGACACCTCGTGTCAAGAGATACCGATGCGATCTTCTAATTAAGAGCGTCTTAGAACATGTTATGGCGAATATTTATCTTCCCTAGCCGCATTTTTGATGATAAATTTAAAATAAATTTTTGAGAGGGATTTTATGATTAGAATGTGACCTGACCTCAGAGGGCAAATAATTGTCGTTGGAATAGACTATTTCGGTGTGGTAATTGGAGATCCAACACATTTCCGGAACAGCTATTTCTGCCCGCTCATGAAGGAGAAGCACTACAATCATTCCTTCATTTCTATTCACGTGGATGGCTCCAATAATTGATTGTAGTTGAGGAAATGTGTTAGCTAGCTCCTATTTTCAGTAACGAATTCTTATTTGCCATTTAATTTTCCTAGTCTTCTTCCAAAAAGCCGCTGGGCGCTAAATAATGCATGGAGCTGTCTGCTATTCTCCCATTTGTTCTCAAATAACAAAAATTTTCGCTATTATCATCTCTTCCATCGAACTTTGACTTTCCGCTTATTTAAATCTGTGGATCTTCTAGACAATGGCCACAATAATAGCCGAGATGGATTCCCCAGAAAGACAACATAGTTCCATACGAATTCGACGAGAGATCCAGCTAAAAATGGATCTTGGTGACTCGAGTCCAATGCCCTCGCGCCCGGTCACACCGTCCTTCAAAGGGTCGCCTAGCCTCGTCAAGGAGATTAGCCCTTTTATTAGGAGTGCCAGTGTCCGCGTAAAACAGCAGTTACAGTCGACGTTTAGTGAGCCCCTTCGGGCAACTGAACAATTAAAAGCTATTCCTAGAATGCTAATAGATTCAAAATTAAGTTTAAATCGTGATGGTAAGATTATTTTGATTAAAAAAAATGTTTAAAAATGTATTTATTCTTATTAAAGATTTAATTTTTAGGTGATGATGATGTTTCCACTAGCGATGATGCCGATATAGACGATCCAGAATTTTTGGAACTGCAGGAACGGGAAAACATTATCAAAAAATATTCAGAGGTTAGTTTTATCATTTAATTTTCTTATTGAACATAATTTCAGGGGCCGGATAGTAAAAATATTGATGATTGGGAAAATCCTGATTCTGATTTATTTAAAAAAATGGATCGCTTCGGATTTTTACAGTAAGCATTCATTTTCAATAGTTTTTAATTGTTTCTTTTAGTAAAACGGATGCCGGTTTGACAGATGAAGAAAGAGCACATAAATTACGAATAGAAAAAGAATATCGAAGGGAAAAGAAGTGGAAAACAATGCTTGAGGTAATATTTTATTTTAAACTATTTTATAGTATAATTCTGATATTTACTCCTTTGTGGAGTATTATCTAGTCATATAATATTGGCCCAGTTTGTTGTTGATTATTTTCAGTTGTGGCCAAAATTAAGACGTGGTGAAAGGCCAAGAAAAATGGAAGAACGCGTTTGGAAAGGCATACCAGCAAAATGGAGAATGACTGTGAGTTGTTTTTTTGCTATATTTTTATTTAATTTAATTTAGGTTTGGCCATTACTTTTGGAAGTGGAAAGACTTAAAAGTGCACGAGCAAATGTTTATATGGATTTATTAGTACGTGCTCGACTTGTGAGCAAAGATATCAAACAGATAGATTTGGATATTAATCGAACATATAGAGATCATGAAGCATTTAGACGGAGATATGATGTTAAGTATGTTTAAAAATCTAATTTTAAATTATATTTCATTGTAGACAGCAGTCTTTGTTAAATGTACTTGCTGCTTATTCAATGTATAACACGGAAGTCGGTTACTGCCAAGGTATTTACGGTAAATTGATTTAAAAAGTAACAAATTCAGGAATGAGTCAAATCGCGGCATTGTTTTTAATGTTCTTAGATGAAGAAGATACTTTCTGGTGTATGCATTCATTAATGGTCAGCCCAAGGCATACAATGCATGGATTTTTTGTTCCTGGTTTTCCAAAATTAACTCGATTTGAAACGCATTTTAAAAAGATCCTAAAGAAATATCGGCCTAGAATATATAAACATTTGGTAAGTATTTCTATATTTTCTACAATTTTAATGTTTAGGAAAAGCAAGATATTCCTTATATTTACCTAACAAAATGGTGGTTTGGTTGTTTTTTGGATAGAGTGCCATTCTCCTTAGCTTTAAGATTATGGGATGTATTTTTAATTGAAGGAGATTGTATTTTATTAGCCATGGCACTAAATATTATGAAAATGCATGAAAGTAAGTAATTTTTTACATTTTTTACAATTATTTATTTAGAAAGAATACTAAAGCTACAAATCGATTCGTTTATGGAATTTATACAAATTAGAATAGCAGAAGATTTTGGATTTTCTGATAACGAAACAATGAATTCTTTGCGAGAGACATTAACAAAACTCAAGGTAATTTCATTTATTCTTTTTTTTGCAGTTAATTATAGAGCGATCGGTTACATATTCCTCCACCGCCAGTGGACACTGATCTATCAGAAGTTCCGACGAAAGCCTTGGGCCCTATTCTGAGTAAACCACTTGGAACAATACGTGACGAGATCTCCGAAATTCAATCGCGGCATAGTCTGGCTGTTTGTAAGTTTAATCGTCGTGTATATGATAAGGCCTATAAGTTTTACTATGAATATTATTTAAATGGAGGAGAAGATTAAAATTTTTAGCCGTTCGCGCCTCTTTTTTGAGCTTTGCGTTTTATTGTCTCCTCAACTTTTGTACAATAAATTATAGGTGTATTTTCAGTATCTTCTTAACGTATAGAGTCTGTTCTATCGTTTATTCGGCCGTAAATGCATTAGTTGACCAATTTTTCGAATGAATGGAAATCCTTCATCTATCAAAAGCATCTAGAAAAATAAACAATCCGACTCCGGCCATCCTAAATCCCAGTCTTTCTCCCCGGAAATTAGCCATATTCCATTAGAAATTTTTCTGGCCAATTTGTCCTAAAAAATCCTTTACAGCAACCGGCCGATCTCCCTATCCCGGCAGAAAAAGATCCAAAAATCGATCAGGATCTCGTACTCCTCACATGGGACATCACAGCTCAGCTGCCCGACTGGCCCAAGCAGGTTCTGAAGATATTCGTCTTCCTCAAGGGAATAGTTTCCGTGGAAATGAGAGTTTTAACGGTGGAAATGGGAGAAAAGTACCATTTGAAGTGGGTTGTAGTCTAAACGAAAATACTGGCGGGATTCAGATTCCACAGCGACGAGGCTCCCAACGGCGGATACCGGCAAGCACACCGCCACCTGACCCTTACCATCAAAAAGATGTGACGAGTAAGATGAGGAACGGGTAAGTTTGCTTCTTTTGGTTGCCGGAAATTGACCGGAAGGGTTGTATACTGGCAAAGTCGAGGATTTGAACCAAGATTTCCCCGTATCCAGTTCTTCTCGGTCAAATTGTTATCCTTAGTTGCTAACTGCTTTATTTCCTACCAAAAACAGCCAATAAAATGATTTTTAGAACGCCATCGATGTATTATAACGATCGTGCTCTGCTCCAAGGGACATCCTCCATCCGAGATGAAAAATCAGGTCACAATGTAACAATTGTCAGAGCAGCCTATGATGAGGAAGATGACTACGTGTCCATCTCCCATGCTCCTCATACAGTCAGTTTTCTCCTAAATTTCTTTGAATAGACCCCTTTTTAGCCGTCAAATTTTGTTCGTGTCACTCATGGCTCCAATAATGTTACATACATTAGCCTCGATGATGGAGGTTCGGCCCTTTAGCCAAACATTTTTCTATTTATTTTCCTGATTTCTAGTCAAAAACACTGCTCATTCCCATTTCCAAAAATTGTGTTTCATAATAATTCCAGTAAGTTTTGTAAATATTCTTACACCAAAAAAAAACTGCGATAAACAGGGTGGTTGGCTCTTCATTAATAAAATATTTATACCAAAAAAGAGAAATTTATTTCAATTAGATAGGATGATTGAGAAGGAATTGTTGGATGGCATAATACATTTGGGGGGCTCTCCACTGGGGGGCCATGTGGCCAGCACCGCGGACTGTGATGAATTGAAGTCCTTCGTAAAGCGTCTTGAAACCAGCAATTTGACGGTCATATTTCCAGGGAGTCTTGTTCAACAGGCGCTGAAATGGGGTAACTCAGTTTCTGGAAAGCATAGAACAAAGGAATATTTGGTAAAAATGCTATGGTCATGGGATCGACGACCCGCGTTCATGTCTTCGACATCCACTTACCTTCAATCCCAAATTAGCAGCAAACTGTTGTCCCATCATGAAGTTACAGGCCATATCGGTGTCGCCATAATAGAGAAGAACGCGGACATGAGCCTTGAGGATCTTCTTGATGAAAGGAGCCATGTCTCCGTATTGCTTCTGATAAGTCGACGTCACTTTGTCACTAAAATGTGGTTTTTTTAGAAAAAAACCGAAGAAAATACCTGCAAATGTCCCATTTAGGCAAGTTGAAGGGAACATTGATGGCTTTACGGACCTTGGGGTCATTCATGTAGCTGATTACGTCGGAATCATTGAGACAGGGAGCATCTCCCATCAATGGGGCATTTTTACGGAAGAAATCCAGGATACTTTGGTTCTTGCGGGGATAGTCGATGTCATCGAAGCGGGGAGCAACTCCTGAAAGCAAATTTTCTATTGTGCTTCCATAAACTTTGCATATCTGCCAATTTCTCGTAAAACAAACCTTTAAGCATGTGGCTGAGTCTCTCTCCGTTCATATCCGGATTAGGATCACAGTCCCTGTACAAGTCGTAAGGATTCAATCCACCAGCCCACAAGAACTGGAAGATGTCCTCGACCATTCGCTCGCAATGTCCTTCCATCTAAAATTCCCATTTCTTTAAATGTATTACCGTACCTTGGTAAAATCGCAGCTGTCAATGCATCCTTTGCAGCATTCACTTTCCAAAGTGGTCCACGTCTTCTCGTCGATGATTCCGTGACCATAGGCGAAACGGATCGACGTGTCGATGTTGAGTTTCTCATTGACGTAGCCATTACCCAGGGCCATTCCTTTGAGATTTATGGGGAAATCCTTCTGGCCGCTGACTATGCGAGTGGTCAGAGTGGGGACATAGACGCCGCCGTAGGATTCACCCATGATGTACGTGGCATGGTTGCGGAAATCCGAGAAGGTCTGAAATCACGGATTTTCCGACTTCGAACGAATCCGAATATTTCCGGGCACAAGCGCAATCTTTGACCCCATAAAATTCTGTGTTATTTCGTTTTTCTAACCATCTGGACCAGCTGTGTCCCATATTTCCCCGGCTCAAAGATCATACCTGGAAGAATTGCTTGACAGCTTCGTAATTCTCCAGCGAAGTCTGGTCATCGTTGGTGGTAATATTTCCATCAGTCGCGTAGGAATATCCGACACCGGCAGGAGATTCGATGTAGACGACAGAGGCCATCTTATTCCAGGAGTAAGGGTTTTTCTCCAAGTGTTTGCCATCGTGATGGGCGACGTAGGGTCCCATTTCATTGAGAAGACCGTCAAGGGAACTGCAACCTGGTCCGCCTGGAAATTTGGGGTGACGATGACATTCTACAAGATTACCATTGAACCAGAAAATAAGAGGATCATTTGCTGGATCATTTTGAGACTCGACGAACCTAAATTTTTCTACATTCGACGGTAGTTTCCGGCTTACCAATAGTGAAGCATATGAGTCGGGGAGACTTGGAAGAACCCGGAATAATGCTTGAAATTGAGTTCCCAATCAACACCCGGCAACTGGTTGATCTCATCGACAGCGGCGACGACCAGCGCCAGAAGCGCTGCCAAGCAGACCAAACGCATCCCTGGAAATATTTATTCGAGGAGAAAAATCAGAGGAAAGGGTCAGCGGGGCAGACGGCACCTGGCGGGGAAACAAAATGGCCTGATGGATGGGGACCTCTACCATCTGTCGATTGAACTTTTGGAGGGAAAAAGGGGAGGAGATGATAGAGAGAGACAAAGATTGCCACAAGACAAGTTTAACCAAGAATTGTCATGGCACAGAACAGTGACACAATATTTCTGGGCAAAGGTTATCATGGGTCGAATGCCTCGTGGGAGGGAAGAAGAGGTCGCCTTTATCAGAAACATCGAGTCAAGCTGCCCTTTTGTGATGATTTTGTACGCACTGCGTCACGTACTAGAAATATTGGCGAACATCCTCGAAGCAACCTGGAGATTTGAACTCATTACTTTCGAGTCCCAGATACGACGCGATAAGCATTCGACCATGGTCGCGCAGTCGATTGTTGGTATCCTACGTTTTCCCTGGATTTTCTGCCATCCTTGATCGAGAAGAAGTTGCAATGAGAATTTCTTGCTTGATTGGTGTGTCCATCATGGACAGTTGTTCCCCTTTGTGTCCCATCTGACCCCTGGCACCATTTATTTTATCCGAGCCAACAAGAAGAAGATCAGACCATCAACATATTCATTTTTCTATGTACAAATCAAAATTTCGAGGTCAAAAGAGCTTAGAAAGCCTTGTTGTTGAGGAAGGAGTCGATGATATGGAAAGCGACATCCGGCTTGTCTGTGGGTACCATGTGTCCGGCTCCCTGAAACAGGACCGTTCGATGATTCTGTATTCGAAAACATACCCGAACTGTCACAAATTTCAAATTGTTTCCGTACTGAGTTATGAAGCCGCCGACTTGTCCATTCACTTGATATTCGTGTTTAGCTCTGGTCACCTGAAAGAAGTTTGGTTATTTTCGGACAAAGATTACACTGTGTCTGGGATCAGGAGACACTCTCGGTTTTTATCTTAGGAAACTCGAAAAGAAAGTAAAATGTTGCAGGAAATCAGAGGAAGGAGAAGATTTCTGACGACAGAGGCGTCGACGTCGAAACACATATTCGATTTTCTCGACATCGGCCGGCATCAAGTCGACGCGCACTCCAACTCACAGAAAAGCCCAATTTTCTTGAGAATCGTTGTCCCATCAAGAAATTACAGGCCATGTCGACATCTCCCGAGTAGATCATAACTTTCAATCCAGCGTTGAGAGCATTCTTCAACTGGGGTGACATATCCGAGTACTGTCGATTATAGTGCTGGTTAATATAATCACTGGAAATCTCGTTTCTTTAAAGAAAAAGTGCCAAAATACTTGCAAATGTCCCATTTGGCGGCAGCCGAAGGGATGAACAACGCTTTCCGGACATCGGCTCTGTTGAGGTAATTCGTGACGGGATCCTCGTTCATACACGGGGGACTGCTCGCCTGTCCAGTCGGAATGTAATCTCTCTTCATTTTATTTCGGTATTCCATAGCAAACTGGGAAGTGGATCCATGGGCACAAGGGGCGTACATGTTGTATGCATCGATACCGCTGTTCCTATAAAATCTCGTCTTTAAAGGAAGGAAAGTGTATCAATACCAGGCATTATTCATGGCGGCTTCGACAAAGTTACCGCAGAATGTCAGCAGGTTGAAGGAATGGAAAGGACAGTCATCCGTGTCATTGTGGCAACATTGGGTTTTGACTTTTTGCCAGTTTCTGAAAAAAAATTTTTACGGATTTTTTTGTTCTGTAACTCACGTGTCGTCGATCATTCCATGAGCATATTGGAAGAGGATCAGTCCGTCAGTTCCTTCGTTATCGGATACACATCCATTTCCAATGGCGGTCCCCTTGATATTTATATGGAATTGACCCTGACGGTTGAGGATTGTCTGCACGAGTGTCGGCACATAAATTCCACCGTAGGATTCTCCGGTAACGTAGAAATCATTTTGGACATATTGCGGGAATTCTTGGAAAAAGGCGACGAGGGCTTCCCAATTCTCGCTGGCTGTTTGATCATCTCCAGTGGCAATATTTCCATCAGTTGCATAGGAAAATCCGACTCCAGCAGGGGATTCCAGCGTCAGGATTGAGGCATTTTTATTCCAGGAATAAGGATTGGCCCGGAGCGTGGCTCCATCGTCATTTACCTACAGAAAAGGGACATTTATAGGTGTAAATTTAAAAAATGGAAAAAAGACGCCATCACCCGTAGAATCTCGACAACACATGGATTTGCCGAGTTGATGCAGATGGAAATACAGATTGTAATCAAAGGCCTTTTGGTACAAAATGTCCCCAGATAAGCTTATCTTTTCCCCAACTTTTTTTCAAAAAACGTACCATGAATGGTCCCCATTCAGTCAAAAGAGCCGAGAGACCAGAACAACCTCAAAAATTACTGTATTTCCATGTAATACAACTATTTACCGGGTCCACCAGTCAGCCACAGAAGAACAGGATCAGTAGACGGATTACCAGCGGATTCAACGAACCTGGAACCATTTAAATCGAGGATTACGGTAGCTTACCAATAGTGAAGTTGATGATTCTTCTTGGTTCCAGTCGTATAATATCCGGAATATTGCTTGAATGTGACTGGAGGAGCTCCTGGTAAGCTGGTTATTAAAGCAGCTTGGCTACTGTAATTGAGGTTATTAAATGGTCTTTTCATCATCTGATGGCAACCACGTGGCGCCAAGGGTGGTTATCAATTTTCGCTGAAATCCGGGAAAAGTTCAAACTTTGATCAGAGCGCGCCGTATTTTTGGCTATAAAATTATGGTTCCGATAACTTTATCCGATGTATTTGGTATCATAATATAGCCCAGAAAAGCCCTGCAAAATGATATATTTCCTCTCTTTTTTTTAATATATAATTTAAAGAAATGGGGGCTCAATGTATTGTGGATAGTTATGCCTCAGAATTTCAAAAATAAAAGACAAAATTTATAACAAACCCAGCAATTACGGCCAGCAGAGCCAAGAGTACGACTGAACTGGTCATTTCCAGATCTTAGAATGGGAGCCAAATTGGCGATAAGGCGACGGACTGACAAGATAAGCCGAGACCCGGAGACTTGCAGCTTTTACGTCAGTCGCCGGGCCATTTTAGCGATTGTCGACTACAAAAGATACGAAAAACTTGTGGGTGGTTTTTTAACTGAAATTACCTGGTAAGCGCCTTTTTTGAGCCAAAAAGGATTTTTGAGGAAGGGACCGCTATACCAGCACCCGTAGAATCTCGGCAGCAGGCTGCAGCGACTTGTCTCCCCTGTCACCAAGTGACAACTTACCTGGCTGGGCGTTTCGATGCGATCAACAAGGTGTCGACGTCATGGCGAGGCTATCCCATTGCACATTTGGGATGGCTGACCCGTGAGGTAATTCCGAGTTGGAATTCCCCTACAGCTAAATTTTTGCGTGAGGGGCTGCGGTTTCGCGGCCCTGATATTTTCTTTCGATAGGGAAAAGATCTCTTTATTTACATTATTAAAACCTAGAGATACAACTACAAGATTTCGTCTAAACCAGTCGCTTCGCGACTGCTTGCGCGCCTTACGGCGCGCCCCGCAAAAATTTAGGCTGCGGCGGGGATCGATAGTCCCTTGTAGTGATCATCGCGAAGCTGTGGATAGTCGCTTGTAGTGAGAAGAGAGTCTCTGCTGGCCTCATCTAAAAAAGTCGAACGATAAGCATATTCTCGTAAGAGACCCGATATCGCCGATTACTTCAGTGAGATTTACTCAGCGCAACTTAAAACTACGCAAAATAATCTTAGAAACACTTTGAGAAGTGAGAGAAGTCAAAAAAAAGCAGATTTTTTGATCCCGAAGGGGTCCGAACTTAGGGTCTTGCCACGAAAACGGATTTCTAGAAAAAAAGAAAAAGACTAATTAAGCAGAGACAACCCTTCTGGCAAAAGAGCAAAAATTTTGATTCCAGTGAGTTCGAACTTTGGTCGTTTGGGTCGGGTCCCGCAGCGAAAAGTTTAAGAAAAAAAGGAAAAAGATTAATTGGACGTAATCCGTCACTATGACATTACTGGGGATCCGAACCTTTGTCGCTTGGTTGGGGTTCCACCACGAACGGGTCCCACAGCGAAAACTTTAAGGAAAAAAAGAAAAAGACTAATTAGACATAGAGAAGTCGTTTGGCAAAAAAGCAAAAATTTTTGGTTCCGGCGGGGATCGAACCCCTGACCACGCGCGTCTTAAGCTGGACAGACAAACAAACAAACAAACAAAACACATTACGTTCTTTTATTATTAGATTAGGATGACAAAGTATAAAATAAGGAAAATGATGAAGATCAGGGGAAAGAGAATTCGGGAGATGACGTCGAGTCCGTTATTATCCCGGAATGCGCCACAACGCGACTTGTAAGCCACTTCGACGGCTTCTTTGGCGGTTCCCAAGGGGTGGGTGTCCTCGGAGACCGTCGTGTATCGGACGGTGGTACGTCGAATTCCACAACAAATGACAATGAAATATTCGAAAAGAGAAAGGAAAGTGAGCACGAGACAGAAAGTCAACCAACAATGGAGACCGGGGGCCGAGGAGATCCAATCACCACGGAAAATGAAAACAGCCGCGAAAAAGAAGAAAGGAAGGGCGGCCGAGGCTGTCCTCGGAACAGACCAACTACCATGGATCCAGAAATGTAACCAACTGGCGAAGAGGACAAAAAGAGACGGCAAGAACCAACTGAACAGGCTGCCAGAAAATGAAGAACTGAAGGTCACAGTCACGTCGACACACGAGAATTGACCTGGAAATGGAGGGATAACACTTGAGTCGAGTGAATATCGACGTCGTCACACAATTTTCCGTGTCGAGTCGTCCCTAATTGCTGTAATTCTTACCGACAGTATAATTTCCAATACAATCGCCAGCACTGGCTTCCTCAAATGAATAAATGTCAGAGTCGAGATCATCCGAAACTTCGACGGGGTTCACAAGAGGAGGAGAATTGGCCCACAAGTAGGCGACATCATCGAGCGGATATTTGTCTAAAAATAAAATTTTAATGGAATTATGGAAAACACAAACAGCTGGACAGACGAAGAGTAAAAGAACGACGATTAAGGAAAGGAAATGAGGAGCCATAACGGACGGGAATGTCGACTGTACGCCTAAAATTGTCGATTTTTGTGGATGACCGGCATTTTCCGTATTGTTTACGGGAGCTGTTGCCACATTTTTATGTTGAGCTCAATGTCATTGACACTTCCCCCGTTCCCGGCTGCATGTGCTGCCGCCCGCATTACACCCCGCCGTTGTGTACTGCCACAAACTCAAAAAGCAAAATGGCAAAATCAATTCGCTATACAAAATAAAAGAAAGAAACGAACTGTTCAGATGAGCGAACATATCCACTTGGCTCAACTTGGAAAGATCGTCGAATTGGCCCGTGATGTTTCTCAATTCCAGTCGAGAAATAAGTATCCGGTGTCCAGATTTTGCTGTTTGAAGGCAGGGAAACCTAGAAAGTTGAGAAGATGAAAACAAAAAGCGAAAATTACATCTTCGATTCCTTCTTGTGGGCTGACATCGTATTGGAGGCGGGTGTCTTCCCATTGCTGGCGCAGGTACAAGTCGACTTCCTGGAAACGATCTTTTGAAGAAAAACGACAGTTTATCAAGTAATCACAAAGAATTTTGGAAAATTACTGTGAGGATACTGTAATCCCCAAGATTTGAGAGCATAATCAGGAAAACCGGGAGAGTTTTGGATAATTTTATGCAAAACACCGGTAAAATGAGCATTCAAAACCGCTGGAGAGCG